>JAECZD010000029.1:418439-1095939 GCA_024349325.1 Pogonomyrmex californicus
TTGTCACGAAATATTATTGTCATAAATATATCGTCATTTAATTGTCATTTTTAATGAATAAATAATGAAATAACATTATTACCCTAACAGCACATGATATTATCCGAATACTCTACACTCGTACTGAAAATACTGAAAGATATTTATTAGATTCGGAAAAATAAACGGAGATCGACTGGATTTGAACTCGGGATCCCTCGCCTACAACCTTAGTTTGCACGACCGCGACGGTTCCTCTCTGTTAGCTGATTTATGTTCCGAACCTCTTTCATGACCGCTTATGGTCGTCTAATTCTTACAGCTCAGCCATTCTGACATTACATTCGTCCCGAATGTATCGACTCTTCATCTACCGGAATTTATCTGAAACTTGGAGCTTCTGCTCCCGAATTCGTTCACTTTTGAACGATCGACACGACATTGGAGTACTTTTACTCCCCGACTTTTTGTTCACCTCTGAACGATCGACATTGGAGTATCTTTACTCTCCGACTTTTTCGTCCACTTTTGAACGATCGACACGACATTGGAGTACTTTAACTCCCCGACTTTTGTTCATTTCGAACAACAAACGACACACAAATCGACTGAATTCTCCTTGTCAGGTAACATAAGCTGTATCCTCTTTGAGATAACATGAGCTGTATCCCACTTCTGAGCTGAAAGATATTTATTAGATTCGAAAAAATAAACGGAGACTGACTGGATTTGAACTCGGGATCCCTCGCCTACTACCAAGACACTTAGTCTACACGATCGCGACGGCTCCTCTGTGTTAGCTGATTTATATTCCGAATTTTTTTCATGACCGCTTACGGTCGTCTAATTCTTACAGTACTGTGGTCATACGTACTATTGCCTAATATACCAGAGAACATTCATATGACATCTTGATGGTACATCATTTCTCGTATATTCTTAAGCTCATCTTCAGAATATATCTAATATACCCTATTAGCATGATCTCGAATATTCTGTATTTATATTACGTATTATGTATTTATATTACGAATATTCTGTATTTATATTGAATGTATTGTAATCATACCGAAGATACTAAGATTATTCGTATAAAATCTGTGTAGAATATAATTTGTCGTATCCCAAGTAGCAAGATGACATCATTATGACGATGATTTAAGATTATTTTTCGTTCTTCGATGTCAATGTACTAAATAATAACGTAAAATAAACGTAACATTTGTCACGAAATATTATCATTATAAATATATTGTCATTTAATCATCATTTTTAATGAATAAATGATGAAATAATAATATTAATTATCTTTCTTAATTAACTGTAATATATAAATAAGAAAAATATTTCCCATATTTAATACATATTATTGACAAATTCATAAACAAATAAACAAAATATATTTAACAATTTATAAACAATTTTCATAATAAAAATGATTCTCATTAAACACAATATAGGTTCACGCATCTATATATGTAATTAAATTATCCACAAGAATTACATATGCAATCGAGATTTTAAAATTAAAACTATTTATATGACAATATAATAATATTCATTAACTGGATCTATCATATTTTATGTCAAAATTCTGTGTTCACTTATATCATCATTTCAGTTGCAGGTTTCATCCTGTTATAGAAGTTAAGCAGCATCGAGGAGAATCCCAAGTAGAATGGGTGACCGTTTTAAAAACATGCAATGATACAAGATAAAAAATATTTCATTATTTTCTCTCATTTTTTTCATTTTTTTCACTTATTTTCTATAAGAGGTGTCACGTACATTATAGATTTTCACGATCTATATGGCTATCTGAGATATCTTTATGTCCTACATAATATACTGTTTTTAAACCATTTTTATCCTATGGCCATACTGCGGGATATTCTCCAGTACATACTAGGGATTAGGTTAGTGAGCGGTAATAACAATCTAAGTACATTCCTAAAAAATAAAATCTAATTGACAATATCTTTTATTTTAAAGAAATAGAATCTAAGTGGTACGTATCTTTATATCTTCATTGAAGATATAATTGAAGATATAAGATTCTTTTTACTCCAACCCATGTGGTAGTTTTAATTCTTTAAACAAAATTATGTTACGAAATTGCTATATCTAACTCAATTCTAGTTGTGATCAAAGTAAAAAATAAAATCTAAGTGCTAGTATCTTTGTGATCTTTGTATTCATTGAAGAGTCTTCCTATTCTAACTCAAACGGTACTAGCTTTAATTAAAAAACAAAAAATTAGTTTCCACATTTCCAACTCGACTTAAATGATATCATTTGTATAAAAGATTTGATATTAATAACTAGCGCCAAGTTATAATCCTACTAAAAATTGCGTTATTCTACTAAATTCAAGTGAGTATTAAAAAATAAAATCTAACTGGCAATATCTTTTATTTTAAGAAAATAGAACCTATGTGGTGCGTATCTTTGTATCTTCATTGAAGAGTCTTTTTACTCTAACTCACGTGATAGTAGTCTTAATTCTTTAAAAAAAATTTGAACTTTTAATGAAGATTCTTCCTATTCTGATCCAAATGACATTAACCTTAATTCTTTAAAAAAGAAAATTTTGTTTCCACATTGCCAACTCAAATGATTGTAATAATGTATAAAATTTGTAGTTGTAAAATTTGTAAAAGATTTGATATTAATAATTGGCGTCAAGTTATAGTCCTATAAACATTGAGCTACAAGTCTACCTTAGTTCAATTATGTATTTCAATTGTGTAAAAGATTTGATATACCCTTATTTAAAAAAAATAAAACTCAAATAGTGTGGGGGTTCTAATTGTCGCACCAACTAAGAGTACGTAATCAGAGGGTAGCATATCAGCAAGCGGCGACAAGCCTGAGCCTAGAGTTACAACAGGAATGGCCACGCTGACTAGCAAGCGTACACAAACGTCAAAGGGCGACGCGAACGCAGCATTACGCACTACGCACTAAGGCAGATGGGAACGCACGCGGCGTAACGCGTGGGAACAGTAGGCGCGAGCGAGAAAGTGCGCACGAGAGCGCACGCGGCGCAAGAGAGAGCGCGCATACATCACAATTCGAGAGCGCACGCGGCGCGAAGTTCGAGAGCGCGCGACGCAAGAAAGAGGGAGCGCGTACAAGAGCGCACGCGGCGCAATGTCCGAAAGCGTGCAGCGCGCGCGCGCGAGAGAGAGAGAGAGAGAGAGAGAGAGAGAGAGAGAGAGAGCACAGCGCAGGAAAAAGAGAGCGCGCACGGGAGCGCACGCGACGTGATGTCCGAGAGCGCGCGGCGCAGGCAAGCACGATACGCACAAAATGGAACGCACGGAATGGCGACGCGCACTGGACACGTGCAGCGCACGTGGCTGCACAGAGAACATTCGCGGTAACGATGATGCGAGACCACTCGCGAGGGAAGCAGTACTTGCGAGACTTGAGCACAGTATATACAGTAGCGCAACTCTCCTGATTTTAACGTGTACAAAATTGAACTGCACATGTGCGAGCTAAATAGGTAACCAATCACGTAACTAATTTTTTGTCACATTTCTTCCCGGATTTATCTATAGCGTTCTCTGTCATTTAAATGCTTAACAAACTGGTTGGAACAAACATCTAACATAAAAAAGAAATAAAATCGTAAAAAGTTTACTCTGTTAAGGCGTGTTAAAGAAAATAAATAGAAGTGTTCAGTGTTGAGTGAATATTGAATATTGATTAATGAATAGTTTAGTGTTTAATAAATAGTGATTAATAAGAGAAAATAAAGTGAACTAAGAACAAAAAGTTATTTTCTCTTTGAAGACTAATTAATTTGTATAAAAATTTATACAGATTTTTTATTATAAATTTAAAATATTGAAAATTTAAAAAAACGTTATTTCCTTTGAAAATTATTTGTTTTTATTTTAAAAATAAATAAACATTATATTTAAGATAATTGTAATTGCATATATATATAAGTATATTTATAATATTTTTAAAATAAATTGTTCTTTTTCTAAAAATATTTTTTAACTATTGTATACCTACATTTCTATTTATTCGTTAAATTTTGTATTATTTCTAAATTTTATAAATATAATTGTATTTTTTAAATCTTATAAATTTAAGAAATATATATTTACATTTATCTTTTTGTTTTAAAGTAGTAATATTATTTAAATACATATGTTTATTTTATATACTATGTTTTTATGTTAAATGTTTTTTTCATATTTTATACAATTTTTATCAAAGGTAATAATATAATATAGTTTTTTTTTATTAATCAATACTTATATATTTTTATATATATTTTTAAAATTATTTTCTTACTTTTATATTTCATATTTGATATTTATATTTTATATTGTCTATAGAGTATTTTTCATTATTAGCTACGTATTTATATCATATTTATATTATTTTTATTTAATTTATATTTTAAATGTGATGCTAGTATATAAATAATAAGTTAGAAAAAGAGAGGAAGTAATGTATATACATTCAATAATTACTTAAAACGAAATAGATATATACAGGGTGTCCCAAAACTCTCGCATTTGGAGTACACTACATGATTCTTTATGCTAAAAGAAACAACTTTTTCCTTTAGCAAAATTGCGTGCGACGAGTAGTTTATACATTAGATTAAAAGTGACGAATGAGCGCGCGTATATGCGTAGAGGTCAAGGCGTTTCTCAGGCCGGCGCGGAATGGTACTTAATTTTTGACGACTTCACGTACTATATTGTTTAAAATATGATTAAAATATGAAAAGTTAACAAAATAAGTATTGTTTTTATCTTTTAACGATTTAATAAAAAATTATCTGATTTTGTAGCATTCGAAATAAAAATAAATGTAAATAATATGATGTATGAACTGGTGTATGAACTGAACATTCTATTATTTTAATTACTGCACAATTGCATATAAAAATAAAAATATATACTGAATTTTAACGAATTATATAGACACTATTATAAAAAAATCAATTTTTTAACTTTTTGTGATTATGTACTCACATAATTAATAAGTATTAAATTCAATATTTTTTTTATTGTCATATGCAATTGCACATACGACAATAAAAAAATAATTAAAATAATAGAGTGCTCAGTTTATACACCATATAATTTACATTTATTTTTATTTCGAGATAATGTTATGAAATCAGACAATTTTTTTTATTGAATCGTTATGTAAAGGATGAATACAAATACTTATTTTGTTAACTTGTATTATATTTTAAACAATACAGTACGTGAAGTCGTCAAAGATTAAGTCCCAAGTCGCGCCGGTCTGAAGAAAGCGTGCCGACCCGATCGCTACGTACATACGCGCGCTCATTAGTCACTTTTAATTTAATTTACTGTAAAAACTACTCGTTGCATGCCATTTTGCTAAAGGAAAAAGTTGTTTCTTTTAGCATAAAAAATTACGTAGTGTACTCCAAATGGAAGTTTTGGGACACCTTGTATATTTATAATTTGGTAAAAATAAGATAGAACATTTTAATGCAGTCTAGTACAGCACTGAAGAGCAGATGTATGATTGGTTACCTACTTAGCTCGCGCATGTGTAGTTCAATTTCGTACACGCTACATCAAAGATAACGACAGGGAGTTGCGCTACTGTATGTACTGTGACTTGAGATTGCGATCGAGGCAATGAGAATGTATTCGCGGGACAACTGCGACTTGCGCGCATGAAGGCCGGCGAACGACTGCAATAAAATGACCACCACGCCGCTCGAAGATGGCCAGGAATCAGTGTTCCGATCGGAACATCCTTTTTCTCGCATGCGCCTTGATATAATAGAAAAGACAGTGGTGAAACGTATGGGTGCTAATTCGGGTGAGGTCCAATCGGACACATTGCCGATTGGTCGATTAAATAAAAAAATTTTTGATAGGTGGCTCACTAGAAAATTCCTAGGCATCGGCTGATGTGAGTGATGTGTCCGATTGAAAATGTGCATCTGGGACGCTCTCGTATAAGCCGAATACATGTTAACAAACTACACGAGAAACATGGCTATTTTTCGGCAAGCAGGATCTTTGGTTGCTAGATTTTTCTAAATGAAATAAATTCAAACAGTTATATCACCAACTACGCGCCACTACAAGTGATTTTCCAACGTAGTAGTTCTATAACAATTCGATAATCAATATTTTTGATATCGATTAAAATCCCCTTTTATTATCCACCCCACAGGAAATATATATTGCGAAAAATATCATTTTAAAAAAGGGAGCCCGATCGGAATACTGTCGGGAATAGAGATACTACAATCAGAGATTGGCCATAATGGATCCGTTTGATTCATAGACATATATAATAGACTCAGCATTATATCAGTTCTTGACAGAACGGTGCGAGAGGCAAAATATAGGAGAAGTTCTCTCTTTCTCTCTGCGCAAATAAGATGCGCGATGATCTATTGATAGGTTATATAACAGTTGTGGTGGACAGTTATATTGTTCTTTATAGCTTTATAGCTGTATTAAAACTTTTTTTCTTGTATTCAATAAATTTAAAAATATATTATTTCATTTTAAATACAAGTATATTGCTACGAATATTAGATGATTCTCGAGTAGGTCATTTTTATTTGTCAAATGCGCGTGCAGTAAAGGACAGATATTCCCCGATATTTTGCCTCTTTCACCGTTCTGCCAAACCCAACTGGTGATATAGAAGAGTGATATAAAAGAGAATATAATATACGGGGTCTATATTATATGTCTATGATTTGACTACGTTGCAATTGACCACCAGCCACTCATAGCGTTTGAACAGAAGAAAACCTCTAGGCACTGGCCGCTGTGAGTGGCTGTGGTCAATTGCAACGTCAAACGGGATGCTTCCGGCCATGACTGATCCGCCATGTTTTGGCTAAATCCTACGAGAGAGAAAGAAATATACATCATTTCATTCTAATCTACAATAACATGTTTTGGTAAACGATATCTTTTACTTTAGCTGCGTTTCGATATTCACTGCCAGTACTAAAAATATACAGTTCAGGTCACGTATATTACGTATAGATTTATCACGTATAGATATTCAGTACTGACATTGAATTTCGAAACACAGCCTTTGTATATGTATTAATTTAAGTGCATTAAACACGTGAAAAGTACGTAATATATCATCAAATAATATAGAGATAGTAAAATTACAAAATATATTGATAAATTAATTAATTGTGATTAATCAATATAATAAAATGGGTGAATGTTCAGCATTATTTTTGCAATAATTCATCGAGGAAAGGTTATATCATGAAAGTTTTTTTCAAGAGATCCTAAACGTCGAGCTTTATATGGTTGCAAAAATGTAAAGAAATAAATGCGAATCATATATTATATTGTAACGATTTATTTTTCAAAATTGTAAAAAGATACATAGTTGTTAGATTAAAAATTTTTTATAAAACAAATAAAAACAATAATGTCAGTACACATAAAATACATACATAAAATAGTCAGTATACGTAAAATATGGTAAATCTATGGCGATGCATTTTGCATTTAAATAATATTTTTTGTAATAAAATCTTTAGATTTTTGAAGGAACAAACCTTAAGAATGTTTATGAGAAATTCTTATTCTTTTTTTCTTTCATTTAATTTTTAATTTTCGAGAGTTTCATTATTTTATATTAATTTTATATTTTTGTTTATCTATTTTCTTATTTAAATTTTATTTTATATTGCAATAAAAAGTTTGCTTAATAATAATAAATATGTAAATAATAAATGTAAATAAGTAATGTTAATATAATACTTTAATTACTGCGAGAATATAAGATGGTATTAACTATTATTTTAATAAAGAGAATCATTTTTTTTTCATGTTTTGTTTAATTTATTTTACTTTAATTGTATTATTTTATTTAATTATAAATAAATATATTATAATTAAAATTAAAAATAAACAATAAATAAATTGTATAAACAATAAATAAATTTAAAATTATTAAAATTAAAAAAATATATTAATAAATTGGTAATATAATGTTATGTAAAATAAAATTTTATAAATATACACATTTTATTATCTTTAAAACGCTTATTTTTTAAAATTATTATAATATTACAGTTTAGATTAATAATAGTTAAGATTAATATAGTTAATGATTTGAAAATAAGTGGGAATACTCAAAAAATGGCGAACCAAAAATGGCGAGTTAAAAATGGCTTTTTCATGGCCAGTCTCTGATTGTAGTGTCTTTAGCTGGGAAGAGACGGAAGCACTACTCGAGTCGCGGCACTAAGACTTGCTTCCGGCGGTATAGTTGGCGCTGCGTAGCAACGGGTGGCGCGAGACACGATGGAGGAGGCGAGAGTGCCACAGTAGTATCTTTAATTTTAAAATAATAAAAACCAAATTATATGTATGAGTATACCTTTCTATCCATTTAAGACTTCTTTTTCTAAAATGATAGTAATTATTTAGCTTTAAAATATTATTATATCACAAAATGCTTTACTCAACCTACGTTTTTATCATAAAAAATTAAAAAGTAGCAGTACAAAATAAATGATAAAATTATATTTAAATAAAAAACATTTTTATGTAAAAACAAAT
Source organism: Pogonomyrmex californicus (assembly GCA_024349325.1). Lineage (NCBI taxonomy): Eukaryota > Metazoa > Arthropoda > Insecta > Hymenoptera > Formicidae > Pogonomyrmex > Pogonomyrmex californicus. Next base: position 426,995 of record JAECZD010000029.1, read on the forward strand.
GGCTCAGACCTCTAAAAAAACATGAATAAGTGAATATATAATACACATATATATATATATATATATATATATATATATATATACATATAAATATAAATGTATATATATATATATATATATATATATATATATACATATATGAAATTATAATTATCATATTAAACAATAAATAATAAATAATATCTTATCTTTATTTACAACAAATAATTTAATCATTAGTTTTCAAATAATTTCATCATTAGTTTTACATTTTCATTTGGTCTGAGCAACGCCAAGTTTTTATAAAAAATTTTTTTTATTTAAATAAAATTTTATCATTCATTTTGTTCATTGTTACTTTTTATCTTCTTTGTGATAAAAACGCAGGTTGAGTAAAGCAATTTTGTGATATAATAATATTTTAAAGCTAAATAATTACTACCACTTGGATTAGAAAAAGAAATCTTGAATGGATAAAAAAATATACATATAATTTGGTTTTTATTATTTTTAAATTAAAGATATTACTACTTGAGTTTTATTTTTTTAAAACAGTGGTTTATCAAATCTTTTATACAATTGAAATATATAATTTGACTAAGATGGACTTGTAACTCAATGTTTATAGGACTATAATTTGGCGCCAATTGATATCAAATCTTTTATACAAATTTTATATTATTACAATCATTTGAGTTGGCAATGCGGAAACAAAATTTTCTTTTTTAAAGGATTAAGGCTAATATCATTTGGATCAAAATAGGAAGAATCTTCATTAAACACATTCAAATTTTTTTTAAAGAATTAAGATTACTATCATGTAAGTTAGAGTAAAAAGACTCTTTAATGAATGATACAAAGATACATACCACTTAGGTTCTACTCTCTTAAAATAAAAGATATTGCTAATTAGATTTTTTTTTAAATACATATCACTTGAGTTTAATAGAATAACGCAATTTTTATAGTAGGATTATAACTTGACGCTAGTTAGTAGTCGCTGGTCTTCGTCCACGGTGCGTGGCGTCAGCCCGGCCGAAATCTCCCCTACCATGGGCTGGTCGCTGGTCTTGGTGATCGCGGGGAGAGCGACCCCGAGCTTAGCCCAAAGATCGATGCCGATTAGGATCGGCCCGCTGAGATTCGACATGACTTGGAACGTGTGGGCCACGGTGCGGTTGATAATGGTGATCGGTAGGTCCACTGTGTGTGTGTGATTGGGACCGTGGTGCCGTCGGCCAAGTTGATCTGTTGGGTTACCCTCCGAGGAGGGTGGCCGCAGTACCGGACTCGTTTGGCCGTGGCGGGATTCACGAACGAGACCTCGGAGCCGGAGTCGAGCAGGGCCCACAGAGTAACTGCCGACCGAGTAACTGGATCTTTAGATGCGGCCTAGGATCTTTAGATGCGTGAACTTATGGCGTTATGGCGTTCTATCGGGACGAGCGGCGGCCGCTGGTTTCCCGGCCCGTGTGCCGTTTCCCGACGGTGGGTGGCAGTCTCGGATGAACACGCCGTTCTTGTCACAGCGAGAGCAGAAGCGCGGTAGTTTCTTACAATCGAGGCGTGTGTGGCCTCGCTGCTTGCACCGCCAACAGCACTCTTCTCTGCTGTAGACGGCGGCAGCGACCGGCGGGCTTCGGGTCGGTGGCTGTTCTTCCTTTTGCCGACGGAGTACCCTTTCGTGCTCGGCTGCCCTGGCGCTTAACCCCGCGATGCTGGTAACTTTTGTCGTTCGGATGTATAACTAGAGTTTAAGTTGTTGTATAGCAGGCGGACTTTCTCTTGTGGCGAATAGCCCCCAGCGCGCCTCATCATGGTCAGCAGGTCCGTGGCGTACTGGTCAAAGGATTCCCCCGGTCTTTGCCTTCGGGCCTGGGCATCTTGCCGCAGTTGGTCTCGGTAGTCGGGTGGGAGGTACTTCAATCGGAAGGCGGTGCAGAAGGCGTCCCAGGTGGTCCAGTCCTCGTAATTGTTGCGATACCACAACAAGGAATTTCTGCGCAACATCTCTGGTAGCCCTAAGAGGAATAATTCGTCGGCAGGATCGCCTCAGCTCCTCTAATCGTTCGAGGAATGCGAACGGGTCTTTGCCATCGAAGCAGAGGCCCTACTTGCGGATTCGGTCTAGGATTGCGGTGGAGTTGGATGGCGTTGGCTCGGCGGTCAGGGGCCGGCTCGAGTGGTCCCGGCGTCGCTTTTTCCTTGGTTGGCATGTCGGCGGTGTCTTGTTCGAAGAACAGCTCCGGGTTTTGGATCACGAATTGGCGCAGTCGATGTCGTAACGTCGATATTCCCGATATTGTCGAGGCCGTGTGTGGCTAGTTGAGTGGCGAGCTGGACTTTCGAAAGACCGTATATCCAAGAGATTTTCATCGGGATGCGCACGTCGGAGTCTCTACTGGGTAGGTCCCTGTTCGGGCGCCATGTAACGCGGTCGCCTCGCTCGACGCTCGGATCGGCTCGTCGGTGTCCGGGTTCAAGAGGAGGGGAGACTCAAGCGTACGCGAACACAGATTGCAGCGAAAAGATCGTTTATTGGTAAAACGATAGATACAGAGTGCAGGGCCGGGAGATACCGCCGGGTAGTGGGCAGCACGAGGCGAGATGCAAAGCGGAGACGCAAAGCGGTTGACGCAAAGCGCTAGACAGGTGCGGCGTGCGATCGACAACGGCTTAGTTACTACGGCGCGGTTACAGCTAAAGATCTTAGAATTACCGGCTTATAACTAGCGGACTTAATCTCTATCGCATGCACTTACAAACTAATGTCAGGTTGGATGGCTAGGTATTGCGGGCAGGGCTGAGTGTTACGTCGAGCCCTGCCTTCGCTGGAAACCCGGTGGAGCTGAGCGAAACCTCAGCCCGCGGAGTGGTGACAGGAGTCGGCGAAACCCGACAGAGCTGAGCGAAACCTCAGCCCGAAGGTAGAGAAAGCCGGTGAAATCCGGCAGAGCCAAGCGAAACTTTGGCCCCGAGAAGTAGTAGGTACTGGGATCGGTGTCTTCAGGTCGGTGTCAGGAGTCGGATCGCAGGATGGGATCTGATCTCGATGTTTCGGACTTATATATCCGGCCGGCGTTCCCCACTGCGCGCCGTCGGTCCGCCGGTGGGGAGTCGGTATCGCGTGGGGCACCGTGAGAGATAGCGTGAGCGAGTACGGCGCGTGCGGCGTACAGGCAAGCGAGTGCGACAGCGCGAGTGGTGTGTGTGCAAGCAGGACAGGTAGCGCAGGATAATAAGCCAAGCGTATATCTATTTATATATATATATATATATTTGTTACAAGTAACGGCCCTGCCGTTACAGTTGCGATCAAACATGTAGCGACATGTTCGCAAAGGAGCGCGATGACATGTTCAAATTTTTTTCTAGGAAAAAACCGTGATAAGATGGCTTTTCGCGGAAATCGACGTACGTGTCGCGAGACGTGTTAAAAGAGAGATACTTTGACTGCTATAAACAAATTACGATTCGGGGAGATCTATGATGATGCTCCGATTTAGACAAAGGGGCAAAGAAACTGTAGATGATATATATAATGGGTCATGGGGTGTACAGGATCGCAATAGATGGAAGTCTAATGTGAGAGAAAGAAATAATTGACCATGTTGAATATTGTGATTTGAAAATATGGAAGAAGACATCGCGAATATAATGGACGAAGTGTTTGGAGATGAAAAAGAAATAGACATTAATGTTGAAAATATTGATATGAATATTGAAAACGAAGAATGAAGATGAAGATGAAGATGAAGAGCACGCATTGTCTGACGACAGCGATTTCCTGAGTAATCAGAGTGACGAGCTTACGAATTATGTGGAGAAAATTATTATTACACGTTCGGAACTCCTTGCACTGAATAGTAATAAAAAACATTGTACAATACAATTTTACTATTCGACAAGTGATGCACTAATTGTATGTGCCGAATGCATGGTTCGTCTGGCGAACATTGGAATAATATATGCCGTTAGGAAGCATGAGATAAATACTCTTGATGCGCTATACGATCGATTTTCCTCCAATTGTCGTCAGTCTGTATATGTAACAATGCCATGTAACATGTGCCCAATTTGCACCGCGTAAGAAAGACAATATTGTGGACAAATCATCACGTGCAAGTGCTCAGTGGGGACGTAATATAACATATAAAAAAATGGAACATCTAGAGCGAGTGGAACGCGAGCTGCTGGAGCAGTGCAGCCAGATCACTACCTTGATGGAGTTTCGTGTGGCTGCAACAATGCGACGAGTGCATCGAACAACTCGAGGAATTTAGCCGTATTAAGCGTTTTCGACTCACCGTTGCAAATAGACAATCTGCGGTGGCGAGGATCGCACGACTTACGGTGCAAAAGTACAATTAGAAAGACATTTCGTGCACATTGGTGGCGAGTACGCGAGTAAAAACACTGGATCTCTCGTTTGGCGCGAGATTGATACGGCGTTTGAAAGCCGTATATTGACAGATGCAGTGATTAACATGGACTATATCGAGCCGCGACGATTTTTGGAAGACGCTGGTGGTGTAGTGCTCGAGCGAGTGCGAGACATTGTACAAAGACACGATAGTATGAAAGTGAACACCGCGTTCAACGGCGAGTTTGTGACGGGCGATAAACGCGCCAATAAAAGTATAAACACGAAAAACTATGAACTCTTTCGAGTGTCAAATTTGGACGAGTGGTACGAGCAGCATGTCATCGAACCCACGTTGGCGTCGCTCGAAGAGTTCTAAGAACGCGACAGTGGATGGGCGCTGTCACATATATAATACTAAATTTGACAATTAATATGAATAAATATAATCCAATGCACGCGGGATATTACATCGAATTGCCACGGGAAATCATGTTAAAGCGAGCGGTGATCAACGTACGATCCAAGGACAATGCATGTTTCGCATGGTCGGTGGTCGCGGCTCTGCATCCGGTCGAAAAGCATACGGATCGGGAATTGTCGTATCCGCATTATACGAGTGTTAAATCTCCAAGACATAAGTTTCCGATGACGTTGAATCGGAATGATGACGCAGATTAAAAGGTCGAACATCTCAACGACATCTCAATCAACGTTTATGGTATCAAGGAAAAGGAGACTCCCGATACGGTTGACAGATAAGAAGATGGAGAAACATGTAAATCTATTATACGTGCAGGATCCGCGCGACGACAACGCGGGGCACTTCGCGTACATCAAAGACCTATCCCACCTTGTGAGCTCGCAAATAAACAAAAAAGAACACAAGAAATACTTTTGCGATCGGTATGTATTTTAACAAATTTTATTATTTCTCTTATAAAATTGTTTATTAAATATTTAAAAAAATCATATTTTCTGTTTGCAGATGTCTACATTACTTCAGTTCGTCTGAAAAATTGCAGTCACATATAACGGACTGCGAAAAAATGAACAATTGCGCCATCCGACTGTCGAGCGAGGACGACAAGTGGCTCGAATTCAAGAATCATACAAATAAGGAACGACTTCCTTTTGTCATTTACGCGGATTTGGAGTATGTACTACGGCGAACAGAACCGACAGAGAAGGAAGACACGGCGTACACTTATCAGTAGCACGAGATATTTAGCATCGGATACTACGTGTGATGCTCGTACGACGACGCGTTATCGGTATATCGATTTCGCGGCGAAGACTGCGTTGCGTGGTTCGCTCGGCAACTCGAAGACTTGGCGCATCAAGTAAAAATTCTGTTATCCGCGAATGTCCTTATGGAAACGTTGTCCAGAGAACAGTGGGAGGCATATCGTAGCGCGACGTGTTGTCATATTTGTGAAAAACCATTTGCGTCGACACGCGAGTACGTGATCATTGCCATCTTACCGGTTACCGTGGTCCCGTGCATTCAAATTGTAATCTAAATTATAAAGATTCATATTGCATTCCCATAGTATTTCACAATTTATCCGGTTATGATGCGCATTTTGTCATCACGAAAATAGCTACGGCGTTCGAAGGTAGAATCGACGTGCTGCCGATAACAAAAGAAAAATACATCTTATTTACAAAAACGTTCAAGATACCACCGAGAGATCAGATTCACGAAATTGCGTACAACTGCGGTTAATAGATTCGTACAAATTTTTAAATACCAGCCTCGATAAATTGGCATCTTTTCTAACGAAAGAAAAATTTAAAATTTTACGTTCCGAATTTTCCACGTTATCAAACGAAGATTTTGACTTGTTGACGCGCAAAGGTGTCTTTCTCTACGAATACATGGATCACGCGGACAAGTTGCAGGACACGCGTCTACTACCGCGCGAATAATTCTATAGTTCGTTGACCGGTGTCAGAGAACGATTACGCGCACGCTGCTAACGTCTGGCAACGATTCTCCATTGAAACTCTAGGCGAGTACAGTGATCTGTATTTAAAAACCGATGTCTTGTTATTGGCCGATGTTTTTGAAAATTTCCGCGAAAGTTGTATCAAAAATTACAGTCTCGATTCCGCTCATTACTACACATTACCAGGTTTCACATGGGATGCCATGCTAAAACATACGTGTGTAAAATTTGAGTTGCTCACCGACATCGATATGGTTATGTTTATCGAACGCGATATACGCGGTGACTTCAGTCAATGTTCCGACAGATATGCGCAGGCCAATAACAAGTACATGCATTCGTACAACCCGTCGAAACCGTCGTCGTATTTGATGTACTACAACGTGAACAATCTGTACCGATGGGCGATGTGTCAACCGCTGCTCTATGCCGAATTTCGACGGGTTGAAGACGTTGCGAACTTTGACGCGAACGGGATCGCTCCGGATTCACCTACGGGTTATATTCTCGAAGTCGATTTCGAGTATCCGCATCATCTGCACGATCGACACACTGACCTACCTTTCTGTCCGACGCGCGATAAACCACGTGGCAGGATAAATTTCTGGCGATATTATATGACAAGAAGCGGTACGTCATTCACTATCGCAACTTGCAGCAATGTATGCGCCACGGTTTTTGTATCGCAAAGATACATCGCGTACAATTTGCTCCATCTGGTTCCGCGATTACATCGAACTCAATACACACTTTAGAACGTGCTCGAAAAATGATTTTGAGAAAAATTTGTACAAATTAATGAACAACGCGGTATTTGGTAAAACAATGGAAAATGTTCGAAATCACGTGGATGTAAAATTGATAACAAAATAGGATGGACGGTATAGCGCGGAGGCAATGATCGCGAAACCAAATTTCCACAACCGCAGCGTCTTTACGAAAAACTTAATCGCCGTCGAACTGCGTAAACTCGAGATGAAATTTGACAAGCCGATTTATGTGGATATGTGTATACTCGATATATCGAAAAGCTGCTTGTACGAATTTCATCACGAGTATATGTCATCGCTGTATCGCAACAAATGTAAGATCATGTACACCGACACAGACAGTCTTGTATATCACATCGAGTGCGACGATGTGTACGAGACGATGAAACGCGATATCGCTAGATTCGATACGAGCGATTGTCGGCCGGGCAACGCGTACGGGACCTCTCATGAATAAAAAAGTACCCGGCCTAATGAAGGACGAAAATAACGGTGCGATAATGACGGAATTCGTCGGAGAGCGAAGATGTACGCGGTAAGGGTGGATGGTAAAAAGGATACCAAAAAGGTGAAAAGTGTAAAAAGTAACGTCGTAGTGCGAACAATAATGTTCAACGATTATACGCGGTGCTTGAATGAAGAGATCGAAATGACTCGTCGCCAGTCATGTATAAGATCCTAGTTACATCAAGTATATACGGTGTCCGTGTCGAAAATCGCTCTGAGTCCGTACGATAACAAACGATACATCGTACCGGATTCGACGGAAACGTTACCGTGGGGACATTGGCGAATTCCATTGTAATATACATATATATGCAATGTACATATATTTTTATATTTTTTATATAGTTTATATATATATATTAGTTTATATATATGTATACACGTATGTACGTACGTATGTATGTATGTACGTATGTATGTATGTATGTATGTATATACATATGTACATATGTATGTATTATATATATCATAAATTTCATTGTTGTATCATATATGTATTTTTATGAAGATGTAATGGAAGAAAAAAAAGACTCTTTATATACATTTATACATTGTATTAGGTGTACAAGAAAGTTCTGAGCTTTTTTTTGTAAAATTCAATCTTTATTCAAAAACAAACAAAAAAATATTAATCAGCGAAATATTCCCCGTTTGCATCAACGACCTTTTGCCATCTTTCGGGTAGCTTGCGAATTCCTTGACGATAGAAGCTCACCGGCTTCGAAGCGATAAAGTCATCAATGCATTTTCGTATCTCTTCAAATCTCACGAAATGTGTATCAGCCAAATAATGCTGCAGCAACCGGAATAGGTAGTAATCGGAAGGCGCCATGTCTGGGCTATACGCCGCATGCGGGAGAAGTTCCCAATCTAACGCAAAGATATCCTGAGTCGCTTTCGCAACATGTGGTCGAGCATTGTCATGAAGCAAGATCACTTTACGACGCTTGGCCAGTAAATGGCCTCTTTTCTTCTAATGCATCGCTCAAATTGGTAAATTGTTGTTGGTAGCGGTCTGCCGTGATTATTTCACCCGGTTGTAACAACTCGTAATACAACACACCTTTCCAATCTCACCAGATACAGAGCAAAACCTTCTTGGCATGGATATTGGGCTTTGGCGTTGATGTCGAAGGTTGACCAGGATCATCCCATGACTTTCTATGTTTTGGGGTTATCATAAAGAATCCACTTTTCATCGCCTGTAATGATTTTGTGCAGAAAATCTTTTTTCCGGAACTTTGAAAGCAAAGTGAGTGCAGTGTCACGCCGACGATTTTTGTTGTCTTCGGACAATTCATGCGGAACTCATCTGCCTTCCTTCTGAACCTTTCCAATCGTATGTAAACGTACGGAAATGGTTTACTGCGTAACGCCAAGCTGTTCTGCAAGCTCCTTTTCAGTTTGCGCAGAGTTTATATCCAGCAAAGCTTGCAATTCGTCCGTTTCAATCTTTTGAGGGCACGCGGTTCATCTTCAAGACTGAAATCTCCTTGGCGAAATTTTTGATACCATCTTTTATATGTAGTATGACTTACAGCGTTCTCTCCATATGCAGCACAAATCATTGCACTGGCTTCAGCAGCATTTTTCTTCAGATGAAACACGAAGTGGATGGAAAATCGAATATGCTCTTTTGTTATTGCCATCGTGAACACTACTGATTTTTGAAGTTATGTGCATCAAACGCCAAACCGTATGGCATTTTAGAAGTCTAAATGTCAACGCTTTAAAACCGCAAAAGGGCGAGAAGATATATAAAATTTAAATTGTTATTTCGGTTGTATGAAATCTAAAGCTCAGAACTTTTTTGTACACCTAATATATTTATTTTTTTATACATTGTAAAATAAAAAATGAATTAAATCACTGCTTTTGTTTATCCACGAATTGTGCGATCCATCGAATCCCAACCACTTGACGTAAACCTTATTTCCTTTCCTGCGCAGTACTTTCTCCACGAGATATATGTCCGGATGAGTCGCGCGATGCAACTCGTGTTCGTAGAACGCTCCAGCGACGGCTTTTCCGCAATTATCCTCAAGCAGATAGGTTACAGGATTAGTATGCTGCACTTCAACGATCTTAAACACCTCGGTGGTCCAATTTGGCGTGTAAGCTTTTTCGAAAACTGTCTTGTACTTGCTCATGCGTACCGAATCGCCTACTTTGAATTTTACTGGACCTACGATTTTTATCGCGCTGTACACCGTGTCCAAAAGTCTTTTGGCGATCGCGGGAGTTACGTCAGCGGGTCGCATGCCGATAGTGCGATGCTTGCGCGCGTTGTAATCTGACACGAGACGAGGTAGCGCGTCGACCCACTTGTAAGTGCCGTTGAGCGTAAACATCTTCCACATGTCGTTCTTAAGCGTGCGATTGAGTCACTCGACGATCGATGCCTTCAACACTGTATACGTAGAATAATGATTAACGTTGTATTTTTTCAAGAGTTTCTGCACATCGGCATTGTAAAACTCCTTTCCCATATCCATTTGCAAGTTTCTCAGGCATCTTCCGCTCTCTTGAATTATCTTAGCGATAGCGTTAGCCGTCTCGCTTCCGACCTTACTCTTGAACGGTATGGCCCAGGCGTACTTGCTCAACGTATCGATAACGGTGAGTATGTAGTGATGACCTCTGTTGAAACTCGAGTACGGACGTATCTTGACGATATCAGCCTGCCACAGATCGTCGTATCCCCGAATTATGACACGTCTTCGCGGAAAATTTCTCCTCGGCGGAGCGTACAATTCCTCAACGAATCATCGCCTCTCGGAACTAACATTTTTTTCACGTCCATCGGATTTTATGTTTCGACGATGTTTAATAGTAAATAACATACACAATTTAAAATTGTTTTTTTTCTTACTAACGTCAATCGACTGGTTCGTTTTGTCGATACGCGATTAATTCATAATAATGTCGGCTTCGCGAAGTTCCTCGATGATCGACAGCATCTCATTGTCGTGAGCGTTGTTACCAGTTCGGTGCGAAGCGTCGAGCAATTGGAGTCGATCCAGGTTCGTTGGGATCGTCCCAATGCACGTAATCGATCTTGTTGTCGTTTAATTTCATGGTGGATGGTATATTGCCAATACTTGCACCCTTTTTACCGCTTTTTTTATATGTAGATACGAGCGATGATGTTAATGTACTTGTATCCCATAATGTTGCCCATAATAGGATTATGGGCGCTGTGACCACGTCTATGAGCATTCGTTGTTAATAGTATACTTTTATACGTTTGTTTGTCATCTTCGGTGAATATAGCCTCATCGGGAAGTCTCTTAAAGATCAATTCGTATAATCCTGGTGTATCATTGTATCTCACATTGTCTATGATTATGGAGTCATCTTTGTCAACATCAAATTTTTTGTCACCGAGCATCGTACCACTTTTATCGAAATAGACACCGTACACATTTATCGATCGCTTTATCTATGTCGTCACCGAGAAGAAGGCCCACGTACTTTCGTCCCAATGGTCCTAGCTGATCATGAAGCACTTCGCGGCTTCCTCTTTGCGTTTGCAGATTCTGTTTGATAGTTGTTTCGATAGTTCATTAATGTCTTTTGTTTCAAAAATATTTTCATTTCGCACGAATAGCAGTATTTTCGATGGTTCTTTCGGTAGTTCTTTCGATAATTCTATCGATGTAGAATTGAACGTGAATGAATTTGACGCGGTATTCAATTGTTTTGTACGCTTTTTAGGTTGCGGTGATAATTTCAACCATTCAACGTTCATCCAATACAAATCCCTGTTAGTAGTAGTATTATCATCATCATCATCGTCATCATCGCTGTCTTCATGTTTTTTTTTTTCTTAATATCGATATTCTTTGCAACATTGGCTTCTTTTTTAATTGGATGTGTTTCCTCGACAATCTGGTTTAGAAGTTCGACGATGGGTTTGAAACGTCTCTCCAACGCTACATCTTCATCTATTTTACCAGTTTTCAAAGCGCGATATTTTTTGCGAATCGAATCGCACGTTTTCGCAATCTGTTTCGCTATTTTCTCGCGATCTTTGGTATTATCCATGTTGCCTGCTTGACGTATCGACATCGACTAATCGCGTTATGGTACCGCGAATGTGTTAAATTTTTTCTGTGTCGCCCATTGATAAGCGGACTGTCCTTATCTATCACTAGAAATCCATACTCGCGCTGCCAACAATCGCGGCATAACGCACAGAATTCATTGTACAACATGTTGATATTCACGTGATCGTTGTAAACATGTTTCAAATTGGTACCATCCTGTTTGAATAGAATCAGCAGGTTCGCATTGTCGCGTATCAGATGTTTAGGTATCCTCGCGTACGTCTGACAGATATAGAAGCAATCGACGTTCGAGTGGCCCATCGAGAAGTATTCTCTCACCGCATTTTACTTATCGCATGCAACGTCGTCGAAGACAAAGATCGAATTGAAATGTGCCTCGCTCGGTGGAATGACATCACTGTTGTTGGAAAAGTAAAGTAGCCGATTTCGATCGATGTCAATAAAGTATCGAGATCTCGAAATATCGAGATATCGATATTTTGGTTATTGCAATGATTTCGAGTATACATACACGTTCTCGAAACGTACACCGTGCGGACTCTCTCACGCAAGCTTATGAGAACGTTGATTTTACCGCAATTTGACGGTCCGCAAATGATGGCGCGTATAGTACTCGGTAACATTTCACCATGCTTGCGCTCCGTCGCGATGTCTCCCATCATTCGCGCTCTCTCGTCACAGTTCGCGACGCGTATCGTCAGCGGCTGCCGTACAAATTTCATGTTCGCACTGCGTTATCTAGCTTCGATCAAACGCCTATTTATAGGCGCGCGAAACCACGAATCGCTCAGTAGCAAAAATGTATCTCGCGCTGTCGCATCCCTCCGATATTCGGGATTTGAGCGCTGAGCAGTTGCAATATATACCGAAGGTCGTATTGTTACGCGTGCGACGACTATATCGACCGTGTGGGACAAACTTCCGGAACATATAAAGATTGGAGGTTCGAACCTATCGTCGCTGCGTCAAACATTATAACCAACCATGGCCACGCACGCACATTGACGATCCCGCATCGAAGATATAGGATTGCCTATGTCAGCAGCAGTGTCAAATGAAAGTTATATTGGAGGTCTGCTCAATCGAGCGATAAACGCGCTTCCTTTCGAACTACATATCCCCGGCTATCAGTTTTGCGGCCCGGGTACTCGGCTGAAAAAGCGATTAGTCAGAGGTGTGTAACGGCAGGGCCGTTACGAATATACATATATATATATATATATATATATATATATATATATATATATATATACATACACATACATAAATATATACATACAGAGAAACGCTTGGCTTACTACCCTGCACTACCCATCCCGCTCGCACGCATACCACTTGCGCTATCGCAGTCGCTCGCTTGCCTATAGGTAACACGCGTCGTCTCGCTCGCAATGCCCCCACGCGATACCGACTCCCCGCCACCGGACCGACGGCGCGCAGTGGGGAACGTCGGCCGGGTATATAAGCCCGGCCGGCCGAGACATCGGGACCAGATCCCATCCTGCGATCCGACTCCTGACACCGACCTGACCAGTACCTACTACCTGTCGGGGCCAAGGTTTCGCTTGGCTCTGCCGGGTTTCACCGGCTTTCTCTACCTTCGGGCTGAGGTTTCACTCAGCTCTGTCGGGTTTCGCCGACTCCTGTCACCGCTCCACGGGCTGAGGTTTCACTCAGCTCTGTCGGGTTTCGCCGACTCCTGTCACCGCTCCACGGGCTGAGGTTTCACTCAGCTCTGTCGGGTTTCGCCGACTCCTGTCACCGCTCCACGGGCTGAGGTTTCGCTCAGCTTCACCGGGTTTCGCCGGTTTCCGTTGCGAAGGCAGGGCTCGACGTGGCACTCGACCCTGCCCTCAATGCCTAACCGTCCCGCCTGACGTTAGCTTGTAAGTGCAGGCGATAGAGGCTGCTAGTTATAAGTCAGTAATCCTAAGATCCCTAGTGATAACCGCACCGTGTAAATAGACCGTTGTCGACCGCACGCCGCACCCGTCCTGCGCATCTCATCGCTTTGCGCCAACCGGTTGCGTCTCCGCTTTGCTACCTGCGACACTACGACATCTCCTGGCCCCGCACGCTGTATCTATCTTTCGCTAAATAAACTATCTTTTCCACGTCGATCTGTGTTCTCGTAAGCTTGAGTCTCCCCTCCTCTCGAACCCGGACACCGACGAGCCGATCCGAGCGTCGAGCGAGGTGACCGCGTCACAGGTGAAACGGGCATAAATCCACTGGACGCGGCGTGCCGTGAACACGACATTGCGTATTCTCAGAGCAACGATCTCACCGACAGACACGCGGCGGACAAGATACTCGCCGATAAAGGACGCGTCATCGCAAGAGATTCGGCTCTGAGCGAGAAAGCTGCAGCTGCAGCGATGAAAGCCAAGACCAAGATCGGCATGGGTATGAAAGCGAAGAAAGAAGCTGGTAAAAAAAAGAAACGAATACTTCCAACGGCGAAACGAGGTGATATATTACCGATTTTGTCAATTTTGGGCGCTCTCGAGTCCTTAATCGACGGAGCGACCAGTGTGGCGAAAGCGATAAACGAAGGAACCGGAAGGAAAGCCGCGCAATGTCAGCTCGAGGAACTGCAACGTCGCGCGATGGAAACGCGCGGACAGGGACTGTATCTCGCTCCGTACAAATACGGATGGGGACTATATCTCGCTTCGTACAAAGACGGACGAGGCGTAACAGCAAAAAAAGAAAAAAAGAAAAAACAAAAGGCCAAAGAGACAATAAAAATATCTATGGGTGTAACTACCAACGTATAATTGGAACCAGCTGGCGAAGCGTATGCGCTTACCATACTTCAGAGGCGTTTTTATGCGTGACGCATTACCGATTAGCGGCGCGCATCAAAAAGAGAACGATATCGTAAATCTGGACGACACGATGGGTTCTGGCACTCATTGGGTATGCAAAGAGACATGATCGTGTCATATATTTCGATAGTTTCGGTAATCTTCGATCGCTCAAGGAACTGATACGATATTTCGGAGACAATGTTATGATAGAGTACAATCGAACGTCCTATCAGACGTACGATCAGAACGTCTGCGGACAGTTGTGCTTGTGGTTTCTCCAAAGGGCCGACGCGCGTGAATTTATAAAGTCCGACAAAATGTCGCGACGTCTCAGTATTCGTTGAACGCTTTTTTCAACATGTCGCTGACGCTTACGCTGAGTGGGAAGAGCAGCGTTCTCGCGGCAAATTATTTTTCAGCCATAGATTTGAGCGACGATGACCACGAGTTTGGTCTAACAATTTTGGAGACTTATCACACAATACCGAATGTAAACGCTTCGAATAATACATTTTATTTTGGCAAAGACGCAGAAATTACGATTCCCAAGGGGTCGTATGAACTGCATACCATAAATGAATCTTTGAAACGTGAGATTTTACGGAAACGACTGTGACGCGACGCGCCCGATGGTAACGCTGGTGACACCGCGCGGCGATGACGAGATTGAGGAATACCCGATAGTGCTCTGCGCAAATTACAACACGATGAGGTGTGAGATTAAATGCGCCTACAGAATAAACTTTAACAAGCCCAATAACATTGGACGTGTCGATCAACATAATAAACGTAAATATTATCCGTGTAGAGTGCAACCGTGGGCGCATACAGCAACGACAAAAGTGTGCACACGATACACGAATTTTCGCCGAGCGTGCCGCCAGGATATAAGATATCAGATCTGCCGATGCAGATCATTTATCTGCCAATCATCGTATAGAGCATTACAGAGCTAACGATACGCATTGTTGACCAGAATGGACGATTGCTCGATTTCAGAGGAGAAGAGATCACCGTCAGATTGCACGTATGACGGCGACAGCGATAACGCGAGCGTGACATTTGAGATGCTCGTGTTTTGAACGAAGCGAAGCATACTGTCGCGAGCGTCGAGGACGCAATCACGCCCACCGCTGACAAAGCGGATTGCGGCAAGCGATACTTTATCCGACGAATTATTATTTTACCAAGCGATAGCGATTACCAACGCTACCGTGCTAATTGCGCAAATATTGTGTAACCGTTCCACGTGAAGCAACTGCTAACCGGGTTGCGCGGCCCTTACGCGGAAAACCGCCGCGCGACCCAGAAATATACCGCGAACGCTGACGAACATGTTGATGACACGGCAAGGACCGGTCGCTTGGAACAGGATAAAAACGGGAGACCGATACTAGGAGAGGTCTCGTCGAGATCCGCCGTGCCGTCACGTCTGTCGCGGTCCGAATTAAAAAGGACAATATGTATCCAGTTTTAATAAATTTAGTATCGAACAAAGTGGTGAGTGCCTCTTTCCCGCCGACTCCTTGATCGATCCCCGAAACGACCCGCACAACAATACACAGAGAGATAATGCATCTTTTACAAAGAAAATCGATAATACTCGCTCATCCTGCATAAAAGAGGAAACTCAACGCGTCGAACGTTGTAACGGTACGTCCCTGCGCGCTCGGTATTCGCTTGTCGCCATGCACGGACGCGGGGACGTGCGCTCGGATTTTCGCTCGCCGGATGCCGGGTTCGTAGCGGTAGACGCGGGTTGCCAGGCAACCGGGTCCGAGCGTTGCTAGGCAACCGTGGACGCTAGCCGTGACACGTGGGGCGGGCGTCGCGGGAAAGTCCGAGAACGCTCCGACTTTCGAGATGAGATGTAATGGCAATACCGAGAACTCTCGGTATTGTCGGGAGGAGGAAAATCTGAGAACCCTCTGATTTTCCTCAGTCGGGAGGTGCAAGAATATCGAGAACGCTCGGTATCCGTTGCGAGAGCGAGATAGCGGAGAACACTCCGAATGCTCGAGAAAGGAGTGAACAGGAATACGGAGAACGCTCGGTATTCGCTGAGAGAACTCTCTCTTGCTGTTCTGGTCGGAACGGTTGTCGGTGTTCGACAGGTCGGAGGAACGGATAGGACTGTCTCTTCGTAAAAATTCGTCGGGTATTTATACCCATATCCGTGCCACGTGTCACCGTTTAATTTGTTAAGGTAACAATAAAACATGTTGTTGCTGCGTGACAGCTCGTCGGCGCGCGTGTGTCGGTCGGTCGCGGTCGGGAGCGTTCGGGCGGCTTCGGATGGCGCGGGCCGCATTTGCGCGCGTTAGTAATAGAGCATCGGATGCTCTGTTACATCTCCCCCCTTCGTTATCTTAAATGTTTCCATTTCGGGCATCACATCTCGCGTTTATAGTGGCACTCACCCTGCCTGTTGAATCGCAGTACAAATTTACGTGCCCCTACGCGCGCCTTGTACAAACGGGAGATGCGAGCCGCGAAATAAGGCATTCTTATACAGAGTCCGTCGGCTACCATCACCTCGATCGGCGGCGGTCCTTCTGGTCCGAACGCGGGCATCGTCGGTCGGTCGGTGGGCGGTGATGCTGCCTCGGCCGGGACGTGAGGAGCGCCGCCGCTCTCGGTGGCCGCGGGTATGGCTTGGTCGTTCGTCGGCGGATGCGCTGGCGGGTACGAGGCGGTGGTCCCGCGCTGCGACCGTGGCGGTGGATACGGCCGGATTCTGGTTGGAACGGTGGTCCCTCGTTGCGACCGTGGCGGTGGATACGGCCGGATTCTGGTTGGAACGGTGGTCCCTCGTTGCGACCGTGGCGGTGGATACGGCCGGATTGTCGTTGGTATCGGTGGCGATTTTAGTGATGGGCCGTGCTGATGGCCACACTTCTTCGTTGTCGGACAGGTCCGAAAGGCTGCCGAACAGTTCGGCTAATTTTGCCGCGCACCTGCTGGCCGGCGACACCGTGTACCTCTTGCTTCCTCTGGGCGGTGGTGGTGGCGGAATCTGGAGCAGACCTTGCAGCTTCCGCTCGTTGCTCGCGGTGGATCTCTGCACCCTCGTGCCCACCGCCGGAACCACTCGTATCGGGTGGCGGACGGTGGTGATGCTTCGAACGGTCGGCTTGGCTGCTGGTTTGACCGTCGTAGGGGCGGGCCGGTAGCAATGCTCGGATTCCTCGGCGGTGTTGGCGAGTCGCTCCCAGAGAACCTCGAACTCGGGATCGTAGCGTGCTGGAGTTTGCCGTTGATCTGCCATGATTGCTGATGCGGACTTTTTCCCGGCTCGGAAACGCCGCATACTTATACCCCGTTCAGGGTATAAAAAATTTACCCCGCTCGGGAACGGAGCAATCCGTGGCTTCGCGTGATTCGTCAGATTTTTCATGTTTTTCGGGTAAACTTATTTTGTTTAAACGGTCCGTTGTTGTCAGTTTCGTCGATTTCGTCGGTCTTGTTTACGTCGTTGTCCGGAGCCGGCTTTAAGTCATGTATGTGTACATGTCGATGCCACTTTCCCCGGTCGTCGCGCAAGTCAAAAATTACCGGCGATATTATTTTGCGTACTATTAACGGTCCGGTGTATGTCGGCGCTAATTTTGCCGCGATGGCCTCGTTTTTGTTAGATAAGATGTGCACGCGCCTCCACACCTTGTCTCCGACGACGGGCTTCCATGCGCGGTGTCGCATGTCATAATATTTCGCCTGTCTCTGGAATGCCTGCGCGAGATTGGCACGGACGACCTCATATGCTTCCCGGAGGATGCGGCTATTCGTCTCGGGCGGCGACACGGTGATATCGCGTTGATCCGCGGGGAGGGGCTGTTTATTTCTCGCCCATAATTTAGAAACGCCGGGCTATACCCGGTGGCTTCATGCCATGCCGTGTTATAGGCGAATTGCAACGTCTCAAGGTTTCGGTCCCACCGACGATGATCGCGATTGACATATTGTCGGATCATGGTTTTGACGGTTTTGTTTGTTCGTTCCACCGGGTTGCATTGGGGCGTGTACGCGGGGGAGGTGCGGTGCGAAACATTAAACGTTTCTAACACCTTTCTAAACTGGCCGGAGATAAATTGTCGCCCGTTGTCGGAGACGAGGGTGCGTGGACATCCGTGTCGGTATATAATGCGACTCTCGACGGCTTGCGCGACGGCGGCGGCGGTGGCACGGCGGAGTGGTTGTAATTCCACCCATTTTGTGAAACGGTCCTGCATCACTAGCAGCCACGAATGCCCATTTATCGAGCGAGGTAACGGTCCTATCAGATCGATCGTTATTTGTTCCCATGGATAAGACACGGGGGCCGTGTGTAGAAAGCCGGCGGGGGCGGTTTTGCAGGAGTTTGTGCGCGAGGCAATTTTTACAATTTCGAACGTACCGGGCGGTGTCAGAAAACATGCCAGGCCAGTAGTATAATCGCGCAGCACGAGCGATCGTTTTGGCGATACCAAGGTGGCCGGCTGTCGGTTCATCATGCAACCGTCGCAGTATTTCGGTACGTTTTTCTCGCGGTATGCATTCCTTCCATTGTTCGTCGGCCGGAACCTCGCGAAAGTCGGTTGAATGTAGGAAATGGCGGTACAGCTTTCCGTTCTCGATCCGATATTCGAGGAAATCGGCAGGTCTTTCCTTCACCCGGTGGAATTGCCGGTTATAAGGGCATGGGCTTCCTTGGCGCGTGGAATGAACGGGCGTTTGTCGGGACAGCGCGTCGGCCACGCGGTTCAACTGCCCCTTCCGATATTTGATATCGAAGGTGTATTGCTGGAGCTCGAGCGCCCAGCGGCCTAATCGTCCCGTCGGAGACTCCAGTCGTTGCAGCCATCGGAGGGCCTGGTGATCGGTTATCACCATAAATTCATAGCCCTCCAGATAGCCGCGCAAATGTCGGATTCCCCACACGACCGCTAAACATTCGAGCTCGGTCGCGCTGTAATTTTGCTCGGCCCCGTTGAGCGTTCGACTAGCGTATGCGACTACGCGTTCGCCCTCCTCCAGGTGTTGTGTCAAGACCGCCCCTAGTCCGTGGGTGCTTGCGTCGGTCTGCAGTATGAATCGTCGATTAAAATCCGGGCAGGCGAGGACTGGGGCGGTAGTGAGTGCCTTTTTTAGTTCGCGGAATGATTTTTCTTCCGCTGTTCCCCATTGCCATTTGACGCCCTTTTTTGTTAATGTGGTTAGTGGGGCGGCGGTGGTGGAAAAGTTCGGTATGAACCTTCTGTACCAAGAGGCCATTCCCACGAATTGTCGAATTTGTTTGATATTGGTAGGTGCGGCCCATTGGGCGATGGCTTTAATTTTGTCGGGATCAGTCTGGATGCCGCGGCGGTTAATTACATGACCGAGGTACTTAAGCTCGGTAAGGCAGAAATGGCACTTTTCGGGATTTAACCGGAGGCGGGCGTCGCGCAGTCGGCGGAAAACTTCTGCGAGATGTATTAGATGTGATTCGAAAGACGGGCTGGCGACGACGATGTCGTCGAGATATACGAATACGTTCGGTTCGAGTTCGGGACCGAGTATGCTATCGAGAAGGCGTTGAAACGTGGCCGGTGCAGAATGTAGTCCGAACGGCATGACTTTGAATTGCATCAGCCCTCGTCCGGGCACTGTGAACGCGGTTATCGGTCGGCTTTCGGGGGCGAGGGGTACCTGCCAATATCCCTGTTTGAGATCGAGGGTGGACAAATAGCGCGCGCCGCGGAGTTTATCTAAGGTAGCGGCGATGTGTGGCAGCGGATACGCGTCTCGCTCGGTTACTTCGTTTACCTTGCGGAAATCGATGCAAAACCGTCGCTTGCCGTCTTTTTTTCGTACGATCACGACGGGAGAACTCCGCGAGCTGGAGGAGGGCTCGATGATGCCCTCATCCTCCATCTGTTGGACCTCTTCGTCGATGATTTTTTGCATCGCGGGATTTCGGGGGCGATATCGCTGTTTGATCGGTACGGTTTTAACTCGGATGACATGGGTAACGCGATCGGTGGGCCCTTTCACGCCCTTGAATTTGGCCATTTCGACATTCAGGAAGTCTGTTAATTCACGTTCTTCTCTGGGCGTGCGGCGTGCCAAACCAGCGGTGACGGCATAGGAGGGATGATATTGTCCAGTGGTTGCGGAGGGAGGGAGTAGAGCCAAGCGGAGGCGGGCCCATAGGTCTATACCGATCAAGATTGTACTGTCGAGAGTCGGTAGGATCTGGAAGGGATGGCGGATATCTTGATGGTGAGTGGTTAGGGGTAGAGTAATCTTTCCGTTAATAGAGGCGAGTGCCCCATCGGCTAAATGGATCTGGCTTGTGGCGGGGGTGATTTCGCAACCGATCCCTTGAGCGTAGCGCGCGGTCTCAGAATTGATCATTGAGATTTCTGACCCCGTATCTATGAGCGCGGAGAAGGTTCGTGTGCCGATTCGGACGCGGATGTGTGGACGTGGTGTATATTCTACGTCCGCGAGTTTTCCGGCCGGGGTGTGCTGTTGGCGGCCCCGGCCGTCGGGGCGTTTCCCGGACGGGGATGGCATTCTTTCGTCAGTACCCCGTCTTTACCGCATTGCGAGCAAAATACCGGGCAGGCATCTTATCCTTTCGACTACCGAGGCATGTGATGATATTTATCGCAAACAACGTATTTAGAATAACACGTCAACAATACAATGACACATATATATATATACTACAATATACACACATACATGTATTCTTTCGAATCCCCACGACCGGCACTCCAGAGAGATGATGGTCCCACTCTCCCGAATGCACTTCACTCTTTCGTGTCGAGACTGACGTTTCTTATGTGCACCATCTCGCAAGTAGGAGCGGTAGAATCTACTTCACTACTCCACTAAGAGCTACTTGGTCCTTTGTTTCGTATAATAACTTTATGCATACTTATAGAATGAGCTATGACTGGTGTCATTTCATTTTATGAAGGAGTGGCATTCCAGAGAGATGATGGTCCCACTCTCTCGATGGATGCAGGTCGGACTGCAGCGGCGACACCCTCCAACGCCATTGGCAAATATACAAATAATCCTCCTGGAGCACGACAGGAGAGATTGCATCAAGCATGGCTCGAGCCCCCGAATAAGAAGGGAGGGTGTGCGTCACGGCGGGGCCCGACCACGAACCAGTCGTGAAAACTCGCAATTATTTTGCGAAAAAATACCACCTCAGCCAGGAATCGAACCTGGATCTCCTGCTTACCGGGCAGGCATCTTATCCTTTCGACTACCGAGGCATGTGATGATATTTATCGCAAACAACGTATTTAGAATAACACGTCAACAATACAATGACACATATATATATATACTACAATATACACACATACATGTATTCTTTCGAATCTCCACGACCGGCACTTTTCGGGGGGATCGTTTGCACGAGAACCGATCGTGACCTCGTTGCTTGCATCTCCAGCATGTATTCTGGCGATCGTAGGGGATTGGTTGCGATGGCGTGGCCGTATTCACGCGTCGACATTCGCGTCCGTCTTTATTCTCTATTGCGCGAGCTTTTTGTATTCTTCGTATTCGGCGGCTTGGTCTATAAGATCGTGCAACGTGGTTCTTTCGTTGATCCGGACGAACATTTTGTACTCGGCCCTCATGTTCTCGTAGAGTCGGTCTATTTTTTCGGGCGTCGAGTGATTGCCCGCGCGGCGCATTAATGTGAGCATATGTGTGGCGTACTGCGAGAAGGTTTCGTCGGGGTGTTGCCTCCGGTCGCGAATTTCTTGTGCCAATTTTATCTGATAGCGATGCGGTAGGAAGTGACGGCGGAAATCGGTTAGGAAATCTCCCCAGCCCGACCATTCGTTCTCGTTATTGCGATACCAGGACAGCGCATTGCCTTTAAGTAACTCGGGAAGCCCTTCTAGCATAGTCTCGTTGGAGTATCTGTATTGTCTCTGTAATTCAGTAAGTCTTTCCAGAAAGGAGAGAGGATCGCGGCCGTCGAAGTGGCACCCCCATTTTCGGATTTGATTCACGGTTTTTGCGTGCCCCATTTCTGCTGAGGGTACGCCGGAAAGCGGTGGGGTGACTGGGGAAGTTTCGGTGTCGGTGGATGTTCCGGCTTTTACGGTAGGCATAATGTGCGGATGAGTGTTCGCGTACGTTCGTAATCGGCGGCGGAGGTCTTCGAGAGTCGCGGTTGTGTCGATACCGAATGCCTGTGCTACTCGAAGGGCGTCTGGTTTTGAAAGAGTCTGTACCCAGGCTGGCATCGGCTATCCCCTTTTTACTTATTCTTTAAAACGGTCCCTGTTCGGGCGCCATGTAACGGTACGTCCCTGCGCGCTCGGTATTCGCTTGTCGCCATGCACGGACGCGGGGACGTGCGCTCGGATTTTCGCTCGCCGGATGCCGGGTTCGTAGCGGTAGACGCGGGTTGCCAGGCAACCGGGCCCGAGCGTTGCTAGGCAACCGTGGACGCTAGCCGTGACACGTGGGGCGGGCGTCGCGGGAAAGTCCGAGAACGCTCCGACTTTCGAGATGAGATGTAATGGCAATACCGAGAACTCTCGGTATTGTCGGGAGGAGGAAAATCTGAGAACCCTCTGATTTTCCTCAGTCGGGAGGTGCAAGAATATCGAGATCGGTATCCGTTGCGAGAGCGAGATAGCGGAGAACACTCCGAATGCTCGAAAAAGGAGTGAACAGGAATACGGAGAACGCTCGGTATTCGCTGAGAGAACTCTCTCTTGCTGTTCTGGTCGGAACGGTTGTCGGTGTTCGACAGGTCGGAGGAACGGATAGGACTGTCTCTTCGTAAAAATTCGTCGGGTATTTATACTCATATCCGTGCCACGTGTCACCGTTTAATTTGTTAAGGTAACAATAAAACATGTTGTTGCTGCGTGACAGCTCGTCGGCGCGCGTGTGTCGGTCGGTCGCGGTCGGGAGCGTTCGGGCGGCTTCGGATGGCGCGGGCCGCATTTGCGCGCGTTAGTAATAGAGCATCGGATGCTCTGTTACAACGTTAATAAAATTTTTACAAGCTTTAGGATTTGCGATGCGCAACTTGTGAAATGACTGATATCCTAAACATCGAAGACGAGCCAATCTTCGACGATCGCATCGTCAAGATTGAGACTCATGCGTACAACCCGTTCGCTAATACAACGTTCGGGTATAGCGATGAGATAAGAATATCCATACAGCAATAGAATCTGTACACATTGCCGTACGAAAGCTTTCTATATATCGAGGGACTAACGAAGAACAGAGTTGTCGAAGGATTTGATGTAGTGTTGGGAAATAATTTTGTCGCGTTCATATTCGATGAGATTCGATACGAGCTTGATGGTGTGGAAATTGATCGTAACAGAAACTCGTAACAGAAACTGGGCATAACTAACACGCTAAAACACTACGTAACAACATCATCCGACAGAAGCATGATTCTGAGGAATGCCGGCTGGGATGCGCGTACTAACGCGGATGGATATTTTAATTTTTGCGTACCTCTCTACGCACTGTTGGGATTCTGCGAGGATTACAGACACGTGGTAATCAACGCTCGCCACGAGTTGATCTTGATACGATCGCGTAACGACAACAATTGCCTGATGGGAAATTCGGCGTTGGATCCTGTGGTCGACTTATTCAAGATACAATGGCGAATGTCGCACGTGTTATTGAGCGAGATAAAAAAACTATCGATGCTGCGCATTTTGGAGAGCGGAAATATCGTACGCTCGTATTGAGCATGGCTTTTCGCTTGTGGGATCTGTATGAATTTCCGCTGTTACAGCGTACAATCAAGCATTCGTGGGCCATCAAGACTGCTACTTAGCTCGAGAAGCCGCGATACGTCATCTTCGCTCTGCAAACAGGTCGAAAAAACATCATGGCTGAGGACACGAGCCGATTCGACGATTGCAACTTAATCAACGTGAAACTCTATCTGAACTCAGAATGTTATTCGTACGTCGATATGAATCTGAATTTTGACAAAAACAGATGGTCCGTGTTGTATGAAACGTACGCGCGTTTCTGCAAGGGTTACTACGGACACGAGTATCTCGAGTCTCACCGTCACATCTTTTCTACATAACGGCCCATTTATAATCATCGATTGTTCTCGACAAAACGAATCGGTCAAGAGCGCAACCGTAGACGTGAGATTGGAAATTTGAGACTAAAGAGAACGTACCGATGAATACCACCGCGTACTGTCTCATTATACATGATCGTGTGATTCAGTACAATCCGTCGACCAATGTTGTACGTAAGATCATTTAAGAGCATCGCTATATACGTAAGATCATTTAAGAGCATCGGTATATGAGAGACAATAAAATCTACGATACATCAAAATTGACTGCAGTCTCGAAAAATTGCTCGTCATGGTCATGCCAACGTTCATAGACCTGCAAGGTTTTCTCGTTGGAGGACAGTTTGTTGTAAAGGAGTTTGTTGCTCTCAAAGAACGGACCGTTCTCTCTCACTACATTTTCAGCCCTATACCATGGCATTTCCTCGCAAGTGCCGACAAGTCTCGCGCACGCTGGATGATACGTCATCATAGACTGCGACTGGGACGACGGAACGATTCCATACAGCAAAGCTAAGAGTTTGGTTACAAAGGCTGTGTACGGAACGAAAGATGATGACAACAACGACGACGATGCTGTTGTATATGTCAAGGGACACGAAAAACGACAATGGTTGTAGAATTTGCTTCTGGATGAGCGTGTATATTGAGACTCTGGATGCTGATTACAAAGACGTAGATTCTCTGAACAATTTGAACGCTGATAATACTATGCGATGCGGATATTACTAATTGCGTTTTACAAAATGTATTTAAATTGTTTAATTAGTGGTCAGATAATCATGAATAAAATAAATAAATATGATATACGAATTATGTTTTTGTTATTTTTTTCCCTTGCGTTGATAATATTCTAACGATCGACGTACCGCTTCTTATCATATAACGCCGAGAAGTTTATCTTGCCGAGGTGACTCATCGCGAGCAAGAATGTAGGTCAGTGTATCAGTCATGCACATTACAAAGAAATTGAATCACGATTTAACAAAATGAAAACTTTTTTTTTAAATATATTAATATTTTTTTATTGCAAAAATAAATTATACAATGGAATTTTATTTATTCTATACACATTTGTTTGCGAATCTTTGTTAATTATTTAACTATTTAATTATTCAAATAAGAATATTCTGTAGATAAAAATTTCACCAAACTTCTTCATCATCTTCATATGGAAGTAAATCAAAAAGTATCTGCAAATCAAATACGTCCTCGCGAGTAATTTCTTCCCATAAAAAGTGTAAATACTCCTTGTGTTGGGGACGCTGATACGGTATCCACCGCCGATTAATATTCATAAAGTCATTAATTTTGATATCATATATGCATAAATACTACAAAAAATAATAAAAAATCTCAATTTTACAATTCACAAAATACATCACATATCAAATAAAGGAAAAAAGAAAAAAAGAGAGAAAAAGAAAAAAGAAGAAAAAGTTACATATCCCATTCGGGTGGTGTATCTGAATTTTTATAAGATTCCTTACTTACACGGTTTCCACAACTGAGATACCATCGAGATATAATGTCTGTCAAATTACAAATATTGAGTTTAATATTTTTTACAATATTGAATTTAATATTTTAAACATTAGAAATACATATGTGAATAAATATACGTACTGCTTCAGTTGGATAAATAATTTTTAATAAATCTCTAATATAAGCCAAATCAAATTCCTGCGATGCCTTTTCACTTGCCATTTCTTCCCGTTGAGCGTTAGACACTATGCGATTTTTTTGCGTTTTTTTTTGTATGCAATATATATAATATATATAAATCAATATATAAATCAATATATAAATCAATATATATAATATATATAAATATATAAATCGCACCGGCTTTCTCTCACATTTGATTCTACTGTGATCTTGCATACCTCATGACCTATTATATATCATCTACAGTTTCTTTGTCCTTTTGTCTAAATCAGAGCATCATCATAGATCTCCCCGAATCGCAATTTGTTTATAGCAGCCGGAATATCGGCGCTTCTTTCTTAACACGTCGCGATACATACGCCGATTTCTAGGAAAAAGCCACATTTTGTAATTTGACAGACAGTTTTATATCTCGATGGTATCTCAGTTATGGAAACCGTGCAAATAAGGAATCTTATAAAAATTCAGATACGCCATCTGAATGGGGTATGTAACTTTTTCTTCTTTTCTTTTCTCTCTTTTTTTTTTCTTTATTTGATGTGATGTATTTTGTGAAATTGAGATTTTTTATTATTTTTTGTAGTATTTATGCATATATGATATCAAAATTAATGACTTTATGAATCGGCGGTGGATACCGTATCAGCGTCGTCAACACAAGAAGTATTTACACTTTTTATGGGAAGAAATTACTCGCGAGGATGTATTTGATTTGCAGATACTTTTTAGTTTACATCCATATGAAGATGATGAAGAAGTTTGATGAAATTTTTCTCTACAAAATATTTTCATAACACGGGTTACTTTTAAATAATTAAATAGTTAAATAATTAACAAAGATCCGCAAACGAATGTGTATAGAATAAATAAAATTCCATTGTATATTTTCGGAGCATCATCATAGGTCTTCCCAATTTGTTTATAGCAGCCGGATTATGACGCTTCTTTTAACACGCCGCGACATGTTCAGTCGTCAGTCTAAATCGGAACATCATCATAAGTTTCCCCGAATCGCAATTTGTTTATAGCAGCCGGATTATCGACGCTTCTCTTGACATGCCGCGACACGTTCAATCTCATGCGATGAGTCTTGTGGCGGCATATTGGCAGTCGTTGAAACGTCTTCACCATCACTTCGGCATCACTTCGATAATAATTTTGTGCGCAAAGAATCGCCAGTGTGCGAAAAAAAATTGCTTTTGCGTGAAGAAATTTCATTGAAACGTCTTCGCAATGGCATCATCTACGCAAGGTACAACGATGGTTCTTTCGTGATATATGTGCAGGAACAGAATATTTATTACGTTGACAACAACCCTCTCGTTGATGTTGTGAAACTGCCATGGTCAGTAGAATTATATGAATTTATTAGTTCATTGGCTTCGGCGCAGAATGAGGAGCAAAAGGAGGAAAATTATCCAGAAGTCTCCTCGCAGGTTAATTTCGCAGTATGTGGATGAAGTCCCCCTCCTGGGTAATCCGGAAGGGGATATAAAATATTTCTTCTGGATTATTAAACATTTCTTTTGTGTATTTTTTAAAGTGACATTTTCTTGGATTGTTAAACATCTCTTTTTGTGTGTATTTTTACGTGACATTTTTTCTTGGATTGTGACATTTCTTTTTGTATGTGTATTTTTAAGTGATATTTTTTCTTGGATTGTAACATTTCTTTTTGTATGTGTAGTTTTAAGTGACATTTTTTTTATTACTCTTCTATAACCTCAACCTGGTGAGTCTTTTTTAATTTTATCTTTTTTATTTTTTACTCGGCGGCGGCGGGCGCCCTCCCTCTGACGTCATGTCCACGCGCCCTGTCTACTCGCAATTTTTGCTTTATATCATCTTCGTTATTTATCTTTTCGTAATTATTTATCACGGTGTTGAAGGCATCAATCGTCGATTCAATCGCACGCTTAAGAACTGTTTACGCTCAATGGCACTGGGCCGATCTT
The DNA here is from genome assembly GCA_024349325.1 of Pogonomyrmex californicus. Classification (NCBI taxonomy): domain Eukaryota; kingdom Metazoa; phylum Arthropoda; class Insecta; order Hymenoptera; family Formicidae; genus Pogonomyrmex; species Pogonomyrmex californicus. The sequence goes on from JAECZD010000029.1 coordinate 455,147, forward strand.
GTCCAACGTGTGCCGTTCCCCTCCCCCTCTCCCCGGAGCTCTTCGGTTGCGCGCCGTCCCCCCCGCACACCCGCACCTCCTCGAAGGACCTTAGAACTGGCCTAGTATACCTACTTTGGTGATCACGAATTTTGTGTGTTCTCGTCCTCCTGTATGCGAAGGAGAAGGATTTTCTCGTTTCCTGTGTGCATTCGAGAATATTCGATGTCCGTTAGTTCTGCTGTGTGCGCACAAATTTTATATATTCTTGTCTTGCTGTGTGCGGACGAGAAAGACTTACTCATTTCGCTGTGCGTATCTGAGAAAAGTCACTGACGTTATCTGTAACGCGGCGACAAGCATCGCGGGGAAGCTATTTTCGTGACGAGTAAAAAATGAAACGACAAATCGATTAACAATGGACCCATACACGTTAAGAGTATACAATTAAAAAGTGCCCTGAAGTAGCGTGGATTGTCGGATAAAGATAAGAAGAATGAATTAATTGCTAGGATGCAAGAAGCTGATCCGACGGGAGCATGGATCGAGCAAACGGCGCGATGACGGACTGCGACGCACGGATGCAGCACGACGAAGAAGAGGGAATGGCAGTTGAAGGTTGTGATTCATCGGAAATATCTCGTGTTCAACTTGAAGATGAATTGCGGCGTCGAAAGAAATACTAGATGGAACGAGAAATCGACCTTTTACGTCGTGAAAACGAACTCTTGCGAGCATCGCCACAGCATAGTGTGACGTCGACGGTATCACCTACAGCAGGGATTATTAAGAATATCGGCAGGTTGCTAAATGAATATCACGGATCTAACAATGATCTGCAGCGATGGAAAGAGCAGGTACAATTTTTGCCTATGAACTCGATGATAATACTGTAAAGATGCTCGTATCGAAATTGAAAGGCAGAGCGCTTGAGTGGTATCACTCACGTCGAATACATGGCGCTCAATACCGACCAGCTCTTTCGGAAGATGCAGCAAATGTTTGATCACCCGATGGCACGGCTAGAAAGAAGAAAAAGATTCGAGGCACAAAGGCGAGTGAATGGCAAAAAGGTGAGTCATTTGTTGATTACAGTCATAATAGAATGATGTTAGAAAATATGGTTCCTATAGTTGAAGATGAGATGGTTGAATATATAATTGATAGAATTCCATATGAGTCGCTCATGGATCAAGCAAAGATGCATTACTTTTTATTGATGAAGGAAATTATCAAGGCGATAGAATTTTTGATAGAACTTTCGATAGAATCCAACTGAAATCTGATCAACCAAAAAGAGATAATATTCAAGAAAAGTATGTTAAAAGAAAACTGGATCGAGGGAAGATTGACCGGGAGATGATGAAAACATCGCCGAAATCACAACTTCGAGGAGTGGTTAAATGTTACCAATGCAATGAAATTGATCATTACGCAAAAGATTGCCCAAGCAAGGCCAATGGTGGTGTCAGAATGATCAAGTCAGCTAAAACAAGAAAGGCTATTGTTAGCAAGCAAGTCGGAATAGTTGAGGCAGAAGATACGGAGTCAGAAAATTGTAGGGATAAAATCGAAATCGAGGAAGATAGCATCTACATTATGAACACAAGAGATGAATTTCTATGAACAATTCAACTCCGAAGAGGTGGAGGTGAGCCTGTAAAGTACATAACGAGGATTGATACGGGATGTCCTATCAGTCTGATTAGAAGTAGCGAGGTATTCAAATTTGGTTAGGCTGGTTGGTAAGGAATGGGACAGATATTAACGCGATATTAACGAGTCGAAGCTTCGTATGTTAGGAGATGTAGACGCTTCTATTTTATTAGAAAATGATAGTCGAACAATAATGTTCGATGTGATACCGGAGGAGATGATGTCTATTTCGTTATTGCTCGACAGAGATGTACTTAAGCCATGGGTATAGACTTACTAAAAATCCCAAGTACGATAAAGTAGTTATGGAAATAGTTAATATAGGTGAGATGCAAAAAACTTTAATCGTATTCATATTAATTGCAGTTTACCGCCGACTAATTTGTTAAGATTCCAAACCATCTTTGAGAATTATTATGTCAAAGATGCCAAGCGACTAAAAGAAAAGACAAAAATAAGGGCGGAGACTGCTATTATTCTGAAAGACTCAGCAATTCAATTCCTCGCAGGTTGAATTATAAAGATAAAGAAAATGTAAATAAAATTCTCGATAATTTACTAGAAATGGGAAATTGGCCGAGCAATTCTGAATACGCATCATTCATAGTGTTAACGCATAAGAAAAATGGCGAATGTGCGTATTTATGTGCGATTATAGGGCACTTAATAAAGTAATAATGCGCGATGATTATCCGTTGTCTCTTATAGAGGATCAGCTCGATACATTGCGTGATAAACGATTCTTTAATAAACTAGATCTGAAAGATGGATTTTACCATGTGATTATGGCCGCCAAATCTATAAATATACGTCATTTATAACGCCATTGGGGCAATTTGAGTTTATGAGAATGTCGTTTGGGCTAAAGATCGGATCTCAGCGATTTCAACGGTTTATTAATGAGACTATAGCAAGCGTCATAAAATCGGGCAATGTAGTAGTCTACATGGATAACATATTAATAGCAAATGAGACATTAAACGTTTATTTTGAGACATTTTGACTCTGAAGACTGTGTTCACATTACTAGTTGAGAATAAGCTCGAATTGCGCCCTGAGAAATGTTTTTAGCGACGGAGATAGAATACTTCGGATACGTTAACACATGAAGGGGTACGACTTACGGAGAATGAAATAGCCGCGGTATTGGATTTCTCCGAACTCAAGACAGTGAAAGAAGTGCATAGCTTGGCATCTTTCTGCAAATTTATCGAGAAATTTGTCATTATTGCAAAATCTTTATATCAATTATTGAAGAAAGACGTCCCATTTACATTTGGGGAAGTGGAGAGAAATGCCTTTCACACGTTAAAGTTCAAATTGATTGAGGCACCGGTTCTAGCAATTTATAATCCCAGCTTATACACAGAGCTTTATTGTGATGCTAGCATCCATGGGTTCGGAGCTATCCTGTTTCAATGACAACAAGATAAGAGACATCCGGTATTTTATTCTAGTAAACGGACAAGAAGCAAGAGTCTAGGTACCATAGTTTCGAGCTAAAAATTCTAGTAATTGTCTTTGCACTGCGTCGGTTTCGTATATATTTGTAAGGTATCTCTTTTTTGATTGTGTCTGATTGTAGCGCGGTTATTCAAACACTGGAGAAAAGAGACACGAATAGCTAAATGGAATCTTGAATTGCAAAGCTTTGATTTTAAAGTGATATACAGACGCGGATCACAAATGGAGCATGTTGATGTTCTCAGCCGAGCATGTTCTTCGCGGTTTTGGTAGTCGAAGACAATCTATTCGAATGGAATTTAATAGTGCTATAGCATAGGAACCCAGAGATTAGGGCTGTTAGCGGATAAGTTGGAAACCACTGAAAGCTCTCAATATGAACTGCGCAATGGTCTTATTTACAAGAAGCATGGTGATCGTCTCTTATTTATGGTACCCCAGATAATGGAACAACACGTTCTATTTCGTTACCATAACGAAATGGGACATGTAGAAATAGACAAAATGGTCAACCATATTAGAACAACATATTGGTTTCCAAATATTAGAGAGAAATGTCAACAGCACATCCAAAAATGTTTAAAATGTATCTCTTTTTCCTCAGTATCAGGTAGGGTAGAGAGAGTACTTCATCCGATTGGCAAAGGTAGAACTCCTTTTGAGATGATCCATGTAGACTATGTAGGATCGATTAACAAGCAAATAGCATTAAAGAAATATATCCTAGTAATGGTAGACTCATTCTCAAGATTCGTCCGATTATATGCCACTAAAACTGTTAATTCGAAGAAAGCCATTACTTGTATAATTAATTATTTTCATTATAACACACCAAAAGTATTAGTGTCCAATCGTAGTAGCTGTTTCGTTTCCGACTTTAAAGATTTCCTAGAGCAGCGTAGTATAAAACATATTAAAGTGGCTACCGGCTCCCTTCCAGGCTAACGGTTAGACCAAGCGTATTAATCGATGTTTGGCCCCAATGATAGCCAAATTAAGAAGTAGAATATGATACAAGATACTCAGTGATATTAAATACTGTTTAATAATACTATAAATAGGTCTACAGGAAAAAGTCCCAGCCAACTGGCTTTTGGAATAGATCAGCGTGGTAACCATATCAATCATCTTAAAGAGTTCATGGAATTTAGTGTTAATGACTCGATCAGGGATATTGCAAATATTTGGGAAGCAGCTATAGATCGAGTGCGGTTGGAGCAACAAAAACAAAAGGCATACTATGATCGCAAGCATAAGAGCACTTTCCACTAGCTATAGAACAGGTGATTTGGTTATGGTAAGAAATTTTGATAACACTCCGGGAGCGGCTAGGAAATTGATACAGTTGGCCTGTATGAAGTGAAGAAGATACTGAGTAATGATCTGTTGAGGATATTCAATTTTCAAATGGTTGTATGCGTGCGCAGATATATCCTATGTCGGTAACCACGCTCTGCTACTAAGAGCGATTGATATTATCAATCTTGTGTGTGACAATAAGGACATTTGTACGTTAATAAGTTTATTATACTGTATATGCATATTGTACTTGCTTTGTATATCTATTTGGCTATCTGAACTAACAGGGTTATGGGTCCAGGCCATACTACTCAGATGGCCAGTTTTTTTTATAAAAGAAAAAAAGGCATGTATTTTTTGCCACATGCGAAATTGCTTCACGCTGTTGCTGTTGAGATCAACGTTCTAAGTATTTCCTATTCAAGTAAATGTCTGCTACGGTTGGATCTACACGCATCGAGTTGCTGCACAAAGATAATTACGATACGTAGTGCATGCAAGTGGAAGCCTTTGTTGTAGCTCGGACTGGGTTACAAGATTGTAATTAGGGAAAGTCCGGTTCGCCGAGCCTTAGAAGTTAAAACTCCGAGCAGGATCGTAGGTGAAAGGTTCTTCTGGTCAAATATTATTACTCACTTTCGTTAAGTAGCTGATTTATTGGTACGGTTTCTTGACAATGTTTCGTGAATCTCGTTATTACTGATTGGCCGTGTACAACTGTCTTGTTATGTATTGTGACTGCCCTTCTCGATGATTTAGCGATCGTTTTTATAGTATTCTAGTAGTGTCGTCTTATAATTCTAAATCGGACTATATATGGTCAAAACGGCGCGTTCTTGGAAATTCCTCGTTCGCGCTCCGCTTTGGAATTTGCGGACTTGCTTTTGCATGCTTGCATTTCCGGCCGGCGTTTCCGTAGCATCGGCTATTCCGAGATTCGAGAATGATCGTGAGGATAAGATATAATATGGCAAAAATATAAGGAGTAATTCGGGCTACAACATCCCTCCCTCGCCGGAAAAGAAAAACGGAATTTTTCGCATTACAATTCAACATACATTTATAAAATTTTAAACTCGTGAACTTTCATTTCTTCTGCGCAGTTCGCTATTTTTTGTTTTCTTTTTTCTTATGATTACACTTATTATTCCTACACTTATAATTATAATTATTAATATTCCGCTGAAACCAACGGGGTACGTAAAATGTACGTTTTGGAACACGTTCGGCTTCTCATCTAGTTGTTTATTTAATTTATTTATTTTTGTGCTTAATTTTGTTAATTCTAACGGGTCTTTTATTATTGCAGTTTTATTTTTTCTGTGAGCTTTTTTGTGAGCTGTTTTGCACCTTTGATGTCTTTTGATATTAAATTGTATTCTGGTAAATGTGCTCCTACGTAACGGGTCGCTATCTGTCGTCGCGTGACTATCGTTATTTCCAGCGTCGTTAGTTTACAATCGCCGTTTAATTTTATTTTACCTATACCATTTATCTCTAATTTTTTTACTTCCGACTTATCACATTGAATTTCTATTTTTTGGTTTATTTGTGCGGAATAACCACGCTTGTGGTTCCGTTAGCATTAGCCATAATGAAGTATCAGAAATTATACGTCCTTGTTCGCAATTCTGGAGTTGTTCGGGCGCGTTTATATAAATTTGCACTTCGCATGACGCGTCCGTACCTATATGATAGACGGGAAAATTTTGTTCGCACATGTAAGTTTGATTGTTTTGTATGCACGTTTAGTTCACGCTCTTCTAATAATATATAATGATGATTTTCTTTATCTATTGCTATTAAGGCATGATTTACCCGTATAAATGAAAAGATATTCGCGTGTTTGCGTATCGAAAACGGTATCGGTTTTATTAATTTGAATGTCGGGAAAGCGATTACTGGAATTGGAAGATCGTGTAGATATCTGTTTTATCATAATATATTTATAGTCATATATTTCTGGATAGTGCGTCAATTTTTTATACTAATTTTAAATGAAAAGTGTCGTCCTTCTGTCAGCTGTGTCGCGGCTTCTCGCAATTCTCTTATGGTATTCTCGAATAATAGACAGGTTTGTACTGTCTGTCTTTTGCTAATGATAGATAGTCAATAGTGTTCTCGACATCTTTGATCAGGTCCATCATTATTGTCTTTAATATTAGTAAATTTTCATCTATATCCTCTCGCTGCGTGTATTTTGCTAATTGCAATTCCATTCGCGCTGTTACATTTTTCAGCCGATCTTCATTGTAACTTATGGTTTTTTTCTAATCCATTTATGTGGCCTATTGTGACGTTGATAATTTTTATCTGGTTTCTTGCAGCATGTTCTAAGATTTCTTGGTTGTTTCGCAATAACTACATTTGCTCGTCTATGTGTAGCGCGTCATCGTCATCCATCGTATCAAATAATGTTTTGCTCATCGTACCAATTGCATTTAATAATCTCTTTTGCTCTCAGAGGCTCTATATACGCTTTGTAAGCGTGCTAATAGTGTCGTTAGTTTCTCGTTGTTCCTATGCAAAATTTGCAGGATATTTTGGCAAGTAAATCTGATTGGTCCAATAATACTTTTACATCGCTGGTTCGTCTGCTCTAAGTAATCTTGTAATTTCTGTACTCGTATTCCTAGAGCGGTGGTATCTAATTTGATAATTAACTTCTATGTAGTTTGTACCTGATTCATAAATCTGATTTCCTCGAAATATATCCCAGGATGATGGAAAAAACTTTTCATTTCAAATGGCATTTTCTCCTGGATTTCTTCAGTGTCTATGATGGCCCATAAGGTTATTCTGTAATTATAATAAGTTTTCTTGAAAAAAATTTTTTTTTTACTGTTGTAGCGTCGGGACTGACGCGTATATTCTTTTACTTCAGGAGATATGATTACTCTTATTTCGTTCTTCATTATATCTCCTCTTAGACTCTGGTGTTTATCTTTTAATTTCGGGATATCCTTTTCAAGATAGCACTTGCTTATCCGTTATTTTTATTATATTAATGTTAGTTGTTTCCCTTGGATTATTACTAATGAGTGCTTTTGGCGATGTCTCCTCGCGAGGCTAGTTTCTGTTTTAACAGTTCGCCTGTGTGCGACACTTGCGAGTTAAGTGAGGAGGAAATCATAAATAATTTCTCATCGTACAGTAGAACCTGGTCGCCTATTTGAAAAGTTTTCATTCTCGCGTTTCGGTCGTAGTACTGCTTCGATTTTATCTTTTCTTGCTTTACACATTCTCTCGCTACTTGGTTTGTTGCACGGATCTTCTCTCGTAATTCTACGTAATCGTCATATGAATAACTTATCTTCGGTGATTTGGTCAGGGCTGTCGGTAGTTCCGCTCGGTGCCCGTAAATTAATTCAAATGGTGTGAATCCCGTCGCCGTATGTGGCTTGTATTATACAAGCAACCATTGCGTAGGGTAGCTATTCGTCCCAATCTGTTTGGCTCTTATTTATGTAATGTCGAAGATATTCTGCCAAAGTTCTATGTAATCGTTCTAATGCTCCATTACTTTCGGGATGATAGGCTGTTGTTTGAATCTTCTCGATCTTCAACAACTTGCATGTATTTTTAAATATTTCACTCATGAAATTCGTGCCTTGATCGGTTAAAATCCTTTCGGGAATTCCGTGTTCGACAACTATTTTGGTGACAAAGGTTTTTGTCACTGTATTTGCTTCTTGATTCTCTATCGGAATCGCTTTACTAAATTTCTTTAAATTAAATTATCTTGAAAAGTTAAGGTATATTTGTTTCCGGCGTTCGTAATGGATAGTGATCCCACTATATCAAGCGCACATTTTTCGAACGGTTTTTTCGGCGTATCGGTAATGACCATTGGTAGTTTGGTTTTTTGATTTAGTTTATTTTTCTGACAGAGGTTGCATTTATTAATATAATCCTCCACGTCGTGCGCCGATTATGTAGTTTAATAATTTAATCCGGTTCAGAATTCGTGCGACTCCTTGATGCTTCCCTGTCGGCGCATCATGATATTTATAAAGTATTTGTCGCTTTTCTTCTGCAGTATATTCTCGTTTTATCTCTTCTTCTCTTTTGTCGTCATCGTTTTTCTCTTCATGTGCGACGGTGTTTAACTTGCATCCATCGAGAGAATAGGATCATCTCTCTGGAGTCGTGGAGATTTGAGAGAATACATGTATATATGTATATTGTAGTATACGTATATATGTGTATCATTGTATTGTTGACGTGTTATTCTAAACACGTTATTTGCGATAAATATCATCACATGCTTCGGTAGTCGAAAGGATAAGATGCCTGCCCGGTAAGCAGGAGATCCAGGTTCGATTCCTGGCTGAGGTGATATTTTTTCGCAAAATAATTACGAGTTTTCACGACTGGTTCGTGGTCGGGCCCCGTCGTGACGCACACCCTCCCTTCTTATTTAGGAGTCAAGAGTGATCGGATTTCTACTTAGTGCATCCGCGTTTGTATTTCCTTTGCCTGCCTTGTGAATAATTTCGTAGTCATATTCTTCTAGCTTGAGCCTCCATCGATCAGCCTATCAATCTAGATCCAGGATCTGTAACGCTGAATAGCCAAACTAATGATCGATGATCGATGATTATTTTAAATTTCGTTCCGTATAAATATGGTCGGAAATATTTAACTCCCCATGCTATCATTAGAAGCTCTTTCTCAGTCATATTATAATTTCGTTCTACTTTATTTAATACTCTGCTAGGCTATTGGTCGATCTTGACCTATTCGCCCTTGTGATAATATTGCTCCGATGGCGTAATCGGATGCGTCGGTAGTCATTAAAAATTCTTTAGTAAAATCTGGGTAATTTAATATTGGCGCCGTAATTAATTTTTCTTTTAGTGTCTGAAAAGCGTATTGTTGCTCAATACTCTAATTAAATTTTTCCTCCTTTTTTGTTAATTTTGTTAGAGGTTTTGGCAATTTTCGAAAAGTTTTGAATGAATTTTCGATAGTATCCGGCCAGTTCTAAAAATGAATGTATATCTTTCACCTTTTTTGATGTCGGAAATTTCTCTACCGCTTGCAATTTACGGGGATCAGGTTGTATCCCATTTTCAGTAATAATATCTCCTAGATAAGTAACTTCTTTTCTGAGAAACTCGCATTTATCCGGCTGCAACTTGAGATTATGGTGTCTCAGTCGTTGCATTATTTCAGTTAGTCGTTTATTGTGTTCGTTCAATGTCGCACCTATTACTATATCGTCAAGATAAACTAGACATCTGAGTCCTTGAATTCCGATTAACACCAAGTTCATTAGCCGTTGGAATGTCGCGGATGCGTTTTTAAATCCGAATGGCATTCTATTAAATTCATAATATCCATACGGTGTAGAAAAAGTCGTTTTATTTTATGTTCTTCCTTCATAGGAATTTGATATCCGGATGCGAGGTCTAACGTTGAAAAATACTTTGCATTTCCCAGCTGATCTAGGATGTCTGTTATATTTGGTAGTGGAAAAGAATCTCCGATTGTTAGATTGTTTAATTTTCGAAAATCCACTACGATGCGTAGTTTTTGTTTTTCCTTTTTGGGTACTACTAATAATGGCGCATTCCATTGACTCGTACTGTGACGTATTATTCCGTCATCTAACATCTTTTCAACCTGCCGATTTATTTGTTTTATGTTTCTCTGGCAATCTATAAGGTCGCACATTTACAGGCGCGCTATTGCTACGTGTATTTATTTCATGTGCTAGTTGTAGTGTAAGTCGTAGTGTCGTAGTGTAAGTGGATCGTTCTCTACGTGAAATACGTCGTAGAAGTCAGAGCATATCTGCGTTAATGTCTTCTTTTCCTCGTGATTTAGATGTTCCGTCCGTAGCAATTTTTGTAAGCATTTCTGCCGTGACTGTACAGTACGGCCTTCGCTTTCGAGTAATTAATGCATGAGCATCTCCGCGGCGTTACCTAACTGAACGGCGTCTAACGTTACACTCGGTGTCGTAATTTCAATAGTAATTTCGGTAGTTATATTAATTACACTTATTGGGCAGATATAATCATCGGATTCTACCAGGCAACTACCAATACTCCTGATTCCGTTTCTTCAGGTTTCACTATTCCAATCTGATTTTGATTAGTGATAGCTTGCACGATGGTTTCACTGCGAGGCGTCAGAATATACTTCTTGTGAGGATACAACTTTAAATTTACGCTTCCTATTCGCAATATTTCCTTTGCATGATCGCATTTTGCTCGGTGTTTCTTTATGAAATCTATGCCGAGAATTCCTTCGTAAGCGACCAGGAAGTCATCTTTTATCACATACATGGTGTCCTATCTTCTCATTTCCGAGGATGATCGTGGCTCGAATCTTACCGAGAGTGTGAATCTTGTGTCCTGTTACGTCGGTAAGGCCTATTTGTTCCTCTCGTACTGACGTATTCCCTTTTAAATTTCTCACTTTAACAAATGTTAGGATAGCATCCGTATCCAACAAGAAATTCATTTTTCCTTTTCTTATTTCCTTTATTGACAAGGTTATCAAATCTAGAGTAGCGCTGACCCGCGTCGGCATCTTGCCGGTGTTACGTTCTGATTGTCCGTTTTTGGATCAACATTTAAGTATTTTTCCTTGAGATTGGACCGGTTTGTGAATTAATCAACTCCGAATAGGAAACGAATTTTATAAATTTTATATCGCGGATCTTTCTTATTAATTTGGATTATAATTTGGATAATTTATCTCGAAATCAATTTTTCTCAATTTATATTTAGGAATTTGCTTGATTATTTTAGTTTTAGGTTGACTTGCCAATTTTTTGCCAGTTTTAGGAATAATGGAAAGGGATCTTTATTTAAAATTATCATTTGATTTAACTGAAATCTTACTCTTTTAATTTGAACTCTGCGCCCTCCTCTTTTGGGCATGAATACTTTTGAAATTAATTATTTATTATTGAGACTCTACATTGTACAATATTGATAGATTAGAATTTCGATAATTGTAATAATTGAATTTTAGTTTCTTGTACTTGTGATTCGATTAGCGGTGCATTACATTCTTCTATTTCCAATAATGACAATGTTGTGACGTTCAGGTTGGATGTTTCGCAATCAAAGCCGATAATTCCATAGCTTTCTTCTATTATAAAATGTTCTGGATGAGAATTAAGAGAAAGATTTTCGCTTTCATCTGTTTTGAAAGAAATATTATTATTATGAATGAAATTGAAGTTGTTGCGCGGTACAAATTCAATTTCTTAGGTAATTGTCATTTTTTGGTTTTTCAAATTTTATTAGGATAAACGATCTTTGGTTTTCCTTTAAAAAAAATTTTGATATTTCTATTTAAAATATCTGTTATTATATGTGGTCCAGAATATTGATCACCTAATTTTCCTTTTCTTGGTTCACATAAAAGGAAAACTTGATCATTAATTTGAAATTCTTATGAATTAATTTTTCGATCATAATAATGTTTAGATTTAATTTTTGAAGCTATTAAACTTTCTCGAGCCAATTTTTGTAAATTATGAATATTTGTCATTAATTCACACAAATAATCGTTATATGTTTTTCCTTTTTCTGTATCATTAATTATTTCATTGGACGATTGTCTGGCCACTTTGCCAAACACCAACTCATATGGAGTATATCCAGTTGATTCATGTGTACTCGTATTATAAAAGAAAGTTACATATTCTAATAATTCATCCCATTCAGTAAATTTATTAACATATTGTTTCAAATATTCAATTAATACTAAATGAGATCTTTCCAAAGCTCCATTGGCTTGTGGATAAAAGGATGTTATTTTAAATTGTTTAATTCAAAATTGTTTTGTAAATCTTTTCATTAAGTTACTCATAAAATTCGTTCCTTGATCTGTTAATATATAGCCTTAGGGGCTCCAAAAATGCAAATAAAATAATTTAATAATGCGTCAGCGACTTTTACGGCAGTTATTGATTTTAAAGATATTGCTAAAGAAAATTTGGTTAAGTGATCTTGGATTGTTAGGATGTAGGAATTTCCTTTGGATGTTTCTAGTAAAGGTCCAACTATGTCCATTGATATTTTTTCAAATGAAGAAAAGAGTGTGTCAGTTATTAACCTAGGTAGTTTGGTTTTGATTCGAACTAACTTTTTTATTTGACATTGTAAACATTGATTTATATAATTTCGAATTTCAATCTTTAAATTATCCCAACAAAAATTTTGTCTAATTCGATTATATGTTTTAGTTACTCCTTTATGTCCTCCAATTTTTGATGAATGAGCTTCTTCTATTATATCTTTACGATTTTCAACTTCCGGAATTCTGATTAGATCGTGACAGATTATTAATTTAACTGAGATTTCGATAATAGATTCTCGAATTCGATTTAAGATTTCTTCCTATTTTATATTATCAATTTCTTGTATTTTAGCAATATTTAAAATTTTAATTGAATTTTCCTTAATTGCTTCTCGTAATTTACTAGTTAAACAATGTAATGTTTCCTTAGTTATTTTTTCGTTAATATTATTTTTGCAAATAAAAATTAGATGAATTTTATTTCCTTTCTTTACTATTTCCATATTTCCTAATTTTCCTTCTTTAATTTTAGGAATTAAATTTCTACTTTGTAATGTTTTTGATCCGTCATCACAAGGTTTACCGTTTGCAGTTAAAAAATATAAATAATTTCCTTTTTGCATAAAAATTTTGTCACGACAGTTTATTATATTTTGCTTTTGTCCGCGTGTCACTATTTGTCTTTCAGTTGTGTCATTTATTTCGTCAAAAGTCATTTCATTGTAAGTTTCGCTGTCTTGTTCACTGTCATTGTCTTCGTCTTCGTCAAATTTTCCTTTGTTGTCTTCTTCAATATCTTTTTCTTCAATGTAGTCGTCAATGAAAATTTGGTTCTTTGGATAAAATTTTTTCTTCATTCTCACTTTCTGACATTAAATTTTCTTGAACTGCTCCTTGATTAATTTCACTATTATTTCCTATTATCAAGAATTTGTAAAAGATTTGGTGGTATTTCTATTTATGAATTTAAATTATTATGATTTTGTGAATTTGATTCATCATAACTTTTTGCATCTTCGTAATTTGAAATTTCTGAATCTAGTGTTGAGTTTTGTTGTATATTGTTTTCTGTGCTGTTATTAAATAAATTTTATGTATCATCAATTTCTGTTTGATTTAGTGGATTACTATATATTTCTGCCTGAAATGTATGTTCATAAAATAAAGGTTCATTTAGTTCTTTTTTAGTAAATGGTACACTTTCTCCTTCTGTCTTTTCTGTATTACGCGTCTGCATTCCTAAAACTAATGACCCTGGTTCTTCCATCATTGTTCCTCTTCTTGGCGAAGATGGTAAAGATCTTAGATTTGCGTTTCTGTATCTAGCTTCCTCATCTTCTGAACACTCTTCTATCTCATCATACTGAGGTTGTATTGGATATATATTTGTTGTTGGATTTCTGGATAAAGCATCATCTAAGTAGATACTGTCTGTTACAATTAATCACGGGACATATCCTTCTTTTAATTCTGAATTCGCGACTTGACTATGCATTTGTGAAATAGAGAGAAATCTAGCAGGAATTGTAAATTCTTCTTCTTGTTCTTCTTTTAATTTAAAAGGTATAATAATACCGTTCCATTCTAATTGATTTTCTTGGTAATTAACATTTACTTGAAATTGTTTAAAGAAGTCTGAACCCAGAATCCCATGTTGCGGTATCGGAAAATCATCTTCCACCAAATGAAAAGAAACTGGACATCCTAAGATATCTAGCCAACTCTAAAGTGGTCACATGATGCGTTGTTATTCCACTTAATTTCAAAATTTCATTCCCGTTCACGAAAGTATCTAGTGTTATAGTACTCCTTTTAATTATATTCAGCCTTGATCCATTGTCTACAAGGAAATTTAGAGTTTCTTTAAAATTTAAGCTTTCTAATTTCACTGTCGGTACTTCCTCAATATAAGCTAAATTTATTACTCTGCATTTGATTCGATTTGAGAGTTGATCTTCCGTGCGGGACGGACATTGGTTTTTCCCGGGGCTGCCCCATTCCTCACGGGAATCTGCCCGTTTCCCTGAGTTTGTAAATTTTGTCTAGAATTATTTCGATTGTTGTTATTACGATTGTTGTTCAAATTATTATTATAGCTACTATTATTACGAATGCTGTTGTTATTGTTATTGTTATTGTTATTATTAAAAATTCTTTTCCGACATTCCTCAATAGTGTGCCCTAATTTTTTGCAATATTTGCAAATTATCGAATTTTGATTATTTAAATTCCAACTTGATTGAAATCGCGAAAGTGGAGGTTGTACTCGATTGTTGTTTTTATTATAATTATTGTTATTATAATAGTTATTATTATTTCGCATATTTTAAGAAAATCCCGATCTATTTTGATTTCGATTTTTATTAATTAACCAACAATGATCAGCCGCATGACCTACCTTTCGACAAAATTGGCATGTTATTATTTCAGCTTCAATGCGACGGGTCGAAGCTCGTTTTTCAGCCGACGCGTTCTCTGCGAGTACTACACGTCTTATCATGTTTACAGTTTCTAATTCTTTCTCCGCGTCAATTGCCCGTGTCTCTACTTCTTCAAATATTCCTTCTTTTGATATTATTATTTCTCTATTTAATCCGCGTAAGAAGCTTGTTTTTAAATGTTTCTCAATTGAATTTCGAAATTTCAAACTTAATATTCCGGTTTTTCTTTTTTGTGCATCAAGAATTCGCTTTCCTAACTTAATTCCCTAACTTAATTTGCAACCTTCTCGTCCCTCTTTTGATATAGATAAGCTAATCGCCCTTGCGCTTCATAAATTGTTTCTCGCGGTCCATATTTTGCTCTCAAAATTCAATTAATTCTTGCATGTTTTCAAAGGTTTTTCCCAATATTGATCTATGAGCATCCCCTTTTAATTTATTACCCGAACTAGAATTATTTTCTGCATGGGTGCGACCATACTTAGTGCTTCTTCGCAACCCTCGACGAAGTAAACGGAATATTTTCTCCATCTTTAAATTAGGCACCGCTTCTAACGCGTCTCTGATCGAAAATTGTAAAAAGTTACTTATCGTTCCTTCTGATGATAAATAATAGCTTCTGATGATAATTAATAGCTTAATTTCGTTGCTGTTGCTGAAACTGTTATATCGTTCATTGTTGCTCTCCAATTAGCTCCGTAATTCATCCATGTCTATCTCCTCTGAGTTTTCCATGGTATTTCTTGATGTTAATTGATCAGATCCCTTGTTCTTTAATTTATTGTTTTTTGTTCACTTTTTCACTATTCACTATCGTTTCTTTCCACAAACCGTTTTAGTATCCCATCGCTGTTACCAAAAATTCTCTTCCGAATGTTACGTTCTGATTGTCCGTTTTTGGGTCAATACATTTAAGTATTTTACCCTGGAATTGGACCGATTTGTGAATTAATCAACCCCGAATAGGAAACGAATTTTATAAATTTTATATCGCGGATCTTATTAATTTGATTATAATTTGGATAATTTATCTCGAAATCAATTTTTCTCAATTTATATTTAGGAATTTGCTTGATTATTTTAATTTTAAGTTGACTTTCCAAATTTTAAATTTTAGGAATAATGAGAAGGGATCTTTATTTAAAATTATCGTTTGATTTAACTGAAATCTTAGTCTTTTAATTTGAACTCTGCGCCCTCCTCTTTTGGGCATGAATACTTTTGAAATTAATTATTTATTATTGAGACTCTAAATTCAAATTATTTAGTCACAACACCGTTGGCTGCAACTAAATGATACGTTACGCTATTGTCAGCGACCGAATTTGGATTTAGAATTATTATCTTGATTTTAATTAAGAAGTATTTAAGATTTCAGTTTTCCAATTATTTTAGTTTAAAATTACCTTTATTTAATCGAGGAGGCTTTTAAATTTATTAAATTCTCCTAAGAGAAATATTACAGAAATTTATTGTTAATTTAAGAATTCAACCCTAAGGTCGATCACGCACGATTTATGACTGAAAATTCTCTCTGAATTAAACGAACTGAACTGACTATTGCTACCACCACGCCTAGCTAGCTTAGCTTTGTACAAGCAGAGCTGCTTTTTCCGCACGCTTATTTATAGATGGAAATGGTCAGAACTTCTCACCACTTCCTTCTTTCGAACCCATAATTAAGAGGGGGAAGGTTCTTTCTCAAAAGTGTCATTTCGTTAGCAACAGCCGTAGCCTGGTACCAACAGGAATTCAATCAATAAATCAATAAATCAATAAATCAATATTTTTATCATATAGCACGCATTCCTTCATTTAAAATTATAAGATAGCTGTAACACCGGTTATCTGAGCTATTTGATGCTCCCGCGCGGCTCGCGTTATCTTTCTGTTTTTCTCCTTTTCTTCTTCGCTACTGAATGACAATTCTGCGTCTTCTTTGCATGTTTCGTTTTCTTTTGCTCTTATCGTAGTATTTACTTGTCCTCTTGTTTCTTTCTCTTGTCTCGGTCTCATCTTACTTGGTTTCTCTTTGATCCATTGGGTTTTGACCAGCATTCTTTTTTATCGTGTTTCGTCTTTTTACAATTTACGCAATATTTTTCCATCGCATTTACGCCGATGGTTTTTCGCTCTGGGTAAAGAAAATCGGTTTGTGTATCTACTAGTTCGACAATCTCGTCCGACATGTCCGATTTTTCCGCATCTTTGGCATTGCGGTATTTTATTTTCGCGGAAGGTTGTACATACTGTATTCGCTTTTGCTTGCCCAAAATTTTCCATTGGTCTTTTAAATTTCTCTTCCGCGCTCGCGCCAGCGATGGCGTCTTGCAGAGTTGTAATGTTGTGATCGTACCAATAATTTTATGTCGTCTAGTAATCCGAGCTGAAAATTGCATAGAGCCTGCTGCTGTATGGTTTCCAAGATCGCTCGTTTACTTTCTATTGTGTTATTTCGACCTTTTATCATGGACTCGTATAACTCCATAGCTAGTTTGTCCGTACGTAATCCGAACGCTCTTGCCGATTCTCCGGATCTTTGTTTTAGTGTATTGAACTCTAGTTGCAAGTGTGTAATACTTTTCTTGCTAAAATAGTAAACTTCTAGCTCTCTTTTTAACTGAGCAAAATCGCGTATATCTCGAGTTTGAAAATCAGTCATAGCTTTGCCTTTTAATTTAGAGCATAGTATTGCTTCCAGTAGCGTTCTTTCTTCCATCGGATTTGTATTTTTCATAGCGTATGATGCGGCACTTAAGAATTCCAGCAGCTTATGAGAGATTCTATCGAATTCTGGAATCATATCGCGAGCTTCTTTTAATCGTAGATATCCCGCTACGGTCTCGAGTCGGAGTTCGTATGTCTTCGAGTGTTCGTCCGTAGGTTATGTCTAACGGTTCGCCACGGTGTTGTTCATTAGATACTTGTACGAATCGGTTTTCGTTATAGTCGAAAATAATTTCTAGTCGACTGGTGTCGATGTACGTTGATGCTGGCTCGCTGTTCTGCTGCCGCTGATAGCTGTAGGGTGTCCTAGGTCGGCACTCAGCTATCTTTTTCGTACTCTTTCGATTATAGGCTTGTTATTTTCTGACGGAGTTTTTTCCATCAGCCTGTTTTTCACAGATCTTGTAATTTGAGAAAGTTTCTCTTCTGCCTGCAGCCTTGGGGCTAGTACTGCAGGTCTGAAAGTTGCAAGAAAAATTTTCTTCTCTTTCTGCTCGTTTTGTCTGTTAGGGCTTACTCTCGATTTCTGCTGGCCCAGTTAGCGATTATCCTTTCAGATTATATGAATCGTGGGGATAGCGTCGAAAATCCCACCGCTGCCACCAAAATGTTGTAGCCCAGATTTGGTTACAAGATTGTAATTAGGAAAAATCGGATTCGCCGAGCCTTAGGAGTTAGAACTCCAAGCAGGATCATAGACGGAAGGTTCTTCTGGTCAAATATTATTACTCACTTTCATTAAGTAGCTGATTTATTGGTACGGCTTCTTGACAATGTTTCGTGTGAATCTCGCTATTACTGATAACGACTGGCCGTGATGAAGTACAACTATCTTGTGACTGCCCCTCTTGGTGATTTAGCGACCGTTTTTATAGTATTCTAGTAGTGTCGTCTTATAATTCTAAATCGGACCTAAATCGGAATATATGGTCAAAACTCTCGCAAATTCCTCGTTCGCGCTCCGTTTTTGAATTTGCGGACTTGCTTTTGCATGCTTGCATTTCCGGCCGGCGTTTCCATAGCATCGGCTATTCCAAGATTCGAGAATGATCGTGAGGATAAGATATAATATGGCAAAAATAATATAAGGAGTAATTCGGGCTACAACACCTTGTTGATCAAGTTTGATGAGTGGGGTTATGTGAATGAAAGGAAGCCAAAACCGCAGGTGAGACTGAGCCTACAGCTAACCAAATAGCGTGGATAGAGAGCGATCAAAAGGCAAAATCGGACATTATTTTGTCAATAAGCCCATCTGAACTGCAACATGTGAGAGGCTGCACAACGTCACGAGAAGTTTGACTAAAACTGCAAGATGTATACGCATCAAAGGAGCCTGCACGAAAAGCGACGCTCCTGAAGCAATAGACTCTGCACAAGCTGAGTGGAGGTGATGATGTGAGGGAACATCTGATGAAATTTTTTGAGACTGTTGATAAGCTGGAGGCCATGCAGATCAATGTGAATAAGGACTTGTTAGCTATTCTGTTATTGTATAGTTTATCTGCATCGTTTGAGAATTTTCGTTGTGCAATAGAGAGCCGTGATGATCTTCTTGATCCAAATGTTTTAAGAGTAAAAATCTTGGAAGAAAGTAAGTCTCGTTTACATAATAGAGAAAGTCAGTATACGTCTGGAACTTTGTATGTTCGCCCAAAACAAAGTGGACCTCAGGCGTCTAATTTAAAAAAAATGGTAATTCAGGCTCTTGAGGTAAGCAAAGTTATTTCAAGTATAAGTGTTATCGCTGCAAGAAGAAAGGTCATAAAGGTGCTGACTGTCCTGAGAAGAATAAGCATTCAGGTATGCTTAGCGCAGAAAATTATTTTGTGAGTTGTAATGCTGACTCTCTTGCCTTTAAAGCAGATAAAGTAACTGTTGGTAATAAGTGGTGTTTAGGTAATGGCTATACAACACACTTGTGTAAGGATAGAGATGATTTTGCAGAAATGTTTAGCACTGACAGAGATAAGATAAAGTTAGCTAATAGTGCTACGTTAGACGTAACTGCAAAAGGTACTGTAAAGTTTACTACTGAAAACAAGTCAATTAGCTTGAATAATGTCTTGTATGTACCTTGCTCATAAACTTGATGTCAGTCGCCAAAATAACTGACAAAGGGCATGAAGTTACTTTTAAAAGAAGTTGTGCTGTAGTTAAAAATGAAAAGAGTGACAAAATATTCAAGGCAACCAGATATGGTAATTTATATTACATTGGAGAAGATTCTAGTCACTGTTATAGTATAACAAATGAAAAATTTTCTAACTTAATTTTGTGGCATAACAGACTTGGGCATTTACACTTTAAGGCCATTCAACTCTTAAAGCGACGAGGATTGATTGCTGGAAATGTGCCTGCTTGTCCGCTTATATCTACATGTTGTGAAGTGTGTCTTCAAGGAAAGCTGACAATATTGCCATTTAAATCAAGAGAAGAGATATCTGACCAAAAGCTGAAAATCGTTCATACTAACATTTGTGATTCAATGAGAGTGCAGTCTCGAGGAGGATCAAGGTATTTTATATCTTTCATTGATGATTGTACTTGCTATGGTCATGTGTATTTTTTGAACAAGAAAACTGAAGTTTTAGACATTTTCAAGAAGTTCAAGAATGCTGCTGAGACACAGACATGCTATAAAATAGTATATCTCCAATCTGACAACAGTACAGAGTATGTTACCAATAAGTCCGAAGTTTTTTTGTCGATTCAGGGTATTCAATGAAGATTAATTATTCAATACACCTGAACAAAATGGAGTTGCAGAAGGCAACAGAACATTGGTAGATATGGTACACTGTATGTTAATTCAATCTGGATTGTCACCATCATTTTGGGCGGAAGCTGTGGCAACTGCAAATTATATTCGCAACAGATGTCCTTCAAAAACTGTGGAATTTAAAATTCCTTATGAATTGTGGACTGAACGAAAAGTAAGTTTTAAGTCATATTCGTACGTTTGGATCAAGACTGTAAATTTTGAACAAGAATCCATCAAAAGATAAATTTGTATCGAGAGGTCTAGAAGGAATTTTAGTTGGTTATTCTGAAAATGTAAAGACGTATCAGTAAGTCTAGCTGACTGCTAAAAGGACAGTCATAGCTTCGTGATGTGAAATTTGTAAGTGATTTTAACAGTCAGGGGGAAATCGTCAAGGATCTCAAGTCTAAATCGGACGGTGAAGTGTATGAGTATAGTAGTGACTTTCAACTTTTAGTGGAAAAGCAAAGTGTTTTGATAGCACCTAGCTCACATAAAGCCAATGCTGATAATAAAGGGGAATATTTAGAGGAATCTAGACACAAGAAGGAGCTTAAACAGACAGTATCTACGTCAAGAGAGATTCCTATAACTCAGATGCCTCAGATGAAGAGAGAACCCGGGAGACCTAAAAAGGGAATGACAGGAACGCCGGGAAGACCTCCTAAGATATATCTAAGATATATTCTGTAAGATATATCCTGTGATTCCCATTCTCGATACTTCATTTATTGATACTGAAGATCAAGATTCAGCTGATCATGTTAGTAATCAAGAAAGTTCGTCAGATTCTAAAGGCGACATATTTGGGGAAGCAAACGTCATTTTTTATTCTGCAAATATTGCTAAGATTCCGTTCGACGCAGCTGTGAATGTTCGACGCACCTGAAAGTTCTGAGTGGAAAGACGCTGTCTATACTGAAATTAGAAATTTTGTGGAAAATGATGTTTTTGATATTGTGATCAGGCCGGCAAACCGTACCGTCGTTGGCTGTCGGACTGTTTTTAACAAACAAATATGGACCAGAGGGTCAGCTAATAAAGAGAAAAGCGAGAATCGTAGCACAAGATTTTGCTCAAAAACCTGATGTAGATTTTAAGGAGACATTTGCTCCTGTAGCACGTTTAAGCTCGTTTCGATTAATGATTGCTTTAGCTGCCCGACTTGGACTCCGTGTTCATCAACTGGATATCGAAGCCATTTATTTGAACGACGTTCTTGAAGAGGAAATTTTTATAAGATCTCCACCACTTTTGAATGAAATGCTTCAGCAAATTGTAAACGAAGAAGATAAATAATCCACAATGTTTAAGCTGAAAAATTGTTAAAAAGGCTGAATAAAGATCAAACTTCTAAATTGAAACGTACGCTATGACCTAAGGCAGGCTGGTCGTAAGTGGCATGAAACAATTGACAAGGCGTTGCTTAGTTTAGGCTTGCAACCTACAAAAGCTGATCTTGTGTTTATTATAGGAAAAATGATAAGCTAATATTAGTATTGCTCTACGTCGATGACTTTCTCATTGTAAATGAAAATGAAAGTTGAATCGAGAAGATTAAGCAAGGGTTGTCTAAAATCTTTAAAGTCAAGGATTTGGGACTGGCACGTCGCTGTTTAGGTTTGGAGATAAACCAGTACAAAGATAGGATCACTCTTTCTCAAGGTGAATTTATCAAGGAGCTCTTGGAACGTTTTAACATGAGCAAAGCTAATCTTGTTTCTACGCCATTAGAAATGGGTAATCAGCTGATTAAAGATAATGAAGAACCAATCGAATTGGTGAAAGCTTATCCATATCGCGAGTTGGTCGGAGGACTGATGTATCTATCTTGGGCAGAGGTGCAATAGGATTTCATGAAGGAAATCGGATTATCTCAACTGTGTGAAGTTGCCCTGTATAATGATAATCGAGGAGTTGTTGGCACATAATCCGATTTACCATAGTCGCAGCAAGCATATTGACTTGCGTTATCACTTCATTTGTCAATCGCTGCAGAAGAGTCTGCTGATTGTTCCTAGCAACATGTTCCTAGTGAAGAAATGTGTGCGGATTTTGTGACTAAAGGATTACCTCGCGATAGACATTTGTGTTGTGCTTCAAGAGTGGGACTTTTTATTGTAGAATAGAAGTTAAAGTCGAAACTTTGTAACTCGAATTGAAGGGGGAGTGTTGAGGATATTCAATTCTTGTATGCGTGCGCAGATATATCCTATGTCAGTAACCACGCTTTGCTACTAACAAGAGCGATTTATATTATCAAGTCTTCTTGTGTGTGACAATAAGGACACTTGTACGTTAATAAAGTTTATAATACTGTATACGCATATTGTGCTTGCTTTGTATATCTATTTGGCGTTTCCGAACTAATCGGTTACTTGTTATCGATATTTTCGGATTTCAAAACATTCAAAAACTCTACAGTGGTCATACTGCTCATAAAATATTTTATTGTTATAGGGTTATTTATGATCTACCATTATAATGATAGTTGAGAAAAGGTTTAATTTATGTTTTATGATTTTTAAAAAAGTTTAATTTACGTTTTATAATTTTGTTTTTTTACATATTCATTATAGTCTAATTATCTTTAATTAAATACTATGTAATCAAATATAATTATTATATTTCTAGCATATAATCTTTGCGAATCATTACAAATCTGTATTGTATCCACGATTGAATTTGAGGGACCAAACTTCTGTCAGCATAGCCGAATTATAGGTCATTTATTGATCTAATTTATTGATCATATTACTAACAGTGCCTTGGTTAGACTGAGGACGCGCAATGAGTTTTAGAAAAAGGGAAGGAGAACGTGTGTAGCCCTGCAATTGAGAAGCAATAAGTAAAATGCAAAATAAAATGTCTTAATCTTCGTTATGAGAGTTCAGTATATTCATTATCACTCGATTCCCGGCACCTGACAACAGCAAATATACTACAAATATTAGTATCAAATTAAGATCATAATATATTTTATTAAATAGAATATAATATTTTCTATTTCATAATATATATTGTATTTAACAATTTATGTTTATAAGTTATTTATAAGTGGGAAATAACATTCTTATAAATGAAACTTATAAATGAAACAATCTTAATTTTTAGCAAAATAATCTTTTTTAAATTATAAGGTTCATTTAAAATGCAGTTTAATTGTTCAGATCATAATAGTATTTAAAAAATTCCGATTCTTGGTTTGAAGAAATTGTTATCTTCTATTCAATATTTCTTCTCTCAACTCATGAAAATTATTGAATATAAATATATTTTTCTTGATGTAATTTTACAAAATTTTTTATGTAAACAAATTATGTCTTTAATGCTGTATAATTTTATTTTAATATTTAACATTCGGAAACAAAGATGTTTTGAAAATAAAAATATTTTTTTGTGTATATAATTATTAATTTTATACTATCAAGTGAGTTAGTTCCTCAATCAAGTTAATTAGTTACTCATTATGGAAGTAAATTTAATGCAGATAAATTATTTAATACGGAATTGGAGAATACTATCCTATCGTCACTATTTATAATCGATCAATTATCTAATATAATATGCACGTAGTAAATTTCACTCACAATGTATAATTGTGTTATAAATTGATAAACCAGCTTTTAAAATGAGCTAAGGCAAGAGAATTATTTTAAGAGTTTTATTAAAATAAAAGTTTATTGATTGAATTTATTTATAATTTTGTTATAAATTTTTAACAAATATTTAGATAAAATTCTGTTAAATTTTTTAATATATTTTTTAACAATTTCACATTTAAATTAATTTTTTGTTTACCGTGGCTATGTTTTGAGCATTATCAGTAATAAAAATCTATTCTTTATGTCTATTATAAATTTTTAGTGAGGACAATTTTTAATACTCTTATAAAAGTTTGCTATGCATAAATTCATGACCCGTGGGATTGCTAGTCCCCTATCGGGCGCCTCCCCAAGTGGCGGATTGGGGAACGCTCTCCGATTGGTACCGGGGGACTAAAACTGGCACTTATACATGCACCGCAATGCATAAAACAATCGGAAAATAGTATCCCAAGTGGCAGTCCGAACAGAATCTCGGAAAAGCCATCCTCTTTAGAAGTCGGCTTCATGGATAAGGGGGGAGAGCAATCATTGCATAAACCAAAATTGATTGGCAATGCCACTCTTATAAATGAGTCGTATATAGGAGATGATAAACTGTCAGTAAATTTGCACCTGAATTATCTGTTCACCTAAATAGACCACGCTTCCAATCCTTAGTGAACTAGCCGCTAAAACAATGGGCGAGCAATGGATGGTCGTATCAACAAAAAAAGACTGAGAAATAGTCCCGACCATAATATTAAGATCAGTAAATAGCCTAAATTAAACGAATACTGGCTAGCTGCTGTAGTTCCAACTTCCAATAGATTGATGGTCTTAACAACAACAATAATGACTCAGAAGATCCACCAAACCAAGAAGCACTGTCAAAACCTTCTCCGATTTTTGTTGATAAGGTAACATACAACCTCTCATTTAAATTGCTTAATTTTGTCAAGACTGATTACGACCTAAGAATATTAAGGGACGATCAGGTAAAAATACAATCTAAAACACCCACAGCATACACTACCATAGTTAAGCAGTTATAACTGAAAGAAACTGAGTTCCATACATACAAGCTCAAAGAAGAAAGAAGCTTTAGAGTGATATTGAAAAACATGCACTTTTCAACGGACTGAAATCAAAACTGAGTTAAAAAACTTGGGGCACATAGTTATCAACATATCAAACAAAGAATAATTAAGAAACCAATTTCTACCAATCTTCATAATTAAGCTAAAATCAGATACAAACAATAAGGATATATATAAAATCAGAAACTTGCTTCAGTACCGCATCACTTTTGAACCTCCGCGCCCTAAAAGGAGGATCCCGCAGTGCGCGAGATGCCAGAGGTATAGACACACCAAAACATATTGTCACCGTAAGGCTAAATGTATAAGATGTGCCGAGGACCACCTTTCAGCCGACTGTGCTAGGAAAGGGAAGTGTGACAGTCACTTATGTGTTATGTGGTGGAAATCATCCGGCCAATTATAAGAGCTGCACAGTGCACAAAAAACTGCAGTACAATAAATATCCTAGCTTAAGACCAAAGAATAAATCCATTCAAACAACAGACAAAACAGTACATATTACATGAAACAAAGTAGATAAATCTTATTCTAACATACAATTTGGCGTATGCGCAGAAGACCAAATCTCATGTAAGTCCTTCTATCAAGGAGGCTTCTAAAACTCAATTAGATCCTATGCCTTTGGCAAACAACACTGATAATATACAATAGCTAAAAATGTTCAATGATTATGGGACAGATGAATACACTGTCAAAACTAATTGTAAGTTATATTAACAGACTGACAGCATCTTTAACGAATTAAAGTTGGCAATATGGAATGCCAATGGTTCTCCCAACACTCACTAAAATTAAAAACATTCATAGCAACACAAAAATTGATATAATGTTAATCACTAAAACGCATTTTACGTATAAAAACTACGTTTCCATGCCAAACTTTAGATTCTATTAGACTAATCACCCGGATGGCAAAGCGCACGGTGGCACGGCTATCGTTGTAAGAAAAAGCATCAGACACTTTGTGTGTAACTCATTTAATAATAACCACATTCAAACCATTACTATTGCAGTTGAAGGTTGTATAAGGTCAATTTAGCTGCGGTCTATTGCCCTCCTAGATACTGTATAACAAAAGATGAATATGTGGTATTTTTTAATACATTAGGACAAAGCTTTATTGCAGGAGGAGAGTACAATGGCAAACACCTAAGATATTCAAAACACAAAAAACAGCTCAACTTCTTAATTAAAAAATTGAATGTACTTATGGAGTTCTAGGCTTATATCATCTAAAGATCGCCAATTTTCATTTGCAATTGATACTCTGAGACTAGACGTAATTTCCTCAGGACAATCTACCTACTGGCCTTCAGATAGGAAAAAAGTCCCAGACTTAATAGATTTCTGTGTTATAAAAGGAATATCTAAGAACTACTTCCGATGTCAATCATGTTTTGAATTGTCCTCTGATTACTCTCCGATTTTAATCTCTTTGCATTCCCAAATTTGTGCTAAAGCCGCCAAGTGCAAGCTGCATAACTATAGAACAAACTAGGAAAAATTTCGGGAGATTATGGAAAACACTCTGGACATGGATATTGCTCTAAAAAGCGATGATGATATAATCCATGCAGTCCAGAGATTCAACGAATGTATAGAGAGCTAGGAATCCACACCTACCAGTCACCAGTTAACCCTTATGCCTACATGCTCTTCAACAGTCAAGGAATTAAAAGGATAAAAGAGGAAATCGTGTAAACTTTGGCAATTGATGAGATATTCAAAACAGCTCAACTTCTTAATTAAAAAATTGAAGGATGTATTTAGCAAAGAGAGGAACATTGGAATTCAAGATTATTTAAGAAATCTGGATGCTACCGCTGCATCTGACTACTCGTTGGAAGGCAATGAAAAAAATCAACTAGCCTCAGCCTTCCTTTGCCCATATACGTGAGCATGATGGGAGCTGGGCAAGAAGTAATGAAGAGAAAGCAGTAATGTTTGCAAACCATCTCAGCGAAATATTTACATCGTTCGTCAAGGGGGATTCTCAAATAGTGTGTGAGAATTTCAATACACACAATATAATAAATCAAACGAGATCATCAATAGCGGTATTCAAGGTAAAAGATGTTGGTAACATTATCCAGAAAATGGATTCTAAAAAAGCTCCTGGATATGATTTAATTACAGCCAGACTCCTCAAAGAACTTCCCCCAGTCGATGTCAAATTCTTGACATTCATTTATAATGCCATATTTATATGCCATATTGCGAATTCCTTTGTTTCTCCTCAATGGAAAGTAGCTGAAGTCATCTTAATCCAAAAACCTGGTAAACCTACTGAAGATATGAAATTTTATAGGTCCATCAGTTTGTTACTTCCGTCGAATTCCGTCGAAAATTATGAAAATATTAATTCTAAAGAATCTGAATCCATTTATCGAGGAGAAAAAAGATAAGCATCAGTTTGGTTTTAGGTGAAACTACAGCACAATAGAGCAAATCCACGGGATTGTAAACAAAATTAATTACAAAACTCTTTTCAAAAACAAAAAAGTACTGCTCGGCAGTCTTCCTAGATATATCCCAAGCATTGACAGGATGTGCCTGTTGACACGATGGCCTCCTGAGTAAAATCAAGAATATATTTCCCATTAACTATTTTCTACTCCTTCATTCATACTTAACAAATAGACTTTAGGGTTAGATACGGTGACGTAACAACCAAGCTATTAGGTGTATAAAAAAGTTCTGAGCTTTAGATTTCATACAACCGAAATAACAATTTAAATTTTATATATCTTCCCGCCCTTTTGCGGTTTTAAAGCGTTGATATTTGGCCTTCTAAAATGCCATACGGTTTGGCGTTTGATGCACATAACCTCAAAAATCAGTAGTGTTTACGATGGCAATAACAAAAGAGCATATTCGATTTTCCATCCACTTCGCGTTTCATCTGAAGAAAAATGCTGCTAAAGCCAGTGCAATGATTTGTGCTGCATATGGAGAGAACGCTGTAAGTCATACTACATGTAAAAGATGGTATCAAAAATTTCGCCAAGGAGATTTCAGTCTTGAAGATGAACCGCGTGCTGGACGCTCTCAAAAGATTGAAACGGACGAATTGCAAGCACTGCTGGATATAAACTCTGCGCAAACTGAAAAGGAATTTGCAGAACAGCTTGGCGTTACACAGCAAACCATTTCCGTACGTTTACATACGATGGGAAAGGTTCAGAAAGAAGGCAGATGGGTTCCGCATGAATTGTCCGAAGACAACAAAAATCGTCGGCGTGACACTGCACTCACTTTGCTTTCAAAGTTCCGGAAAAAAGATTTTCTGCACAAAATTATTACAGGCGATGAAAAGTGGATTCTTTATGATAACCCTAAACGTAGAAAATCATGGGTTGATCCTGGTCAACCTTCGACATCGACGCCAAAGCCCAATATTCACGTCAAGAAGGTTTTGCTCTGTATCAGGTGGGATTGGAAAGGTGTGAAAGGTGTTGTATTACGAGTTGTTACAATCGGGTGAAACAATCGGCAGACCGCTACCAACAACAATTGACCAATTTGAGCAATGCATTAGAAGAAAAGAAGCCATTTACTGGCCAAGGACGTCGTAAAGTGATCTTGCTTCATGACAATGCTCGACCACATGTTGCGAAAGCGACTCAGGACCATATCTTTGCGTTAGGCTGGGAACTTCTCCCGCACGCGGCGTATAGCCCAGACATGGCGCCTTCCGATTACTACCTATTCCGGTCGCTGCAGCATCATTTGGCTGATACACATTTTGTGAGATTTGAAGAGATACGAAAATGCATTGATGACTTTATCGCTTCGAAGCCAGTGAGCTTCTATCGTCAAGGAATTCGCAAGCTACCCGAAAGATGGCAAAAGGTCGTTGATGCAAACGGGGAATATTTCGCTGATTAATATTTTTTTGTTTGTTTTTGAATAAAGATTGAATTTTACAAAAAAAAGCTCAGAACTTTTTTATACACCTAATACATAAAAGTAAAGCCGGAGTACCTCAAGGTAGTGTACTGGATCCAACGTACCTTTTGTACCTTTTGTATGCTGCTGACCTCTCAGTAACAGAGGGAACGTTAATTGGGACCTTTGCCGATGACACAATTGTTCTGACCACACATGATGATCCGACGATTGCCTCCAATAAAATACAAAAGAGCCTTGATGTGATCAATCGATGGTCTAAGAAGTGGAATATTAGAATAAATGAATCAAAATCTGTACATGTCACATTTACAACCAGGCATGAGACTTGCCCTCCTGTCAGACTAAATAAAATCCAAATTCCTCAAGCAGATGAAGCGAAATACCTGAATATGCATCTGGACAGGAAACTAAATTGGAGAATTCACATATTTACAAAACGCAAACAACTAGGACTTAAACTAAGGAGGATATACTGGCTCGTGGGACGTAATTCGCAACTAAATCTAAATAATAAACTGTTCTTATATAAGAGTATAAGAGTCTAATATTCCATTCAAACCAATCTGGATTTATGGGATCCAACTCTGGAGTACTGCTGCCAACTCATAGAGATTCCAAACTAAAGTGTTAAGAATAATTGTAAACGCATCATGGTATGTGATCAATAAGACACTTCACATTCAAAGATCTGGGAATCTCGATTGTAAAGGAGGAGATAAGCAAAATGGCAATAGATCACGCTTGGAAAACCATCCTAACAATCTAGCCAGTAATCTTGCTAACATTGATTATAGGAAACGTAGATTAAAGCATAGTATTCCTCAGGACTTATTTCGGTGCAATAGCATTTTATAATGTAGAATGAATCACTGGATTCTCTTCTTGCACGTTGTACTTTTCTACACATCTATTGTTAAATGTCCCATTCTTGTGACAGATCGCAATATCAGTAAGGGACAAAAAAATGAATTCATGAAAATATATTGAATTATAATGATAAATTAATTTATTAATAGTGTGAGATTCTTGTAAAGAATTTTTACTATTGTATGCTATATCCACAGACTTCTATATATAATATTAGATCGCTAACGGCGATGTTTATGATGAAGCCGCATTGCCATATAGATTGTGCAGTAAAAGTCATATACACGGTGTAAAATTTTAAACTTATATATACTTTATTTTTTATAAATGTCAATTCGACGTCATAGGCATCTTTAATATTTCTGAAATCAACAATATTATGTAAGAAACCCGATTATAAACGGGAGGAACAGCTAGAGAAAATGTTTGTCAAGAGAGAAAAGAACTCTTATCGAATCGAATTCCTCAACACAGTTGCACTTTATTTCAGTGAATGTTACAAGACCAAATAAATCGCTAATAAGTCTTTATGCACGGGGCAATAAAGTCTTAATGAACAATCTCTTCGCGTTAATTCTCTCGAGTAGACACTATCCGAACGCTTCTGCCGCTCTATCCATCTGCTCCGAGCAGTCTTGCTTGCTTACCGAAATTCCGGAATTTTTTATAATACAGTCAGTAAGACGAAAACAGCGCCTTCCTGTTGGCATTAATGCCGCCTACAATGGGCATAATTGCCCTCTTCAGATAGCAGCAGTTGATAGTCAACTAGTTGCTAATTAACTTAATTAATTTCTTACATTATTTCTTATTTATTTAAATTAAATTGCATTCTTATTCTATACTTACTGCACATTAAACAATATTACATATTATTTTTCTTAAACACCAAGTATATGATATTTTCACCCACAATAAAGATGCTCGCATCATACATTTTATCGTGAATTCTTATATGCGTTAGCGGGCTAGTATTATATATAGAAGTCTATGACTATATCATATATCAGGGCTGGCAAAGCGTAGCTCGCGAACCATCTCTTCCATCGAACGTTGTCTCCTCCAATTCATTCATCAACTGTTCAAGATATATGGTCGGTCTCGCGCGTGTATGACATGCTGACTCATTTTTATTTTTAATACGACCGGCTTGGCTACATTATGTTGTATAGCGAAGAAAAAATCTAACTTTTGGATAGTTTATGATGAGAACTAGGCCTCATATCATCGTAATTGACTGAAATCGGCCGATGAATCGAGTTGGAGGAGACAACGTTCGATGGAAGGGATGACTCGCGAGGCACGCTTTGCCAGCCCTGTCATATATTATTGAAATCACATATTCAGAGTGTTAAAATTCAAAATACCTAAATGTTGTAAGTTACTCGTTATGTTACTTCTATTATTTCCATAATGTGACAATGTGACAATTTTGATACTTTCAAATATAGAATCATGAGCGAATCCTGAGAAGGCAAGCTAAAGTAGACTGTAGACGTAGATTAAAATTACAAATTACTTGAATATGAAGAATCAAGTAAATCGTCTGAGGAGTTTCATCATTTAAATATACGTAAAGAGGAGATTTGACATTTAGAATCAGATGCTGATATGCGGATGTTGATTGCAGGAACAGGAACAAGATTAAATGGAGAATGACAGTCTATCTGAGAGCGATATTCTCAGTGATGATGATAATGTAGATTGGTCTACAGAAAATACGGATTTTATGGAAGATATTACTGATAATGAATCAGATGAGTTTAATTAAAGATGTTTATTTATATGGCCCTAAGAGAATGGACTTCTCGTGATGTCTTAAAAAAAAAGTGAACAGTTTATTGAATCTTTTACGCAGAGTGCAGATCTCCCTAAGACATACGTAATCTTGCAAAATGTACCTAAGACTACGGCAGTGTCTGAGATTAGGAATGGGCATATGTGGTACAAAGGAATAAAAAGAAATCTTGATTCCTTTCTGACTCAAGAATATTTAGATACTCATGAACGAATACGAATATTAGCATAGATTGCTTTTGGATAGTTGTGGAAATTTATATTTTTGACCCATTCTAGGATCATTGACTGACAAAATTTATGAGTCGTTTATTATTAGTGTTTACTTTGGTGCAGAATCAAAGCCGTCCACATCAGAACAATTTCTAAAAAATTTTATTGAAGAGATAGAGGCACTTTCCATAAATGGTTTCGAGTATAATGATTATATTTATAATGTATCTATACAATTTTATTTGTGATGCTCCAGCGAAATCTTTCGTGAAATATACTCTTGGACATAATGAATTATTTTCTTGTAAAAAATGTGAGACTGAAGATGAATGGTACCATAACAGGATGGTTTACTTGAATAATGGACAGAAGCGTACAAACCAATCATTTATTGATAGAAGAAATCCAGAGCATCACATAGGATTATCACCATTAGAAGAATGACTCAATATTGGAATGGTATCCCAATTTAGGCTTGAATATCTTCATCTTGTATGCGTTGGTGTGATGAAAAGATTTTTGATGCGATTATTGGAGATAAGAATTATTGGAGATGAAAACATAGAAGTGTTACGTCATGACGACTGCACGATTCTTCTCTTTCGGGTATCTGTTATTAGAATTTAATTAAGCGGATAAACGAGTGACGCATGTTCTGTTACTCTGTTAGACTGATCTCTTCCGGAGGTCGGTTTCTAGAATTCGGCTAAGCGGATAATCCCTATTATCTTAATCGCGAAAGTATACCGACGTTACATCTTGACGACTGCACGATTCTTCTCTTTCGGATATCAGTTATTAGAATTTAGTTAAGCAGATAAACGGATGACACGTGTTCTGTTACGATCGCGACGGCCACGCAACTGATCTCTTCCGGGAGTCGGTTACTAAGAATCTGGCTAAGCGGATAATCCCTATTATCCCAATCGCGGAAAGACAACACGTGTACAGATGTTTTCTCTCAATGAAATCATATATATATAGGGCCCTTAAAGGCACGGAATACACACTCTCTGCACGGAACACACACTCTCTGCTAAGTCCTTTTTTTTTTCTGTCGGAACATTCTCAATCGTCGACAAATCAGTTGTCAATAATTCGGTCGGTGTCAGTCTAAAAAAAATTAACAAGTTTAAGTGATCAAGTTCCTGACGACACCATTACCGCCTTCAT
Organism: Pogonomyrmex californicus; assembly: GCA_024349325.1. Lineage (NCBI taxonomy): Eukaryota > Metazoa > Arthropoda > Insecta > Hymenoptera > Formicidae > Pogonomyrmex > Pogonomyrmex californicus. The sequence continues at coordinate 488,172 of JAECZD010000029.1, forward strand.
CTCGCAGCTCTCAAGTCTCCAGAATAAAAGTAAGTTTAATTGCACACATAAAAATTCCCTAATAATAGTTTTTCGGGTCTCTTCTCCTTGTACTTTCTCATTCCTCCCTTACATCCTTTCTGTCCTCTCCCGTTCTCCTTACATTTCTACTCCCTTTTTCTTTTTCCTTTTCTTTTTCTTTTCTTTTTCTTTCTTTGCTTGGGCCGTCGGACCTCTCGGGCTCTCTATGCGTTGCGGAGCACTCGGCAGGTTCATGGCTGCCGAATAATTCGGCAAAAATCTGCTTCTTCTCTGTTGGCTTCAGCTGTCGAACCTCTCGGGCTCCCTATGCGTTGCGGAGCACTCAGCAGGTTCATGGCTGCCGAATAGTTCAACAAAAATCTGTTTCTCCTCTGTTGACTTCAGCCGTCGAACCTCTCGGGCTCCCTATGCGTTGCGGAGCATTCAGCAGGTTCATGGCTGCCGAGTAATTCGGAAAATCTATTCTTTTTCTCTCCTTTCTTACAATTTTCTCTCTCCTTTTTAATTTCTCTCCTCTCGGATCTCTCGGTTTCCTGAAATATTTCAGAGATAGCCTTAAGGTTCGTGATTAATGACATTTCTTTCCAAATCCATTTCTTTAGTGAAAACTGCATCATCCACACCCACCGACGCTCAAAGACGGAGGCGAGCCCTGAAGAGGCTCCGTTACCGTCGGAACAAGCGAGCTCGCCTGACGGGGAACTATCCTTCGCCGAGGACATCCGAGGTTTCCACATATCAAGAAACCACGAATAGTTCCAGCTGGAGACCCCTTTACTTAGACCTATCTCCTCCATCCTATTCCCCAATCAAAACTGAACCTGGATCACCACCCCCAGATTTCAGTGTCCTATTCCCAGAGCGCCATGATCCTCAAATATATCCAGATTTCCGCACCCAGAAGTCCTTAGACGAGTTCTGTGAACTACGAACTCCTTCCCCTCCTCCCCTAGACCTCACTAACGGAAATCCGACTTCCTCCCGACTTCCTCAGAATAACCACCCACAATCAACAAATAATTTAAAATAAATTAATAACAAAAAAAAAATCTAAAAATGAATTATACTCAGAAAAATCAAACAATATATACGGCGATTTCTAAAAACACGAATTTCTGTACATAACACCCTTCTTGTCTTATATCTTTATAAATATACCGTCAATAAATATATTCCAACGTAAAACAAAAAAAATGTATAATGATACGATCTTGTATACGACTTTGCGTACCCAACCTTGTAAATGTTTTAAATTTATTAATTATATGTAAAATTTAAATTATTCACCGTTTAGTTATTTGCTCCCTCTTTCATTCCTAATCATCCGAGATTCGCGCATGGTCCTGTCCCTGGCAAAAGAGATTAAATTCTCTTGCCTAAATTACGGACCGACGGACGCACGTCACGCAGTCGAAATCATAGCGTCTTTTTCAAGACGTTGACTCGCACTCGTGGCTCTGCACAGTGTGTCCGACTCGTAGGAACGCCTCAGCGCGACCACCTGCGAGAGGGTATTTGGAGCGTCCTTCCAAGCCCCATCCATTATAAAAAAATATATATATATAAAATATATTTATCTCGGGTTGGACGTAACAGAAGCATTTAAAAAAACTTCAGTATGGATTGGGCAATTTATCCCTAGAGAATTTCCCTGAAAGTCCTATCAGTAGGAATATAAGGCCGGTTCTAACCCAGGTCCTCCGAGGGGGTGCGGGTGTGCGGGGGGAACGGAAGGCGCGGGGAAGAGGGGAGGGGGAAGTCAGGGGCGGCAGTCCTTTGAACTGAGCCGCGGGGGGGGGATAGTAGGATTCGGTGAAGATGATATAAACAAAAAGATAAACAAAGAGATAAACAAATAGATAAACAAGAAGATAAATATATAGATAAACAAATAGAAAATTGCGACTCGAAGGACATGACGTCACGGGGGAGGAGGGGGTAGTGAAGAAAGACGAGGTGAGATAAACAAATAGGATAAGATAGCAAGGCGATATAAACAAAATGGGCGGCGAAGATGATATAAAAAATTGCGCGTGGACATGACGTCAGAGGGGGGGCACCGCGCCGCCGCCGCCGCCGCCGCCGCCGCCGCCGCCGAGTAAAAAATAAATATCTCTCTCTCGTATTATCTCTTCCGTTGCGGCTCTCTCTGTCTCTCTTATGGCGAATGTTATTTTTCTAATTATTTTATGGTGGGGAAGAAAGAAATGAAAGAAATACATGTTTTTTGCATATTATATATGTTTATATTTTTAAAACAAATTGAATACATTTTTAAGTGTGAAATTGTTTTATTCACATGTTTTGTTTCTTATACACTAAAAAACTAAAGCTAACAGCTCGCAATCGACGAGTTGACGTCTATCGAAGATATCGCAATCGCGTATCGCGTTCGGCACTTCCTCGGGATCTGTTACAACAGACGCGATGTTGGAGAATCGCGTATACTTGGTATCGATCGTATCGACGAATCTGACGAGTCGATCGAACATCACATCGATACATTCGTCCAGATGAAACATACGGCGCAGGGTCGATTCGATCATCGTTATGCGTACGTTCAAAGATTCAAGACGTACGAGTGTAACGTCGTTCATCTGGTAAACTCTGACGGTTAACGGTCCAACGCTTATAAAATTATCTTTGTAATCGTTTAGCAGCATTTTATAGATATTCCATCGCTACTCGTAGAGTCCCTTCCACGTTTCGAGAGACAGTATCAATTCCTGTCCCCGATGATCTCCCAGTAGCTCGGTGGACCAACGTTGATTCCAATTTCCAGAAATTTGTAACCCGTGGCCGTCAGAGTGTAACGTCTGCTCAGTAAGCGCACCGCGCGACGCTCCACCGAAATACTGTGGAAATTAAATATATAATACTGCACAATATTGGAAAAAAAGAGAAAAAGAAGCAGTTGAAACTTACGCGTTACATTCCTTCTTTCGTTTTTCGCCATTGTACGGTGCGCTGCTTCCTTTGGCGGAATACATTGCGTGTTGTTCGAACGATGGAGGAGCGGAGTACCGTTTCTGTCGTGCAGATCGTTCGATGGAGGAGGACTGATCGCGTAAATTTTGTGACATGGCAAACCGTTAATCCCCCCTCCCTCCTTCCTCTCCCTTTTTTTCTAGGAATTTCATTGTTGCAATCAAACATGTAGCGACATGTTCGCAAAGGAGCGCGATGACGTTTCAAATTTTTTTCTAGGAAGAGCCCGCGAAAAGATAGCTCTTCGTAGAACGTCGACATACGTGTCGCGGCGTGTCAAGAGAAGCGCCGATACTCCGGTTACTATAAACAAATCGGGGAGACTTATGATGGTTTTTTTTTCATGGAAATCGGCGTACGTGTCGCGGCGTGTCAAGAGAAGCGCCGATACTCCGGCTGCTATAAACAAATTGGGGAGACCTATGATGATGCTCCGACAAGGGACAAAGAAAGTGTCGATGATATATATAATGGGTCATGCGGTGTGCAGAATCACAACTCTCTGCTTCTCCGCTCCTTCTGAGAGAGCGGAAATAATTCTGGAAGCGTGCACATATTATCATTATAGAGGACACGCATACAATATATTACTACCTCTCTCGCGGCAAAAAGTAGCAGAGATAATTCCAAGAAGCGAGAATAATCATATATGGTTGTTCTATTCCCATCAATCTCCGGACATGTCGGAAATACAACGCTTTGTATACTGGCTTCGAGTTAAAGCAGCTATAGAGAAAAGAAAAAAGAAAGTAAAAAAATGTAAAATTGTTTTGATGAGACAGTACAACAACAATTTAAAAAAATCAAGATTTTGCAATATGGAACACCTAGAGCGAGTGGAACGCGAGCTGCTGGAGCAGTGCAGCCAAGTCGCTACCTTGGTGGAGTGTTTCGCGTGGTTGCAACGATGTGAGGAGTGCATCGAACAACTCGAGGAACTTAGCCGTGTTAAGCGTCCTCGACTCACCGTTGCAAATAGACAATCTGCGGTGGCGAGGATCGCGCGACTCGCGGGTGCAAAAGTACAACTAGAAAGACGTTTCGTGCACGTTGGTGGTGAGTACGCGAGCACCAGTAGAGACAATGGATCTCTCGTTTGGCGAGAAATCGATACGGCATTTGAAAGCCGTATATTGACTGGTGCGGTGATCAATGTGGACTATATCGAGCCGCGACAATTTTTAGAAGACGCTGGTGGTGTAGTGCTCGAGCGAGTGCGAGACATTCTACAAAGACACGATAGTGTGAAAGTGAACACCACGTTCAATGGCGAATTTGTGACGGGCGATAAACGCGCGAACAAAAGTATAAACACTAAAAATAGTGAACTCTTTCGAGTGTCAAATTTGGACGAGTGGTACGAGCAGCACGTCATCGAACCCACGTTGGCGTCGCTCGAAGAATTCCAAGAACGCGACAGTGGATGGGCGTTGTCGCGAATTCTCAATTTGACTGTAAACGTGAACAAATATAATCCAATGCACGCGGGATGTTACATCGAATTACCGCGAGAAATTATGTTAAAGCGAGCGGTGATCAATGTACGATCCAATGACAATGCGTGTTTCGCGTGGTCGGTGGTCGCGGCTCTGCATCCGGCCAAAAAACATACAGATCGGGAATTGTCGTACCCGCATTATACGACAGTGTTAAATTTGCAAGACATTACGTTTCCGATGACGTTGAACCAAATTAAGAAGTTCGAACATCTCAACGACATCTCAATCAACGTTTACGGCTTCGAGGGAGGAAAGGAGATTCTCCCGATACGACTGACATCAAGGAAGATGGAGAAGCACGCAAATTTATTGTACGTGCAGGATCCGCGTGACGACAACGCGGGGCACTTTGCGTACATCAAAGATCTGTCTCGTCTTGTGAGCTCGCAACTGAGTAAAAAAGAACACAAAAAATACTTTTGCGACCGGTATGTATTTTAACAAATTTTATTATTTCTCTTATAAAATTGTTTATTAAATACTAAAAATCATATTTTCCGTTTGCAGATGTCTACATTACTTCAGTTCGTCTGAAAGATTGCAGTCACATACAACGGACTGCGAAAAGATGAACGATTGCGAGCGAGGACGACAAGTGGCTCGAATTCAAGAACCACACGAATAAGGAACGACTTCCATTCATCGTTTACGCGGACTTGGAGTGCGTACTACGGCGAACGGAACCGGCAGAGAAGGAAGACACATCGTACACCTACCAGCAGCACGAGGTATTTAGCATCGGATACTACGTGCGATGCTCGTACGACGACGCGTTATCGGTATATCGATTTCGTCGCGGCGAAGATTGCGTTGCGTGGTTCGTTCGGCAACTCGAAGATTTGGCGCATCAAGTAAAAATTCTGTTATCCGCGAATGTCCCCATGAAAACGTTGTCGAGAGAGCAGTGGGAGGCATATCGTAGCGCGACGCGTTGTCACATTTGCGAGAAATCATTTGCGTCGGACGACACGCGGGTACGCGATCATTGCCATCTTACCGGTCGTTACCGTGGTCCCGCGCACTCAAATTGTAATCTAAATTATAAAGATTCATATTGCATTCCCATAGTATTTCACAATTTATCCGGTTATGACGCGCACTTTATCATCACGGAAATAGCTACGGCGTTCGAAGGCAGGATCGACGTGCTGCCGATAACAAAAGAAAAATATATTTCGTTTACAAAACACGTTCAAGATACCACCGAGAGATCAGATTCGCGAAATTGCGTACGCTTGCGGTTCATAGATTCGTACAAGTTTTTAAATACCAGCCTTGATAAATTGGCATCTTTTCTAACGAAAGAAAAATTAAAAATTTTACGTTCCGAATTTTCCACGGTCTCAAACGAAAATTTTGACTTGTTGACGCGCAAAGGTGTCTTTCCGTACGAATACGTGGATCGCGCGGACAAGCTGCAGGACACGCGCCTACCACCGCGCGAATCGTTCTATAGCTCGTTGACCGGTGACACGGTGTCGGAGAACGATTACGCGCACGCCGCGAACGTCTGGCAGCGGTTCTCCATCCGAACGCTCGGCGAATACAGCGATCTATATCTCAAGACCGATGTCTTGTTATTGGCCGACGTTTTCGAAAATTTCCGCGAAAGTTGCGTCGCGAGTTATGGACTCGATCCCGCGCATTACTACACATTGCCAGGTTTCACGTGGGACGCCATGTTGAAACATACGCGCGTAAAATTTGAGTTGCTCACCGACATCGATATGGTTATGTTTATCGAACGCGGTATACGCGGCGGTCTCAGTCAATGTTCCGGCAGATACGCGCAGGCCAATAACAAGTACATGCGTTCGTACGACCCGTCGAAACCGTCATCATACCTTATGTACTTTGACGTAAATAATCTGTACGGATGGGCGATGTGTCAACCGCTGCCCTATGCCGAATTTCGATGGATGGAAGACATTGAGAACTTTGACGCGAGCGCGATCGCTCCGGATTCGTCTACGGGTTATATTCTCGAGGTCGATCTCGAGTATCCGCATCATTTACACGATCGACACACTGACCTACCTTTCTGTCCGACGCGCGATAAACCACCCGGCACGCGGCAGGATAAACTTCTCGCGACGTTATACGATAAGAAGCGGTACGTCATCCATTATCGCAACCTGCAGCAATGTACGCGCCATGGTCTTCGTATCGCAAAGATACATCGCGTACTACAATTTGCTCAATCCGCCTGGCTCCGCGATTACATCGAACTCAATACACACTTTAGAACGTACGCGAAAAACGATTTTGAGAAAAATTTGTACAAATTAATGAACAACGCGGTATTCGGTAAAACAATGGAAAATGTGCGCAATCACGTCGACGTTAAACTTTTGACCAAATGGGACGGACGGTATGGCGCGGAGGCAATGATCGCGAAACCAAATTTCCACAGCCGCAGCGTCTTTGCGGAAAACTTAATCGCCGTCGAACTGCGTAAACTCGAGGTAAAATTCAACAAGCCGATTTACGTGGGTATGTGTATACTCGACATATCGAAAATCTGCTTGTACGAATTTCACCACGAATACATGTCACCGCTGTATCGCGAGAAATGTAAGATCATGTACACCGACACGGACAGTCTCGTATACCACATCGAGTGCGATGATGTGTACGAGGCGATGAAACGCGATATCGCTAGATTCGATACGAGCGATTATCCGACGGACAACGCGTACGGGATGCCTCTCGCGAATAAAAAAGTACCCGGTCTAATGAAGGATGAGAATAACGGTGCGATAATGACGGAATTCGTCGGACTCAGAGCGAAGATGTACGCGGTGAGGGTGGACGGCAGAAAAGACATTAAAAAGGCGAAAGGTGTAAAGAATAACGTCGTAACGCGAACAATAACGTTCGACGATTATACGCGGTGCTTGAACGAAGAGATCGAAATGACTCGTCGCCAGTCGTGTATAAGATCCAAGCTACACCAAGTATACACGGTGTCCGAGTCGAAAATCGCTCTGAGTCCGTACGACGACAAACGATACATCGTACCGGATTCGACGGAGACGTTACCGTGGGGACATTGGCGGATTCCGTTGTAATATACATATATATACATGTTTATACAATGTACATATATTTTTATATTTTTTTATATAGTTTATATGTATGCATGTATGCACGTATGTATGTACGTACCTATGTATCATATCTATGTATGTATGAACGTATGTATTCTTGTAGTTTTATACGATACTGTTATATATGTAGTATAGATGTATGTATTTTTTGTAGTTTTTATATGTAGTTTTTACAATAAAATTTAGCTATTCAAATTTATTTTATATATAATTTATAATAGCAACCAAGATCCTGCTTGCTGAGGAATTAGCTTTAATTCTCTCTTCGATTTATTTAATGTATACTCAGCTTAATACATATATTGTTTATAATACATGTAGTTTTACATATGTTCTCGTAAGTTACATACATGTATAGTTTAAAAAATGTAATGGAAAAAAAAAATAATAAAAACTCTTTGTATACATGTATACAGTGTATATTTATTTTTTTAATACATTATAAAAATAAGAAAAATGAATTAAATCACACTGCTTTTGTTTATCCATGAGTTATGCGATCTATCGAATCCCAGCCACTTGACGTAAACCTTGTCTCCCTTCCTGCGTAGTACTTTCTCCACGAGATACACGTCCGGATGAGTCGCGCGATGCAATTCGTGCTCGTAGAACGCGCCCGCGACCGATTTTCCGCGATAGTCCTCGAGCAGATAAGTTACGGGATTAGTACGCTGCACTGTAACGATCTTAAACACCTCGGTGGTCCAATTTGGCGTGTAACCTTTTTCGAAAATTGTCTTGTACTTGCTCACGCGTACCGATTCGCCTACTTTGAATTTTGCTGGACCTGCGATCTTTATCGCGCTGTATACCGTATCCAAGAGTCTTTTGGCGATCGCGGGAGTTACGTCAACGGGTCGCATGCCGATAGTGCGATGCTTGCGCGCGTTGTAATCTGACACGAGACGCGGTAGCGCGTCGACCCACTTGTAAGTGCCGTTGAGCGTAAACATCTTCCACATGTCGTTCTTAAGCGTGCGATTGAATCGCTCGACGATCGATGCCTTCAACACCGTATACGTGGAATAATGATTAACGTTGTGTTTTTTCAAGAGTTTTTGCACATCGGCATTGTAAAATTCCTTTCCCATATCCGTTTGCAAGTTTCTCGGGCATCTTCCGCTCTCTCGAATTATCTTAGCGATAGCGTTAGCCGTCTCGCTTCCGACCTTGCTCTTGAGCGGTACGGCCCAGGCGTACTTGCTCAACGCATCGATGACGGTGAGTATGTAGTGATGACCTCTGTTGAAACTCGAGTACGGACGCATCTCGACGATGTCAGCCTGCCACAGATCGTCGTATCCCCGAATTATGACACGTCTTCGTGGAAAATTTCTCCTCGCCGGAGCGTGCAATTCCTCAACGAGTCGTCGCCTCTCGGAGCTAACATTTTTTTCACGTCCATCGGATCGCATGTTTCGACGATGTTTAATAGTAAAGATAAGATATACAATTTAAAATTGTTTTTCCTCACTGACGTTAATCGACTGGCTCGTTTCGTCGATACGCGATTAATTTATAATAATGCCGGCTTCGCGAAGTTCCTCGATGATCGACAGCATCTCGTTGTCGTGAGCGTTGTTACCAGCTCGGTGCGAAGCGTCGAGCAATCGGAGTCGATCCACCAGTTCGTTGGGATCGTCCCAATGCACGTAATCGATCTTGTTGTCGTTTAACTTCATGGCGGTTGGTATATTGCTCACGCCTGCATCCTTTTTACGCCCGCTACTTCCATACGTAGATACGAGCGGAGCGATGATGTTAATATACTTGGATCCCCTATTGCCCTTGATGGGATTATGGGCGCTGTGACCACGTCTATGAGCATTTGTTGTTAACAATATACTTTTATACGTTTGTTTGTCATCCTCGGTAAAAACCGCGTCATCGGGAAGTCTCTTGAAGATCAATTCGTACAATCCTGGTGTACCATTGTATCTCACATTGTCTATGATTATGGAGTCATTTTTGTCAACGTCAAATTTCTTGTCACCAAGCATCGCACCATTGGTTTTATCGAAATAAACACCGTATACGCGATCAAATGTATCGTTTTTTCCATTATCATCGAGGAGAGGGCTTACGTACTTTTGCCCTAATGGTCCCAGCTGATTATGCAACGCCTCTCGACCTTGTTGCGTTTGCAGACTCTGTTTGATGGTTGTTTCGAATGACGGTTCACTGACGTCTTTTGTTTCGAAAACATCTTCCTTTTGCAGGAACAGCGGTGGTTCTTTCGATGGGTCTTTCGATGGTTGTATCGGTGTAGACTCGAACACGAGTGAATCTGACGCGGCTTTCAATTCTTTCGTTGTACGTCGTTTTTTAGACTGCGGCGTTAATTTCAACCATCCAACATCCGTCCAATATGAATCCTTGTCAGTAGTAGTAGTAGTAATATCGTTATCGTTGTCGTCATCGCTGTCTTCACGTTTTTGTTTTTTCTTAATACCGAGATCCTTTGCTTCTCTTTTAATCGATTGAGATTCCTCGGTTTTTTCAACAATCTGTTTTAGAGGTTCGACGATGGGCTTGAAGCGTTTCTCCAACGCTGTATCTTCAGCTATTTTACCAATTTTTAAAGCGCGATATTTTTTGCGAATCGAATCGCTCGTTTTCGCAATCTGTTTCGCTATTTTCTCGCGATCTTTGGTGTTATCCATGTTGCCTGCTTGACGTATCGACATCGATTAACCACGTTACGGTACCGCGAACGTATTAAATTCCTTTCTGTATCGCCCATTGATAAGCGGACTGTCCTTATCTATCACTAGAAATCCATACTCGCGCTGCCAACAATCGCGGCATAACGCACAGAATTCATCGTATGACATGTCGGTATTCACGTGATCGTTGTAAACATGTTTCAAGTTGGTACCATCCTGTTTGAACAGAATCAGCAGGTTCGCATTGTCGCGTATCAAATGTTTAGGTATCCTCGCGTACGTCTGACAGAGATAGAAGCAATCGACGTTCGAGTGGCGGCCCATCGAAAAGTATTCTCTCACAGCATCTTGCTTATCGCACGCAACGTCGTCGAAGACGAAGATCGAATTGGGACGTGCCTCGCTCGGTGGAATGACGTCACTGTTGTTGGAGAACGTAAAGTAGCCGATTTCTTCTATCGATGTTAGTAAATTTTCCAAGTATCGATATTTCGGTTGTTGCAGCGATTTCGAGTATACGTACACGTTCTCGAAACGTACACCGTGCGGACTCTCGAGCAAGCTTATGAGAACGTTGGTTTTACCACAATTCGACGGCCCGCAAATGATGGCGCGTATAGTACTCGGTAACATTTCACCGTGCTTGCGCTCCGTCGCGATGTCTCCCATCATTCGCGCTCTCTCGTCACAGTTCGCGACGCGTATCGTCAGCGGCTGCCGTACAAATTTCATGTTCGCACTGCGTTATCTAGGCTTCGATCGAACGCCTATTTATAGGCGCGCGAAACCACGAATCGCTCAGTAGCAAAAATGTATCTCGCGCTGTCGCATCCCTCCGATATTCGGGATTTGAGCGCTGAGCAGTTGCAATATATACCGAAGGTCGTACTGTTACGCGTGTGCGGTAATTATATCGATCACGTGTGGGACAAGCTTCCGGAGTATATAAAGGCGGATTTGGAGGTTCAAACCTATCGTCGCTGCGTCGAGCATTATAATCAATCGTGGGATCGAGATCATATAGACGGTCCTGCACCGAGGATAAAGGATTGTGGCCTATGCCAGCAACAGCGTCAAACGAAGGCTACATTGGAGGTCTGCTCAATCGAGCGATAAACGCGCTTCCTTTCGAACTACATATCCCCGGCTATCAGTTTTGCGGTCCGGGTACTCGGCTGAAAAAGCGATTAGCCAGAGGTGAAACGGGCATAAATCCACTGGACGCGGCGTGCCGTGAACACGACATTGCGTATTCTCAGAGCAACGATCTCACCGACAGACACGCGGCGGACAAGGTACTCGCCGATAAAGCCTTAGGACGCGTCATCGCGAGAGATTCGGCTCTGAGCGAGAAAGCTGCAGCTGCAGCCGTTTGGGCAGCGATGAAAGCCAAGACCAAGATCGGCATGGGTATGAAGGCGAAGAAAAAAACCGGCAAAAAAAGAAACGAATACTTCCAACGGCGAAACGAGGTGGTGTGTTACCGATTTTGCCAATTTTGGGCGCTCTCGGATCCTTAATCGGCGGAGCGGCCAGCGTGGCGAAAGCGATAAACGACAGGAAAGTCGCGCAACGTCCACTCGAGGAACTGCAACGTCGCGCGATGGAAACGCGCGGACAGGGACTGTATCTCGCTCCGTACAAATACGGACGAGGACTGTATCTCGCCCCGTACAAACGCGGACGAGGCGTAACAGCGAAAAAAGAAAAAAGAAAAAAACGCCAAAGAGACGATAAAAATACCTACGGGTGTAACCACCAACGTACAATTGGACCAGCTGGCGAAGCGTATGCGCGTACCGTACTTTAGAGGTGTTTTCATGCGTGACGCATTACCGATTAGCGGCGCGCGTCGAAATGAAAATGGTATCGTAAATCTGGACGACACGACGGGCCCCGGTACTCATTGGGTAGCGTACGCAAAGAGAAACAATCGCGTTGTGTACTTTGACAGTTTTGGTAATCTTCGACCGCCCAAGGAACTGATACGATATTTCGGAGACGATGCTACGATAGAGTACAATCGAACGTCCTATCAGACGTACGATCAGAGCGTCTGCGGACAGCTGTGCTTGTGGTTTCTTCTCCAAAACGGTCGACGCGCGTGAATTTATAAAGTCCGACAAAATGTCGCGGCGTCTCAGTATTCGTCGAACGCTTTTTCCATCATGTCGCTGACGCTTACGCTGAGCGGGAAGAGCAGCGTTCTCGCGACAAATTACTCTCCAGCCATAGATTTGAGCGACGATGACTACGAGCTTGGTCTAACAATTTTGGAGACTTATCACACGATACCGAATGTAAACGCTTCGAACAATACATTTTATTTTGGCAAAGACGATGCAGAAATTACGATTCCCGAGGGGTCGTATGAACTGCATGCCATAAATGAATTTTTGAAACGTGAGATTTTACGGAAACGTCCGCGACGCGACGCGCCCGAGGGTAACGCTGGTGACACCGCGCGCGGCGATGACGAGATTGGAGAATACCCGATAGTGCTCCGCGCAAATTACAACACGATGAGGTGTGAGATTAAATGCGCCTACAGAATAAACTTTAACAAGCCTCGTAACATTGGATCGCTGCTGGGTTTCTCGAGGCGTATACTGCAACCGCGAAGGTGGCACGAATCGGACGTGTCGATCAACATAATGAACGTAAACATTATCCGTGTAGAGTGCAACGTGACCGCGGGCGCATACAGCAACGACAAAAGTGTGCACACGATACACGAATTTTCGCCGAGCGTGCCGCCAGGATATAAGATATCGGAAAGGCCGATGCAGATCATTTACCTGCCAGTCATCGTACGGAGCATTACGGAGCTAACGATACGCATTGTTGACCAGAACGGACGATTGCTCGATTTCAGAGGAGAAGAGATCACCGTCAGATTGCACGTACGACGGCGACAGCGATAACGCGAGCGTGACATTTGAGATGCTCGTGTTGAACGAAGCGAAGCATACGCAGAGAGATAACGCATCTTTTACAAAGAAAACATCGATCGACAATATTCGCTCATCCGGCTGCGTCAAGAAGAGGAAGAAACTTAACGCGTTAAATTTTTACAAGCTTTAGGATTCGCGGTGCGCAACTTGTGAAATGACTGATATCCTAAACATCGAAGACGAGCCAATCTTCGACGATCGCATCGTCAAGATTGAGACTCATGCGTACAACCCGTTCGCCAATACGACGTTCGGGTACAGCGATGAGATAAGAATACCTATACAGCAACAGGATCTGTACACATTGCCGTACGAAAGCTTTCTATATATCGAGGGAAAACTAACGAAGAACAGAGTTGTCGAGGGATCTGATGTGGTGCTGGGAAATAATTTTGTCGCGTTCCTGTTCGATGAGATTCGATACGAGCTTGATGGTGTGGAGATTGATCGTAACAGAAACGTGGGCGTAACCAGCACGCTCAAACATTACGTAACGACATCATCCGACAGAAGCGTGATTCTGAGGAATGCCGGTTGGGATGCGCATACCAGCGCGGATGGATATTTTAACTTTTGCGTACCTCTCTACGCACTGTTGGGATTTTGCGAGGATTACAGACGCGTGATAATCAACGCTCGTCACGAATTGATCTTGATACGATCTCGTAACGACAACAATTGCCTGACGGGAAATTCGGCGTTGGATCCCGTGGTCGACTTATTCAAGATACAATGGCGAATGCCGCACGTGTTATTGAGCGAGATAAAAAAACTATCGATGCTGCGCACTTTGGAGAGCGGACGATACTTGAGCATGGCTTTTCGCTCGTGGGATCTGTACGAGTTTCCGCTGTTACAGCGTACAACCAAGCATTCGTGGGCCATCAAGACCGCTACTCAGCTCGAGAAACCGCGATACGTCATCTTTGCTCTGCAAACAGGTCGCAAAAATGTCATGGCTGAGGACACGAGCCGATTCGACGACTGCAATTTAACCAACGTGAAACTCTATCTGAACTCGGAATGTTATCCGTACGACGATATGCATCTTGATTTCGACAAAAACAGATGGTCCGTGTTGTATGAAACGTACGCGCGTTTCTGCAAGGGTTACTACGGATACGAGTATCTCGAGCCGAGTCTCACCGTCACGTCTTTTCTACATAACGGTCCATTCGTAATCATCGATTGTTCTCGACAAAACGAATCGGTCAAGAGCGCAACCGTGGACGTGAGATTGGAATTTGAGACTAAGGAGAACGTACCGATGAATACCACCGCGTACTGTCTCATTATACACGATCGCGTGGTTCACTACAATCCGTTGACCAATGTTGTACGCAAGATCACCTAAGAGCATCGCTAGAGAGAGAGAGAGAGAGAGAGAGAGAGAGAGAGAGAGAGAGAGAGAGAGACAATAAAATCTACGATACATCGAAATCGACCGCAGTCTCGAAAAATTGCTCGTCATGGTCGTGCCAACGTTCGTAGATCTGCAAGGTTTTCTCGTTGGAGGACAGTTTGTTGTAAAGGAGTTTGCCGCTCTCAGAAAACGGACCGTTCTCTCTCACTATATTTTCGCAAGCCCTATACCATGGCATTTCCTCGCAAGTGCCGACAAGTCTCGCGCACGTTGGGTGATACGTCATCACCATAGACTACGATGGGACGACGGAACGATTCCATACAGCAAAGCTAAGAGTTTGATTACAAAGGCTGTGCATGGAACGGAAGAAGACGACGCCGACGACGACGACGATGACAGCGATGCTGTCGTATATGTCAAGGGACACGAAAAACGACAATGGCTGTGGAATTTGCTTCTGGACGATAAGCGCGTGTACATCGAGACTCTGGATGCTGATTACGAAAACGTAGATTCTCTAAACAATCTGGACGCTGATAATACTATGCGATGCGGATATCACTATACTAATTGCGCATTACAAAATGTATTCAAATTATTTAATTGGTGGTCAGATAACCATGAATAAAATAAATATGATATACGAATTATGTTTTTTTATTCTTTTTCCCCCGCCATCCAAAACACAAAACATATTTTTATACTCTTCTGTAAAAAAATCTTCTTTTTACAAACACATATAAACACATATATATAAACACATATATATATAAACACATGTAATTCAAAAAAGTCAAAAATCATTACGGATACGAAAAGAGTCTGGAGGAAGGGAGAGAGCCGCAACGGAAGAGATAATACGAGAGAGATATTTATTTTTTTACTCGGCGACGGCGGCGGCGGCGGCGGCGGCGGCGGGCGCGGCGGCGGCGCGCGGCGGCGGCGGCGGCGGCGGCGGCGGTGGACGCGGTGCCCCCCCTCTGACGTCATGTCCACGCGCAATTTTTTATATCATCTTCGCCGCCCATTTTGTTTATATCGCCTTGCTATCTTATCCTATTTGTTTATCTCACCTCGTCTTTCTTCACTACCCCCCCCCTCCCCCGTGACGTCATGTCCTTCGAGTCGCAATTTTCTATTTGTTTATCTATATATTTATCTTCTTGTTTATCTATTTGTTTATCTCTTTGTTTATCTTTTTGTTTATATCATCTTCACCGAATCCTACTATCCCCCCCGCGGCTCAGTTCAAATGACTGTCGCCCGTGACTTTCCCCTCTTCCCCGCGCCTTCCGTTCCCCCCGCACACCCGCCCCCCTCGGAGGACCTGGGTTAGAACCGGCCTTATATTCCTACTCCTATCGATTTAAAAAAGTTACTCATCTTAAAGCCACAGAGCTTAGAAGATTTCTACTCTATGATGGGATTAAAATAATGAAGGATCATATTCATAATCGAATATATCACACCTTCTTACTCTTTCATTGCATTTATATTTTAGCTTCTTCACTTGTGCAGAATATTGAGCAATGAGAAATGCTACTAGAACACTTTTGAATTTATTTGTACAATATAATAGTCAGATCTTTGGCCGTGATTTTGTTGTGTTCAGTGTGCATGGTCTTACTCATCTAGTTGATGAATGTGGTGAGCATAGGTGCTTGAACTCATTTAATGCTTTTCTATATGAAAATTATTTGAAAACAATCAAGCAATCTTTATGATCAGGATATCATTCTTTGCAACAATTAGCAAAAAGAGATGCTGAAACTAATGAACGCTTGTCAGAGCCGAAGAAAGTTATTAAGGGTATACAGCTGACAGGAAATTATATTGATCCTAATGAAATTGTTCGAGAAGAGCACTATAAAATGCTTATAAATAATAATTTTACATTAAGATATGCTGCTCCTGATCACTGCTTTAAAACTGAAGACGGATCTGTGATTTTGTTGCGTAATGTTAAATATTGTTTATTCTGAAAGCAATAATCTTACGTGGACAGCAATTTCAGGCACAGGATAATTATTATCAAAATCCAATGGATTCATCCTTAATTGGTATCATTCTTGTTTCACAATTGGATGAAACAGTTTGATCTTGGAAATCACAATATGTAACAAAATATACATAATTCCATTAAAAAAAAATGGTGTCTATAAAAAATTTCATTATTGGCTGCAAATGAACTAATGTCGTAATCATGACATTTTTTGCACCTTAGAACCTTTGTCTAAAATCTTTTTCCATATCTAAAGCCGTTTCCGAAAGCCAGAGGTTGAGAGTGAGACTTTAGAGACACCTTGTATATACATTTGTGAATTAGTATTTATTTATTTTATATTTTATATAATGGATAAGTTTTTTAAAATGAAATGAAAATATTGTATTGACTGCGCATTATTTATCGCGCCTTTCTCATTTACCCTAATTTGTAATTGTATTATTTTATTGTTTTTTCTAGTATACTGGGGTGGTTTTCACGGGAGAGAAACAGGAAGAAGGAGAAACAATTGCAGTGATTCCTATAAAATGGATTGACAAATCTGACGACAACAAAATTACAGATATATTTTGGCTTCCAAAAACTGGCCAAAAAAAGGATCAAGACTTGTACACTTAAAAAGAGCTATACAAAATTGTATTGAATCTAATATTCATTGGCCTCTTCTTAAAGAATCAGTCTTTCATTTATACCGTAAGTGTATTAAATAACATGTCAATTTTTTTTTATTTATTTGTTATAAAGTAAAATTTCATGCAGTAAATATGGAACGTTCAGATTTATATCTGTCTCTTTTTTATGATGATTGCAAGCTTAAATTAATGCTGTATATTCTAATACAATTTTTGAACATTTCTACAACAAAATTGTTTTTAAACAAGATTATGTTATTGAAAGTCTATTAGAACTGTTGCTGTTATATTTGTTATTATAGGTAACTATGATGATGCAATTAGAGGTTTGAAGAAAGCTGAGGATGATACACCATTTGAAACAAAGATAGATGATACTCCACGAAAGAGAAAGCCACCAAAACGCTTCTTGGATTCTGAAGATGATGAAGAATTTGAAGATGAAGAGAACAGAGAGCCATGAAAGAAAAAAGGTCCTCGAAAATGTCAAGTTAGGAAAGTGATGAGGAGAAAGTGAGCACAAATTTGCCTCGGATAAAGATATTAGATATCTTAGATATTTTGAACGCAGTAAAAAAAATATTTAAGTGCCTCATATACAAGATAAAGAGAGAGAGAAAGTTTCCCAAAAGCAACCTAATCATGAATTAAAGTTCTTGAGGACTTTGGAGACAATTCCAGGATTATAAGCAAAAAGAAAATTAAAAAAGTTTTACAATAGTCAATCTGAAAATAATGTCAACAAGGAATACAAAAAACTGCCAATAACAGATCATACCAAGTAAAAGAAGTTTATGTCCCTAGCAATGTCAAGCAAGAATCATGTAACAACATTCTTAAATAATAAAGCATTTTCATTTCCATCCTCAATGCAAACAAATTTTGATAAGGAATCGTCATGTTCGTCTCAAAATTCATCATTAGTACAGACCATCATTTATGCAAATTGTGGAGGAAGATTTAATTCATTAATGAATGTTGAAAGTGAGCAAAATGAAACTCATTCTGTTTTTGATAAAAGAAATGAAAAAGAATCAAAGTCACAAGTAAAGCTTTGTAATTCCTTTAAAGGTAATGATCTCTTATTTTTATTTTTTAAATTCAGCTTATTTGACATACTTTATAGATTCTCATAAGATATATTTTCTTTTATCAGCTTATTGTGGATACACACACTGTTACAATGAAATAAAAATTAAATAATACTGTGCTTCTGAAAATAGACAAAAATTGAATTCAATGCTAATTAACTAGGCAATCATTATTTGATCTATCAATCCAAATTATGTTATGATACCTTCCAATATACCACTGAAGACAAAAGAAGAGTTTAAAAAAATGGAAACATTTTTAACGGCTAATCATGTCAATTGTGAAGCTGTGGTAAGTAGATTTTGTAATATTTATTTAATATATATTAGATTAATACATATAAAATATTAGATTTTCGCCAATTGAAAATATTGATATTATTTCAGCCATATTAATTTTATAACATAATTTTATATACAATCTAAATTATTTACATTGTGCTCATGAAGTTTTTTTTTAAAAAAGCAAATTTTATTGCCTTATTTAAATCTCAAAATAAGTATAACTGAAATTTGTAAAATAAGTATAACTGAAATTTGACTTTAACTGAAATTTGTATAATTTTCTTATGAATTTAATTTCAAATTATAATAATATTATTGCAACTATTCGAGATGAATAGAATTTTCGGAGAAAATACTGTTTATAAAAAAAAGGTTCAACATTGGTTTCCAAAATTCTATATAAGAAAATTATACATATTTCTGTAGAAGTTACACTTATTTTGAATTTTAAACGAAACAACTAAAATGTGCTTTTAACTAAAAGCTTTATGAATACAATGTACTTTTAGCTAAAAGCTTTATGAACACAATATAATAATATACTATAATGACACATAATTAAACTATATTTAACATTATGCTATAAAACAAATAGCCAAAATTGTGATATCAATATTTTCAATTAGCAAAAATTAGATATTAGATATTTTATATAGCTAACCTCATATAATGTATATTGAAAAGTTACTAAGCAATAATGTTACGTCCAACCCGAGGTAAATATATTTTTATATATATATAATTTTTTTTTTTTAAATGGATGGGGCTTGGAAGGACGCTCCAAATACCTTCTCGCAGGTGGCCGCGCTGAGGCGTCCCTACGAGTCGGACACACTGTGCCACGAGTGCGAGTCAACGTCTTGAAAAAGACGCTATGACTTCGACTGCGTGACGTGCGTCCGTCGGTCCGTAATTTAGGCAAGAGAATTTAATCTCTTTTGCCAGGGACAGGACCATGCGCGAATCTTGGGATAATGAGGAATGAAAGAGGGAGCAAATAACTAAACGATGAATAATTTAAATTTTACATGTAATTAATAAATTTAAATCGATTACAAGGTTGGGTACGTATCAAAATCGTATACAAGATCGTACATTAGCTACAAGATCGTATCATTATATTTTTTTTTCTTTACATTGGGATATATTTACTGACGATATATTTATAAAAATATAAAACAAGAAGGGTGTTACGTACAGAAATTCGTGTGTTCTAGAAATCGCCGGATGTATTGTTTGGTTTTTCTGTGTATAATTCTATTAATCTATTAGTTTAGATTTTTTTTGTTATTAATCTATTTTAAATTGTATGTTGTTGACTGTGAGTGGTTATTCTGAGAGGAAGTCGGGTTTTCGTTAGTGAGATCTAGGGGAGGAGGGGAAGGAGTCCGTAGTTCACAGAACTCGTCTAAGGACTTCTGGGTGTGGAAATCTGGATATATCTGGAGATCATGGCGCTCTGGGAACAGGACACTGAAATCTGGGGGTGATCCAGGTTCAGTTTCGATCGGAGAGTAGGATGGAGGAGATAGGTGTAAATAATAGGGTCTCCTGCTGGAACTATTCGTGGTTTCTTGATGTGTTAAAACCTCGGATGTCCTCGGCGAAGGATAGTTCCCCGTCTGGCGAGCTCGCTTGTTCCGACGGTAACGGAGCCTCTTCAGGGCTCGCCTCCGTCTTTGAGCGTCGGAGGGTGTGGATGATGCAACTTTCACTAAAAAAGAAATGGATTTGGAAGGAAATGTCATTAATCGCGAACCTTAAGGGCTATCTCTGAAATATTTCAGGAAACCGAGAGATCCGAGAGGAGAGAAATTAGAAGGGAGAGGGAAAATTGTAAGAGAGGAGAGAAAAAGGAAAAGAATAGATTTTCCGAATTACTCGGCAGCCATGAACCTGCTGAGTGTTCCGCAACGCATAGGGAGCCCGAGAGGTTCGACGGCTGAAGCCAACAGAGAAGAAGCAGATTTTTGCCGAATTATTCGGCAGCCATGAATCTGCTGAGTGCTCCGCAACGCATAGGGAGCCCGAGAGGTTCGACAGCTGAAGCCAACAGAGAAGTAGCAGATTTTGCCGAACTATTCGGTGGCCATGAACCTGCTGAGTGCTCCGCAACGCATAGGGAGCCGAGAGGTCCGATGGCCCAAGCAAAGAAAGAAAGAGAAAAGAAAAAGAAAAAGAAAAAAGGGAGTAGAAATGTAAGAAGAACGGGAGAGGACAGAAAGGATGTAAGGGAGGAATGAAAAAGTACAAGGAGAAGAGACCCGAAAAACTATTATTAGGGAATTTTTTTATGTGTGCAATTAAACTTACTTTTATTCTGGAGACTTGAGACCTGCGAGATGAAGGCGGTAATGGTGTCGTCAGGAACTTGATCACTTGAACTTGTTGATTATTTTCGACTGACACCGATTGAATTATTGACAAACTGAATTATCGACAACTGAGAATGTTCCGACCGTGTAAAAAAAAGGACTTAACAGAGAGTGTGTGTTTCGTGCCTTTAAGGGCACTATATATATATGATTTCGTTGAGAAAAAACATCTGTACACGTGTTGTCTTTCCGCGATTGGGATAATAGGGATTATCCGCTTAGCCAAATTCTTAGTAACCGACTCCCGGAAGAGATCAGTTGCGTGGCCGTCGCGATCGTAACAGAACACATGTCATCCAGAACAGTGTCATCCGTTTATCTGCTTAACTAAATTCTAATAACTGATATCCGAAAGAGAAGAATCGTGCAGTCGTCAAGATGTAACGTCGGTATACTTTCGCGATTAAGATAATAGGGATTATCCGCTTAGCCGAATTCTAGAAACCGACCTCCGGAAGAGATCAGTCTAACAGAGTAACAGAACATGCGTCACTCGTTTATCCGCTTAATTAAATTCTAATAACAGATACCCGAAAGAGAAGAATCGTGCAGTCGTCACGACGTAACAATAATGATAATCACCTTTAATGATTATCATGATTGCTTAATAACTTTTCAATATTATATGAGGTTAGCTATTACTTTTTATGTTCTAACAGTGAGATCTGTTCATTCAAAATGTACCAGTGCTTCAAGTACATTATCTGTTCTCTCAGAACGCAGTGTTACAGGGAACGTTTTGTCTAAATTAATCTCAAATAGTTTTGTTAAAAGAATAAGTTGGAGAGGAAGTCAAAACAAAATTTGCAGACACAAAACTTTGTGAAGTTGTATTTGGTAGGATAATTAGAATTTTTTTAATTCACACACACACACACACACACACACACACACACACACACACACACACACACACACACACACACACACACAATATATTTTAATCTATCATATATATATATAAAGATAAAATAAAAAATAAGGAATATATATATATATATATATACATACACACACATCAAAAAAAGTGTTGCATCACCTCGGTTCCAAGCTTTCCTGAACACTGAATGATGTTGAATGTGTATATTGCATCAATAACACAGTCCCTTAGAGTCGGGAGTGATGCAACACTTTTTTTGATGTGTGTATATTCCTTACTTTTTATTTTATCTTTTTTTTAGTATCCATATGATACAGGAATTATACATTAGTGTGTTTGTTTTGTTAAAAATATTTTATTTCAATCGTTTTTGCAGGTGCAGTTAAATTACAGTCCTCCTGACAATTTTTTAGTTGAGACAGAAGCAAAGATTAAGCGTTGGCTTCAAACGATTAATGGATAGAAAAAAAGAACGATATGGATGATTCTGATATATAAAATACTTTAATTACAATTTCATTTCATTGTGGCAATGTTTGCATCCCTAATCAAATGAATTACATAATGTCGCATGAATTAATGTTTCAAAATTAGTGATAGAGACAATATACCAAAGAAATATATATATATATATATATATATATATATATATATATATATATCCACATGATACAGGAATTATACATATAAAATATAATATATATATATATATATAATATATATAATATATATATATATATATATATATATATATATATATATATATCTATATTATACTCAGAATAGATTCGCTATTCACGATTCAGAACCTAGTGTTCTTTCATCATGAATAGCGAATACGTTTTGCAAACATCAATATAATAAGGCTACGCGTTTATTTAGCTCGCGATATCTTTATGTAAATGATAATGTGAAAGCATATCAATGCTTCCGCGTTATATATATATATATATATATATATATATATATATATATGTAGCCTTGTTATATTCCGTTCTGAGTATAAAATTATATATATATAATACTCAGGACGGATTCGCTATTCACGATTCAGAACCTAGTGTTCTTTCATCATGAATAGCGAATACGTTTTGCAAACATATATATATATATATATATATACACACATACACAAGAGTATATATATTCTCTTGTGGTGTGTGTGTGTGTGTGTGTGTGTGTGTGTGTGTGTGTGTGTGTGTGTGTGCGTGTGTGTGTGCGTGTGTGCGCGCGCGCGCGCGCATTAATAATGTAATTTCTGTACAAGTTTAGTTAATGAAATATTCTGCATTAACTTAAAATATGATAAATATTCAACAAATTAAAATCGACTTGTAAATAATGTTTGCTAAGTAGTAAACTATATGAGTTTGCGTCAGAACTGATAAGAATCGGCATTTCCATAAACAATTAAGCTTTTTTAAACAAAAGTTGTACAAAAACAAAAGTTGTACCATGAAGTTGTAAAGAACAGTTTCATTTCGAAAGTGTGTTCATAGAATTGTAACGATCGTAAACATGCAATCTTCTTTGTGGTTTTATTATAAGATGTCATTATCATCAATATTTGCATTTATGCTATTTTGGATAAATTTTAATATTCAGTTTTGCAAAGGTAACTGTTATTTATTTAATATTTAGTTTTAATTAGTTTTCTTTTAACTATATATATGTTTGGAAAATTTGAAAATTTTTCAAACAAATAGACAATAGAATGGCTTCCCTCGGCAGACTGAGTCTTCGTATCGAATAATTTTTACTTTTTCTGAATTTCAAGACAATGCTTATCACTACGTGTCGTTAAATCAACGATTTTGCAACGTAGCCTACTCAAAGCTAAATCTAAATTCACCTCTTCCCTATTAAAGTGATAATAAAATTTGAAATCGATTAATCTCCCACTATTGAAAATTATTTTATTACGAAAACTATTATCCCAGCCAGAAATCGAACCTGGATCGCTCGTTTAACGCGCGAGTGTCTTATTCATTTGATCACTGAGGCATGTGGTAATATTTATCGTAATAACCGAACAAATAATTTTGAAAGAACGTTAGGTGCCGCATGAAGAATAACAATAATGATAATTAGAGCCAATATATGTTTCAAACAAATTATTTGATAAAAAGTAATT
Source organism: Pogonomyrmex californicus (assembly GCA_024349325.1). Classification (NCBI taxonomy): domain Eukaryota; kingdom Metazoa; phylum Arthropoda; class Insecta; order Hymenoptera; family Formicidae; genus Pogonomyrmex; species Pogonomyrmex californicus. The sequence continues at coordinate 512,178 of JAECZD010000029.1, forward strand.
ATAAATACACAGATATAAAAACTGTCGACTGGTAAATAAAAAATAAATAAAAATTAATAAAATAAGAACTAAGTTAAAAATTGAATATAAGAATTAACAAACAAATAAAAATTAAAAACATAAAACCAAATGGAAAAAATAAATTAAGATTGAAGTATTATATAATAAAAAAATTTAAAAATTAAAAATAATAAAAAGTTAAAAAAGTTAATTTTTTAAAGAAACATATATTCTCGATTGTTACCTAAAGTAAATTGGATTGATTCCAGAATGTATATATATATATATATATATATAATTATATTTATAATTATAATAAACATAAACTTAAGATTTAAATGTAAATAATATTAAAAAAAGATTTACAAATTAATTTAAAATAAGAAAATTATTAAAGAAATGATAATGAAAAGATAATTTATAGAAACAATAATAAAATTAAACTATTGAAGTTTGAAATAAAAAATAATTATAATATAATAATAATTAAAAATAAAATAATTATATAATTAACAAAAGTTAAATTAAATTAATAAAAAACAGGTTTTATATAAAAATTATTTATTTTATAAAAAACAAATAATAAATTAAGAACTGGAAATAATTAATTTACATAAAAATAAAAAAAGCTTAAAAAATGTGAAGTGAAAGCTTAAAAAATTTAAAATGCTGCCTATACAACAGTAAGTTCCCGGGGAGCTCCGAAGAACTCATAATATTTTTTGTAAGTTTCATTTTAGTTTCCAAAGAACTCGCACAAAGCTCCCCGGGACACCTCCTATGTCCACTTTTAAGAGCTCCCTGGAAGCTTTATTTAACAAAGGGAACACTAGAACTAGGGGTATTTTGATGCGCTGTATACAGTTCTTGAGCGAAAAAGGAACGATACGTTCTTGTCAATGGCCCATAGTTTCAAAGAAATTGATTTTTAAAAAATGAGTTTAGTCGACTGATATACGGGCGGGATGCTTTATATGTTTGATCGTCGCTATTAAGCAAGAGCAGCTGTAGTATAGTTGGTAAGACGTTAGCTTTATACGAAGTAGATCGCGTATTCAAATTCTTTACGTATACTTCCTTTTTTTATTAAAAATTTGTTTGTATCTATAATTATTTATATTATTGTAAATGTTCGAAAAAAATTATTTATTTAATTATATCTGTATATTTTTTGTAAATGAAATTTTTATTATATAATAAATATATTTCTAAAAAAACATACTCGGCGCTACATTCTAGTGACTGTCTACCACTGAAAGCTTTATAGTCTCCCAAAGATCCATAAGATTAGTATCCCACTCAGAATTATAGTCTCCTCCATAAACACGGCCTTGTATCTTTTAGCAAATTCTTACACGAAATCATTTTAACTAGTCTGGAATTCAATGATAGACATGTGAATAATAGCTTTGAACTATACAGCACTCTTCCGGGTAAAAAAATCGATGATAAAGACGTGTTGATTTCTTTAGATGTCCCTATTTACGAATATTCCTCTAGAATATTCCCCTTTGCTATCGATAGTGATACAAATAGATGGGAGTCTATCCGAAGAAAAACAACTGTACCTCTTGAAGAATTTATGCGAAGCTGTGAAGTTTACTTTGTCATCAACCTTTTTCACATTCAATGAGGTGATATATAAGCAAACGTATGGAACTCCGATGGGATTACCTTTGTCTCCCCATAATTGCTGATCTAGTTCTACAAGATCTTGAGAATACAGCCGAATAAGCAGAATTGATATAAACTTCCCGTTTTATTACAGATATATTGATGATCTATTATTAGCTGCACCGATGGATCAAGTTAACAACATTTTAAACATATTTAATGGTTTTCACGATAGATTGCGATTCACTATTGAATATGAAACAAATCGTAGCATCAGTTTCTTGGATCTTCTGCTGAGAATGGTTGACAACACTATTATCATTGATTGATTTCACAAAGACACCTTTTCTGGACGCTACTTATCGTATTTGTCAAACATCCGATTTGCCATAAGATATATTGAAACAATATATTCCAATGAAAACAATTTAGTCAAAATGATATCAATATGACGACAAAACTGTTGTTTGTCGTCATGGTGTCAAGGAAATAATGAATATGATGAAAAATTGATATTATGAAGATTGAGGTTATGCGCGATAAAACATTATAGAAAAATATGGAAATGAATATTTAGATTATAATTCTAGTATTATGTAGGAAAAACTTGATCAATGTCACGTTGACATTAAAATGATGGCATTATGATAAAATAATTTGTCTTGCTTGGTTATTTTAAAACATATTCTCGATGTTATTTCGTAATGTGTATTGTTATTTCTACATTTTTCAAATGTTTAGGTCATAATTGCGTTTATTATGATATTACTGAAGATTTTGTGCAGCTGATGTTTGAATTTACGTGCGTGATTCACATTACGTTCGGTACAAAAAACTTTACAACTTTTAAGAATCACTATGATTTTGGTTTATACATTTAGAACAGTGAGGATCTAAGGACAAGAATCAATCATATTAAAAAATTGTACAACATTTGCTAAGCTATTTTTCTTGTTGAAAGCGGCCATTGTTATCTGCTACAAAACGTGCAATATAATGTAGTTTTAAGTGTTTAAAAAATGTTATAAACGCAAATGTAGGAAACATGGATAAAAGATCAGTAAGTATATATTGTAGTATTTATTCATATTTGCTTATCGCATATTTATTTGACTCCGTAGGCTCGCAATCTATTGTAAGTAATTAAAGTTAAACTAGGTTAACCGATGTTTCTCAGTGAATGCGATTGTTGTTTAATTTATTATAGATTATTACAGACTGTGTTTTAATATTTAATGCGAATACTGAAAATCTATAGTATATATAATATAAAGTACTTTATTAGTATATAAATTTTTAGTGTTTGCATTGAATATTGAAAACACAGCCTATAGTAATTAATAATAAATTGAACAACAATTTCATTTCATCTTGTAAATACTGCTTAACTTAATTTAATTTCAATTACTTACAATAGTGAACTCGCAATGCCAGATAAATATGCGATATGTGTAGCTAATATGTGCAGCAAATGTACAGAGCAGATGTAAGATATGACCTGTACCAGGTGTATGCATAAGTTTTTTCCGGTTTAACTAAGAGATGTCGCCAGCGAAAAGTACGCAGCGTATTAATTTGACACATACATCATTTTGTTCGTTTGACATTTAAAACTACAAACACACACAAGTTGAGTTCGCCAAAAACTAGCGTCTTTGTTTTATCGTTCAGTGATCATGTCGAGTTTTGTGCCTGAAAAAGAACATTTGCGGCACGCATTGCTTTTTTTATTTAATCAAAAGAAAAAGGCTGTTGAAAGTCATCGTTTGCTGGTAGAAACATATGGTGAACACGCTCCATCGATTAGAACATGTGAGACATAGTTTCGACAATTTAAAAGTGGTGATTTCAATGTGAAAGACAGTGAGCGCTCTGGTAGATCACAAAAATGCGAAGACGAGCAATTGCAGGAGTTATTGGATGATGACTCAACTCAAACTCAATGGCAATTAGCAGAAGCATTACATGTATCACAAGAAACAATCAGCAGACGTTTACGAGCAATGGGAAAGATCAATAAACTCGGTAAATGGGTCCCACACGATTTGAATGAACGTCAAATGGAAAATCGCAAAGTCACTTGTGAAATGCTGCTTCAACGCCACGAAAGGAAATCATTTTTGTATCGAATTGTGACGGGTGACGAAAAATGGATTTATTTTGAAAACCCGAAGCGGAAAAAATCGTGGCTTTCACCTAGCGAAGCCAGTCCATCAACACCAAGGCCAAATCGCTTCGGCAAGAAGACCATGCTCTGTGTCTGGTGGGACCAGAGCGGTATTGTGTATTATGAACTCTTGAAGCCTGGCGAAACCATTAATACACAACGCTATCGCCAACAAATGATTAATTTAAACCACGCATTAATCGAAAGACGACCGAAATGGGCCAGAAGACATGGCAAAGTGATTTTGTTACACGACAATGCGCCGTCTCACACAGCAAAACCAGTGAAAGACACCTTGAAATCGCTTGGATGGGACATCCTTCCGCTCCCGCCGTACTCCCCAGACCTGGCGCCATCTGACTATCACCTCTTCGCATCAATGGGGCACGCGCTCGCAGAGCAGCACTTCAGCAATTTCGAGGAAGTTGGAAAATGGCTCGACGAATGGTTTGCCGCAAAAGACAAGCAGTTTTTCTGGCATGGTATTCATAAATTACCTGAAAGATGGGCGAAATGTGTAGAAGCCGATGGCCAATATTTTGAATAAAAAAAAAATTAATTTCCCTTGAAAATTACGTGTCTTTTTTTACTAAAAAACCGGAAAAAACTTATGCATACACCTGGTATAAACATCGCGTATGGAATCCATTCATCCCAATTAGTTTGGTCTTCATCTATATAATGTCTCAAATATTCGGCTAGAGTCCTATGTGACCTTTCTAGAGCTCCGTTACTTTCTGGATAGTATGCGGTAGTTTGAATTTTTGTTATTTTCAAAAGGGTGCATATATCCTTGAACATTTCGCTGACGAAATTCGTACCTTGATTCGTTAATATTTTCTCCGGTATTCCGAATTCGCATATTATCTTCGATAAATTCTTTGGCGATTGTTTTTGCTTTCTGGTCCGATATCGGTATTGCTTTGCTGAATTTTGTTAAGGGGGCTTTCACCTTTGCCGGCCATAAAATTAGCCTATTTTTACGAATTTTTTAAAGAAAATCTGTTATACATAGAGATATGCGGTTTTTTTTAAGAAATTGTTTAACATTTACACGACAAAAAAAATATTTTTTATTTATAAAAAAATGCGTTTTAATTCCTCCAAATGGTGATTGAAATAGGGGTCATCGGAAAAACACGCCTCCATGGCGTTCGTGATTCAGCCTCTCCAAATAATCTGAAACCAAAAATCCAACGATTTTTATTAATTATATGAGTCTCGCTATGGCGTGAACCAGAATGAAGCCAATTGCATGAAATTTATAAAAAATACGGCAGTTTAAAAAAAAATTTAAATTTTTGTCCGAAAAATCTGTTACATTTTTGTCTATAACAAATCGAATTTTTGTTGTAAAAACTCAATCCTGGTTCACGCCATGCGTAAAAGTGTTAGGATTAAGAAAAAAAAACCGCATTTGATTATCTTTATTAGTTTCTTAGTTATCACGGACGCCAGCTCGAAAAACATGGTTTCGAGAAAAACGAGTTTAAAGTTTTAGTTTGACTTTTTTCATATATAACACAAATTTCAGCGCACTTACGGTTAATCTGCAATACCAGGTCCATATAATAGTCCCTCTGCTTCTTCAAAGAAATCGTTTTCTGCCAGTTTCTCCAATCGCCGAGCTGTTCTGGCTTCTTGTGAAGAATTTGACGTACGACGATTTGCCTGCCTCACGCGTTGTCTGTCCTTTTCGTCGGCACATAGCTTTGCTATTAGTCCAATACGGATTCCCAATATGTTCATTATTAGCAATAAACTTTTAAATCCGTCATTGAACGTACAGGTTGCCAAAAATGCTGCGACAGATATAATTTTTGCACCAGAAAAGACATGTTTCGGCGCAAAGTGCCAGAGAACTGCGTTATAACTTTCGTTATTATTTTGCGTATGCCCCCCGAGACATTTGGCATTTCTCAATCTACTTCCCATACGTTTTTGAACGTGTGCAATGCATTCTTTTTTCTTAACCAATAATTTGTCTTCATATGGGTTTTCATTGATTAAACTTTTGAAAGTTTTGCTGTCCCCATCACCTATATAATTTTCGTACATAACGCCGTGTAAATTTTGAGAACGTTGGAACATTTCAATAACGCCGTCGACTTCCATTTTTCCAGCGCTTCCTGAATGATTGATCGTACACTGTTCTGCGTGTTCCTCTTGCCACAATAAATCTTCTATAGAATTGTCATGTTTTCGAAGTGAACATGATTTACAAAAGCTAGATTTAACCACAACGTCTATTATCTTGTTTGTGTACTTTCCGATCAGTGTAACAACACCAAATAAGGACGAAAAGCCTCTTTTGCTCCATGTACCGTCACCAGATACAGATAAATGTAACGGTTCGTTACCTGCTTTTGTATTTTCATCGATTTCTTCTTTTGCGGCGTTTTTCAAACTAAGATCGTGCACACCTTGCGCGGCGGTGTAAATGTTATCCATAGCAGTATAGTACATGCGCGTAGTAAAGCCATTGCATAAATCCATTAAACCACAAAATATATTTAAGCCACTCAGGCCAATGCCCAAAATGCGCATCACAAACACTATTCGTCGATTAATTTCAAACGATCGATTGTTAATAAGAGGACAAGACTCAATGCTTTCTGTTTTGCAGCTACACTCAACGACTAATTTAAATCCTAATCCCATTTCTCCAGCCTTACTGAAACGAACTTCTTTTTTGCATATTTTGCACTCCAGTATTTCAGTTAATTTGGGAAAAATCGATAGAAAACTAATAATACAATAACTTTGCAGCACATCCACTCGCACGTCATGATCACTAGACGTTTGCAGTTTTTTTGCCGATGTACTGGCAAACTCCGTTTCGTTTTCACTTGAATGTTGATTCCCGTAGAATCGCCGTTTCTTTCCTTTTTTTCCAGGTCGAGTACTACTAGTTTTAGAAGTTTTCTTATCGTGGAACATTTTGAGAACACGTTTATTCAACTGACGACAATGCACGACAAAGAACAAGGTTCAAGCAGTTCTAACGGCTTTCTATCTGCTCCTAAACTATTTAGTATATAGAAGGTAACACTAAGGTTCCTTCTGACCTTATAGAAATCAACATCTACCGATTTTCTCTGAATAGTAACCTGAATAGCGTTTACAAGTGCTGCTGCGCTGGCGAGCGCTTGGATAGCCCGTGCGCCCTTATGTATTTCAGCTCGTAGCTCCGTTAATATTGCGAATTTTAAAAAATCCTTTTACAGAAATATTCTACACATATGTAGGAATAAAAATAAGCAAAAAAAATTGATTTTTTGAAGCCGACAAAGATGAAAGCCTCCTTAAATCATCCTGAAATGTTAACAGGTACTTATTTCCTTGTGTGGTGACCGTGAGTGGTCCCACGATATCCAGTACGCATTTTTCGAATGGCTTTTCTGCCATTTCTATTAGTACTAGAGACATCTTTGTTTTTCTTAACTTGTTCTTCTGGCAATACTTGCATTTTGCAATGTCATTTTCCACGTCTTTTGTTAATCCGTGCCAGTTGTGTGTTAATTTTATTCTGTTTATCGTGCGTGTAGCACCTTGATGTCCTCCGAGGGAGGCATTATGATATTTGTATATTATCTGCTCTTTTTCTTCCTTGTATTCGCGTTCTTCCTTGTCACGACACTATTTATCTGTCGCGCGCGATCGGATTTCTGCTAAGCGCGTCAGCGTTTGTATTGCTTTTGCCGGTCTTATGCACTACTTCGTAATCGTATTCCTCCAATTTGAGTCTCCATCTAATTAATCGCGAGCCCGGATCTGTTATGCTGAATAACCAGATCAATGGCTTGTGATCCGTCACTATTTGGAATTTTGTTCCGTATAGATGTGAAAATGTTTGACTGCCCATACTATGGTTAGCAATTCTTTTTCCGTCGTATTGTAATTCTGTTCCGCTTTGTTTAGAATTCTACTCGCATAAGCAATTGATCGGTCTTGGCCCACTGGTTCTTGCGATACCGCTCCGATGGCATAACCGGATGCGTCTGTTGTTAATATAAATTGTTTTGTAAAGTCGGGGTAACTCAGAACTGGCGCGGTCGTCAGCCTCTCTTTTAATGTTTCTTTAAATGCGTTTTGTTGTTCTGCCATCCAATTAAATTTTTCGTCTTTTCTAGCTTTGTCAGTGGGTTTGCGATCTTTGAAAAATTTTCAATAAATCTCCTGTAGTACCCAACTAATCCTATGAAGGACTGCACGTCTTTTACTTTTTTGAGTACCGGAAAATTTGTGACGACCGTTATTTTTGATCCGGAATTATACCGTTCTCCGAAATGTGACCTAAATATGTCACTTCTTTTCTTAGAAACTCGCATTTGTTTGATTATAATTTCAGGTTATAATTTCTCAACTTTTGGAACACTTCGATTAGTCGCTTATTATGCTCCTTTAAGTTTTTAGTCCGTAAACGATGATGTCGTGTAAATACACAAGGTATCTTATGCCCTGTATTCTCGCTAACACCGAATTCATTAGTCGCTGAAACGTGGCGGGCGCATTTTTTAATCCGAAAGGCATTCGATTAAACTCGTAATGTCCGTACGGCGTGGAGAAAGCTGTTTTGCTTTTATCTTTGTCGTGCATTGCTATTTGATGGTAACCCGATTTGAGATCGAGAAGTATTTCGCATTTCCGAGCTGGTCGAGGATGTCCGTGATATTCGGTAACGGAAACGAGTCTCCTATCGTTAAATTATTTAATTTCGGAAATCTACGACAATGCATAGTTTAGGTATTCCGGACGCATCGGTCTTCTTGGGGACACCCAATATTGGCGCGTTTCATTGACTGTGCTTGGTCAAATTTTTTCCTCGAGCATTTTTGTTATCTGCTTATTCACCTCCGCCTTATGCTTCTCGGGCAGGCGGTACGGACATTGACCGGTGCGCTATCCGTGCGCGTGGTAATCTCATGTTGCACCGCGGTCGTGTGCGAGAGTGAGTCACTTTTCAAATGAAATATATCACAATAATCATTACATATTTGTCCCAACGTTTCTTTTTCTTCAATGTTGAGGTGATCTGTGCATAATTGTTTCTCGCACTCATTTTTGCCTATAATCCTTCTTTCACCTATAATCTCGGTGTCTTTTTTCACTATATTGAGCATTTCAGTGCTCTGTGTTTCTATTTCTTCTAAGTTTATCATTGGTGTGCTTATTTCAACGGGTTTTTCTGTCGTATTTATTATACTTATCGGACAGGTGAATTCTTTGGGGTCCATCAGACAGTATCCGATAAATACTCCTGGCTTCGGTTGCTCTTGCCTTATTACGCCTACTTGATTTCTATTGATAAATGCTTCAATTATTGTTTCGTTACGTAGTTTCAGCAATACCTTTTGGTATGGCAATTTTAGATTTGTTTTGCCGATACTTAGTATCTTTTTTCCGTGACCTTGCCTTTTGTTTGGCTAGGAAATCAATTCCAAGTATTCCTTCGTAATCCATAGGGAAATCATCTCTAACCACGTATACTGAATGGTGAATTTCTTCTTTTCCTAATTTTATTGTTAATTTTACCTTTCCTAGCGTGTGGATCTTATGTCCCGTCACGCCGGTTAACGCAATGTGTTTCTCACGCACTGGAGTTTCGCTTTTGAAATTTCCGATTTTCATTAAGGTGAGGATAGCACTGGTGTCTTTTTTTTCGCAAAATAATTACGAGTTTTCACGACTGGTTCGTGGTCGGGCCCCGCCGTGACGCACACCCTCCCTTCTTATTTGGGCAGCAGAAAAGTTGTTTTACCCTTTTTTACTTTTTTTATTGGTAGTGTTATCAATTCTAGCCCTATTAGCTTTATTTCTGTACAGAATAATTTAATCAAATTGACATTAAACAGACATCATAATGACAGTCAGAATCACTATCAAGGTATGGAACGTTTTGCAGTCATGTAGCCATCATTTTGCCATCATTTTAATCACTCTTTTTGACATTATATTTTTGATCAATTTGATGACACATTGACATCACTTTGATTAAATTGTTTCCACTAGGATAGCTTGATGGACAGAGCGTTATTGTTGTCACACCCCACGTTTCAGTAGAAGAATCTCAAGCTTTGCATCGAAATCTTGTTAAATAACGGCTGTCAACTAGATTTAATATTTAAAAACGTGATTTACAGAATAAAACAACTTTTTAAAAGGAAATTGAAATATAACAATTCTGAGAACATTTTGAATGGCGACAGTAAAGAAGATCGAAAGAAATATTTTGTAATACCCTACTTTCCCAGCGTGTCTGATAAGATCAACAATTAGGTCTAAAATTGGGGTGGATCTTAACAAGCATCTTAAGGGGACTTAACAAGCTCAACTTTTTCAAAGCACATAAAGACAAAACAGATATTACTAGTAAGAGGTTATATATAGGATGCATTGTAAAGATTGTAATGCATCTTATGTAGGGCAGATGAGGAGACAGTTAAAGACCAGAATGAATGAACACGATAGTAACAAGGTTAGAATCGTCGAAACACTCGGTAATTACAAAACGTATTTTGAAATTTAGCCATTCATTTGATTGGAAAACATCCAGATTCTAGACCAAGAATTCAATTATAACAAGAAACTGATCTCAAAAATGTTATACATTAAAGAACAGCAGAATGGAATAAATTTACAAAAAGATAATGTTTTTGAACGATTCGTACTTTGGTTTGCCTGACATACTTTCAAATAACAACAATTGAAAGTGATTGTATATTGTTTATTGTTCATTATATACTTCTAATTACCATTGCTCTAAACTGTTGACTCACTTGTCTGCCTGCCATTGTTAAAACAAGAGCCACATGTCTTTTTGAACGCTCACAACCGTTGAAATTGGACATAATACAAGTGTAACTAATTGCAACTTCACTTTTTACGTTCGAACACTAAACATTCTCTATTTTTTCATCTGACTCTGTTTTCTTTGCCTTCCAACGAAGATCTGGTTTACAATTTTATAAAAATAATTTTTCCTGACGATTTGGTTATCTGGTTTGTTTCAATTCTATATACAAAATTGTTAACGTTATACTTTTATGAATGACAAGATCATTTTTTTATACTTTTATTTTATACTTTAGACTTTTACTTTACTTTTTAAGATATTTAAGTTTAAGATATTTAAGTTAATTTTGTACTATTTTTTATCGATAATCACATTATGTCATAGGCAATAACTCATTTATATTAACTGAAGAAGACTTAGTAAAAGTCGAAACATTTTTTATTTATACAAATAAATGAATTCATTTAGTTCATTTAATAATTTTTAATGTGTAACACAAATAAATGTAACACAAATGAATTTAGTTTCTTCTAATTAAAGTAATTTAGTCATCGAAATTGCTCATTTTTTGATCTTGTTTATCTTTATTTATCTTTATGTATTGAACCAATTAAATTCCAACTAAGCTTAATCAATAGCTGAATATCAAATTATATAATAAAAATGTATTTTTAGTTTTTTCTCCGTGTTTTAAATGTTTGAAAAAAGATCGCAACGCAAAATCCAAATTTTAAGAAATGTCTATGTCGTCGTCATTGGACAAAAATTTATTTTATTACTTCCGACACCAGAGGGCAATATTTTCACAAGATATGGTTCTTTATCCTTTTCTCTTATTCTCTTATTCCTTTTCTCACTTATTGTTCTATCTTTCAGCGCTGTTTAGCTACATATTACGTGCGAATATAAGCACGCAGATATGTAAGCGTGCGATAATTTATTCAGATCGCTATATTGTCAACTCTGCAAGATTTTATTCTACAGGAGATAATTTCATTATTAACTAAATAAATTAATAGATTTTTAAATTTCTATGATACCGATTCTTTCGCGTTTATGAGAAAGAATTATCATTTAGAAATTGATTAGAGAAATTGTGTGTATTAAATAATTCTCTCTCTCTCTCTCTCTCTCTCTCTCTCTCTCTCTCTCTCTCTCTCTCTGAAGATATAAGGAAAAATAATCGTAATTGTTAAATCAATTAAAATTGATGCAAAAATAATGATAAGACGAAATATTGATGTTAACTTGTGTCTGGTAATGGTATAATCGTTAAGATGATATCAATTGTTCAAGATACAAGTATTGAATACATAGAAAAGATTAAATTTCTATTACCGTCAAATTTAGAAGAAGCCAGCATTAAATTTCAAGTGATAGAGCTTTCGTTAAGGAACAATTTCCGTTATTATTGAGTTATGAAATTACTATTCATAAAAGTCAAGGATTAAGTTTACAAAATACTATTATGAATATTGATTCTGTATTTCTGATTCTGTATTTACTGAAGGACAAAATTTATGTTGCTTTGTCAAGGATAACATCTTGAGAATGTATTTAATGTATTTAATGTATATATGTATGATTTATTAATGTTCCCCTCATAAATCCTTATTCTTTTACCTTAAGGGAATCCTAAAACAAAGGACGAACTCCGACGGCCTTCCGCTAATGCCATCTAAACGGAATTAAAGAAATGTCGGTAACGATTAACAATTTAAAAAGTTTATATTATCGACATAACTAATTCCGTTTACTGTCATATTAATTTTTAGCATTTTACTAAATAAATGAAAACACATGTATATATTGTATACATGTATTGTCAATGTAGTAATCTTCATGACGTTCGCTATGTTCAATATCCTTATAAGTCAGAATAAGAAGGACACTACATGTTTCTCAAAGAGAATATGTATATACGCACATACGTAGTGAAGCGACTTTTTGCTATGTCTAGAAAGACATGGAACTATTTGTACTATTGCTATTGATTAGTTATCTACGATATCTAGTATAAACATATATATAATTTTAGTAGATTTTGAGATATAGATAGACATTGCATATTCTCGCAGTATACAGATATATATATATATATATATATGTGTGTGTGTGTGTGTGTGTGTGTGTGTGTGTGTGTGTGTGTGTGTGTGTGTGTGTGTGTGTGTGTGTGTGTGTGTGTGTGTCTCCAATTGTTTACAAATAATACATTTGTAATAATCGGTATCGTCCGAATAGATGTTTCTGGCATACATTTTTGCCAGTAACGTTAAACAGACGCTTCTGATTATCAGTTTCGTCCAAGTAGACACTTCTGATTTTTATTATTGGAATCATACTGTAATATGAGATATAGAATGGACTTCTTCATTCTCATGAGAATGCAATTGATAATTTTTTCTTGTCTCTCTGTTTACAAATAATTTATTTGTAATAACCAGTGCTGTCACAACTGACGCTTCTGGCATTCATTTCATTTTGCAAGTACCGTCAGAACGTTTCTGATGAAACAGACGTTTCTGATTATAATTTTTATCAGTACCGTCCAAATAGACGCTTCTGACATTGACGAAACACTTTTCACCATTGCACTAATTATAAGAATATAATTGTGGATAAAATGGTTATGAAAAGAGCGCTTTCTTCCGAGCACGTAACTTCGTGTCACACTCTGTCTCAATTTTAATTGTTTTGACCATACCGCGGCGGGTTCACGTGCGCGAGGCACGCATACAAAAGATGAGACGTACATATGCGCTCGACGTCTCAACTATTATGGGAGAATAGAATAAAAGTACTATTTCCTACTATCTCGTGCTCGCGACGCGTATGAGAAGGAAATAGAAATATTATCGTACTCTTTCGCGCAATATGTGCCGTGCGATGATCCAGCATCTTTTGATTATCGTTCATTATTGCTAATGTAGTATAGCAAATGAATTGAAAAGAATAAACAGACATTAACAATGCATGAAGAGAAACGAAAATCGTTATATATAATCGTATATAATTTTATGTATAAAAATTATTGTGTAATAAGAATGTGTATGAAATTATTTGCTCAGTATAAATGTATAATATATGTTTCGAAAATCTTTAAGAAATTCACAGTTTTGAGTAATTACTTATAAATTCGACAAAACATTTATTGAACGATAAATGAAATAATCAAATTATATTATTTCTTCTTTCTCTCTCCTTTTTATTTGATATAAGCAAAAATATGTGTAACTTATTGAATTTGTAATTAATTATCTGAAATATAGTAAATTTTTCATGTCTAAGAGTCGGAATATATACAATAAGATTGTAATAAGAAAATAATTTCGTATTTATTCTCACTCATTTATTAGACTCTTCAATTATTATAATTTTATAAAATTATATAACAGGTCATTATGAGTAAAGTATATAACTATAACAATTTTCGAATTTCTTTATACATTATTTTCATATTTGCTTGCTCTTTTTAATTCATATTGTATATATCAACAATAATGAGCGGTGACCAGGTAACGTCGGAGACGCTCGACGACCGCACGGTGCATGGAGCGCGAAAGAGTACGATAATATTTCTATTTCCTTCTCATACGTGTCGACAGCGCGAGAGAGTACAACGATATTCCTATTCTTTATTCACAGCGCATTGGTGCGAGAGTAGGATGATATTTCTATTCTCTTCTACCAACCCAATGTTGCCGAGCGCCGAGCACACACGTACGTGCTTCGTCTTGCGTGTGTATGCCTCGCATCGGCCTATATTGCAGCGGCCGATTTCGAGAAATAAATTTATCCGAAATAAATTTGATGTGCGATAGTAAACAAGAGAATGAATTATGTTATAAATTGTATGTAATAATGCAATAAAGTATAGTCCTTTTCGCAAATGTCTGTATATGCACGTTTTGTTACTATTTCAATCTTGCATACATCAAAAATATCAGAATCGAAACGATGGTCAATGGAATTCTGCATTGGTAGAGTGGCAATGTGTCAGAGTTGCCATGCGAAAAGCTCGCGTTCGAACTCAGCCACTCTCCGTTAGGAGATAGTATCTACTTTTATTTTCTTTTTTTTAAATCTTTTTTACAACATGAACTATACGACTGATAAATTTAATTAGAATATAAAATTTTTAATAACATTTTATTTGCAAAATCGTTATGGCGCTATATATTTGTGAATTTTTATCATGGTACGGGTATCTTTAAAAATATGAACAATTTATATATAATTGAACGTTACAAATATATAATATATATATATGTAGTATATTATATATATATATATATATATATATATATATATATATATATATATATATATATATATATATATATATATACAGGATGTCCCAAAAAAATGGCCAAGCGATCATATGCAGGTAGAGCAGACTAAACTGAGTCAAAAAGTTCTGTACTATTTTACAATTTTCACAATAGTTAACGAGTTATTAATTTATGAAAATAGTCAAATTGTAAGCGCGCGGTGAGATAAAACCGCTCAGTGAGACACGTATTCGCGTTCGCCGTTGCTAGGCACGCGTGGAGCACACTAGGCGCACGTAAGATACGTAGATGAAATGTCGATTGTAATTAACAACTCCACGCGTGCCTAGCGACGGCGAACGCGTGTTTCATTGGACGGTCCTTAAATTAATAATTCGTTAACTATTGAGAAAGATATTCTGATATTTCTGATGTATACACGATTGAAATAGTTAACAAAACGTGCGTATACAGACATTTGCGAAAAAGACTATATTTTATTACATTATTACATACACAATTTTTTACATAATTCATTCTCTTATTTACTATCGCATATTAAATTTATTAGAAATAAATTTAATATGTGATAATGTGTGTGTGTGTGTGTGTGTGTGTGTGTGTGTGCGCGCGCGCGCGCGCGCACACAGGAATACCCTCTCCTCCCGCTTTGAACCTTTCTATCTTCCTTATCCACTCTTCTCCCTCTTCTCCTCCCCTAAAACTTCTCCACTATCTCCTGCCAGCTTCCCTTCCCTCCTCACCTTCCACACTCCTCCCAAACATGCTCTCACGTCTCCTCTCGCCATACACCCTACACAATCTATCCTTCTCCTTTCCCCAGTAAATTCCCTCTTTCACTCCCTCCCCCAACCTAAACTTCGCAATTCTTATCCATCGGTTTTCCGCCCATCCCTTTTTCAAGTACCCCGGTATACTGTTTTCCTTTATCCTCTCGTAGCATTTATTATACATGGAGGTTCCGATCCTCCGCCATCTCTCCTCCCAACATCTTATCCCTCTCCTCCAATTTACTAAAATCCAACAGTCTCTTCCCCCTTACTTTCTCCATTTCATCCAGCTCCATCCCTCTTTTCTGGAAAAATTCCTTTCTCTCCCTTTCCCAGTCCGCCAGTCTCGCCCCCGTTGCTGCCTTTCCCCTCATTTCCTCCAAGCATTTTCTCGCCACCTTACTTCCTCTCCCACCTGCTAATTTTTCTTCAAATCCCCATGCTCTCCTTCCTGCTTTAACTCTTAACTTGTGTCTTTGTAACTCCTCTCTTAACATATACCCTGGCGTTTTCCACCCTATCTCCAATAATCACCTCAAAAACCTCTCCTGCAATCTTTCAATCTCTTCCCTCTCTCTTCAACCCCAAATCTCTCCCGTATGACATCACCGTCCACACCAGCGCATCAAACAGCCAAATATTCATCAAATATTATCGCGTCCGTCCCTTTCCTGAAGCCTGTTTGATTCTGCGGCACCAGATTCTTCTCTTGGACCTCCCTCTCCAACGTTCCCTTAATATGGGCGTACACCTTGTACAAGGCCGGAGCTAAGGTCATCCCCCTGTAGTTCTCTATGCTCTCCCCCTCCCCCTTTTTCCTTATCGGCACCACTATCCTATCGTTCCACTCCACGATTCACTCCAATCCTTTCCACACTTTATTACACTACTCCCATACCCAATCCATCAGCCTCTCTTCTCCAAACTTTCAAACCTCCCCCGGTATGCTGTCCCCTGCCATCGCCTTACCCTCCTTCAGCTTTCCCACCGCCCTCGCCACCTCCTGCCTCGTAATATTCTGCTCATTGTCCCCCTCCCTTCTATCCTCTCTTTCTCCTCTCACTACTCTATCTTCCACTCCTCCTAATAAACTCTTAAAGTACTCTACGCACTCCTCCAACTCTATTCCCTCCTTCTATCTTACCCCCCTACCCTTCCTCCTTTCCTTATTCCCTATGCCCTCCTAGACTTGTCCCTTCGTGCTCGTCTGCTTTGCCACCTCCAACTATCTCTCGCTTTTCTCCTTTCTCTTTCTCTCACATAGCCTATTATACTCTCTCCTACTTTCTTTATATCTCCCCCCCTTTTCCTTTTTTCCATCTTCTAAAGTTCATCCTTTTTCTTGAGCTCCTTGCACGCCCCATCCCACCAGCTCCTTTTCTCCTTTCCCCTTCTTTCTGACTCTTGTCCCTCTCTCATTATTCCTTGTATCCCCTTCTTCAATTTCTCTCAACCCATCTCCCTTTCTTCCACCTCCTCTCTACCATAACTTTTTCATCCTCTCTCTAAAAATCTCTTTCCCTTCCTCTGTCCATCTCCATCTTTTTCTGACCCCCTCTCCACCCTTTTTCTTTCTGACTCCCCTCTCCTCCCCTTTGATCCATACCACGACCGGGAAATGATCAGAGTCAATTCTCTCCTCCATTCTTACCTTCGCTATCCTATCCCACACCTCTCGGTCCCCTACGTAATTCAAAACTGACTCCCCCCGCTCTCCTGAATAGGTCCATGCTCCATCCCCATCCCTCTTCCCGCATCTGTTTAGTATAAATCATCCTACCTTCTCCAACCTACCTACCAGCCATCTAACCTCCTTACTCATTTTGCCATTCATTAAACTCCTCTCTACTTCCTGTCCCCCCCTCCCACCAGTCCCTCAGCTTCCCAGTGCTCACGTTGAAATCCACCCCAACTATCGTCCTCGATCCTATTTTACCATTTTCCACCTATGCCCTTATAATCTCTCACTTTTCCTCCAGATCCCCATTTACGTATATATCCCATTTACCTCAACAATTCTCCACTCTCCCCCAACTTTATCACTTTTGTCATCAAATCCTCCACCTTTACCTTGTCCTCTTTCATCGTCTCTATTCCCCTCCTCATCCCCATCACTATCCCCCCATTGTCCTTCCCTTTCTGTTCTCTTCTTTTAGCCAACTGCACTTCCCAAATAAATCGTCTCTTTACAACTTACCCCTCACTTTCCCCCACCCTTTTCCTCCACCCATGTCTCGGACATTATCACCACATTCCATTCTTCAATCCCTCTCCAAAAGCCCCTGTCCTTCTTCCCGAGCCCCGCCAAGTTCCAAAACGCTACTCTGCAATTCTCCTTTCTCTTCTCTCCCCTTCCTTCCCTCGGCGTCTCTTCCTTTTCTCCAGCCCTCTCCCTCCTTTTCCTTCCATTTCCCCCATCTCTGCTATCCTCTTCTTCTCCTCCGTACCTCTCCCTCCGTCCAACTCTTCGCCTTAAGCTGCCTTCCTTCCTTCTTTCTCCGAGCTCCTTCCTTCCCCCGAACTCCTTCCTTCCTCTCCACCTCTTCTCCTTCCCACCTTGTCCCTTAAAGCCTCCTTCCTATCGTCCCAATACCACCATTCTCCTTCTATCATCATCTTACCACCACTCCCCACGCATACTCTCGCTCTCCTCCTCTCCTCCGCCATCACCGCCTTTCTAAATTTCCATTTAGACCTTCTCTCCTCCCACGTCAAATCGTCCTCTATCCAGACCCTTTCTCCCTTTAGCTCCCTCTTTTTCGCCATTACCTCCTTTTTATCCCTTTCCTCAACCTCACAATAGTCATCTCCCCTCTCTCTTCCTTCCCTGTCCTCATTCTTACCTCTTCCACCCTTACCTTCGCCCCTATTTGCTTGAATACCTCCTCCACCCCCTTCCTTGTGTCCCCCTTTACTTCCTTAAAGTTCTTCCACAATGTTATTCCTTCTCTCAGCAACTCCATTACTTTGCTATTAATACACCCGCTTCGGAAACAAAAGGCCTGTATTTAATTAATTGTATAAAATGTATTTAATTAATTACGATCCTTCATCTATGAAAACTAGTAATACGATTATTGAATATAATTCGGCGAAACAAACATATAAATTAGAAGCAAAACTAATTAGTGTTTCAAACCAAAAATATTCTAAAATAAAAGATATTTTAAAAGATATTTTATTTTATAAACATGCCAAAAGTAGTTGCTTCTATTCAAGAGTCACATGATGAAGTAGTAGAAAAAATACTGTTGAAATAATACAAAACAATACTGTTTGGGTACTTTCCAAAATAAGAAAAAAGTTTCATTTAACGTAAATGCAATATTACAGTAAATGTCTTTTGCATTGCTGAAGATATCGATTGAGTCGATTATTTTCAGACAAGGTAATCTTTTCATTGATTATACAAAATTAAAAATTCTTTTCCAAAATAGACAATAATGCACCCGGGTCTATATATTTCATATGAAAGAGGAACAAAGTTAGAAAATTATAGTTTTGTTATCGACTTTTGAGATTAACTTGTTACAACATTTTACTGTGCACAAAAGTTTAGACTGAACATATAAACAACACATACTCACCCGAGTCGGAATTACAAGGAAGAACAATACTATGCTTTTTAAAACGCGTCTAGGAGTTGTATATAAGAGAATACTTTGTCTGAAAATTTCATGAATATGTATGCGTGCTTGTATGTATGAGAGTATGTATGTATGTATACATAAACGTATCTATATATGTTTAGATGTGCATATGTGTGAATGTTTTCGTTGGAGTTTGCCCGTCAATCCAGCATCGTCTTAAATGCCATTAGAAAACAAATTTTTGATTATGACAAATTAAACGTCTCAGATGTACTAATGCATTGATATGAAAATGGAATTCATGATTTGGATACATATACATGGATACATATACATTTGGATACAATACGACAATTTTTAGGAGATAACTTTTCTAGCAGCGTATAATGAGATGTATGAATTATTTTTAGTTATTTGTGAAAAATATGATTATATAAAAAATCTAATCAAACATTAATGTGTCAATTCTAAGCAACTGTATAAATCGTAAAATCATAAAATCGTATCTTATGAAGCTATCGTAAGAAATTGAGTTACATAAATGAGAAATTGAGATTTACATAAACTGCTATTCTGTACACTAGCGGCCAAAAATGCCTTCCCCCTTAAGTTAGTAGCATTTCAAGCAGAATATACCCAGTTATATTGCATCTAGATATTCATATATCATGTTAAGTTCAACAACGTTGCCTCGTGCTTCAGTACGTTATAGATAATCACAGTACAAGCAATACGAAAATAGGATGATTCGCAGTATGTCGCGTGCTGTTAGGGAATTTGCATGCAATTCCAACGATTACAATGTCTGAATGATAAATTATTAGATATTATAATTAATATTAGATATATTTTTTTAATAAAATTGTAACGGTCCCTGCTCGGTCAAGAGTTTGGTGCGGAAGCGGAAACGTGGATCGGGAGTTACGTATACTTGTCGGATGCCGGGTTCGGGTATAAAAGAATCGTGATGCCAGAGTTTAATTAACAATAAATTTATAACAATTTATTTTAATAAAATGAAAATTACAGAAAATTACGTTGTTGAAAATCGCCTGTCGTCAGTAGCGTGACGCCGTTCGCATAAGTTCAATATAAAGTTGGTTGATTCGCAGAATGGTCGGATATTGAATGCGGATATGTGTATTCGTGATATAGCGCGTGAGTCGACGACGCAACGCGTTGCTAGGCAATCGGGCCCGTGTGTTGCCAAGCGGTCGGATGGGTTAGTAGGCAACCGAGGATGCTTTTGCGACATGTATTTTCATATTTTCGGGAAGGATGACAAAAACGCCCGTCGAGGAGAGAATACTGAGAACACTCGAAGTGATACAACGAAAACGCTCGTTGTGTGAATAAAATATTCGAGAATTAAGTTCGAATATTAAGTCTGAAGAACGCTTGTTGTTCAGAAAGAATATTTGACAACGCTGAGCTATTCGGATGGAATAAACGAGAACACTCATTGTCTGGATAAAATATTCGAGAACGCTTGGATATTAAGTTTGGAAAACGAAAATGCTCGTTGTGCCGGAAGAAAATCTAAGAACGCTCAGATATTCGGACGTGATTAACGAGAACACTCGTTATGCTGGAAAGAATAGCGAGAACGCTCGGTATTCGGACGGAGACAAGAACTCTCGTGTTGGTCGGATAGGTTCAGATAGGATTGTCGGACAGGACTGGTGTCGAGTCGAAAAATTGTCGGGTTTATATATACCTGGCTTTGCTTCGTTTGTTCTTTGGCAAAATGTTATTCGACAACATTTTACGATAATCAGCTGTTTTTGACAGCTCACACGTGTGGTGCGTGCCGCGCGCGCTGTATTCGTTAGATGTCGGAGATATTCGGCAGATTTCAGGCGGCTCGGCTGATGTTCGCCGCGGCGCGCGTTTAATAACGGAGCATCAAGATGCTCAGAAAGTAATAAATGCCATTTTTATCATGCATTATATTGTTAAAACCGAGCGGTGTTCCGCTCGGTGCTATTCTCATATCGATTTCCAATCTGAAGATCGTTCCTTGCCAACGCGCCATTGTTTATGTTTATCGATTGATTGATTAGAGAGATTCGGAAAGAATTGTGAGACCGGTTTGAGAGAAAACGCGCGAACGAATTGCGAGCGCAAGATTGTCGGATCACGACCTGTGTATTTAGTTATTTTATTAAAGTTCATTGTTTTGTAAACGGCCTCTGTTTATTTCCGCGTGACATGCGAGTGAGAATTGTGCGAGTGACCGCCGCGGAAGTGCGACAATATGTATATTGAAAATGCTCATTATACAAGTATATGAAGTAGATAATAAATATCTAATGGTTGGATTGAAATTGATGATGCACAAATTTAAAAAAAATGAAGGCTTAGAGACGCTAAAGATGTCTGCATATTTTTCTTAGAAAAATTACTAAGAAATAATTAATACAATTGTTCAATATGAAGAATAGAAGGTTAGCAATTATAATATTAGATATTATAATTAATATTAGATATATTCTTTTTATTATGCATAAAGTGTAGATAATTGTTCTAAATATAAATGTTTATTATACACTTTCAATATTATCAAAATAATATTATAAAAATATTAAAAAAAGATTTCCGAACAAAATTACCATTTAAAAAAATGTAAAAAAAATGACGCCAAGTTTATGCGCCCCTTATTCGCTTTATACAATATTTGCAGCAGAATATATGGCAGAACAGTGTGAGTATATATTGTGCAATATTATAACTATTTTATTATATTAACTAATTATATCAGATTTTCTATAGTATGTAAGCACAATAGTTATATCAGATTTTATTGATAATTACTACACTGGTAGACAAAATATGTAAGGCATCCCAAGATTTTTTGGAATGAACATCTATTTATACATATACGTGGAAAATGAATACATAACAAAATGAAGTACAAAGTTTGACATAATACACCAAAAAATTAAATAAATTGTTCAATCCATCTGTCATTTATACAAAAAAATGAAATTTTGTGAAATTTTGTGACAAAATGATAAGGCACTTGAGTTAATCTGTTGAAGAACCTTAAAGTGTGTAGGCCTATGTAAGTTTATTCCATAGAAATTAGTTATTAATAGTTAGTTTATAAGTGTTAGTTTATAAGTACTTTTTAAGCTAAAATTGAACTATGGGACGAGGAAAAGTGTTAAGCCAAAATGAGAAGATTAAAATACTGTAATTAAAGACCAATGGAGAAAATCAAGTACAAATTACAAAGAAACTAAAAAAAAGTCGATGTATTATATAGTAAGATTTTTTACAAAACCTTCAAGAATATGGGCGGTTATAGTAAATTTTATCCGTTTTAAGTAGTTTACTTTTTGTATCACTCTTTTTATTGTTTTAATAGATACATTCACACCACCATTCATTGCAATTTGTCTAGATGTAAGCTCAGAATTTGATGCTTTCTTTAAGATGAATCTTTTTTCCCTCGAAGAAAAGGTTGCAAGTGTTTCTTTCGACTTCTTTTTCCCATATTCTTGAAAGTTTTGTAAAAAATTTTGAATAATACATTGACTTCTTTTCAGTTTGTTTGCAATTTATATTTAATTTTGTCTATTGGTCTTTAACTGCAATATTTTAATCTTCTCATCTTGGCTTAACATTTGTCCTCGTCCCATAATTCAATTTCAGCTTAAAAAGTACTTAAATATTTATAAACTATTACTAACTGTTAATAATTAATTTCTATAGAGTAGACTTACATAGGCCTACACACTTTAAGGTTCTTCAACAGACTAATTCAAGTGCCTTATTATCTTGTCCACACAAAATTTCATTTTTTTTTGTATAAATGACAGATGGATTGAACAATTTAACTTTTAACTTTTTAGTGTATTATGTCAAAGTTTGTACTCCATTTTGTTATGTATTCATTTTCCACGTATAGATGTTCATTCCAAAAAATCTTGGGATGTCTTATTATTTTGTCCACCAGTGTAAGTTGGCGCTAGTTATTGATATGAAATATTCTATGTAGTTTAGTTTTAGTATTATTATATATATTAAATTTTTAATATTTGATATAGACACATACAAAGTAATAATTCTATTAAATTTTATTGACAAGTACAAGTTGAATGATAATTTTTAATCACTAAAGTTTTTTTCATGTTTGTAAGATCCTTTTTAATTTATGAAATGGCGCTACTTCTTGATATCACAGCTTTGTACTAATTAAAAATCTGTTTCACTTTTTAAAATTTATTTTTTATATACAATAATAATACAACTATATTAGTTTTTAATTGATAAAATTTTTTTAGCTTTTATAAAGTTTCTTTTAATTTATTACAAAGTAGAATTTTCGCCGCTTCCTGATATCACATCTTTTGTACCAATTGAAAATTATTTAATTTATTTTCTAATATGTAAATTTTTTTATAAAATAGACTTTTTATGTATAGAAATTTTTCTATCTTATTGAAAGATACAAATTGATTGACACATAATTTTTGATTACTAAAATTTTTTTCACTTTTCTAAACTTATCTTTTACTTATATAGTTATATACTTTTATTTAGTTAATATACTTTTTACTTATATAGTTTTACTTATATAGTTTTACTTATATAACTTACTTATATAGTTTTTATATACAGCTACAAATTGGCATTAGTTTTCGATTGACAACATTTTTTTTCTTTGTAAGGCCTTTTTTTTTTTATTTATGAGGTTAGTAAAATCAGCGCTGTTTTTTGATATTAAATTTTTTGTATTAAAAGTTGATTTATCCTATAATATAAAAATTTTTTTATGAAATACTTTTTTTACAGAAATCAAAAAGAACAATGTTCCCATGAACTTCATTTTTTATCTTATTTAAAGGATATTTTGTCCAGATAAGAACTTTATAAAAAGTTTTATTGTACAATATATATAATTTTACTGACATACAGAAACTTGACATGCCCGGATGGTATTAAAACTTATTAAAAATTATCAACCTATTGTTCGATAAGTCATAATAATGCGGAATTAAACGAAGGCAGAGTAAGTGACAAACACGCGGGCACTCGATCAAAGACATTTTGATGACCGAATTTGGAAATAAGATACATCGAGATTTCCTCATCCCAATTGTATACAGTGGTAGTATATATACAATGGTAGTCTTGAAAATAGAGTCATCTTTAGAAAAATTAATAATCTAGTTATTTTACCTGTCTGTCTTCACTTGCCGCTAATGTAATTTATTCTGTAGTAGCAACAATTCATATCAGCTAAAAAATATAATAAACTATTGCTGAAACAAGATGTAGACTAGGGAAGTGTTCCTCATCGATTTTAATAAGCTTCGAATATGTTAAAATATAGACAAAAATAAGAAACACATATTTTTTTTTATCTACGTTCTCGTACGTTAAGGTTAAACCATCTCTTGAAAAAAATTTTTTCCTTTCGGAGTAAATATCGTTCAAACTGTTAAAGATATAAAAAAAGTTTTAAACAAAAGTTTTATGGTTACAAGTGTACTTTATAACGACGCGTTCGAATTTTTCATAAATGTTATATTTTTGATCAACTCCCCTCCCCTACCCCCTAATTTAAAAAAATTTTTTAATTTTTATAAGGACAAAAATTAAAGCACATTTTATGCTGAATACAATGACCTATAATAAAGTCGTTTTCCGAAATCGCATTTTTGAGAAATGAACGAGAAAGTCTATGTACGCGCTCCATACGTATTCATCTCATACCGTGTTGGCTGCGCGGGACAGGCGTTAAAGGCGAATATGACGCAGTTCGTCGATACAGTATCAGTGTATCAATAATAATTATTAAAATAAGAGCTTATTTTAATAATAATAATAATAATAATAATAATAATAATAATAATAATAATAGCAAGTCTTGTTAAATGGTCTTGTTAAATGGCTGATGATGTATCAAAGAACATTCGAAGACTTTAGACATTTACAAACAAGTTACAAATAAAGAAATTATTATTTTTATAAAACATTGTTCATTTAATTTTGACTTTTAAAGTAGCTATGGCAATGTCATAAATATATTTTATCAATATTTATATTTTGTATTGTAATATACCGATGTCATGCAGATAAGAAATTTGTTTACGCACAGCTTTATTTACATATGTGCAAAAAAATCGTTGCATAAGCTTTCTTAATCCGCTAAGCGAAAATAGAATCTTTTATATGTATGCAATATCTGTCAGACATATGTCTGTATTAATATGGAGATGTGCACAAGCTGTGGTACTTCGCGACTAAAGGTACTTATTATTTACTATTAATCATCAAAGATATTTGAATACCATTTAAGAAGACTATCATTATTATTATTATTATTATTATTAGTATTATTATTATTATTATTATTATTATTATTATATTATTATTATTAGTGTTATTGTTATTATTATAAAATAAGCTCTTATTTCAATAATGTGTGAGCAGGTGCGTTGTCTTGATGGAACAGCACTTTCTTCTTCTTCAAATGCGGCCGTTTTTTTGCAATTTCTGCCTTCAGCTTATCAAGTAATGATGCGTAATACGCTCCCGTTATTGTTTTATTTTTTTCAAGATAGTCGATACACACAATTCCGTGACTATCCCAAAAAACAGTCGCCATTACTTTCCCAGCTGATGGAACCGTCTTCACCTTTTTCGAAGCAGGTTGACCCTTTGCAGTCCACTGTTTTGACTATTCTTTTGTCTCTGGAGTGTAGTGGTGGATCCAAATTTCATCTACAGTTATGAATCGACGCAAAAAATCTGACTTGTTTCGCTTGAACAGCTCCAACAGGGCCTTGGAAATGTTCATTCGAATTCGTTTTTCGATCCAAAGTGAGCAAGCGCGGCACCCAACGCGCGGATAGCTTGCGCATATCCAATTCTTCAGTCAATATATGACAAATGCGTTCTTTCGATATGCCCATAGCGTCTCTCTAACCTGCTATCTCTCTAACCTTGATTCGACGGTCGTCCAGTACCATTTGGTGAACATTTTCGATGTTATCAGCGGTGATCGCAGTTTTTGGCCGTCCCGAACACTCATCATCAGCCAAGCTGGTACGACCACGTTTAAATTCAGCTGCCCATCTTTTTACGGTGGCAAATGATGAGGCAGAGTCCCCGTAAACAGCGTCCAACTCGATTTTAATTTGCGCAGGCGTATTGCCTTTCAAATGTAAGAATTTAATCACGGCACGATATTCAATTTTTTCCATTTTTACAAAAACACTGACATCGACTGACACAAACGACTGTCAAACAACAACTGAGCGTCCAAAATAGCTGAAATTTTCACAAAAATCTTTCAAAGCATATAGTATTGTAGTACTAGAATGCTTTTGACGAATAACGTCATCTTCATGTTAAGGCTCAAAACTTTTCAGACTATCCTCGTAATAATAAAGACAAATTCTTAATGTAAGTTTAATAATATAAAAATGAGTTTGTTAAATATTAATGTGATTTTATTGGTTAGGTATAGTAAAATTGTAATGAAATTTAGTCAATTATCTAAAATTGCAGCAAAAATAGGGCGAAATTCTGTACAGCTAATGAGAGAATAAAAATTTTAACTTTACACAACGAAGGAAAATTGCAACAAGAAATTGCAAAAATTATTGGTCGTTCTAGAAAAATGGAAAATGCATTAAAACTCAAAAATAATAAAGAAACATATATATATATACAGGGTGTCCCAAAACTCCCGCATTTGAACACTACGTGATTTTCTATGCTAAACGAAACAACTTTTTCCTTTAGCAAAATTGCGTGCGACGAGTAGTTTTTACAATGGATCAGATTAAAAGTGACGAATGAGCGCGCATATGTATGTACTCATCAAGGCCGGCGCGCGTTTCTCAGGCTGGCGCGCGTTCCTCAGGTCGGCGCTGGTACCTGATCTTTGACGACTTCACGTACTATATTGTTTAAAATATAATAAAGGTTAACAAAATAAATATTGTTTTCATCCTTTATGTAACAATAAAGAAATTATCTGATTTCGTAACATTATCTGGAAATAAAAATAAATGTAAATAATATGGTATATGAACTGAGCATCCTATTATTTTAATTTCTGTGCAATTGCATATGACAATAAAAAAAATACTGAATTTAACGAATACTTACGTGATTAATTACGTGAGTAATCATGAAGAGTCCAAAAGTTATTTTTTTCATAATAGTGTTTAAAGATAAAATTTAAATAATATTTAAATTTATAATTTAAGATATTTTGAGAGAAGTTTGATTCTCTCCTTATTTTCTCAGAAAAAATTAATGTTGTGCGCAAGAAGGGGGGTAAATGACAGACCCCTAAGAACGATTGAATAATATTTATGTGACTGAGACTATCAAGATGAAAAAGGATTAGAAAAGTACAAAAGAACGTGATAACGAGTTCGTAGCACGGCGTATAGTGGCATGAGAAGTTGCTCGGGTTAAGCGTTAGCGTCGCCAATTTCGATTGTGTCTGAAGTGTGTCGCTAAGATGTCTTTATAATTAGAGGAACGCAAATCGGTTTACGTTCCTTCACTCCCTCTCATCGTAGCTACGGCTCTTCAGATAATTTTTTTTTTTATGATACCCAACAGCTCTAGGCAGAGACGGAACTTTGGAGCGGGTACTCCTTTCGTAAGGAAATCTGCGGCCATGTCCGCACTAACGTGCGTAATGTCGAATACGCCTTCGTTCAGTGCTTCTCGCACAAAGTGTCTTACGTCTATATGTTTTGAGCGTGCATGATAGACAGGATTTTCTTGCACCATTGTTGTTGCATAAAATTTCTATTCTTGATTCGTTATCGATTCCGATTTCGGTTAGAAATCGACGGAGAAAATGTGCTTCCCTTGCGGCTTCGCACAGTGCCATATATTCGGCTTCCGTTGACGATAGTGCCGTCGTCTTCTGTTTACGCGATGCCCATGAGATTGGAGAGCCATTCAAAACGAATATGTATCCTGTATACGATTTGCGATCGATCGGGTCGTTCGTCCAATCGGCGTCCACATATCCTTTGATGTGACCGGTTGATTTAGAGTATCTCAAACTGTGGTTCATTGTTCCCTTTAAATAACGTAGCACACGCTTCGCTGCATACCAGTGCTTTTTTCCGTGACAAGTGTTAAATTGGCTCAAGAAATGTACGGCGTGGGCTATGTCGGGTCTGGTACTGACCGACAAGTATAATACATGAGTGAACCTATTAATTCTTGGTAAGAGTGATCGGTCTCTTTCATATCGTTTTCGTCGGCCTTGTCCAACTTACAGTTAACTTCCAGTGGCGTGGCTACTGGTTTGGCGCTAGCCATTCCAAAGCGATTTAGAATGCTTTCTGTATATCCTCGCTGGTTTATTGATATTCCATTTTTGCTCTGGTAGAATTGCATCCCCAGACAGGATTTTGCGATATCGAGATTTTTTATCTCGAAGCTCTGTCCGAGTCGATTCAGTAGATCATCTACCGATGTATTCTCTCTGCAAGCGACTAAAATGTCGTCAACATAAGTAGCGATTAGTATCGTGTCTTTCCTGTCTTTCTTGATGAAAACACAGGGATCTGTTGATAATTTCGTGGCACCGAAATCCGATAATTTTTCAAACAACTTCTTGTACCAGCATCTCCTAACTTGACGGAGTCCATAAAGAGCCTTTTTTAGTAGACAAACTTTATCTCCTTTTTCCAATTCGCGCTTCA
This sequence comes from Pogonomyrmex californicus, assembly GCA_024349325.1. Taxonomy (NCBI): domain Eukaryota; kingdom Metazoa; phylum Arthropoda; class Insecta; order Hymenoptera; family Formicidae; genus Pogonomyrmex; species Pogonomyrmex californicus. Next base: position 541,105 of record JAECZD010000029.1, read on the forward strand.
TTTCGATAGCCTTCTGTCTCACGTGACTCTTCGGTGGTTCATTTTCTATCAAGGTGCGTAATCCTCGGTGAATATGGTTGGGAACTTCCATGTGTATAATCTCGTTCAGGGTTCCGTTTAAAAATGCTGTTGCAACGTCAAGGTGATGTATCTTCATCTCGTATTTAGTCGCCAGCGATGTGATTAGACGAATCGACTCCAATCTTGCGACTGGCGCAAACGTGTCATCGAAATCAATGCCTGGTATTTGTGCGTAACCTTTCGCTACGACTCTGGCTTTGTATCTCTCGATTGTTCCATCCTGAGCGAATTTTTGGACGTAGTACTACTCGACTTCCTATTACGCGTGCAGTTTCCGGTCAGGGTACTAATTTCCATGTATTATTTTTTATCATTGATTTTAGTTCGGATGCGATTGCTCGATTCCATTCTTCGACGTCTTATCCGTGTACCGCTTCTTTGACGGATATCTCGCTCAATCCGACGAAATCGATTTGTTGTTGCATCGATTGGACGGTATTAAATAATTTTCGGGGTCTTCCCTTTCGATCTGTTCGTTCGAAACGAGGTCTCCCTCTTTCTCTTCTTGTCGTTACTAGAATATCTTCACTCTGACTGCCTTCTGAATCTACCTCGTTCATCTCAGTGGGGTGAATCTCTTCGTTGGCGTTGACATTCCTGGCTTGTATGGATCTCGTTGGAAAAATCACTTCGTCATTGTCGGATTTTTCTTCGTCCTTTGGTATGTCATTCGGAGGTTTTTCCTCCATAGAATCCAGCGCAGGGCTATAGGCATAGCGCAGGGTCTAATACTTTGATATCTCTAGTGATTTCTATGCGTCTTTTTTCCGGAATCCATACACGGTAGCCTTTCGAGATTACCGAATAATCAACGAGAATTACTATTTGAGATCGTGCTTGGAACTTGTCCTTTTGGGGTTGCAGGTCGAATGCAGTCACATAGCTTCCGAATATTTTTAAGTGACTTAAATCAGGGATCTTTCCTGTCCACACTTCGTGAGGAATTTTTCCACCCAAGCTCCTGCTAGGACATCTATTGCGCAGATAATTTGCCGTATTTACGGTCTCGGCCCAAAGGAAAGATGGTAGCGATGACTCCAGCATGAGACAACGTGCCATTTCCAGCAGCGTACGGTTCTTGGGTTCTGCTGTACTATTTTGTTGAGGCGTGTGAGGCACGGTCAGTCGTCTCTGAATTCCACAGTTTTTTAGAAAGGTTTCGAATTCGCTCATATATTCTCGATCGTTGTCAGATTGCAAGTATCTGATTCTTTTACGACCAATGCTTTATATCCTTTGAACGCTTCCAAAGCTTCACTTTTTTGCTATAGGAAACGAACTTCGCACCATCTCGATGCGTCATCTATAAATACAATGAAATATTTAGAATTAGCGAAAGATTCAGCGTACTGACGCATGGGCTCGCAGATATCCGTGTGTATAATTTCCAGCATGTCAGTCTTTCGAGACATTTTTCTGATGAATGGTTTCCTCGTCATTTTTCCTTTGGCAAATATTTCACAGGTCTTGCTTTTCGCGCTTTTTCCGAGCTTCAGTCCTGTAACCTTGTCTTCTTTGACAACTTTGGCGAGATCTTTGTAGTTTAAGTGACCCATGTGTCTGTGACACATTTCTGTCGCTGGAGACGTACCATTATTGTCGTTTTTGAGTTCGACGTTCGCACTGCTTTCCAGTGGCTTGGGCTGAATGCAATAAAGATTATTGTCATTTCGATTTGCCCGTAGCAGTGGGTTCCAATTCTCGTCTGTTACTCTTGCCTCGTCTTTGTCGAACACGACTTTCATATTTTTATCGCAAATCCTGCTAACTGATAAAAGATTTAGACGCAAGTCAGGTACACAAAGCGCATTGTTCAATGTAATTATTTTATCGCGACCATCTTGCAATAAATTGAAGGATACTAACCCCTTTCCAATCACTTTTGAAGATGTGATTTGCGAGACTCACTTCTTCATATTTTTTTGAAAAATCGGATGTGAAAGAGCTCGTATTATTGCACATGTGCGAGATACAACCGCTGTCTATGCACCATGTCTCGGGATTGCCATGTTTTTCCACGTTAAGCGCTTCGAAATTCGTTAATTCCTTCGTTTTCTTGCTTCTGAAATCATATGGGCTTACCTTTTTGTTGACTAAGTCATTCGTCGTCACGCAGAGAGACATTTGGTCAACGACGTTTGCATCATTGTTCCGTCGTATTTCTTCGGTACAGTCAGCTGCTTTATGTCCAATCTTTCTGCAGCGATGACATTTATACTTGAATGCCTCCTGTCTTTCCGAATTTTGCGACATTTTGTCCTTTTTTGCGGTGCCATTGGCCTCTTTTGTTGTTTGATTTTCCTCTTGCGAACATCGCATTTGAGTTGGAATCGTTACTTACTCGATTTTCATTCTTTCTTGAATCATTTTCCTCGAGTATTTTCAGTTTAAGCGCTTCAGGTGTCGGCAATGTATCCCTAGTTTCGATTGCATATCGAAAATTTGCATAGCTTTTCGGCAAAATATACAGCAGCATTACACACAAAAGATCCAGATTAATGTCGATATCCATTTCGCCAAATTTGTCGGCTGTATCGAAAAATCTAGAAAGATGATTACGAATATCTTCGATTTCTGTCATCTTTTGTAGCGTAAATTGTTTGATTAAAGTAGCCTTCTTCGCAGATCCGGTCGATCGGTAAAACGTTTGTAGTTTTAGTCAAACTTCTCTTGACGTTCTACAGTCTTTGGTCTGTTTTAATTCGGAGAGCTTTATCGACAAGATGATGTCTGCTTTGGCTTTTTCATCTTCCTTTTCCCACTTACGCAATTCTTCGGCTGCTACGGCCTCTGGTTTGACCACGCTTCCACATACATAACCCTACAAATCGTTTCGGGTTAATAACGCCTGCATTTGTATACGCCACGTGTCATAATTGTCTTTGTTAAGAGATTCGATTCTCATCGATTGTCCAGAAGCCATTTTCGTGTTCGGTTTCCTCAGCTTTCGTATTTTGTAATGAGAGAAAATGAGAGAGAGAGTGAAAGAATGAGGAAGAAAACATTCGACGCGTTGCGAGAAAAGGATAGAGATATTATTGTATTCTCTCACGCTCGACGCGTTGCGAAAAGAGAATAAAGATACTATCGTATTCTATCGCCCTCGATATGGTGGTCGAGCGTCTCCAACATTTTTTGATTACCGTTCATTATTGTTATATATATCGATAGTGTATGCAATGAAAAATATAAGCTATTGATAATATAAATTATTGTTAATATGAATGAATCACAGTTATTGACAATATGAAAATAAAAATTGTTATTATATATAATCTGTATTTTATTATATTTTACATATTGATATTTGGCAATATGGATTAATGAGTGTAGGAGAAACAATGAGAATGAAGCGAAATTCTGCGTTTAACGTCGTGTTATTTTATTATCTCCGGTATTACAAAAATCTATTCTCGCGACGCGCCTTGGCATCTCTAAATCTCGAGACCGAATGAATCTTTCGTTTTGTCCGATCGATTGTTCGGGTATCATCCTTTGTTCGAGACGTTTCTTCCGTCATCAAAATATTTTTCGTCTTGTTATTATTCTTCGTTACAATTTGAATGGTTATAATTTTGGTTATTTATTATCGATGTTACTAATTATTTAATTCCCCGATTGCCAGTAATTAACTAAACCTTTCTAAATTTTACATGTCGGGACAATCGGAAAAATGCATGCAGACAATTATCTGCTCTACTCAAAACAATTAAGTGGCATCTCCGTTTCGAAAAGAAACGAAAATACTGTCGTTAAACTTGTCACTCGATTCCGCATAAATATTCCTAACGATTTCGAATGACCCGGCCATGTGTGCGTAAACGTGTGTTTTTTTAAATACGCGTGTTCGGTTTTAGAAAATGTGGCAAACATATCGCCATAGTACCCCCCTGCCAGTGATTTACTCACGATATGAAGTGAAATATTAAAATGATGCTAATAACATATACATATTAATAACGTATAATAACATATAATAAATACTAAATAGTAGATGTGATCTACAAAATATAAAACTTGCTATCTAAATTTTATTAAAACTGGCCAGTCGAGTTATCGATATCTATTCTGCTGTTATTTCACGTTGATTATTCGTCGTATTGATCTCGGATACAACAATAAATAAGCAAATAAATAACATAAGAAGAAATACAGTTACATGAATAAAATAAAATAAGAAATATAGTGAAATAAAATAATGGATAAATACATAACTGAATAAATAAATAAATAGATGAAGTAAAATAAAAGAAATAATGATAAAATAAGATATACTAAAATAAAATACTGACTACGAACTAACTACGGACATCGGAGTCAACTAATTCGATTTTGTCATGATGTATAAAAAATGAAATATAAATTGATTCTACTCTGATACAAATAAATGCAGCTATTTGAAATCTGGAATTTATTTTGATTCAGCCTGGAAACGGTCCGGGAATCGCATTCTCCTCCTTGATTTCGTCACGTTATTTGATACAGCTCACGTGTTTTCCGACTGTCTCGAGCTCATATTTACGTCTGCCTTGTTATGTGCTATTGACCCTGGTAATTGTGATCTGTCATCTGATATGATCTGAAATTAAATATGCTGGTTTTAATCGTAATTGCACCGTAATATTTTTACCGTGCACGCGTACGACAAAATTTTTGTCGCCGCGGCTTGTCACTGCGAAAGGGCTATCGTAAGATGGTCGCAGCATCTCCTTCGGTCCATCATGACGGATAAAAACATGGTCCGTAGTCGCCAAGTTTCTGAATACGAACGGATGCTGTCCTCCGTGGCGAGTGTCCGCGATCAGGCGCAAATCGTCGAAGTGACGAGCTCCTTGACGTAGTTAGTTACATCCTCCGAGTCCTCTGTTATTTGCCGATTTAGAAACTGCTCCAGTAGTCGGAGCGTTTCTTCGTACGAGTGATTCATTTCACCCGCCATCGCCTGCAGGTCTTCTTGCCAGGCTGCTCGAACTCCCAACAGTACCGTCGACAGCACCCGGGTTCAACTTGCTCCTGTGGCATTTAATAGCTGCTTTGAGCTGACATTCGCTTGCGGATGATATGCTGCAGTTCTCAGGTGTGATGTTCCCGTTAACTCACTCAGTTGACGGAAAAGACGGGACTAGAACTGACGTCCTTGATCGGTGATAACTCGCAGAGGTGCTCCGAATCGACAAATCCATCCGTCGTAGAAAGCTCTGGCTACCGATTCCGCCTCTTGGTCTTCTAAAGGGATTGCTTCCGGCCATCGCGTAAAACGATCGACACAGATGAGGCAGTATCTCTTCCTTTCTGAAATCGGCATTATTATGATTCAAGTGAATGAAGTCCAAGTGAATGAAGTCCAAGTGTGAATGTGCTCGAATCTCCTGGATGGCACCGCAAATGATCCTACGGGCGTCGTGACATGACGTGATACCTTGGCTCGTTGGCACGGTATGCATGTATGAGCCCAGTCCCGAGAGTCTTTATTTATCGACGGCCAGACATAGCGTTGAGCCATGAGCTTGCTCGTCGCTTTTATTCCCGGATGAGCCAAATTATGGACACTTTCAAACGCAGATCGACGAAACGGTTTTGTCAGGAATGGACGCGGCGTTTTCGTTGATGTATCGCAATACATCGTTACTCCTGTTCCCGGAATCTCCATCTCTCTCAGTAATAGACTTGATGGTTTAAGTTTCTTTAATTCCTCGTCAGATTTTTGTAATGCAGCCAACGCGGCGTAGTCCAAAGCAATTTTAGTTCGTCAATTCTTGAAAGTGTGTTAGCAACAACATTATTAGATCCAAATATACTGAATATCCGTCGTGAACTGGCCGATAAAATCTAAGTGTCTAAATTGACGTGGCGAACACTTATTCGGTTTTTGACGAAACGCGAAAATCAGTAGCTTGTGATCCGTAAAATATACCGTGAAAATCTGTGTTTTTAACATGTGCCGAAAATGTTTAATCGCGAGATACATCGCTAACATCTCCCTGTCAAACGCGATATATTTCGACTCGGCAGAGCTCAGTTTTTGCGAAAAAAACGCCAGCGGTTCCCAACCGCTGTTACCGTGTTATTGTAACGCGGCACCGATGCTACGATTTGACGCGTTTATAAATAATGCTAATTTCGCGTTATCTTTCGGATGTGCTAGCAAAACAGCGCTGGCCAAACTCTCTCTGGTCTCCTCGAATGCGTGCCGTGCTTGCACTGTCCATAAAAATGGTTGTTTGCCCTTTGTTATTATGAAGTAGGTCCTTGAGCGGTGCTTGCATTTCTGCGTTAGGCAGAAATCTCCTATAGAAATTTAGTATGCCTAAATAACGCCTCAATTCTTTTGCCGTATTCGGCTGTTGGAACTCCCGAATAGCCTGTACTCGCGAAGGCAATGGTCGAGTTTCTTTTCCTGTCACTAGATAATCTAAGAACTTCACTTTTGGTTGGCCAAATACACATTTTCCAGAATTAATGACTACACCGTATTCCTGCAATCGCTCGAATAAAATCTTAAGGCTTTTGATGTTCTTCATCCGATTCTGACGCGACCAGGATATCGTCAATATACGCATAACAAAATTCCAGTCCGTGCAAAACCTCGTCAATAAATCGCTGGATCGTCTGCGCTGTGTTGCGTAACCCGAAAGACATGTATGGAAATTCGTACATGCCGAATAGCGTGGTAATCGTTTTCGGAATATCTTCATCGGCAACCGGAATCTGATGATACGCTCTTACTAGGTCAATGATTGTGAAAACTTTCTTCCCTTCTAACGTCTGTGCGAAATCTTGGATATGGTGCACAGAATAACAATCTGGGACTGTCTCGCATTGAGCGCCCGGTAGTCATCGCAAGATCTCCATTCCTCGCCTTTCTTCAGTATCAGAGGCGATAACCAGCAACTCTTAGAAGGCCGAGCGATTCCTAGTTCGAATTCCCAGTTCCATATGTTGGAACTCTCTCTTAGCGGCCGTCAAACGTTCCGGAGCAAGCTTCCGTGGCTTGCATGCTACAGGTGGATCTGATGTCGTTTTGATAAAATGCCGCGTATCATGTTTTAGCTCTTTCGGTCATCCTTCTGGTCTCGTCACGTCAGGAAACTGTATCAATAATTCGTGATATGGCGACGTACCCATCACCATCTTGATACATCCCACAACAAACAGCGCCCCTGGACAGTCAGGCTTGTCACTCCGTCTTCTAGTCGACGATTTCGCAAATCTATCAACAATCCGTAATATACTAAAAAATCCGTTCCGATTATTGGTTTCGAAACGTCCGTGATCACGAAGCGCCACACAAAGACATGTCGCAAACCGAAATCCAATGACAGCAACTTCACGCGTACGTGTGAATAATTGTTCCATTCGCGGCTGAAAGCTCATATGTCGATCTCCTCAATAGACCACGTATCATTCTTCGCGAATAGACGCACAAATCAGCCCCCTGCATTTCCCGCCTGCTGCTGATTTGCCGAGCAAGGCGGCTCGCAACGTCTTGGTCCGAATCTCCAATGATACCAGCACAGGCCGTTCTCTGAATGTCCTTGCCTGCGCGAACGCGACCATGAACGTGACCGCCGTCGATCTCTGCCGCGCACACCGATGGATTCTATCGATTTTTGTATGGCTGCCAGCTGTTCCGCCATCTCTTGCTGCAACGACAGCCGTAATTGCTCTAGTTGCAAGTTGAATTTCACTTCGATCGTCGTAGCATTATTTAATTCTGAAATGACGATCGTGCGACCTCCGTGACTTGAAATGCTGGCCTACGCGTTGCATCCATAATCGCATCCGCAACGTCCGCCAACTGATCTAACGTGCTCTCCGTTCGAGCCGCTAAATGTGGCTGTATGAACACGGGCAAACGGCTCAATCATACCGTGTGCAAAACTTTATCTCCGATTACGTTGCCCACAAGATTACGCAGGTGACGCAGAAATTGCGACGATTTGCAGTTCCCGATCTCCTCGTGCTCTAGGAATCTGCAAGTCTTATGCTCTTGGAATAAACTAAGACATTTGATAAGCTCAATTTTTAAAGTTTCGTACGCAAGCGGGTTCATAATGATGTCGCACACTTCTACTGCATAACGCGGACTCAACGCGGTGACAGCGTAACCGAATTTCGTAGCGTCTACTGTAATATCGGCGGCCAAAAAACTGCGGTTTACGATATTAAACCAAAGTTCAGGATCGGTTGGAGTAAACTCGGGCATTCTCATTCCTACTCGACTTACCTCGGCTCCCGGCGCGACGAAACTCTGCGGCTGCTCCGCCGCCATCTGCTGCACAGGCAATAAATGCTGCTGTTGCATCAATTGGAGTCGTTGCTGCTTGAGAGCTCTTCTCTCTTGCTCTAATTGCAATCGTTGTTGTTCTAAAAAATGCTGCTGCTGTTCCGTCGATTGCTGGATCGGCTCATCTCGCGTTAGCATTAGCTCGCTTTTATCTTTTGGTTAACCGAACTTCTTTTTAAACACCGGTCACACGAAAGTCATCCTCGACTTATCTTTATGATTTCACCACACTCGCGATCACCGATTTTATTAAATATGTAATAATAAAAGAAAAAGTACAATAATTTTTAATCAGGGTCACTTTGGCAATATGGATTAATGAGTGTAAGAGAAACAATGAGAATGAGGCGAAATTTTGCGTTTAACGTCGTGTTACTTTATTATCTCCAGTATTACAAAAATCTACTCTCGCGACGCACCTTGGCTCCTCTAAATCTCGAGACCGAATGAATCTTTCGTTTTGTCCGATCGATTGTTCGGCTATCATCCTTTGTTCGAGATGTTTCTTCCGTCGTCAAAATATTTTTCGTCTTGTTATTATTCTTCGTTACAATTTGAATGTTCTGATTATTTATTATTGACGTTACTAATTATTTAATTTCCCGACTGCCAGTAATTAACTCTTTCTAAATTTTACATGTCGGGATAATCGGAAGGATGCATGCAGACAATTATCTGCTCTACTCGAAATAATTAAGCGGCATCTCCATTTCGAAAAGAAACGAAAGTACCGTCGTTAAACTTGTTGCTCGATTCCGCGCAAATATCTAACGATTCCGAGTGACCCGACCATGTGTGCGTGTATACGTGTGTTTTTCTAAATACGTGTGTTCGGCTTTAGGAGACGTGGCAAACATATCGCCATAGATAATATTCATTATAAACTATTAATTTTATATATAAAGATTATAAACAATAAAATAAATCTTAATACAATTGCATAATAATATATATTCCGAAATTCTTTTAAAAATTCGAAATAAATTAAAAATTTACTATGCTTTAGTTAATAAATTACAATGTTATATTCACAATGAAAACATTATGAAAAATTTATAGATTTATTTAAATTACATTTCAAAATTTAGCAACGATTTACAACGTAGATAAAAAATTATTTAAGTAGCTAAGTACAAGTGTGTTTTAACAGAAATATAATTAAGGAATAATAACATGTAACAATGCGCTTGAATCACCTCCTTCTCTGTAATTAAATTATAATTTGAAACGGCGTAAAATTGTATTTCACGTCCCCGACCGACCATCTCGGGGTACGACATGGCGATCCTCCGTAATCTCGTCGGATAATTCGCGTCAAAACGCTACAGTTAAAATTCGAATAGTGATAATTCACGTGAACGACGAGTGAATCACAACAATCCGCGCGTTGGACCCTCGTCGCTGGCTCCGCTACCGATCGGGCCACCGAATATATTCGCGAAATCGCCGAGCCTATTCGAAGAATCTTGCGAATCTCTTGGCGGAATCATCACCGGCGGAATCATCAGCCCCAGAATCCGAGTTCGGCCGACCTGTTTCCCCGATTCTTCCCGATTTACGGCCGACTCGGATATATTAGCTGACTTCGACGAATGATTTTCGCCTATTACCGATGAGACAGCAGAGAATTCAGCAGAGAATTCTGATCTCGGTATACCCATCCTGATTCCGAAAGCGATTTAGGGCGCTTCCTAGGAGTTTCTAGCCGATCGCTCCCATCTCCGAAGCAAGCTTTCTCTCAAGCTAAAGCGCTTCTTAGTTTGGGACCCCAAAGCAGGCCCTTGGATGCAAACTTCCATCGCTGGTGGTGACGGAGCAGGGAACTTCCTGCCTCCGAATCATAGAATTTTCAAAGTCCTGATTCCAGCCCGAACAATCCATCTGAAAAGATTGTGACGAGACGAAACACTTGACAAGTAATCAGCTGTTCAGTCACGCGACTAATACCGCGCATTCTGAAACCCCGCGTACCGTCGCGCATCGTGCGCCTATTCTCGCGACGCGCAGAATTCGCGGAAGAGCCGCGAGCCGAAACTATTGTGAAGATTCCCGGAATCCGTGAAGTTTTTCATAGAACAGTGGACACGATTCTCGAATTTAAAGACTGAATTCCGGATAACGACCTAAATATTGTAAATAGAAAACGAAATTTGTAACCTACCAATCAGTAGCTATAAATAATTTTCAAATTGTTTAAAATATATATAAGTGTACATATTAAACGCTTCTATGTTTTATTTTTCTCCGAAATCCTGACATCCCGATTGATGCTATCCCACGAAACATATCGATCCGCGAACTACGCAAATCGTTTTAACACAACTTCTCATTATTGCTACAAAAATGGCACGATGATACATTCATACGTGACGACGCGAAGTGCTCTCTTCTTTATTGAAAGAAAGAAAAAAAAACGAAAATCGAAAACGGTGCCATAAATTCGTCACATGCCAAACAGCGCGAGATATAATACGAACGCAAATGATAAACTATAAGTATAATAAACGAAACGTAATTTTTCGCGGAGTTACGTTATTTGAAATTATGCTAAATTTTAATAAAAATTGTGTGCTGTGTAATTTTGTTGACCAGTATACATAAACCAACATATACCAAAATCAGAAATGATTACTGTTTCAAAAGAGTGTTATTGTAAAGTTAAAGATGTTCTATAGATCATCAAAATTATTAATTATTTCCGTCAAATGAAAAAGCTCCACAAAATATTGATTGGTTTTGTATTTCATGCTATGCAAATGCAGTATTATAATATTTATTGCATATAAATGTTATCAGAAAGCATTTACCCAGTAAACACAAATTATATATTATAACATCAACATTGTCACAATGAAACAGAATATAATACGTTATATTGAATGTACGTTACATGTAACATCTATGTTAGTTGTAATTTCTCACTCATACAAAATCACATGGTATGGTAGTATATCAATATAACATGTGACTAAAATAGAATATAATTGTTATATAACATCAATATAACTTCATTGCACTATTACATAACATCAACATAACTTTATAGCATGGTATTGCCTCCCTCTCTGCTACTTTTCTCCCTCCGCTTTGCCTCTCCGTCCCGAGTATTCCCGGCCGATCGCTGGTCCATTCTTGATCATGCTCCGCGAGCTTTCCAGAAAAAGCGCATCGCAGTGGCGCGGATTTCCCGCCACCGTCCGAATATTCGGCCGATCGCTGGTCCATTCTAGAACGTATCCGAGAAATCGGCATGCGCTCGCTAATCTCTAAGCAACCATTTCTACGCATCGCGATCCCTGCAATCATAGGCCGCCAAGAATCTAATAGCCCCGCCGAAGTACCGCCCGCGAACAAATCATATACGTCAACTTTCGTAAATCAATGCGACAACCGTGCGACGCGGTTGCTAGGCAACCGCGCTCGTGACAATTCGCAACCGCCTTAGAACGCAAAACACGCGTAAACACCGCGATCGTGAGCGCCGAAATCTCGACCCGACCGATACCGCGATCTGGCCGAACAATAAACCCGCGAAATATATAGTACTGCGAAATACACACGCATCAGGCATACGTATTCCTATCGTAACGCGCACAAATAATCCAGCGCTTAATATCAGCATTTGGATGGATAACACTTACACCTTTTGTTATTTGTTGTTCAATTTATTTTACAATAAATTTTATTCTATCGTTACAAAAAGAAATCTCGATCAATTGCTTCTACGACTGACAAAACCCGTCCTGCCGATGAGCTACTCCGCGCCCAATCCTATCCGCACCGCGACGGGAGAAGTTAAAACGATCTAGCGATCGTTTTAAATAGTTGAACCTATTTAAAATGATTTCACTTTTCTCGCGCGGATAGATTCTGAGTCGGTTGTCGGTGAGGAAGTGGGAGCGAGAGATATAGAGAAATAGATTTGTAGATTAGATTTGTAGATTATTTGGTAAAAATATTGAGATTTGTAGATTATTTGGTAAAAATATTGATATAAATAATTTGCGATGTTGTTGCGATGTATCTTATTGTATGAGCGGCAAATAGATCATTTGTATTGCGGGCGAGGTATAAAGTTCTTTATTTGTAAAAATAGTAAATAATGGGCCAAGGACTAGTAAAAGTCAAGCGCGGATCTTATTGCGTATAATTTAATAACTATTTAATTAAAACATACACGATAATGTAATAAACGAATGTTTTAGCTCATTTTTTAGCTATCTTCAGCGCAAAGGAGCGATCTTACATACAAGTAGGGGAACAAAAACCGGTGCAGTGGCAAACAATCAACAAAAATTGTGGTCTGTAGGCAGCGCGTTCCCGAACGAATCCTCGTCCATAAACCCAGTTGCATGACCGGATGGAATCATATTGTATGCAATAATCTGCGATAATATGAAAAAAATTTACAGAAAAATATAGCGAAGAGTATGAACCGAAGGTAATCCATCGGAAAGCACAACCGAGACCTTACCACAGAACCACATCATTGAGCGGAGAAAGCAGAAGCAATATGCACATGTACGTCAATATACAAATGTCCAGAGAGAATAATATAAATAATATATGGTCAAAAGACGGTCCAACTTTAAAAGTGTATATGAAAAATTTTATAAAAGTGTTATGAGAAAAAAGCAATAAATGTCAGGTACGCGGTCAAAAATAAAATGATCAAGATCGCCGGTAAAACACTGTGACTAAGCAATAAACAAATAAGGAGAAAAATAATATAATATTGTTGTCAATTATTAATAAAAACAGAATATGCCCAATTCAATAATTCGATGTCGGTTTTTAAATTTAGATCGTTCTTCTGTTCCTGTATATGTATCATTTCAGATATTATACGTTTAACATTTTACTTGGCAATGACCCGAAGAACTTCATATTCGATAATATTAACAAAAGATTAAAGTTTCTTATACACAAACAGAATCATGATTCAAATCTCGATTCGACAACTGAGGAGATGGACGATAAACCCGTGTGGTTCACCATTCCTTATGTTTCTCATATATCGGATAAATTTAACAGCATTTTAAAAAATTCTAATCTTCTTCTTTAAATTAGCTTTTTATAACACGAACAAACTTCGGAATATTGTTAAGATACAAAAGCATCCCTTATCGAATTCACAGAAAAGCAACATTGTCTACAGAATCGATTGTCTTGATTGCGATGTATCCTATGTGAGTCAGACTGGACGATTACTTAATACTAGATTGTTTGAACACCGTAATCATATTAATCGCAGTTCGTACACTCGCTCAATTACCGAACATAGATTGTTAACGGGACATGAATTCGATTGGGATTGTGTTAGAGTTCTGGATGTGGAGAGATCGTATAATAAACGTATATCTAAAATGATACATATGCGCATTCATTCGGGAATGCGCATTAGGTGCTACCTACAGACCACAATTTTTGCTGATTGTTTGCCACTGACATCGGTTTTTGTTCCTCTATTTGTATGTAAGACCGCTCCTTTGCGCTGAAGATGGTTCGAAAATGAGCCGAAACATTCGTTTATTACATTATCGTGTATGTTTTAATTATTATTTTAAATAATTATTAAATTATACGCAATAAGATCCGCGCTTGACTCTTACTAGTCCTTGGCCCATTATTTACTATTTTTATCAATTTAAGAGTTTTCCTATCATTAATTTATCGATTTCAAATTTTGTGTGATTGTTATCTATTTTCTTTATTTGTGTTTTCGCTTGAACGGTCGATATCCGAGTGTCGTGTCCGCGTGAATTGACGCGGTATGTACGAGACGCGCGCGGGACGCTTACATGCTTATCGCAAGTTGTTAGCAAACACTTGATTTCCCCGAATTCGTTACGTGCTAATATCCTCTATACGGATTTTCTGAAGATGATAGAGTGAATCTCGGGGATGCTGTCACTCTGACAACAAGGATATCGAGAGTTCCCGATTCCTTTGACCGTAGAGGCTTGTCCCGTCGTGTATCCCGCCTATGCTAGGGAGCGCCCTAGTACTGGAAGGTAAATCAACGTTTGCTACTCTTGTCAAGAACACTTGATAGCGCCAGGGAGAACCTTGGTCCACACCACGGTGTTCGGATGGAGTTTAGAGACTCTGAAGCCAAACGAACTCGGCCGTGCGGAGGAACGCCTCGGCATTGTTCAGAACGGTGAGCGGTGAGCGGAACGGAGGCTCTATCGTTGAGCGTACTCGGCCGTGAAGAATACCTCAGTACTTGTGGTTACCTTGCTAAGTATTCGGATTTAGGATTTCGATATCTCTTAGGCTTTTCTCTGATGAGATGTTGCATTCGAGACTCCGAGGACCGAATGGGTAATTTCTATGGAGAGAGTTCTTTTTATCCGAGATCGGCCACGGTATTTCGGTATGGATCGGATTCGGATTGGTCGATCTTAGAGGAGAGCTCGCTCTCCGCAGTGATGATAAGGAATATTGCAAAATAGGTAATGGTAATTAGAGTGGGAAAGGAATAGGAATTTGGTAGCGCGATGCTCAGTGCGATGCAAGACGTTCGGAGACGCGATACTCGGCGCAGTGCGGGGAACATGTTCGCTCCGCGACGCGGTATTCGGTGCGGCGCGGATAGTATGCTAGCTCCGTGACTCAGTATTCGATGCGGCGCGGGGAGTGTTCCGTGTAAGACTCATAAATTCACCAAACTTGCTCGCGGATTTTTCAAAATAAATCATTTTCGAACAATCCTTATGTTTGGCAAGATTAAAATGACGCATGCGATGCATTAAATTGACGCATGCGCCGATTTGCGACGTCGTGTCGCACTCCGCTCGGTGACCGATGGTCTTCGACGGATAGTCAGTCGAGGTAATCGAGACAAAGCGAGAAGAATACGCTTCGGTATTAATAGCGATATAAAGTAATAAACTATATTTCATCATGGCTCAGATATTGAGAAAGGCCATACACAAATATATGTAGAGAGAGAAAATGTTGAATAAAAATTTATGATACGCAAGTTAAAAAGTAATTGTCCAGAAGTGCTAAAGATATTTATATATTACTTCTACCAAAAAGTTTTAACAAGCTATGATGAAATATAGTATTCATTATACCGCTGTTAATTGTGTTTCCTTTTATAATATTTTATTATTCAAAGAAGTTTTTATAGTTTCTCTCTATCGCTTAATTACTTTTTATATTCTTTTATATATTAATATATAAGTTTGTATAGAATTTATTATTATGTTATGTTGTAAAAAATGTGCAAATCATGTTGCAAAAAAAAAAAATAAAAAAATACAACAAAATAAGTGACATCGCAACAAAATTATTTTTTTATAAAAAGGTAAAAAGAAATTCGCCAAGTGTAATGTGCACATGCAACATGTGTATATGAAAAATTATTATATAAAAGTATTACTTTTTAATGGAAAGAAAATCTTCTTCTTCTTCTTCTTTCTCCTCACTATTACCTATGTGTGTTTTGGCTTCTTCAAAGATTCTATACCAGTCCTCTGTATCTGTGACCCTAACTCTCCAACTACCAATCCTCATCTTTCTCAGATACACACACTCTAATCACTATTTCTCTATTCCTCAATTTTCCTCTCAGTCTATTCCTTGTTGGTTGGAATTCCATAATCATTCCATGATTGCCCTTGTGTTCCTGTCTTTTGTGTTCTTGTTTCACTCCTCTGTTAATTTCAAAGGAATCCGATATCTTGACCAACTATTGCTGCTCTGGTATCAGTTAACGTTAATTGCATCATTTTGACTAGTTTCGTTGGGATACTCATAAGTTTCAGATTTAACACGTATCTGCTTCTGTTCACTGTATCGAATGCTTGCTAGGAAATCAATGAACAGACTATTTATGTTAATGTTATATTCTGTTCTTTTTCGAGTATTTGCCTCACCATATAAATATGATCTATTGTGGAGCAGTTCGAGCGGAAATCGCATTGGTAGTCCTCGAGTATCTCCTCAGCATATACATTTAATCTTCTGTATATAAGACAGGAGAACACTTTGTAGGGTACGTTCAACATAATATAATTTCTCTGTAGTTTTTGCAATCACATTTGTCCCCTTTTTTACATATGGCGTGTATAAATCCCATCTTTTAATCTTCGGGGATCCTCTCTTTTTCCCAAATTATATTCACGAAGCTATGTAAGCAGGTCCATAGTTTTTGACAGATGTTCTTCAGAAGCTTAGAAGTGATTGTATCACTTCCAGGGGCTTTATTGTTCTTGAGTGATCTTATTATCTGAATGACCTCATTTAGTGTTGGGCTTGATACCTTAGGTTCTGCGGTTATGTAATCCTTATCTTCCTATTTCCTGATCTCGTTCGTTATTGCGACTTCTATCTTTACTCCATAGATCATGGAAATACTCTTTTCATCCTTTGAGTATATTCGATTCGTTTGTTCGCACCTTTCCCTTACTATCCTTGCACATGTTTTCTCTTGATCTGAATTCTTTAGCGAGTTGCCTCTCTATAGAACTTTCTATATATAATCGTCTATTATTACTATCCTCTTGCAGCTTTTTATTATACAGTTCCCTTTTCTTTCTCCTGCATATTTTGATGGTTTTTCTTCGCTTCATGCAATATTCTTCCCAGATACTTTTTATTCCTCGCTGCATAAACTTGTTCCTTGCTTCATCCTTTTCCCTGATTGTCTTCAAACATTCGTCACCAAATCAATCAGAATTCAACTTTCTTCTGACCGTTCCAATCGTTTCTATCGCCTTCCTTATGCCATTTTAACTTCCTTCCACTCTCGTTCAACCTCGTTCACCATTTTCAATCTTTTCAGTTCCTCTTCTATTGCTTCCTGGTATCTTCTTTGAAAGATCTACATCCCATTTCTCTGGCCTGTGTCCTGTGCGTTTTAGTGTTACTTATTCTTTGTCTTACTATTGTTGCAACTAAGTATCGGAGTTGTAATTTATTCCTCTGTATAAGCAGACAAAGGAGACCCATCTTCTTGACACTAAGACATGATCTATTTGGTTAAAGTTTTGGCTGCCTGGAATCTTCCATGTGTCTTTATATATTCTTTTCCGTGGGAAGCAGATACTACCGATGATTAGGTTTTGTGCTTTCGTCAAATGGCATATTCTTTCTCCATTTGGACTTGTTATTTGATGTAGGCTGTGTCTATCAGTTATTCTTTTATATTATTCTTTCGGACCAATTTTTGCATTAAAATCGCTGAATATATACAGTATATCGTGACTATGTATTTTTTGACACTCTTGGTATAATGCGTCATAGAAGACCTCCACATTATTCTCCTCCGCGTCCTCCATAGGGGCGTAAACGTTGAGAATTGATATCTTGGTGAATTTTTCCAATAATCGGATTTTAGATATTCAGTTGTTTATTGGCTCAAATTGTAGTAGCGTCTGTCTAGCCCTTTTTTTAATAATGAATCCTGTACCATATAGTCCTTGCTTTTCTCCACCGCTATAAAATAAAGAATAGCTTTGGATTTCTCCGTGTCCTTTCCATCTTACTTCTTGTATAGCTGTAATATCCATTCCAAATTTAATCAGCTTGGTCGCAATCACTTGCATTCTTCCGGATCTTAATATTATTTGTACATTCCATGTTTCTATGCGTAAGTTCTTGTAATTGTATCCTTGTTTCTTTATTTAAGTCGTTTCCGTCTAGAGAATCCGGCTTCGTTCTGCTGAGTATTCGTATCAAGAGATTTTTTCTATGGGGAGGTCATCAGCCTCTCGCATAATCCCTATCCTAGAGCGTCGGGGACTCTTCTGTAGGGGTTACCATCAGTCAAAGTGGTTTTAAGGCGCCAAAAACTCGCCCTCATTCATCCTACTAAGGATAGGATTTGTGGCATCGACGAATCGACTCGGGCGATTACTTGGTATTTAGTAGTAGCACCTGCTCGACACATGAACTGCCACTAAGACCCATTCACTAATCATTCACTTTCTTTCTTTATCCTTGGGACCGGCGCATATGAGGTATACCACACGTGGCGGAGTTAATGGAAAGAAATTATTTTATAAAATAATATTATTTTTATTGTTGCAAAAATATTATTTTATTTTACAAACGTAGTGTTTTCTCATTAAGAAATAAAAAAAATGTTGTCTTTGTGTCAATTAAAAAATGTTTCCTTCCAATCCAAGCAATAATAACTATTTTAATAATTATTTTCCTTTAAAATTCTATCTACCATATCAGTGATAATTCCTATTTTTTTATTGAACCGATAGTGGGAATTATAATTGAGACATCTTTTCGAGAAAGTTTGCTTGTTGTAATAATCGAAAATGATTCTTCTATCTGTATTAATAAGAAGCATGGCATTGAGGAAATTAAAATGACTATCTATCACTCTAACTATAAATTGTAGGCGCTCCTGTTAACGAGTTAAATATTTATAAGATAATGTATAACATTACAAGGAGTGCAAAATTATATATATTGTGCGTGCGTGCGTGCAGGGAGAGAGTCCGGGTATGTTGTATACGCAATACCCATTTTTAACGCAATCCAATGCCAACAATGTAGACATGAGGTTTATCACTTATGTATAAGTATGTGTATGTGTGTGTGGCTGCCGTATGAATATTTAATGTGTTTGCGTTTTTGTGCTTGTGTGTGTAATAGTTATGAATATTATTTAAAAGGTATTCAATACACGCAGATGCATGCACCCAAATTCACACACAAACACACATTCGCACATATTATATACAACAACACATACGTAAAGTAAACACATACACAAAAGATCAAATTTCTGTCACATCCATATCATTGATCCTGGATAGCACAGGCAATGCACTCACACACGCACGCACGCACAAACATTATTTGTTTTATTTCTCTTGTAGACATCCATCTCTAAAATGATTCACGTAAAGGAACAAAAAAAGATCTCAGTTTAAACGAAGGCACTACCTTTTACTCGGTTGTGCTTACTTCAATATTCTAAACGAACTTTCTATGAAAAATTAATAATACATCTTGATAAACATGTTTACGTATTCTTATATAAATCCGTTGGAAATTGACGACTAAGTTATTTGTTTCTATGAATATAATCTTGTTTTGGAATAAGAGATTATCGATCTAATGTTAAACGCATTATTACATTTGTAAATATGTTTTTACTGATTCCATTTGTAAATATTGTGCTGCGTTTTTTGACATCTTATTTATTGATCATTATGTAATTAATTCCATCACTTTAGATTTTTACTGTTACTGTAACAATTCAATCATGCGAATTTGGAAACTCTTACTGGTTGACTACATATTAATTGTTGGGCTATATAACATTCTATTCTTTGACCTAATTTGTTTCTCACATGAAATTGAGGAATTAATTATGATAATTAGTTTTATTCGCATAATTGAACCGTTTAATTTCTATCTTTTATTGTTATTTATAGTTTTTTAATTATTTACTTGATTTTTATATATAAATTAATTATTTATTTGATTTTTATACATAAATTAATTATTTATATACATATTTTTTAATCGTCTATGCTCATGACTTATTTTAGATTTAAATTTATTATTTTCTTGAGTAATCTCCGATCCATTGGTTTACTTTTGCGACTGCTTTTTATCGTTATTTATTGTTTAATTACACTCGTATTGATCTTAGATATATCTAATCACTGGTATTATCACACCCTGAAGACTAAGTAAGTCGAAATGTTTGTATATCAAGCAGATTATGCGAAATCAAATTGTTTTAATAGATTTATTTCGCTTAAATACATCTTTAAATACATCTCATCTCGTTGCTCGTTAATTAGCTTTTTTTTATTTATTGTAATTGAAAAAAGTTTGATCTAAAAATGTATTACTTCCATTCCATATCAAGTTGGGACTAATGAAGCAATTTGTCAAAGCTTTGAATAAGGAAGGAGATTGTTTTAAATATTTTGATAAAAAATATTTCTGAATATATCGAATGCTAAGTTGAAGAAAGGAATCTTCAACGGATAAATACATTAATGAAAGTTGATCAGTTTACAATTACAATGAATAACGTTGAGAAAGCAGTTTGACAAAGTTTTAAAAGTATGACGGAAAAGTTCTTAGGTAACAACAAAGGTAAGAACTATAAAAGAATCGTCGAAACTATGTTATCGAACTATAACGAATTAGAATATTTTATGAATTTAAAATTGGATTTTCTCCACTCTTACTTTCCCGAAAATCTAGGACTCTATAATGAAGAACATGGTGAGCGATTTCACCAAGGGTGGGCGATTTCACCCAAATAAGAAGGGAAGGTGTGCGTCACGACGGGGCCCGACCACGAACCAGTCGTGAAAACTCATAATTATTTTGCAAAAAAATACCACTTCAGCCAGGAATCGAACCTGGATCTCCTGCTTACCGGGCAGGCATCTTATCCTTTCGACTACCGAGGCATGTGATGATATTTATCGCAATAACGTGTTTAGAACAACAAGTCAACAATACAATAACATACACACATATACATATATTACAATATACATATATATATATGTATATTTTTCTCGAATCCCCACGACCGGTACTCCAGAGAGATGATGGTCCTACTCTCTCGATGGATGCAGGTCGGACTGCAGCGGCGACACCCTCCAACGCCATTGGCAAATATACAAATAATTCTCCTGGAGCACGACAGGAGAGATTGCATCAAGCATGGCTCGAGCCCCCGAATAAGAAGGGAGGGTGTGCGTCACGACGGAGTCCGACCACGAACCAGTCGTGAAAACTCGTAATTATTTTGCGAAAAAATATTAACTTGATCGAGAGAAAATACCAAGGTAGACGGAATAAAAATATGATGGCGGATTACTGGTTACGAAAAAAATCTACAAGAAAGAAACTGACACATAACAATAAAGCAATTCAAAAGTCATTCGAAGAGAAAAAGTACGATCGTACAAAAAGAATAAAAAATAGGAGGTTAATGAGATTATTGATTTATCTGTGCCTTTCCTTCATCGGATTATTTCGAGAGCTTGCCTTCACTGACTGGCTTAATTCCAGCTCTTGCCTTCTTTGGCCGGATCATTTAGAGATTTTGCTTTCACTGGCTGGATCATTTTGAAGTCTTGCCTTCATTGGTCGGATTATTTCGAGATTTTGCTTTCAAGGATATTTGGGATATATGGGTTTGGGGTTTATAAATTGAGAGTTCAAGAGACTTGGTTTGGTTAGTTTACTATTTATGATTGCGATTCTACGTAAATAAAAATTTATAATCTATGTTATTTTAATTTGCGATGTGAATTATGTGATTTTGAATCTTTTTATCACGTGTATTTTATAAATGTGATGTAATATAAATTTTTAAGAAACGGATTTTGTTTCAACATGTCAAAATATGTAGGAAACAGTTGGTCTTCCTTCCAGAATAAAATACTTTTTTCTGTGGTCTTGTGTAATTTTATTGATAACTGTATAATTATATCTGTTTAAAATCTCTTGTAGCTAATGTGATACCATAAGTTCGATATGTTTACAATGTATAGAAATGAAAAAGTATAATTTGGGAAAGTTATCGATATGAATTTCTAAATATATAATATATTAAAAAAAATGTATTTTAATGTGTTAAACAGGATATTGGTGGTGGACAGAAACCCAAAATTACGTACAGTTTTCAACACCAGAAGAATGTGCGCGAGAATGTCGAGATAACGAAGCACCGAAATATTGTTATTATCTTTTCGTCCTTGAATATTACACAGTAAATGGCTAGTATGTATTTATATACGCTTATTTTTTCTTACATACTCATCAACATAGACGCGCGTACACACGTACAAAGCTTTATATATATATATATATATATATATATATATATATATATATATATATATATCCATAAAGCTTTGTACGCGCGTCTGTGTGTGTGTGTGTGTGTGTGTGTGTGTGTGTGTGTGTGTGTGTGTGTGTGTGTGTGTGTGTGTGTATATTATATACATTGTTTGTATGAAAAACTATTTCTTATTTTTCTTTTTTCATTTCGTCTAGTGCATGCAACTTCTGCGATGTACCAGTGAATGACTCAAGAATTACTTCGGCTTGTCAGTGCATCATAGGTGATGGAGTTGAGAAAACAGTATTTTCTATTAATCGCATGATACCAGCTCCAAGTATTCAAGTATGTATTTTGAAATAATAATTAGTTATACATTGAATTATTCAAAAATAAGATATACATTAAAGAAATAAAATCTAACTTTAATATTAATTTTTAAATGATGCATATTCAGCATTTTAACATTTTTTTCTCAAGCTCTAAACTGTCATAAACTTTTTATATTATGTTTTTAAGATATAGAAATAACACTATGGGAAGTAATATGGATGTTTTTTTATTTTTTATGTTACGTCCAGTGGACTCTACGATTCTTTTTTTTCCTAAAATACGTGATTAACATAACTTTTTTTTATTATTAGTAAGATATTATTGCGAAAATTAATGTGTGTATATACACGGTCTCGTAGAAGGTAACATCGCTCGTGAGAAGGTACACAGGAGCGAGATAAATGAAAATGTCTTATATCATTTTGCGATATTCGCAATAATTATTGAATTATTAAATATTAAAATCGCACAAATAAGAGCGGGAAGAAAGCGCTCGCCCGCCTGACCGTAGGAATACAAACAGGAAGCATGAGCAGTAGCTGCTATCTTTCCTCTCGCCGCGTGCGCCCCACTCATTGCCAAGCGCCGAGTGGCTATGTCGACACGCTGGGTCGTCCAAAATTGCGTGCGATAAGTAGTTATTGCAGGAGAGTTGGTTAAAGTTGACGAATAAGTGCTCTTAGCTATGTGACGCTCAGGGCAGGCGCGCGCTCCTCGTTCCCTTATACCTAATTGTCTAGTATTTATAAATAACATCTTAAGATGCTCTTTTATAATTAATTTACATTTTAAGACTGTACTTAAGATTGTCTCGATTATGAATATCGAATCTTAATCTTTTTCCTTATTGTATTAAGTTATGATTCTTCTCAGATAAATTATCTAAAATTAAAAAGTAAGCGACTTTTTACATTTGTTATTTTTGGATTACTTTCATTGGAAGCAAATTTTTCAAATTTTATTTCCTATAAAAATATGCACATTCGAATTTGAAAATTTTAATACAATTAAACCGTTATAATTGAAATCGTTATAATTTTGTAAAGTAATCATACAATAATCTGCATGGGATTATTTTAAAGAGCAAAACCTTTCTACTTTTACTTCCATAAATTGATATTCATCGCAGTTTTCTATGAGCTTTTTAATATTTCATTTTTTCGCAATGAGACCTGTAACTGCATATTGTCAGTCGTTGAAACGTCTTCTTTGAACTAACATGGGATCACGCGAGAATTGTTCTGAGCGCGATGTATCGCCTGATGTTTCATTTAATGATGAGTGCCTCCCAATGTTATATTCTCAGAGAGAGATGATGCGGAACTGGAAGAATTTTTGAGTGATCCAGCAACTCGGGAGCATTTTCGTCGCGTACGAGAATGGTTGCGGATTGTTAACTGTTTCTATAATGATGATATTTTTCACATCGACGGATTCTATTTGATATTTCTAATGACCTGGCTGTTGGAACTATAGAATTGCCGTAGTGTAGTGTAGTCCCCGTAGTGTAGGATTCTATGAGTTATTTATTTGTATGCCTAAGACAGTTTTGGCTGATGTAGAAGTTAGTGCGGAAAATGATCCGATGGATAATCGTACGGAGGAAATGTCCTTCCGGGGAATAATTCGGAACAGTATTAATAATTGCTATTTTAGTTTTACGTTTTAGTGTAGTGCTTAGATTTAGTGATCATCTTTAATGATTAGTTTTTTGGATATTCCTATTGGGCGTTTCTTCGATGAGTCTTTCTTTTTATTTTTATTTATTGATTTTGCTAAATTCTTTTTAATCGAATTGTACGCATGATTTATTTTGTAATATTAAATTAAAATTTCTTATTCTCTAAGAAGAGTTTTTTGGTATCGAGAATTGGTATCGAGAGAACACGTTTTCTTTCAGATATTATTACTTTATTCCTATTTCGCTTTCTCGACTAAGGAGTGTTGTCCTGTGAATCTTTTGTATTTACTTTTCTCACAGTGTTTATCCTTCTTCCCCTCCTTTTCTTTCTCTAATTCGCCGTGTCTTCTTTATGATAACCGCTTTCTGCTTGCTTTTTATTTTATATTATATTAGTCTCCTTTTTGTCGTCCTTTTAACTGTAAGGATATCTCCGCGCGATTTTAATATTGTGATGGAGGATTATTCAGTGTATGATTTACGCTGGGTCATTACAAATTTGCCCGGCGCGTTCTTAGATTCGGACGTCGCTCGTTTGAACATTATGTACGCGCGTGCGTGCGTGCGTGTGTGCGTGCGTGAATATGCTTAGTTTAATTGCTTAGTTTATCTGATTATTTTTGCTGTTTGTGTATAACTTCTTGTGGACCATACTTAGGATTTTATAGTTGCTCTTCGTATTAGTAAATTCCAATATTTCCTTTTTATTATCTATTTTATGTTTACTTTCTCTTAATTTTCCACGAATGCTTGTACGTTCGCGTGTACGTTTATTGTGCGGCCCGCTTTTATTTTGTAATTAACATTGCCTATTTTTTCTAATATTACATAGGATCCGATCCATAATGCATCAAGTTTCTTCGATCATCCTCTGCGTATCGTCATACAATAGCACTTTGTCTTCTTTGCTAAATAGACTTCTCTTCGTCTTTTTATTGTAGCGTTCTTTCGTCTTTTATTTTTCTTCCTTGACGCTTTCTTTTGCTATTTGATTCGCTCGTATTTTTTCGCGGAGCTCTTGCGCATAATCATCGTATGTATACGAAGATTTGGGTGAGCTAGTTATAACGACCGTATATAACGATGCCTGTAGACTAACTCGAACGCCATTAGCCCGGTGGCGGTATGCGGGGTTGTGTTACGCGAACATCGTATACATTATCCACTCATCCCAATCTGTCTTCGTTGATATAATGTCGCAAGTATTAGCTTGTCAGCGTCCGATGCGATCTTTCTAAAGCTCCATTTGTTTCTGAATAATAAGCCGTTGTCTGTAATTTCTGTTCTTTTCAAGAGTTCGCACATATTTTTAAATAACTCGTTTACAAAGTTTGTTCCCTGATCGGTTAATATCTTGTTAGGAGTTTTTTGTTACGACCACATTTTTGTTACGAATTTCTTGGCTATTGTTGTAGCTTTTTGGTTTGGTATTGGAACACCTTTACTAAATTTTGTTAAATTATCTTGAAATGTTGGTATATATTTGTTTCCCGCTGTCGTAACGGGCAAGTCCTACGATGTCTAAGGCGCATTTTTCAAATAGTTTCGTTGGTGTATCTGTTAATATTATAAATGCTTTATCGCGTCGAACGCATGCACGCACGCACGCACGCACGCACGCATGCACGCAATTTATTTTTCTGGCAATAGTCACATTTTGAGATGTATTGTTCAACATTTCGTTTTAGTCCTGGCCAGTTGTGGTGTATTCGAGTTCTGTTTACTGTTTGTTCAATGCCCTGGTGTTCTCCTATAGATGCGTCATGGTACTCATATAATATTTTTTATCTTTTTCTTTGTATTGTTTTTCTGGCGCGGCGTCATCAATCTGTTGTTCCTTCATTATTGCAGCCACATTACGGCTTAACGCATCGACGTTAACGTTGGCTTTTCCTGGCTTTGTGTATTATTTCGTAAACTGTATTTTCCTAACTTTAATCTCCACCTAATTAAACACAAACCGAGGTCTGTTATATTGAATAATTAGATATTAAAGATTTATGGCCGGTAATTTTGAACTTTATCCCGTATAGGTAGGATCTGAAATGCTTTACTGCCCATACTATTGCAAGTAATTCTTTTTCGATCGTGTTATAATTCTGCTCCGCGCTTGATAATACGCGGTGGCGTATGCGGGTTGATCTTGACTTACCTCGTCTTGCGATAACGGCTCCTATTGCATAGTCCGATGCATCTATCGTTAAAAGAAATTCTTTTGTAAAATCGGGATATTTTAATACGGATATTTTAATCGGGATATTTTAATGCCGTTGTTAATTTGTCTTTTAGCGTGTGAAATGCATTTTGCTGTGCTGTGGTCGATTCAAATTTCTCTCCTTTCTTTCTAAATTTCGTCAACGGCTTAGCGATTCGTGAGAAATCTTCAATAACTTTTCTATAGTCCAATCCAACTAGTTCAATGAATAATTGCACGTCCTTTACCCTTTTGAGCGTGTAGTTTTGGATCCGATGAAATTCCATTTTCTATAATTATATGTTCTAAATAGACTACATCTTTCCATAAGAATTCGCACTTATCTGGTTGGAGCTTTAGATTGTTTTCTCTTAAGCGAAGAATTAATTCTAATCTTTTATTATGTTCCTTAAGACTTCCTTACGTTCCTTATGGCTTCCTTATATTCCTTAAGGCTTGTTACGTTCCTTAAGGACCATATATTACAATGTCATCGAGGTATACTAGATATTTAATCCCTTGTAGGCCCGTTAAGATTAAATTCATTAGGCGTTGAAAAGTCGCAGGTGCGTTTTTCAAACCAAACGGCATTCTATTAAATTCATAATGACCGTAAGATGTAGAGAAAGCAGTTTTTTATTTTTATCTTGCTCCGCCATTGGTATCCGACGGTAACTTAACCTAAGCTGATGCGAGATCTAATGTCGTGAAGTATTTTGCGTTGCCCAGCTGATCAAATAATATATCCGTTATGTTGGGCAATGGGAATGAGTCTCCGATTGTGAGATCATTCAATTTCTTAAAATCAATCACAATTCGTAATTTCGTTTTACTAAAAGCATCTGCTTTTTTCGATACGACTAATAGTGCAGCACTGGCTTAATTATGCTCTAGCATTTCTTGAATTTGTCTATTTACTTCGTTTTCATGCTTTTCGGGCAAACGGTAAGGGCCTACGTTTACCGACGAATTTGTTCGTACTATATATATTTATATTTTGTGCTCTATTTTTGTTATGCATGCGTTAATGTGTTTCCTTCTAAGTGAAACACGTCGTTATATTCGCGACATAATTCTAATAAAGATTTTGGTTCTTTCTGATTTAAATGCTCTGTGCGTAATGAATTCTGTATTCGTTCTTCTCGAAAGATTATGTTTGTATTTTTACTCCTTGTCTGCATTGCGTTTACAGACTTTTGCGTTACATGTTCTTCCATATCTATATCTTTTAGTATTACTTGCGGTACTTGAATAATTTTTTCTTCTTCTGTTACATTTAGTATGCTAATTGAAAATGTATAATTTTGTAGTTTGACTAGGCAACATCCGGGCATCATTTCTTCCGGCTTTGTCAATCCGGTTTTATTTTGATTTATCGTGACTTGCACGATTGTTTCACTGCGCGGCCCTAAGGTCACACGCCTGTATGGGTAGAACTTGAAATTTGTATCTCTGAATTGTACAGAATTTGTTTTATGATCAAATGCGGTTATATAATATATCATCAAATGAAGTCCGATCCTAAGATCGCATTATTATATCGCATTATTTATATTCCATTGGCGCGTTATCTCGCACTATATATACCGAGTGTCGTATTTGCCTAGTGTTATTATTTCATGTCCTGTTATGCCGGTTAATTTAGTTCTTTCTTCGTAAATTAGAACGTGATCCAATAAATATTTCAATTTTATTATCGTCGCTGATGCACCCGTATCAAATAAGAAGTTTATTTTTTTACCGTTAACTTCCGTAACAGATAATGTGATCGCGTTTAATCCGATATTAACGAGCGATGTCCCCTTGGTGTGTACCACGCGATACTCTGACGCGGGACGCGGGGCGATCAATTTGCTTTTGCCGGTTTCGCCTTTTTTATTTTTAAAATTTTCTTTTCGCGAAGTAAAAATTTTTTCTGGCGGATTTCTACTATCTTTTTCCGGTTTTTCGTTTAATGTCCAGCATTCCTGACGCAAATGTCCTACCTTTTGACAATAATTATATTGCTTCTCAATCATGTTTATGTGATTGCCCTCCAGGTTCGGTAAGGTAAATCTGTCTGTATATCTGCTGCTACGGCAGTCGCGTCCGTAATGTCCTATTTTTCCGCATTTCTTGCAACGCGAGCTTTGTGATTGCTTTAAATGTTGACCGATTTCGATACGCTAGAGTTCAAGTGCTTCGCGTTTTTTCTTCCGCGCTTGCTCCCGCGATCGCCTCCTATAGCGTTTTATATCGTTGCGATCATATGATTAATTTGATCTCTTTATGCTCGTAACCCGTTTTGTAGTTATGGAGTGCTTGTTCTTTTATGTTTTCTAAGATGGCTTGCTGTTGTTCGACTGTATGATTTTTTTTCCTTCTTCTAGAGTGTATAATTCCATCACAATATTATCGATTCGTCTGCCGAATTCTTGCGCGCTCTTATTCGATTTGTGTTTAAGTGAGTTAAATTCAATTCAGTTGCAAATGTGCGGTACTTCGTTTGCTCAAATGTTCCTTTTCTAATTTTCGCTTCAATTGTTCAAAATTTACTATATCTTGCATACGGAAGTTCACCATAGTCTTGCCCTTGAATTTGGTGCAAAGGATGGCTTCGAGTAACGAGTGTTCGTCCGCAGGATGTATATTTTTTGTCGCGTATGTACTTGCGTTGAGAAACTCATATATTCTGTATGCTACGTAAGGTACCGTCGATCTCTGGAATTATTACAGGCATCCTTCAGCGTTAGGAATGCTAGCGCGTTTTCCGACTGGTTTCGTATGTTCTGATACGAACGTTCGGGTTTGTAATAAATCTAACGGGTGAGGCAGAAAATCTTGTGATACTCTTGTTCATTCGCCCATCGGTACTTGTGCCTGCCAATCCGTTTATTTGCACGCGGAGGTCTCGTATTTCGTCTAACAATTCATGGAGTATGCTATTATCTGGCGGTGTGTCGATTGTGACATGGCGGTTCGTTCGATTCTCTTGTGGGCTGTTTCTATCTATTGAATGCCTCAACTATAGGATTTCATTATCAATTTCGTTCTGTTGTTCGATGGGTGAGTGTGCCATTTCGTTTATTAATGTTTGATATAAAAGAATCAAAAGAATCAAATATGCTTCTGTGCAAGTTTGTTCGGTATTGGGTGTGAATCAGTCGCTTTTGTTTGGGAGTCTAACGCGGGGTGATCTAACGCGAGCAAACTATAATCTCTTTTGTCGAACGGAAATTCGCGTTCAGTTATGACGTGAATGTCTTCATCGCTTTCGTATTTTAATACATAGCGCACGCTGTCGCGTATTTCTACTGACGCGTTTCTAGTGGTATTTGCGGTAATAGTTCGGTTTACGTTTTTATGTGTTGGTCGTGGCTTAGGCCAGGTCGCACGCGCTGTAATGTCCTTCACTGTGGACATTTGCTTTTGATAAAATATTGCTTTTACGATTTATATTAGTAGACATATCATCGGATGCGCTTGCATTGTCGTTGTTACTCGTTCTGGCGTATCAGTTGGCTGCGCTGGTAGTAGTGCGTGTCGATGAAGTGTCTTTGCTACCTGGTGTCGGTGGACACGGGATGACGCTGGCTCGCTGCTCGGTCGTCGTGCATTGCTTCGCTACCATTGGACACTCGTTGTCTTAGGTCGGCGCTCACGATCAGCTGTTCCCACTCTCTCTCTCCAATGGCTCTACAGCCCAATTCGGGCCCTGGCCTCCACCAATCTGCGTCTCCACTCATTCCTATTCCTCGCCATTCTTCTCCAGCTACCAGTTCCTATTTTCCTCGCATCCTCCGCCACAACATCCTCCCATCTTCTCTTAGTCTGCCTCTGGGTCTCACTCCCCTCCACTCACTTTACAGGACTTTCTTAGGGATCCTATTTTTTTCCATCTTTATGACATGACCAGTCCATCACAGTCTTTGTAATCTTACAAAACCTGAGGCTGATGTTTCCTTATATTCTAGCTCATGATTATACCTATTTTTCCAGCAACCCTAATCATATATACGCCTTAATATTTTTCTCTCAAAGATGTTTATTTTGTCTATTATTTTTTGTGTCATGATCCACGTCTCACAGCCATAGCACAGAATCGGTCTTATAATGGTTATAAATCCTCATCTTTGTCTTCCAAACAACTTCTTTACATCTGAAGGCTAGCATTAATGCAAAATACGCTTTATTAGCCAACATTATTCTCCTCTGTATTTTATGTTCTTCCGACCCATCCTGCAATATGTTGGTTCCGAGGTATGTGAAATTTTGTACTGTTTCTATGTTTTCCATTCGTGTTTGTCCTTTTGTGATCTGACTAAGCTTTTTTGTTTTCTCCATATTGTTCATTAGCTCCACTTCTTCAACTTTATTTTTTAATTCCAAAAAGAGGTCCATTGCGTTATTCTCCTTGATATAATTGATATCCTTAATAGTTGTTATTCGCCATGATAATTTCATCTGCGTATGCTGCTATTTGCACTGATTTATTTGCTAAGAGGCTCGTGCTACTATTTACTGTCAACTGTCTAATTATGTGTTCTAACGCTATATTAAAGAGTCAATCCATCCTTGTTTTAATTCTCTTAGTATTTTTATAGGTTTCCGTGAGTTGATTTTGTACATTATGCCTGTATGGCATTATGCCTGTATGGCATAATGTAATTTGAATTAATCTTATCAGTTTCTCCAGTATCTTGAATTCCCGCATTATTGCACAGCTTCTCTCTATCGATCGAGTCATATGCCTGTTTGAAATCTACGAAGATGGTGGATGTCTACGTTATATTTCCAGTCTGTACTAAGTGTCTGTTTAACTGCAAATAGTTGGTCAATAGTAGATCTTTCTGGTCGGAAGCCTGCCTGATATTCCTGAATTATTTTTTCTATAACTGGTTTGAGCCTCTTGTTTAGTGTATGTAAATATATATAAAGATATAAGATAAGTATATGAATAAGTATATGTCCCTATAATTTTTACACTGTAACTCATCACCTTTTTTATAAATGGAATACATAATGGATTTGTTCCATTTACTGGAGAGTTGTTCTTGAGTCCATATATCTATGATTAATGAGTGTAGTTCTTCTATTAATTTATATCCCCCTGATTTAAAGAGTTCTGCCGGAATATTATCTGTAAGTAGTTGTTTCTGTTGTTTCTTCTTTGTTGTTTCTAAGCGTCTTTGTTGTCTCTAATACCTCCTGGATGATGAGTGGCTCCATTTCCTCGTCGTTTGTTTTTAGTCTCTCCTGTGTTTGGTATTGTCCTTCTGGGGCTTATTCGAGAAGTTCGTTGAAGTAGTCTCTCCATATAGTTTTCACTTTTTCTATAGTTGACAATTTTTCCATCCGGGATGATAGACTAGGTTCCCTTATGTATCTCCCGATGCGGGAAAATTGTTGAGCTAATCAGCATATTTCTATTTGTTGCTAGGTTTATTAGTATTTCTCCATTCTCATTCGTTTTCATGTGTAGGCTATGTTTTCCTATTGTGCCCCTATATACTTCCTCTTTTCCAACCTTCGCATTCATATCTCCTATGATTAGTTTTATGTCGTTTTTGGGGGAATTGTCATATGCGTTTTTCAAGGGCTGGTAGAATTCCATTTTTATATTTTCCTCCTGTTTTTCCGTAAGGCTGTGTGCATTTATAATTAAACATACAAATTAAACATTGACAAATTAAAGAATCTTGTTGCTAGTCTCATTCTGCATATTCTTTCACTGATTGGTTGAAAATCTAATATGTTATGTTCGAGGCTCCTATAAATGCCTATTTCCTTTCTTCCTTTCTCTTTTTCACTGTACAATATAATGTGAGATCTTGTGAGATCTCTCTGTGTCTTTTATTCCTCTTCCCTGCCATCTTGTCTCTTGTATTGCAGCTACCTCGATTCTACTTCTTCAATGTCTCCTTCTGTGCCTCCTATCTGGTCTATATAACGTTCTTACATTCCAAGTACTTAAAGAGAAGTCCAGGTTTCTTTGCCTAAGTCGTCGCTTGTATATCCGTCCCTTCCGAGACTTCTTTGGTGGCTTCATAACAATGAGTTTTCCGATGGGTTGTCAGCCCATGACCAAACTTCCTTTGGAGGTCCATTTCTTTCTTCCTTGTCCGCCCTAATCTTGCTTCCATCGGAATTAGTTACCTAGTCTACGACAGGGTTGCTCAGGTTCTCCAGGGTTCACCCGCATAGTCTTCTGCTACGCTTCATGGAGGTAAGAATAGAAATTGAGTAGAAGAGGCTATAGGATGCTAGCCGAAATCGGCATCGGTATATTGCGCATGCACTACCCTATTTGAACCTCTATTCAGCTGTTCTCACATTCACTCATTTTTCCCTTCAGTCAAATTGTTCACTTATTATTTTCTGATTCCTTCTCTGTCCGCTTGTTTTCTATAGGTCTTGTAATTTTGATTTGAGAGTGAAAAGAAAAATTTTTTTTTCTTCTGCAGCCTTTAGTCTGCTACTGCAGGTCTTATTACTAGAAAATTTTTTTTCCCCTTTTTGCCGTAGTTTGGTACGTCAAGGCTTATCTGTTGATTCTACTGACTTGGTTAGCAGTGATCCTCTCAAGTTATTGATCTTGGTTTTTGACAATCCCACCGCTGCCACCAAATTGTTGTACCCCGGATGCTACAAACTTATTATTAGGGAAAGTCGGGTTCGCCTAAAGAGTTGGAACTCCGAGCAGGATCAAGGGCAGAAGATTCTTCGTAATCACTTTCGCTCACTTTTCGTAAATTAGTAGATTTATTTTATTAAATACACAATGAATTTAATGTTACATTTAAGATTTCGTTTAGCGCTGGTTTACAATATTCACACACGGGTTCAGATGTCGGGCGACACAGCACGGTCGCGATACTCGGAAGGCTGACGACTGTACGATACTTGACAGTCGATTATCACGTCTTGTGAACTTAGCGACGGATTTTCGATGCTGTGATCGAATTGCAAAAGATGTTCACTCCGGTAATTATTTCGTGTGACTCCTCGTTCCCGTTCTCGATAACTCGGTAACTGATTATATAGTGACAATCAATGTCCGATCAGCGTTGTGAATGGGTTCATCGTTCGATTACGCAGTATTGATCAATCGATATCGCGCACAATTCAGCTAGGCGCGATTAAGGAATTCGTTGATCGACAATCATTCCTTTCGCAATGCGAAATCATTCATTTCGTGCGATGCGTTTCCATGAAATCTTTCCATGAATCTTTCGAAAGATTGATCGCAGCTTTTGCTGTCTTGCACTTCTGCAATTTTTCTAAAAACTTCTCAAATTTACTGTTGCCATGCGGATTATTAATATATCTAAATGTAGGTATGGCTACAACAATATGATATAATATAATAAATGTTTGTGCTATAATCCTTATACAATTTGCTTACTGCTTAAGTTTAATGTTTACATTTTTTTATGTTTACATTTTTCTGTGTGCCCAAATAAAAAGGGAGGGTATGCGTCACGGCGGAGGCCGACCACGAACCAGTCGTGGAAAACTCGTAATTATTTGGCGACAAAATACTATCTCAGCCAGGAAATTTTTGTGAAAATTTCAGCCATTTTGGACGCTCAGTCGTTTGTGTCAGTCGAGGTCAGTGTTTTTGTAAAAATGGAAAAAATTGAATATCGTGCCGTTATTAAATTCTTACATTTGAAAGGCAATACGCCTGCGCAAATTAAAATCGAGTTGGACGCTGTTTACGGGGACTCTGTCCCATCATTTACCACCATAAAAAGATGGGCAGCTGAATTTAAACGTGGTCGTACCAGCTTGGCTGATGATGAGCGTTCGGGACGGCCAAAAACTGCGACCACCGCTGATAACATCGAAAATGTTCACCAAATGATACTGGTCGAATCAAGGTTAGAGAGATAGCAGAGGGCATATCGAAAGAACGCGTTTGTCATATATTGCCTGAAGAAATGGATATGCGCAAGCTATCCGCGCGTTGAGTGCCACGCTTGCTCACTTTGGACCAAAAACGAATTCGAATGAACATTTCCAAGGCCCTGTTGGAGCGGTTCAAGCGAAACGAGTCAGATTTTTTGCGTCGATTCATAACTGTAGATGAAACTTGGATCCACCACTCCAGAGACAAACGAACAGTCAAAACAGTAGACTGCAAAGGGTGAACCTGCTCCGAAAAAGGTGAAGACGGTTCCATCAGCTGGGAAAGTAATGGCGACTGTTTTTTGGGATAGTCACGGAATTGTGTGTATCGACTATCTTGAAAAAAGTAAAACAATAACGGGAGCGTATTATGCATCATTAGCCAAAATTCACAAACTGCATTTCGAATTGGTTGACCACTCAATGTATTCACCAGATCTGGCCCCCAGCGACTTTTTTTTGTTTCCTAAGCTTAAAGTTTCGCTTGAAGGACAGAGACTTTCATCGAATGAGGAGGTCATCACATACGTAAACGCCTTTTTTGCGGAGCAAGACGCCAACTACTATTTGGAGGGATTAAAGAGGATAGAGTATCGATGGGAAAAGTGTATCAACTTAAAAGGAGATTATGTTGAAAAATAAAACTATATTTGATCGAAAAAATACTTGTTTCTATGTTAGGCTCAAAACTTTTCAGACTACTCTCGTAATATGAAGACAATTCTATCAAATATATCAATTGTATAATTCGGAGACATTTCCGTCTGATATGTTGATTGTATAATTTGAGAATATTTTTGTTAAGTATCGTATAATTTGAAGACAGTCTTTAATCAATACCTTCATTCAAAGAATTTGAAAGTATACAATGAATACAAAAATTGCCAATATTTTTTAATTTATTGCTCTATAAACAAAATTTTTAGTTGTTATATGTGAAGTAATATATGACTCATTAAACGAATAAAAAGAGAATATCTGAAAATATCCTTTGTATATATATATATATATATATATATATATATATATATATATATGTATTAGGTGTACAAAAAAGTTCTGAGCTTTAGATTTCATACAACCGAAATAACAATTTAAATTTTATATATCTTCCCGCTCTTTTGCGGTTTTAAAGCGTTGACATTTGGCCTTCTAAAATGCCATACGGTTTGGCGTTTGATGATCATAACCTCAAAAATCAGTAATGTTCACGATGGCAATAACAAAGGAGCATATTCGATTTTCCATCCACTTCGCGTTTCATCTGAAGAAAAATGCTGCTGAAGCCACTGCAATGATTTGTGCTGCATATGGAGAGAACGCTGTAAGTCATACTACATGTAAAAGATGGTATCAAAAATTTCGCCAAGGAGATTATAGGGTGTCCCATATATATATATATATATATATATATATATATATATATATATATATATATATAGGGTGTCCCAAATATATATATATATATGGTCAGGGATCCAGGGAGCGAAGCCCCCTAGTCAAGGATACAGGGGGCGAAGTCCCCTGGTGGGGGGATTGGGGAGCCGAAGCCCTCCCCCCACTATCACAGAACTAATTACGAAAACAACACAAAATTATATTTGTAACAAAATGAAAAGATCAGCGAAACTTCATATCCAATCCTTGCGTTAGGGTCTTTGTTAATCTTTCTAGGATCTATCATTTTAGTACATGATAGACTCATCAGTTTAATAAGACGAAAGATTGCATCTTGCACTTCGAATATAACACTTTTAATACTTTTATTTTTAACACTTTTTTAGCGCTGTGTCGAGTTAAAAGTAGTACAGATTTCCAAACCAAAAAAGTCGTCAACTTTAATGCTTAATATTGGTTCGCGAGGCAGATCGCCGTTTTTTTGCCAGATTCTTTTATCTATTTATCTATTTAACTATCCGTGCGTCCATTTCCTACTGTGTCCGTTTCCTACTGTGTCTGATTGACACTGTGTCTGATTGCAGCTACCGTGTGTCCATTTCCTACTGTGTCCGATTGTCATTGTGTCCGATTTTCACTGTGTCCAATTTCAACCACTTTGTGTCCGTTTCTTATTGTATTCGTTTGGATCTGTGTCGGTTCCATTTAACCTGCTGTGTCCGATTTATTCTGTGCGCAATTGGGACTTCTTCCCAAACAAGACGTGTAAATAGACACATCATTATTTTATTAATACTTAAACATAATTATTTTTAAATATAACTTTTAATATTGTTACGTCCGAGCTTCGGAAGAAAGGAAAAGTCGATTTAATTAAGAGAGAGAACTCGGGTGGACGCACGGAACTGGTTTTTATTCTCTCAGATCGTCGTTGAGGTGTCGACCTGCGAATCAAACGCACCCTTAGAGCACAAGGTCAACGTTGATGACGCTTAATTCCTATCTGCGCTAACGCGGTCGGTGGTCTGTTTTTTGGTCAGAGAACCGAATCTCTTTAACCTGAGATAGGACCGTGCGATCTTCAAGGCTTGGGAATGATCGAGGTTTATTTTTAAAATAATTAAAACGTAACTTAGTTTAACAAAAATTTAATAAATAAATGAAAGAAAAAAAATACATAAACGGAGCTTGAGTCTACATTCATGTCTAATAACAATACTGATTAACAATACTGATAACAATACTGATTTGAACTTAGGAAACCGAAATCACATAGATCTACACAGAGGTTAAGGTTTACATGAAAATTTTATAGCGGTACATAGGTTAAGGTTTACATGAAAATTTTATAGCGGTACATAATTGTAATTGACTTCACATATTACAGGATTTTTAATTGCTCAAGTTGAGATAAAAATTTCGTTATAGCGAACATATCGATGAAGTCGGGTGCAAAGTGTGGCGGAGGATTAGGATGCGCTCTGGAGAAATATTTAGCTGATATAAGATAAGGAAAGGGATCATTAGAGAGATATATGGGGATGGCGTGATGGGATTGACGTTTGGAGATTTCCTCCCAAAATTCGGGGATAGGTTTAAACTTGCGTTTTATGTGAAAGACTCCCGATGGTGGATGTATGGGAGATTGAGGCGGACAAGGTTATAGAATTTTTCTAAATTGAACTTCTCTGAACACTGTTGCTTGAATTCTGCCGCGGAGCGGTGGCGTATTCTTCTAATGTTATGGTTGCGAGCCTAGGTTCCACCTCTATTAACTATTCTGCGAGCCTCTATTAACTATTAACTATTCTTTAACTTCGACGGTGCGTTCATTTTCGCGACAAGCCCGCTTGTTTTGCTGCAAAGGTGTCTTACGCCCGTTTTTTTCGGTTGTTCGAGATGTCGGCAGATATTTTCGTTTGGTTCACTATTGGAAATGTAAAGCTGGATTAGAGAAAGAATATTGAGAAGCAGGGGAGGGCAGCTTCATTGAATTAATCGGCGGCTTGTCAATCTTGGAGCAGAAATTGGAGTTAGGAATTGATTATTTTCACCGAAAAT
Organism: Pogonomyrmex californicus; assembly: GCA_024349325.1. Taxonomy (NCBI): domain Eukaryota; kingdom Metazoa; phylum Arthropoda; class Insecta; order Hymenoptera; family Formicidae; genus Pogonomyrmex; species Pogonomyrmex californicus. Next base: position 578,828 of record JAECZD010000029.1, read on the forward strand.
ATCAGCGGCATGCGAATCCTATGGATTCGTAGCAGGAGTGAGGGGATGATTTAAGGAAGGAAAAGAGAACCAACGATCAACCAAACGCGGAAAGAAAAATGATTAAGACAAGACTTACTTTTGTTGTTGCTGAGCACAAATAGTGATTGAGAATTGATTGGCGGGATCCCATGCTGGAGATTCAACGAGATTTTAAGATCGCGCACAGACTCTAATACTGTGGAAAAATGGGTTTCACTGACTGCTCCAGAAGATGCCGTCCTTCGGAAGGTGAAGAAAGTGAAGAGAGCGATCTGCTTTAAATCGCGATTTATATAGGGTTCTGGAAGTGTGGAAAAGATCTGAAAGCGTGATGGATCTCTATGTTAATTTTCGAATGATAGTTCGGAAAAATTGCGAGTGCAGGAAAAGGAGGGGAGCGGCGTTCTGTGGATCGTGATTGTTTTTATTTTCCGGTTTTCCTGGCGAATGACGGAATTAGTTTATGAAAATTTCATCCGTCATTCCACCCTTAATTACTCATTGGCATGCTCATCAACGGCTGCCGATCGCTTTCTCTTGATTTGGCATTTTCTTAGTCTCTCCTCCAGTTTCGGGGGTGTCGACCTTGGACGATCTCGTTTCTAACGCATTAGAAATTTCGATTTTGTATTTCAAATTTTATTAGTATGCTATAAATCTTTTGGCGCCGGCAAGACTGTTCTCCACAAAAAATTTTTGTTTCCGGATGACAGGACGTGTCTCGAGAGGAATTCTGTGTATTTTTTCAGAGTCTCGCGTTTCCGATAATAAAAGAGAAAGTCTTTCTAGATCGTTCGAGGCATTTTTGTTTGCCGACTAGCAGCCGTTATTTCTCTCCGAAAGAATTCGTGAAGTCTGCCGGACGTAACAATATAATAAATACTTTTTCTCAGCATTATGAGTGACGCCAGCACCGATTTTGGCGAATTAGCGACCCTGAGAACCGAAATTCAAACTTTGCAAAGCGAAGTTCGTCGATTCTTAAGTCGCAACTGGGACCATCACCACTGCCAGGGCCATCACCACTACGGAGGCCATCGCAGCAGCCGTCAGATCAAAAACGTAAGTAAGAACATTAATATTTAACACTACTATAGTTCTATTCGTTTCAACTAAATTTCCACAGTTAATCGTTTCCCTTTTTCTTAATCTAAAATTAATAAAATTTTAATTATTAAATCTAAATATTTGTTAATTTTTTATTATTACAGCAAAAAGATGGCAGAAAAGTAAGAAACATGGCGACAAACGGGGACGCAGACATGGCGGACGAGGACGTGACCACGGCCTACCGCCAACATTTTATCAATACTTTTATTATTAATACTGTTATAAAATTATTATAATATAAAATTATATATTATAAAAATAAATAAAAATATTACAAAAATAAAGAAATATAAATATTAAAAATAAGAAATGTTTATTTTTTTTAATACACTCCGTTTTAATACACTCCATTTCCATCTTACAATATGAGATCTAACAAGAGACGAGACATGTTCCATTGTTCATTTTTATTTCTTCAAACACTAAAGTATTTCAGGATATGACTTTAAAATTCATTAAGAAGATCATTCTGTTTTATTAATAATTATTAAAAATATTTTTAAGATATTTAAGATATTTGAGATGAGATATTTTTAATAATTCTCTTTAATAAATTATTTAAATAAATATAACTGTATTAAATAACACAAAAGCAATATTATTAAATAAAACTAACAAATACATAATATGGCAGTAAATATGTACACGAATATGTATCTAGAAAATAAAAAATGCTAAAATACTAAAACGCTAAAATGCTAAAATTAGTTAAAATTAAACAACTAAACACAGTTATGAATTGTATGACTACAGACAGTTACGAACAATAGGAAGCTAAGTTAAAATGTTAACGTAAAACGGTAATATATTTGTATCTTTATACTCATCTAAATAAGATAATTTTAATTTCACATTTAATTTAGAGTTTCACTATACTGTTATGTCCAGCCCGGAGTAAATTGTAAAATTAAGAATTAAGAATTTAAATGGATGAGAATTGAATGGTCCTCGAAAGGACGAATAGCTGCTCTCTCAAGAGTCAGGCGTGGAAACGTGATCTTGAGTCGAACGGACTGTTTATGTCTCGGCATTGGGTCAATGATAAAGAATCGCTATGACGCCTCGCTGTAAACGTACGTTCGTCGGTCGTTTTTTGGTAAAGAAACTTTATTCTTATTACCAGGGAAAGACGCGATTAATGGGATGGGGAAAAGAGATCGAGGGATTTAAAGAAAATAAAAATTAAAATTAAACATTGATTTTAATTGGTAAAATAAAAATACATTGTAACAGTACGTCTCTGCGCGCTCGGTTTTTATTCCTTGGCATGGATGTGGGGACGTGCGCTCAGTTATCGCTCGTTGGATGCCGGATTCGGGAGATACGTTGCGGCCGCCGGGCTTTAATTAATTTACAATAATTGGTGACGCCTTTTGCTGCGCGGTCGTTCGCTGTCGTTTTTCCGCCAGTCGCTTTGCGATGTTCGTAACGCGATTCGATTCGAGTCGTATCGGTAGCGCGTTGCCAGACAACCGGCTCCGCTCGTGTGCGTTGCTAGGCAACCGTCGACGCTGGCCGTGACACGTGGGGCGGATGTCGCGGGAAAGTCCGAGAACACTCCGACTTTCGAGATGAGATGGAACGACAACACTGAGAACACTCGGTATTGTCGTGAGGAGAAAAACCCGAGAACACTCCGATTTTTCCTGAGAAGGGAGGAACAAGAATATCGAGAACGCTCGGTAGTCTTGTGGAGTGAAAAATCTGAGAACATTCCGATTTCTCGAGAAGGAATAGAACAAGAATACGGAGAACGCTCGGTATTCTTTGAGAGAATCTCCTCTCGCTGTTCTGGTCGGAACGGTTGTTGGTAACGGACGGGTCGGAGGAGCGGATAGGACTGTGTCTTTTTCTTAAAATTCGTCGGGTATTTATACCCGTCTCTGCGCCACGTGTCACCGTTTAGTTGGTTAGCGTTTGTTAAGAAAAATCGCTGATCACGTCGTTGATGCGTGACAGCTCGCCGGCGCGCGTGTGTCGGTCGGTCGCGGTCGAGAGTGTTCGGGCGGCCTCGGATGGTGCGGGCCGCATTAGCGCGCGCTAGGAACGGAGCATCTTTCGGATGCTCCGTTACAACATAATAAAGAGCGGAAGAAACAAGAGAAGAAACATTTGTGTGTGTATACGAGGGTCGTTCGATAAGTCAGATAAAAAAGCAATAAAATCACATTTTCCGGAAAATTCTTTTTCACTTTTCAACATAGTCTCCTTGAAACTCTACACACTTAGTCCAGCGGTGTTCCAATTTTTTTATCTCTTCGGAAAAGTAGGAAGTCTCAAAACCTTCAAAATACGCATCCACAGCAGCGATGATCTCCTCATCAGACGAAAATTTCTTTTCCCCGAGCCAGATCTTGAAGTTTGGGAATAGAAAGAAGTCACAAGGGGCCAAATCGGGAGAATAGGATGGGGTAGCAATTCGATGAATCTTAATTCTTGCAACTTTGCCATTGTGACTGTGGAGGTGTGAGCCGGAGCATTGTCATAGTGAAAAATTATTTTTTTGCGCGCCAATCTCGGGCCGTTTCGTTTGCAGCTCTTCGTATAAATGATTCAGAAATGTAGAATAATATGCTCCTATGACTGTTTGACCTTTCTGTAAGTAGTCAATGAAGATTCCTTGGGAATCCCAAAAAACAATAGCCATTATCTTCCTGACCGACAAAACAGTCTTCACCTTCTTCGGCGCACATTCACTAGGCGCTGTCCACTGCTTCGACTGCTGTTTTAACTTGGATATATAGTGATGGATCCAAGTTTAGTCTACGGTCATGAATCGACGCCAAAAGTCTTGTGGATTGCGCTTAAACATCTTGGAAAAATTTATCTGACTTATCGAATGACCCTCGTATATATATATATATATATATATATATATATATATATATATATATATGATATCGCGGGTGTTACATAGGTACGGAGGCCGTTGGGTAGGATTCTTATGAGGGAGAGAATGAATGTACGAGTGAATGAATCTTTGTGAATGAATCTTTGTGTTTTATGATCTTACCCGATTGGTTTAGGGAGGATTTAGGAGCAATAATAGTTAATGTTGATGATTCGATCTGTTTTTTCGATATCTGTTTAAACTTCTTGATTCGGCCCTGATTTTTTTATCGTTTCCAATCGTCAGAACGACGACGATGAGATCATTTTTTAATATCGCGTTGTCGAACTTTAGAAGCTGGGACTTCCGTTTGATTCACTAAGAAGAAAAAGATTGATCAATGAAGAGAGATATGAATGAGAGGTATGAGAGAGAAAGAAAAGGAAAGAACAACGGGAACCTCGCATAGCTCAGATCAGTTCAAAGAGAGAGAAAGAAAAGGGAAGACCAACGGGAGCCTCGCATAGCTCAGACCAGTCCAATGAGACTGAAAGAAAAGGGAAGAACAACGGGAGCCTCGTATAGCTCAGACCAGTTCAATGAGAGAGAGAGAGGAAAGGGAAGAATAGATTAGAATGTTATGGAGCAGAGAAACGAAATAAAAATCTGAAATTTATAATTAATTGATAATTAATAAATGTAAAACTCACTGTTGATTAGCTGGGACGGTTATCTCGAAAGAACAAGTCTCGACTTCTCTTCAGAAGATTGGGATCTTCGAAGTGTTCGAATGGGTCGAACAGTTAGTTGAATGGATGGAAGTGACACTAATGAAAAATTATTTAATAATGCTGCCGCGGTTCGGAAGCAGTCCTATTTATATGGTCAGGGTCTGAATCTTGGTTGAAGGGCAAGAGCGGTGGCAGGAACTCTGAGATGTGTAAAGATAGGAGTTTACATTAGATATCTCCTTCGCTTCTGCTTGGCACGTGCCAAGGTGACAGTATTCGGACTTGCGACAGCTCTAACTCTGGACTAATAATAATAATTCTTAGCATATGCTATTTAAAATTCTTTTAAATTTTTTTTAAAATTAAGTGTATTATTATAATAATCAGAGCGGTTGCAAATCTTTCTCTTGTTTTTTGAAATTCAATATAATTCAGTATCTTATCGAGGAAATTAAGAGGAAATTAATATTCTTATATGAGGAAAATTATAATATTCGTCTTTTTGGAAAGAAAAGAACCGTGGAGTCCACTGGACGTAACAATACATATTCAATGCATTTGAGGCTAGAACGTAGAAAAATCTAATTAAAGAAGCAGTATTACTACAAATCATCATATCATTAAATTTGATATATTATGTCTTTTTAGAGCATTATTTATATTCTTTCTAAATTGATAAACTTTGTATAAACCTACAAGAGAAAAAAGGTTAAAATATTTAAAAAAATAGATATTTAAAATAAATTAGGGTATTACAATTTTTTACCTATTTCAATTCTTTGTAAATAAATTTTTTTCAATCTCGTTCATTAAGCTTCAAACCATTAAGTTATGTCTGCTCGTTTATCAACTACTTGACTTCCATAATATTTTTCCTTAATTGAATGAAATACTGTAAGTACGAAAAAATAAAATGTTACGTACATAAAAAATGAATATTAAGAAATTAAATATTAATTATAGAAATTATAACCATTGTTGCAAACTTATCTTTATTTAACAATATGAAATCTAACAAACGATGATGTTCCGCTGTTCATTTCTACAATCTTTAAATGCTATCATATTTAAAATGTTTCTAATATTTCAGGATGTTGCTTTAAAATTTTTTTTTCCTGGACATTCTGAAAATATATGATACACATAATTTTAATACAATATATTTCTTGTACTTTTATTAGTACAATTTCACTAGGAAGAACGTTCTGTTTTATCAATAATTTAAATATATCTTTTGATAAATTATTTAAATAGATATAATTGTCTATATTAAATGATTCGAAAGCAATATTATTAAATTAATCGCGATATAAAACTTTAAAACATTAACAAATATGTAATATATAGCAGTAAATATGTACATAAATCTGTATCCAGTTAAAAATATAAATCTGGAATAATAGAAAGTTATTAGTTTTATCTGCTTATATATTTATCCTAAAATATCATGTAAGAATTATCAATTTTTATTAGTATATGTACATAAAAAAAACAGAATTTAATTATTCCATGGGAATTAGAAACGTTCATATAAATTTATATAACCTTAATGGGACCTAATATATCAAATTTAAATGATATGATGACTTTATAGTATACAATTACTTATAGGAATATAAATCTAAATAATATAAATAAAGTAATACAAAGCTATTATTGTAACAGAGCATCCGATGCTCTATTACTAACGCGCGCAAATGCGGCCCGCGCCATCCGAAGCCGCCCGAACGCTCCCGACCGCGACCGACCGACACACGCGCGCCGACGAGCTGTCACGCAGCAACAACATGTTTTATTGTTACCTTAACAAATTAAACGGTGACACGTGGCACGGATAGGGGTATAAATACCCGACGAATTTTTACGAACGAGACCAGTCCTATCCGCTCCTCCGACCTGTCCAACACCGACAGCCGTTCCGACCAGAACAGCAAGAGAGAGTTCTCTCAGCGAATACCGAGCGTTCTCCGTATTCCTGTTCATACCTTTCTCGAGCATTCGGAGTGTTCTCCGCTTTCTCGCTCTCGCAACGGATACCGAGCGTTCTCGATATTCTTGCACCTCCCGACTGAGGAAAATCAGAGGGTTCTCAGATTTTCCTCCTCCCGACAATACCGAGAGTTCTCTGTATTGTCATTACATCTCATCTCGAAAGTCGGAGCGTTCTCGGACTTTCCCGCGACGCCCGCCCCACGTGTCACGGCTAGCGTCCACGGTTGCCTAGCAACGCTCGGGCCCGGTTGCCTGGCAACCCGCGTCTACCGATACGAACCCGGCATCCGGCGAGCGAAAATCCGAGCGCACGTCCCCGCGTCCGTGCATAGCGACAGGCGAATACCGAGCGCGCAGGGACGTACCGTTACATTATTATATTTTTGTCAGTTTATATATTTTTATAAAAGTCGTGAAATAGAACAATGCTAAAATTAGTTAAAATTAAACGATTATAAAAATTATTACGTAAAAGTTATTACGATTATAACAGTTACGAACAATAGGAAACTAAGTTGAAATGTAAAACAGTAATATTTATATATCTTTCATCTAGAGTCATAACTTTAATTTCGCCATTAATTTAGAGTGTATACATTAAATGTTTTTGGCAGGCAAGAACGTAAAAAAATCTAACTGAGAGTTTAACTGAGAGAATAGTATCACAATCATTATCATTAAATTTGGTATATTAAGTTCTTTCAGGGCATCATTTATGTCTCTTCTAAACATTGATAAATTTTGTATAAACCTATAAAGAAAAACGTCTTTAAAATATTTAAAGAAATAAATAATCAATTTAAATTAAAACACGTATTACAATTTTTTTACCTATTTCAATTCTTTTTAAATAAATTTTTTTCAATGTCGTTTACCATTACCATTTACTATTTTCCTTCAATTGAATAATAAACTTATATCTTTATTTAACAATTTGAGATCTAACAAAGAGCGTGACATGTTCATTGTTCATTTCTACTTCTTCAAACACAATCATATTTAAAATATTTCTAATTAAGATTGTTATAATTTTTCAGGATGTTGCTTTATAATCTTTTCTCCCTAGATATCTTGAAAATATCTGATACACAAAATTTTAGTACAATATATATTTCTTATACTTTTATTAATACATTTCATTAAGGAGATCATTCTATTTTATTAATAATTATTAAATATACCTTTTTAAATTATTAAATAATTTATCATAATTTATGATAAATTATTTAAATAAATTATCATAACTGTATTAAATAACTCGAAAGCAATATTATCAAATAAAATTTTAAAACAGATCACTTTTTCATCGGTTCGTATTCCGAGAGGATGTATTAAGTACGCGGATATGCTCGTCGGTTTGTCCGGGTTTGGAATGATAAAGCGGCAAGACGAATAAATCCTTGATATTAATTTATTTATTCAGCAAGGAATTTTGGATAACAGATTAATCGATGGTCAATCGTGATGGCGACGATTGCAGCGCGTTTTATAATTTAAGCAGCGGCGCAATTGTTATCCAATGGAGTGGACGCGATTATGTACAGCGGGTATAAGTAATTACAGGCGGCACGGATGCGGATATTTACAGCGGTGCGGATGCGGATATTTACAATGGGCGCGGTCGAGGATCGGAGCGGCGCGGATGCGGTAGCGATTCGTCATAGGCGCGGATATTTACAGCGGCGCGGATCGCGGGTATTTACAGCGGACGCGAATCGCGCGTATTTACAGCGGACGCGGATCGCGGGTAGATACTCGGAAGCGAGGACGGCGGCGACGGTTCACAGCGGCGGGTGCCGGCGTGTTCGGTCACAGGGCGCAACGGCCAGAAACACCTGGCGTGGCGAGTTTGCCGTATGTTGCGTTTATTGTTCGGAAGTCGGAGGAGATGCTTAGCCAGCGCCAGTAACTCCTGGCTGGGGCAGCGAACACGCTACCTCGAGCGTTCCCGGCAAGCAGATTTGATGGATCAGATAGGAAACGGAGAATCGGCTCTGGCCAGTAACTCCTGGCTGGGGCGGCGTACTCGCAATCTCTGCTTGGCGAATTCTCTATTCGGGATCGGAGTCAGTTTCGCTAAGCAAGCCCGGCGGATGATTCCGAGAATCTGTTTTTTACGGTCGGATCGGACTTTTTATACTTCGCGGATCGATAATTTGGTTACACTCGGCGTATCTTCGGCTCGATCCGCGGGTATTATTTTGCCGAACTAATTTATAATAACAAAATCATTAACAAACAGTTTCGTTCGTTATTTCTTGTATTTTAAGTGACGCGTTCGGGTTTCTCCGGGCGGGTTTCTCGGGTATCTTCGCCGCGTCACGCTAAGTAGTGCAGATTCTCCGTACGGCCCGTAGGCCATGATTATTATTACAATAATTTAAGAGTTTATTGGCGCTTTCGCGCCTTTAAACCGACGGATAGTCGGTCGGCTTTCGTCCGCAGAATGAAGGGTCGAACGGAACGATGCGGCGGGGTGCATCGTTACAATTTTAACAAATACGTAATATATGGCATATAAATATATACATAAATATTTGTCTAGATAAAAATATAGATCTAATAATAAAAAGTTATTATTATCTGCTTAGATGTTAATCTTAAAATATGTAAGAATTATATCAATTTTTACTAGTATATGTACATAAAAATCAGAATCTAATTATTTCAAGGGAGTTAGAAACATTCGATGCCTTAAAAGACCTGATGTATCAAATTTAATATGATATGACGACTTTGTAATACATAATTATGTATACGAATATATATCTAAAAAATAATAAGAAGCTATTATTATATTTTTATCTATTCATTTTTATTATTTTTATCTATTCATTTTTATTTTATCTATTCATTTTTATTTTATCTATTCATTTTTATTTTATATTTTCATAAAATAAAATAAAAATTAAACGACTACAAAAACAGTTATGAACAATAGGAAGCTGAAATCTTATATGTAAAACATATATTTTTTATATAAAGCGGTATAATTATATATTCATCTTAAGCCATAATTTTAATTTCACCTTTAATTTAATTTAGAGTTTCGTATACATTGCATACTATTCAATGCATTTAGCAAGCAATACTTTAAATTATTATTATCATTAAATTTGGTATATTAAGTGTCTTTCAAGGCATCATTTATGTCTCTTCTAAATATATCTTTCCTAAGTATTGACAAATTTTGCATAAACATGTAAGAGTAAGAGAAAAAGACGTTAAAATATTTAATGAAATCAAAATAAATTAGGACATATATTATAACTTTTTATACCTGTTTCTCTTCTTTAAGTAAATAAATTTTCTTCAATTTCGTTTATTACGTTTCAAACCGTCCGGAATTAAGTCCGTTCATTAAATACAATTAATTTTTAATCAATATTTTTTTCTTAATTTACTTAAAATATGTTAAAATATTTCAGGATGTTGCTTTACATTTTTTTTCTGAATACCCTGAAAATGTATGTACATGAAATTTTGATACAAGTACAATATGTTTTTACTTTTATTAATATATTTTCATTAAGGAAATGATTCAATTTTATTAATAATTATTAAATATATCTTTCTGATATATTGTTTAAATATATCATAATATAATGTTTAAATATATCATAATATAATTAAAAGTTGCACAACAATCTGTACAAACTATAATATTTGAACACTTGCTTTGATTTTTGGAAAACACAAACACGTATGTAAAAGACAATAAAATGAAAAATACAGAGAGCGTCCCGTTTGCTTACATTCCCGATTGCCTATAGCTTCGTTTGCACATAGCATATTGCACACAGCACATTGCACACACGATAATATTGCGCGCAGCGCATTGCACACACGACAATATTGCGCACAACGCATTGCACACATGACCGTATTACACACAGCACATTGCATACACGACAATATTGCACACACGACCGTATTGCACACATGACCGTATTGTACACACGTCCATATTGTACACATCGCATCGTATACCATCCGTCATTTGAAGGATCTTGCAATAGCCCTGATTTATCGGCCTGATTTATCCATAGAATCGATAATGATGGACTCAGGCACATTGGAAAGAACATATTAGTGGTAATGAAAATAGAATAATAAGAAAAATAATAAATAATGTTAATTTTTGATAAATATTATACTTACTTTAGGGGTTCCATTTTAAAATTAGATAAAAATAATCAGATAACAAATGGCATTAATCGGCAGATCGGGTCCTAGTGTCGAATAATTTTTTTGTAAATTTTCAAGCCAAGTGTTTATATTGGTTGCATGTCAAATTATTGCATGTCATTTCTTGCTTATGATGTCACAAAACTAATATGACTCCAGCGAGCCTTAAATTCACATAACAAATCTACATGAGAAAATATTTTTACACACTAGTTTATATAAGGGGGTATCATTATAAGTATCATTTCATCCTTGTTGCTCACCAAATGTTAAATAAGGATAGAACACAGTATAATCAATATAGACATTCCGCAATGGATGAAAGTCTCAATTGACCATCACATACGACGACCAAATTTGAAATCAAATTTCCCCCACTTTCGAAAATTCTTATTGCGAAAAATATCATCTCAGCCAGGATCGAACATGGATCGCATGCTTTACGCGCGAGTGTTTTAACCATTTGATCACCGAGGTATATGATAATATTTATCGCAATAACCGAATAAATAATCAGAAAGAACGCTTGCCAGTGCCGCGTGAAAAATAAACAAAAATAATTTCAACCGATATATGTTTCAAACAATCAGATAATAGAATTAATCGATTTCAAATTTGATTATCGATGTAATAGGGAAGGAAACAAATTTTTAACTATGCTTTGAATAGGCTACGTTGTAAGATCGTTAATTATAATGTCACGTGGTTTGCAATATAAACACCGACTAGTTCGTGGTCGGGCCTCGCCGTAACGCACACTCTCCCTTCTTATTCGGGGGCTCGAGCTTGATGCAATCTCTCCTGTCGTGCTCCAGGAGGATTATTTGTATAATTGCCAATGGCGTTGGTGTCGCCGCTGCAGTTCGACCCGCATCCATCGAGAGAATAGGACCATCATCTCTTTGGAGTACCGGTGGGGATTCGAGAGAATACAAGTATATATATGTATATTGTAATATATGTATATATGTGTATCATTGAATTGTTGACGTGTTATTCTAAACACGTTATTTGCGATAAATATCATCACGTGCCTCGGTAGTCGAAGGGATAAGATGCCTGCCCGGTAAGCAGGAAATCCAGGTTCGATTCCTGGCTGAGATGGTATTTTTTCGCAAAATAATTACGAGTTTTCACAACTGGTTCGTGGTCGGGCCCCGCCGTGACGCCCTCCCTTCTTACTTGGCTTGAAAATTTACAAAAAATTATTCGACACTAGGATCCGGTCTGCCGATTAATGCCATTTATTATCTGATTATTTTTATCTAATTTTAAAATGGAGCCCCTAAAGTAAGTATTTATCAAAAATTAACGTTATTATTTTTCTTATTATTCTACGTTACCACTAATATGTTTTTTCCAATGTGCGTGAGTCCATCATTATCAATTCTATGGATAAATCAACTATACTACTACAAGACCCTTCAAATTAATGACAGATGATATATGATGCGATGTGTACAATATGGACGTGTGTACAATACGGTCGTGTGTGTAATATTGTCGTGTGTGCAATATTGTCGTGTGTACAATATTGTCGTACGTGCAATACGGTCGTGTGTGCAATGCGTTGTGTGCAATATGGTTGTGTGTACAATGCGTTGTGCGCAATATTGTCGTGTGTACAATGCGTTGTGCGCAATATTGTCGTGTGTGCAATGCGTTGTGTGCAATATGATCGTGTATGCAATTCGTTGTGCGCAATATTGTCGTATGTGCAATAGTGTTGTGTGTGCATTATGGTCGTGTGTGCAATATGCTGTATGCAAACGAAGCTGTAGGCAATCAGGAATGTAAGGAAGCCTCAAAAATACATACATTTCTTAAAAGCAGTATTTATATTGCTTCTTAGAACTTATCTGCAAAATAATAGACACAAACATGAGTCACTTGCATTCCAACAAATTATCACGAACTGTCAAACTCACCGCAAAACATCGTTGACCATCAATCGGACATGTGAAAAAAAATGCAAGCATACTATCTCGCTCACTTTTTCGTTTACTACTTTCTTTTCACGTTATGCGTATACATCACTGCGAGGGCTGTGGAATTTTAAATTTGATAGAGACTTTTTAATAATCACTCAGAATCGTGATGTTAGAGACTGTAGTTAGAGATACATTTTCCAATTTTTCACGAAACATATTATATTCTGCCCGTCAATAATTGGGTCATACAGACCCTTCTCGTTCTGATGATCCTCTGTGTCGATAAGATTAATAATAATAAATATGCAATCATCAAAAAGGACATATTAGCAGTAATCCAGATTATAATTCGAAGCACAACATGTTACGAAATATATATTTATATCTTATTACTCTAGATTATTGCTAAATATCCGTTTCGATGCGTGCATATTTATCACATTAGATCTTATCAACCCTGTGGATAAATCAGGTCAATAAATCAGGGCCATTATTAACCGTTTGAGTCCGTTTGAGGGGGTATTGAAAAAACACTGTCGAAGAATCCCAAACAGCGCAACCGCGCTTTCTCTAAATGAGTACGAAAAGACCCAAGCAGCGCGATGGCGCTTGTTTCTTTTTATGTAAAGGAAAAAACATTTGGTTTAGTAAAGTTGCCACAACGTAACTTGCGACAATGCGTAGTCTGTAGCACCAAAAATGCAATAAAAAGATCACATTTAATTTGCGTGCGATGTAAAAAAGGAATTCATCCAATATGTTTTGATAAACACCGATGTCACAAATTATAAGTGTTACTCTCCATTTAAATTGTTTGTTCATAACACAAAAATATTGTTAATTTGTAATTCGTTATTTTATAAAATACATCTGTATTATTACATATGCGTACTGTAAATTTATAAATATTTCAAATTTTGTTCGATAAAAATTATTGAGGAGATAACAATGAAATAAAAATTTTTATTTTGTAATGTATTATTGCATTATTATAGTATTATTCTACCTATTGTAAAATGTACTATTTACATTAAAAGGAGCTGTGTGATGTACTTGCATCAGTAAATCTGATCGCGCGACTTCGACAATCGGTAACGCACCGTCAGTTGTCCACAATGCTCGAAATGTGCTGGGTTTTCTCGACATAAAATCTCAACAGCGCGATCGCGCTGCTTGGGACTCAAACGGTTAAACCCAGTGAATTGACGGACAGTGTACATTGGACTAACTTGACTCAGTAGCGCCTCTCGCGACAAAAATTACAAAGGCGACGACGATAAATGACAATGATTATGCTCCTTAAAGTAAAAATTTCCAAATCGGACTTTGCGTAGCAATATCTCTGCTCATAGGGCATGTAGCAGAGAAATAAAAATACTTTTATTACACAAGTTGAACTCAAACTACTGATTAAGCCTACTTAGAACTTGTTCTGTTTAACCATTATTGAATCGTTATTGTTCTGTTTAGCCGATAATTTCGGGTGCTCGCATCTCGCCGACTCATATAAAGTCACACGGTAGTGTTCTCAATTGATTTGACACCCGAGACACTATCATGTCTCCTGATTATATACATACATATTGTAAAAATTGAAGTACGAGGGCGGTTTGAAAAGTCCGTGTAAAGTCAGAAAAATAGCATCACGTGTGTGTATCGAGGTTATTTTCAGTTAGTAGCATTTCTTGGAAGAACACACACCAAGTTTCAGCCAGATTGATCTATTTCTCTGTATTTGGCGTTCATTTGAATCGAGGAAGTCGAATGATTTCTAAAAAATAGATGAAAGAGAATTTCGTGTGTTGATCAAGCATTACTTTATGAAAGGCAAATCGCCTCAGAAGACTAAAAAGAAGCTTGATAAACATTATGGTGAATCTGCACCTTTGATTAGAACAGTTTATAAATTTCAAACGTTTCGGAGTGACCATATGAGCACAAGTGACGCTGAACGTTCTGGACGCCCTGGTTGAGGCTATTATTCCAGAAATCATTGATAAAATCCATGATATAGTAATGGATAATAGAAGAATCAAGGTGCGAAAGCAGTGCTGTGGGCATCTCGAGTGAATGGGTACATAATATTTTGCATCAACATTTAAGTATGAAAAAGTTATCTGCAAGATAGGTGCTGCGATTGCTTACAATTGATCAAAAATGAAATCGTGTGAAGCGTTCCAAGGAATGTTTGCAGCTGTTCCAACGGAATCCACAGGATTTTAGGCGTCGTTTCGTTACTGTGGACATGAAACATGGATACACCACTACACGTCTGAGACCAAAGAACAGTCCAAACAATGGGTTGCCAGCGGGAAGTCTGCCAAAGAAGACGAAGACTATTCCTTCGGTCGGGAAGATTGGCGATTGTTTTTTGGGATTCGTAAGGAACAATATTCATCGACTATATGAAAAAGGGTAAAACTATTACAGGTGAATATTATTCATCGTTATTGAACTGTTTGAAAACCGAGCTGCAAGAAAAACATCCACAATTTAATCACAAGAAAGTCCTTTTCCATCACGACAACGCACTAGCTCACTCTTCCGGAGTTGTAGCCGCAAAATTGATAGAGTTACGGTTCAAACTCGTTCCGTATTCTCCCTATTCTCCAGATTTGGCTCCCTCGGACTATTACTTATTCCCAATGCGAAGAAATGGCTAGCGGGAAGAAGATTTGATTCAAACGAGGAGGTGATTGCGGAAACGAATGTCTATTTTGCACAGTTGGACCAATCATATTGTTGCGGCCGTGCAGTGTTCCGTTCGGCGCTGCCTCCAAGAAATCAATCAATATTAATCAATGAGAGTTTTAAGTAATGATCGGCAACGCGTTATTCTCCGGTTGTTTTAGTGATTTTCACAGCCAGATTTCGCGGCGGACGGACGCATTTCTGTGCCGGTGTATCGTTGGCTTAATAAAGAACGTGTTTTTCTTAAAATAGTGTTCTCCTTTCCGGAAGCGCTCCACCAAGTACCGCGATCGCGAGAAGCAACGCCGCGAATGCGACAATTTTGGGGGCTCGTCCGGGATCGAATTTTTGTTTTCGATCCGTGTGTGTGTGTGTGTGTGTGTGTGTGTGTGTGTGTGTGTGTGCGTGCGTGCGTGCGTGTGTGTGTGTGTGTGTGTGTGTGTGTGTGTGTGTGTGTGTGTGATAATGGCGGAGCAACAGACAGAAGAGACGGGGACCGGACAAGAAAAAGCGACAGGACGGAAAGTGGTTTCTGCTAAAAAGAGGGCCTGTACTCGAGGGGATGGGCCGGAGGCGTCTCCGAACTTGAAAGAGATTCTTCGCTTAACGCTGGAAAAGCTTCGCTCTCCAAGGGAGGAGCGCGCTCGACGGGAGACGAAAACATCTTCGATGTCCGGTCCGCAGGAAGAGATTCCGCAACGTCCGATATCAGGCCAGTCGTTTTCAAATTTTAATTTCGATTGCGGAATAAAATTAAAGCTCGATACGTATGACGGGAATGTTCTGTTGCGTGAATTTCGTACACAATTTGATTTGATTGCGCGGGCTAATGATTGGGGTAATTCCGAGAAGGCCGTTGTGTTGGCATCCTGCCTCAGGGGGAAGGCGCGTTCAATTTTGGAGGGAGGAACGGAGCCGAAAATTCTCAATTCGATAGTTTGGTTGTGCGATTAGAGTTGCGTTTCGGGGAGAATTTTTCTATTCAAAATTATTACCTTCAATTTATAAATCGAAAACCAGGAGAGGAAATAGCTGCGTTAGGCTCAGAATTAGAGCGACTTTCTCGTCTGGCTTATCCGGAATGTTTTCCCGGTATGCGAGACAAAATTGCCTGTTTCCAATTTATTGTGACTTTATCGGATGGGAACATTAAACAAATTCTTCAATTGAAGGGGCTCACGTCCTTGAAGCTTGCCGTTGAGAGAACAATGGCAATTAAAATTATAAGAGAAAATAGTTTTGGAAGAAAGGTCTATAATGAACAAGCGGGAATAAAGAATTTTTCTTTTTCTAACGGGAGAAACTTTAGTGGGAAAGAAATAAAGTTTTCAAAAAACGAAATAAGCGGGAAGCGAATTATGAGGGATCAAAAAGTTATGTGGAGAGGAATAATAATAAATTTCCTCGCAAGAAAAAGAGTGCTGGCAATGTGGTAAACAGGGACACTTTCGCTCGAAGTGTCCAACCCTTTTGGAATCGCAAAAGGGAAATTAGGTTTCGTTGAGCTTACGGGGGCGAGTTCAACGAAGAAGGGTAATGCCCCAAGTAGCATTAGGCGTTTTAGAAGAAATTGTGAAAAAAATGAAAGTTTTGTTTTGCGCGGTTTGCTAAGTGAGAAAGATTGTTTATTTAAGTTAGATACGGACTCCGATGTTACACTCGTAAATAGTGGTTTTGCAGGTATTAAAGGGAAGCGATTTTCTAGTAGGAGAAAGTAACTTAAGATATCCTACAGGGGAAAAAGTTCCGGTAAAATTTAAAGTTTTAATTAAGATTGAGATAGGCAGGTTTACTTTGGAGATTTTTGCGTTTGCGGTTGAAATAGCTGAGGATTGTATTCTGGGAGCGGATTTCTTTTCGCGCGTAGGAATGCAATCGGCTATGGAGGCTTTTTTCAAGAAGGATTAGAAGTTAGTTTCTGTCGGCGGAACGAGTGTGGAGGAGGGTGTTCCTATGGCATTGAAGGAATTCTTCAATAATAATTCTCGTGAATTAGAAGAGAATCAGAAAGTGATTTTTGCTAAACTTTTGCAGGAATTTCACGATGTATTTTCTGAGCAAGCCGTTGCGGGAAAGTGTAAAGTTCTTCAACATAAAATTGAATTGTTAGATTCTCGTCCTATTAAACAGGTTCCTAGGAGAATTCCAATACATTTGCGTTCAGAAATTGAAAGAATTATGGAGAACATGAAAGAACAAGGGATAATTGAAGAATCTTCAAGCCCTTGGGTTTCTCCAGCAGTTTTGATAAAGAAGAAAGAAGGTCCTCTTAGATTTTGCGTTGATTATCGGAAATTGAATACGGTTATGAAAAAAGATTCTTATCCGCTACCAAGGGTTGATGATCTTCTTGATCAGTTATCGGGAAATACCTGGTTTTCCACTCTGGATTTGAAGAGTGGTTATTGGCAGTGAAAATTCGTCCCGAAGATAGGAAAAAGACTGCTTTTTCTGTGGGTAATGGGCTATGGCAATTTGTCGCGATACCTTTTGGTCTGTGTAATGCCCCCGCTACCTTTGAACATCTTATGGAATGGGTACTTCGAGATTTACTTTCGAAAATTTGCCTGGTTTATTTGGATGACGTGATAGTATTTGGCAAAACTTTTGAGGAAATGAAAGAGAATTTAAGAGAGGTTCTTTTGAGATTTCGTGCTGCGAAACTTAGTGTTAATCCAAAGAAATGTAATTTATTTAGGAGACAAGTAAAATATTTCACGTTGTTTCTTCCGCCGGGATCGCTACGGATCCTGAGAAAACTGAAGCGGTCACTGAGTGGCCAGTTCCTCAGAATAAGAAACAGGTCTGAAGTTTTCTTGGATTTTGCTCATATTATCAGAAATTTGTTAAGGGATTTTCTTCAATTGCGAAGTTTTTGGTTAAAGTTAACTGAGAATTTGATTAAATTTGATTGGACCGGGCAATGTCAAGAAGCATTTTTGAAATTAAAGCAGGCATTAACGTCTGCATCTCTTCTTTCTTTTCTGAAGGAAGAAAGAAAGATGATTCTGGATACGGATGCTTCAGGTTTTGGAATAGAGGTGGTACTTTCTCAAGTTCAGGACGGCTGTGAGAGGGTTATTGCCTATTATAGTCGGGTTTTGAACAAGCCTGAGCGGAATTATTGTACAACAAGAAAAGAGTTATTAGCTTTGGTAGAATCGGTGAAACACTTTCATTATTATTTGTACGGAAAGAGTTTTTCTATCCGAACTGATCATGCTTCTTTGAGATGATTGATGTCCTTCAAAGACTTGGAGGGACAATTTTTCTCGCTGGACGGAAAGATTACAGTAATACGATTTTAATGTTGCTCATCGTAAGGAGATTACACACGGTAACGCCGATGGTCTTTCGAAACGTCCATGTGCAGTTGAAAAATGTAGATACTGTACTAAGGTGGAAGTTCAGAGGGGGCTTTCTGACGATAAAGTAGTTGCTCGAATTGTTTTGCGTGAGAATTCTTCTGAAGAATGGCGTAAGGCCCAAATGGAGGATCAGGAACTGACAATGTTTTTACTCGCCAAGGAAAGTGATTTGCGACCTACTTGGGAGGAAGTTTCTTCGAGGGATTTGTCTGCCAAGATTTATTGGCATCAATGGCATGCCTTGGAAGTTCAGAATGGGATTTTGCATAAGAGATGGGAGGCTCCTAATTTGAAAAACAGTTTTCTTCAGTTGGTGGTCACCTGCGAAGCAAAGTGAAGCAGATTTTAGAAGAAGCACATGATACTCTTTCTGGAAGGCATTTCGGAATCAATAAAACGCTGGAAAAGATCCGGAAGCGTTTTTATTGAGCAATCTGTAAGAAGGATGTTGAGGAATGGTGCAGAACCTGTAGGATTTGTGTTGCGAAAAGAAGTGCTACGGATAAAAGGAAATCTCCTTTGCAGATCTTTAATTCGGGAGCTCCTTTTGAGAGGATTCAAGTGGACATTTTAAGCCCGTTATCCGTTTCTTCTTCAGGCAATAAATATCTCCTAGTTGTTGTGGATTGTTAAATGGGTAGAGGCTTTTCCTCTAAAGAATATGAGAGCTACTATGGTAGCAGAAATTTTTGTTAATCAGGTTGTTTCTAGATATGGGGTTCAGTTGGAATTTCATACCGATCAGGAGAGAAATTTTGAATCGCAGCTTTTTCAAGAATTAATGAGAATTTTGGGAATTAGGAAAACGAAGACGACCGCTCTTCATCCTCAGTTTGATGGTCAAGTTGAAAGGCAACATCAGACAATTTTACAGTATTTGTCGAAGTTTATTGAAGAGAATCAAAAGGATTGGGATCGTTGGATTCCCATGTTTCTTCTTGCTTATAGGACCTCTAAACATGAGGCTACAGGCGTAACTCCTTCGGAATTGTTTTGCGGAAGAGATCTTACCTTGCCGATGAATTTGCTAAGAGGTACTCCTCCGAGTTATGGTTTTTCCGAGTCAGCGGAGAAGTACGTTGGGGATTTGCGGCAGAAACTGAATGAAATTCATCAAGAGAGAGATTGGAATCAAAGTCTTTGAAGATCAAATGCCACTATGACCGTAAGGCTAGGCATCCCGTTTTTGAGGAGGGACAAAAGGTTTGGTTATTTAATCCTCACCGTAAGAAGGGTAAGTCTCCCAAATTGCAGTGCAATTGGGAAGGGCCCTATGAAGTTATCAAAAAGTTGAGTAACGTAATTTTTTGTATTTCCCGTTTAGGAGGTCGAGCAAGCAAGGTTGTGCATGCCGATAGGTTAGCTTCTTTTAAGGAAAGGGAAGAATTTCAGAAAGGTTTTCGGAGCCCAGTAATAGTTTCTTTTGTCGAGTTTTGATTGTTCAGTCTCGTTCTTCCTAGTAGCGATTAAAGTCCGGTTCTTGCGGAATAAAGGGGAATTAAAAATATTAGTTGTACCTTTTTAAGAAGTTACTATTTTCTGTTTTCTTTTCTTTTTCTTCAAGTTTTCAATTTTTTGAGAGACGTTGAGGGAAGATCCGGAGGGAAGATCCGTTCAACAGGCAAGAACTTCGAATCAAACATCGAGCTGAAGAAGTTTTTTTTTAAAAGAAAAAGAAGTCTGCCTCGCTCCCGGTTTTCCGAGTCGTGGTTTTTCCGAGGGACGTAGGGCAAATGCCGAGGCAGGGGCTCAGTGAGTCTTTCTTAAAGACGAAGGGTCCATGACGAATACCCCCCTTTTGCCCGAAGAATAAAAGAGAGAAGCGCAAAGCTCAAGATGAAGAGTCAAGAAAGAAGCGCACAAAATTTCAAGAACAAGATTCTTCTGAAGAGTAGAAGACTGGGACTAGAAGTAGCGGCGCCCGGTAACCTGAGGCAGCAGCCTAGGATAGGGCAGGAAGTCGCCAGGTGCTCAGAAGTCTTGTCCAAGAAGAAGTTCTTGAACAAAGAAGAATTGTCGGAACGACAATTTTATGAAAAGGGGGGCAGTGTTGCGGCCGTGCGGTGTTGCGCTCGGCGCTGCCTCCAAGGAATCAATCAATATTAATCAATGAGAGTTTTAAGTGAGGATCGGCCCTTGGCAACGCGTCGTTCTCCGGTTGTTTTAGTGATTTTCACGGCCAGACGGACGGACGCATTTCTGTGCCGGTGGCTGTATCGTTGGCTTAATAAAGAGCGTGTTTTTCTTAAAATAGTGTTCTCTTTTCCGGAAGCGCTCCACCGAGTACCGCGATCGCGAGAAGCAACGCCGCGAACGCGATAATATTATTCGGAAGAAATCAACAAACGAGAGCAGCATTGGACGAAGTGTATAAGCCTTCGTATCTGGCATCCTAGATCAGCACAAAGTGAGAAAACGGGACAAAGTATTCTCAGTCTCCGCCAAACATACTTGATTTTCGCTTCCTTCGAAACAGAGTATTCTCAATCTCAACGCTTCCTTAACAACATTATGAGCAAACCGGGATGGAGTTTTTTCAGTCCTCGACAAGCATACTTGTCACTCGTTCCTGTCTATCTTCCACTCCGAAACGGAGCATTCTCATCTATCTCGCCTACACGAGCACACGGGACGGAATATTCTCGGTTCCCGACAAGCATACTTGTCTACAAAATTCACGAAGCGGAGCGAGCATTCTCGCTCCTAACATTCGAATACCCACCGACCGCGCGGAAATATCGAGTAACGCGGCACGCACTGTCGACGCTAACGCCGAATCACCGTTCGACCAATCGCACGCCGGCGCGGCCTGTAGGCTCCGACACGAGCCAATCTCTCGCCCCGACGCACGCGTCGCGCACTCTGTACACATCACGCACATCTCGTGCGCACCAAGGACTTCGCGGCCAACCATACATCACGCCCGTCAGCAAACGCGCCCAGGCGAACTCGTCCCGCTGTGTATCCACCTGGTTTGATACAAATAAATATCCTTTTTACCAAACAACTGAGTTATACATTGTTATTAATTACCGAACCTGGCAACCGACGAGCACGTCCGCGCACCCGAACTCGAACGTAGGCGAAGACGAACCGTTACGGCGGTCCGTATAAACCTTTTTCAACGTAGTCTCCTTTAAAAGGAAAAAGGTTTATCGTGAAAAATTAAGTAGTTTTCATTTTACATGGACTTTTCAAACTACCCTTGTATTATTATTTTGTGAAATCTTTAGAAGCATATTTTACATATTTACAAAGAAATATGTACAAATTTAATATATATAAATAATATAAATAATAAATTATATAAACGAAAATACGAATTGAAGTTTATACAAAAATGAATGAATTTCTAAATACAACATGTTTTATTTAAAAATGTCTAATCGGAAGTACATTTATATTATTTTATAATATAATGACTTATTATATTTAGAAGACATAATGTTTATGTCTTTCAAATATCCTTTTTTAGATATATTAAATGAATATATAGTTTTGAATTGAATTAGTATAATTTTATTATTTAATCTATTATTGTAATTAATATTATTTAATGATTTTTAAGGTTTGCAAAAATGACTATGTCATTGTTGACTTAAAAAATGAAGCTGAAGGACTTGAGACGAGTATACATTGGCATGGAATCTTTCAAAATGGATATCAATATTATGATGGTGTACCATATTTGACGCAATGTCCAATTTTATCAGCAAATACATTCAGGTATATAATATATAATAATACAAGAAAGTGTAAAAAATACTGTAGGATTAATTAAGCGTAAGAAAGTGAGAAGTGGGTTATCGAAAGTAGGAAGAGCCGTTGCAGTCATGCAGACTGAGGTACAGATATCTACTTAGATCGCTAATCTGTAGCTTCGACGAATGGAAAAATTGTTCGGCAGAATATTCGGTTTCAGATATTTTACCCTTAACAAAATGTTATCTCGTTGCTTTCCGAATATTTAGAGGAAAAGATTAATTGAACCTTCAAATGATGCCACTTTCATATGTAATATTTGTATTTTATTTACTTAATATATATTGGGTCTATGCATAATTCCGTAGCGAAATTCCGACAGATGTCGTTCGCAGTTGTTTTTCCGCTCGCACATGTGTCAAACATATGAAGTGTCGTACATTAAGTGAAAGCTGAAATTTGTGCCGACATTTTAAGAAAGTATTCATCGAGATCCGTGACGTATACGAAGTTTAATTATATTTTGAATTATATTTTGAATGGAAAGAAAAAATGTGTATTTTCGATGTATTTCGCTTTTTTATTTCCGAAAAGGCAAAAATGCGTCGCAAACTCACAAAAAGATATGCTTCGTGTACGGAGAGAATGCCGTAAGCGAAAATGTGTGTCGGAAATGGTTTGCGAAATTTCGTTACGGAGATTTTGATCTCCAAGATGCTTCTCGCTCTGGTCGGCCAGTCACTACTGATCAAATCAAGGCTTTAATCGACTTCAACCGGCATTTGACTACAGAGATTGGACATAATCTCAACATTGATCAATCAACTGTTTCAAGACATTTACGAAAGCTTGGGATGGTAAATAAGCTTGATGTTTGGGTGCCGCACGAACTGAGCGAAAAGAATTTAATGGACCGAATTTCAGCTTGCGATTCGCTGCTTAAACGCCATCAAAACGAACCATTTTTAAAGCGGATGATCACTGGCGATGAAAAGTGGATTGTCTACAACAATGTCAGTCGAAAAAGATCATGGTCGAAGCGTTCAGAGGCTGCTCAAATGGTCGCAAAGGCTGGATTACACCCGAAGAATGCTCAGTATCTGGTGGGATTGGAAAGGAATCGTCTATTATGAACTGCTGCCACCCAACAAAACGATTGATTCAACCAAGTACTGCTCACAACTGGTCAAATTAAAACGAGCAATCGATCAGAAACGGCCCGAATTGGCAAACAGAAAGGCGTTGTGTTCCACCAGGACACACTAGACCATACATTTCTCTGATGACCCGGCAAAAATTATTGTGGCTTGGATGGGATGTTTTGGTGCACCCATCGTATAATCCGGACCTTGCACCTTCAGACTATCACTTATTCCGGGCGCTACAGAACAATTTGAATAACAAAACCTTTAGTTCCTCTGGATATATATATATATATATATATATATATATATATATATATATAAGAGTATCCCAAAACTCCCGCATTTAGAGTACACTAAGAGTACATTAAGAGTACATTAAAAGTACATTAAGAGTACACTTAGAGTATACATGATTTTTTATGCTAAAAGAAACAACTTTTTCCTTTAGCAAAATTACGTGCGACGAGTAGTTTTTACAGTAAATCAAATTAAAAGTGACGAATGAGCGCGCGTAAGTAGTATGTGGGCTGCTATGGGGTGTCAAAACAAACCCCCACCACTTTCCCACTGGAGCCAGGGACGTGGCCTCCAGCTGTCAAGATTGGGCCTCCACGTGGAAATGGAGCGTTCTGATTGGCTGAGGGGCGTGGCTGGAGATAATTAAATATTAGTAAGTATTAGTGGGGTGTTCTGATTGGATTCTCCCATACTTGCCCAGGCGTGTGATTGGATACTCCTAAAGCTGCCCGCGGTGTGATTAGTTGTCGAAATGCTGGACGAAAAGGTAGGGGGAGGGGATGAAAGTGTCTGGGATCATTCGGGGCCCGACAAAATGTCGTGTGCAAAGATGGCGGAGACACCTGAAGAGAATGTTCCGAGGCCTGATCGGGGGTGCGATAAAATGGCGACAAGAAGGATGACGGGGTGTTGAAGGGGGATATACCCAGCGGAGAATAGAATGCGATTTTTATGGTACGGTAGATTGGATGGGGCGAAGAAAGGAAACTGATTCTTTGTATATGAGGGAAGTAAATCGGGTTTTTCTCAAGAGGATTCTCGATGCCTAATAGCTAGTGAAACCATTAAAAATTTGTTCCGGGGTTGATTGGGGTCTGATAAAATGGCGACTGCGAAGATGATAGGCGTCTGAAGGAATATACTGACGAGAATGGAATGTGAACTTTATGGTATGATACATAGCTTGGATCGAAGAAAGAAAACTGATTCTTTGCATATATGAGATACAAATTACGTTTTTCTTAAGACGAAAGGTTTTTCCAGATCTAACAGCTAACGAAACTATTAAAATTTGTTCCGGGGCCGCTCGTGGGTCCGACAAAATGACGCCAGCGATAAGAAGGACGAACGTCTGAAGGAAATATGCTTGACCCCGCTCTAATGGAAAAAGATTTTTGCGGTACGATACGCAGAACGTCCCGAAGGTAGGAATTTGTTACTTTGCATATATAGAATGTAAATCAAGTTTTTCTTAAGACGAAAGGTTTCTCGACGCCTAATAGCTAGCGAAACTTAAAAATTTGTTTCGAGACCGCTCAGGATTCGATAAAGCGATATCTGCGACAAGAAAGATGAGGGACATCTGAAAAGAATATACTTGACCTGACAAGAATGGAATGCGATAGGAAAACAGGAACGAACAGATTCGCACTAGATGTTTTTCTAATGAACTCGGAGTTATATGAAGCTCTTATTTTATAACAAACGCAATGGCTGAAAAATTTTTTAAATATTTCTAGCTCGAGGTAACGTAGCGCATTAATTTTAGATTGGAGTAAAAAGAAAATAAGACGGAGAAAGACTGGAATTTAAGTTATAAAATCATTAAGTTTATTTTTATCGTTGTACATATTATATCAATTCATAAATAAAAGTTACAAATTACGATTTGAGAAAATAATAGAAGAATTTCATTAAATCTCAGAGAAATTAATTCCACAAATATTATATCGAAATACATATCCAGAAATGTTAAATCGTTTATTTGCGTACGTACATTGCGCGCGATTTCGTGATAATTTCCTTTCAAACTGAGTTTTACAATATCACTATCTATGTAACTTTTTGGAAGGTTTAATTCTATTTCTTTTATAAGATATTGCGTGCATTTGTTAACATTATCGGTCACGTTTTGTAAATGTTTTAAGTGCGCATTTGTTCGCTGTCTTAAATATTCTAAAATAGTGAAAAAGTGAAAAAATGGCACTCTTTGAAAAATTAAGAAAATTTTTTATTGTGTGCGCTGTCGCGAACACCAAGAACGCAATCGCGCCCACCGCTGACGAAGCGAATTGCGGCAAGCGTGCGATCCGACTATTATTATTATTTTGTTAATCGATACTGAGTGCTAAACTGCAATTGTGCATTTATTTTGTAACCGTTCCACATAAAGTAATTGCCAATCGGGTTGTGCAGCTCTTACGCGGAAAGCTGCCGCGCAACTTCGAAATATACCGCGAACACTGACGAACATTTTGACTACGCTACAAGGACCGGCCACCTGGAACAGGATAAAAACGGTAGACCGAGCGGGACTCGTTGAGATTTTGTCTTGCCGTCACGTCTGTCGCGGTCCGAATTAATAAGGACAAAGTATATTATTTAATAAAATTTATTGGAAAGGAAAACAAGTGTTAGTGTTTTTAAACGCCGACTCTCTGATCGATCCTCCTTGTGCGACCCGCACAACATAAACTGGTGGCAGCGGTGGGATCGTTTCGAAGCAGTAGCAGCACCTGTGATCTTGAAACGGCAAACGACCAGCCATAAGAAGAAGGCCGAAACGGAAGCTGACATCTCAGCGGTGAGAGAGAGAGAGAGAGAGAGAGCGACAACGCCAAGCATATCAACAATACCGGAAAAGCAGCGATCTACCGCAATAGCCAGCGTTATGTCATCAACATGCGAATTGCGGTCGTAACGTAAGTTATAGAAAATTAAGGCAAACACATTAGATATCGAGAGAAAGGTAGGTAGATGTCGGACGAGGAAGTTAACCAAACTCCCGCTGAAAGAAACACGTCGTGGCTATACCGCGAGTCAGCCAGCCGAGCGCTTAGCCCGAGCCCCCCTGAGCCTCGAGCAGACGGAAAATTCACGCGACCCGCGCGATAATGTACGCAGCGATTTAAGTAATTATTATTCCGACGATAGTCTGGCGAGTCAACCGGAACTACATCCGAATATTGTAATCGAATGCGTGTTTTCGCTCCGCGATATAGACACTAGCCTATTACCGAGTAGCGACGACGCTCTACTACGACAACCGACGCGAGATCTGACAATAGTCACGGCACGAACGCAAGTAACCCTAGTCGCGGAGAATTTTCATTGACGTTTTACGATAGTAGCGTATTCGATCCAATCGAATTCTACACCGCCTCACGAAACACAAATCCAGCGAAAATGGCAAATCAGCCCTCAGGCACACCATTAAACCAATCGCGGAAGAGCAACAAGTAATAAGCAGAGAATTGGAAGATGAAATAAAAAGAATGAGAACCACTCTAAGTCAGTCGCATTGGAAACCCGATCCGGCAGAAACATTGCATGACACGCGAAATATAATGTTGACCGAGTTACTAGAAGGCATGTGAGCGTTACAGGGCTGCCTAAGCCAAGTAGAAGCCGCCAATTACGGTCGGAGTGCTGAAAAAGACGAACCGATAGAAATGATATACGGGCGTACAATGGACGACGTCCGAAATTCGTTTATCGAGACCTCGCAAATGTGTTTATAAGGCTAAAAGAAGCGCGTGATATGATCCCGGAGATGGACGGATCGTCGCGGAACCAAGTCCAAAAATTTTTAAACGCGAGCACTTACGCGATGAGCGAAATAAATCTTGCCGACGAAAAATCATTATTAAAAGCGATCCTGTGCACGAAGCTAACGGGGAAAGCCATACACGATTTCCAAACGAGAGACATACGCACATTTGCGCAATTGAAGCGAGAAATCGAGATGTGTTATTTGGTAAAGCGTAGCACCACGCACATTCAGCGAGAGTTTAACATAAACTGAAGTATTCAAAAAACTAAGAGACTACAATCTGAAACTACAACCAAATAAATATGAGTTTTTAAAAAAGGAGGTGACATACCTAGGTCACATTATTTCTAAAAACGGTATAATCCCGGATCCATCGAAATAACAGCCGTGACAAACTTTCCAGTATCTAAAAAGGTAAAAGACATACAATCCTTCATAGGATTAGCCGGTTATTATAGAAGATTCATCGAGAATTTTTCGAAGATAGTGAAGCCATTGACAAAATTAACAAAAAAAGACAAAAAATTCGCTTGGACAGCGGAGCAACAAAACGCAACAGTAAAGGAAAAGCTAACGACCGCATCAGTTCTAGCCTACCCTGATTTCACTAAACAATTTATAGTAATGACAGACGCATTCGGTTACGTCATCGGAGCGGTATTGTCGCAAGGGCCAGTAGGCCAAGACCGATCAATTGCCTACGCGAGCAGAGTTCTGAATAAAGCGGAATAGAAACGCGGAATAGAACAAAATAATACAACAGAAAAAGAATTGCTAGCCATAGTATGGGCCATCAAACATTTTTGACCGTACCTGTATGGAACAAAATTCCAAATAATTACAGATCACAAGCCATTGATCTGGCTATTTAGTATAACAGACCCTGGCTCACGATTAATCAGATGGAGACTCAAATTAGAAGAATACGACTAGTGAGGTAATACATAAGGCCGGCAAAGGCAATACAAACGCTGACGCGCTCAGTAGAAACCCGATTGCGCTCGACACACAGATAAACAGCATCGAATGCGACAAGGAAGAGCGCGAATATAATAAAGAGAAAAAGGAGCAAATAATGTATGAATATCATAATGCCCTCCTCGGAGGACACCAAGGCGTAACACGTATTGTAAATTGAATACGACTACTATAACGCACACCTGGCACAGACTAACAAGAGACGTGGAAGAATACATCGCCAAATGCGAATATTGCCAGAAAAACAAACTGAGCAGGAAAATCAAAATGCCTCTGGTACTGACCGACACGGCGGAAAGACCGTGCGCCCTAGATATCGTAGGACCACTCACGGTCACCATGAAAGGAAATAAATACCTATTAACATTCTAGGACGACTTAACAAAATTTAGTAAAGCAATACCGATATCAGACCAGGAAGCAAGCACGAGTGCCAAAGGGTTCACTACAAAAATAATATGCGAATTCGAAATACCGGAGAAAGTATTGACAGATCAAGGAATGAACTTCATCAGTGACATGTTCAGGGATGTATGCATCCTCCTAAAAATAACAAAAATCCAAACAACCGCGTATCATTCTGAAAGTAACGGAGCCCTGGAGAGATCGCACAGGACTCGGACCAAATATTTAAGACATTATATAAACGAAGATCAAACTAACTGGGATGAATGAATCCCATACGCGATGTTCACATACAATACGACACCGTATACAGCAACGGGCTATACACCGTTCGAATTGATGTACCGAGCAACATTACCTAGGGCCCTGACAGCCGCCGAAACCATACTACACATATGACAACTACGCGCAAGAACTAAGAGAACGAGCCACACAGAAATTAGCAAAGGAACATATTCATGAAGCAAAACAAAAGGCAAAAAATTATGTAAATAAAAATACGAACACTAAAACCTTCAAAGTAGGAGATAAGGTCCTCCTGCATGACGAAGCAATGCGCAGAGGACGATCGAAGAAATTGGAAGCACCATGGATAGATCCATATCAAATAATCGAGAAAATCTTCGATGTTAATTACAAAATTAAACAGAAACGAAAAATTACAACGGTGCACGCGAACATCTGCTATTCAAACTATTCTACGACTCAAACTATTTATCGAAGATTAGGAAACAATCACGTACGAATAATTATCCGCGAAAAGCGAAAAGCAGAAGCATTTATTAATACATAACAAAGGCAGTATAAAATTAGAGTTAGTAAAAAGAAGAAATACAGGATTCACCAGTCACGAAGAGGCAGGACGACGACGAACCGTCGCCCGGTGGCGATACAAACTCGCACCAGCAGAGGGTCGCGGGAGTAGCGTTCCTCAAGAACGGAGGAGGTGCCTGAAACCTCGCCTAGACGCACCATGCCCGCGAAGGAGCACGGGGGCGGTACTCCTCGGTCCAGACGACCGTGGACGACCACCTGGACATTATCCTAGCTGCCAGCCGTTGTGTCGCCAGGCGGTACGACCGCCGCACACATTCACTATACATAAGAGGGATATATTCCCTATCACATACAATGCATAACTCGATAATCCCTTTTTTTTCGCTTGCACCGAACGACGCGCAATAGGCCACGGTCGACGGCAGACTGAATAAAATAATTTATTAAACGTACCACACAAAGAATGCACGATTAGGATTTGCGGAAAAATAATCTGAATCCTAATCTTGCAGGATCCGCAAAATATTGTTTGGAACGATGGACGCCGATCGGAAACTAATAGACGAGCAACTGCAAATCTTACGAACAAACAGCAAGGTACTGTAGCACGCAATAACAAATCAAATAAGGGTAATCAACGCCACAATAGCGCACTTGGACGAATTAGAAAATATGCTAAACTATAACGAAAATCTGATAATGAACGCGACAAAACTAGAGCAACAGTTGGCAAAGTCCACACTACAGGCAGACGTAGACGAATATTTATTAATTCTGACGACCATAATGACCTAATGAAAGACACGGAAAATGTAATAGACTATTTGACATACAGGAAAAATGGAATGATACCGACACGACTATTACCTATCGAACACATAATAAAAGCCCTCAGAGAAGCGGCTACACAATTAATCACGGGATTACATTTCGCTTTTAAAATCCAGACTGAACACTGGCGGACAATACACACATATATTACTCTTAGCGCGTATCGGATGGACTATATGTATACACGATCCTGCGATTTCCGATTGTAGCATACCCTACATTTAAATTAGTTAGTAAGTCGATACCATTACCGGTACACGACGATTACGCGAATGTATTCGCCTACATAAAAATAAACATTCTCTGTTAGCTATAGATAAAGAGAATCACCACTACAAATTATTAGAGGAGGTAGAATTAGAACGCTGCATACGAGAAACAAACACGTACACATACGAACAGAACTTCGCGACATATTATGCGGAAACAACAGCACCATACAAGGTACAAATACACACACACACACACACACACACACACACACACACACACACACACACACACACACACACTAGGACAGCTCAATTACTGCGAAAAGAATCATTTTATATCCAACACACCATTGTGGATAGCATTGACGGAGGAGCAAGCGTGGCTCTACTCCACGGCATATAAACAAGAAATTAGCATTAAGTGAAAGCCAGATAGAAGAAAAAATTATATTAGAAGAAATCGGAAAAATAAAACTAAAAGATAATTGTAAGTTAACCACACCAAATATAATATTGAAAGCGCGAAAAATTGAAGGAATAAAATACTTCCCCGTTTACAATATAACGCTAGAAATAAAAAATAAAGACACTGATAAGAATAAGAAAAGATAACAAAAACCGACACCTTACGACAAATAATTAAAAACTCCATAGATTTAACCAAATTAAGCGTAAGCCTAGAAGAAATAAGAGAAACTCTAACGGATAGCGATAATGACCTACTCGAAAATAAATATTTTGTATATCCTATGGGAATAGACACCTGCGTAGCAATAATAACTGTAATAGGATTGGTGGCATGGTGCAAAATAAATAAAAATAAAAATAAAAAGCAAAAGGAAAGCGAGATAGTCACACGGAGGCGTCGCAACGATGTTATGTTATATTAGACATAAGCACACGATTATATTATACTCACGCGACAACACATGTAAACTAGTAGATAAGGCCACCTTCCATCGAAGGGGGAGGGAGCGCCTTGTCGCGAGCGCCAAGTAGAAACACACGGAATTCAAAACCCTTCGTGGTTCTCTTCCATCAAAGGAAGCGGGATGTCGCGAACACCAAGAACGCAATCGCGCCTATCGCTGACGAAGCAGATTGCGGCAAGCGTGCGATACTTTATCCGACTATTATTACTTTTGTTAATCGATAGTGATCGCTAAACTGCAATCGTGTATTTATTTTGTAACTGTTCCACGTGAAGTAATTGCTAATCGGGTTGCGCAGCCCTTACGCGGAAAGTTGCTGCGCGATCCCAAATATAACGCGAACACTGACGAGCATTTTGACTACGCTGCAAGGATTGGCCGCCTGAAATAGGATAAAAACGGGAGATCGATGCTAGGAGCGGGACTCGTTCAGATTTTGTCTTGCCGTCACGTCTGTCGCGGTCCGAATTAATAAGGACAAAGTATATTATTTAATAAAATTTATTGGAAAGGAAAACAAGTGTTAGTGTTTCTAAACGCTGACTCCCTGGTTGATCCTCCTTCGAAATGACCCGCTCAACAGCGCGAATATCAATCCGACGATAAACGCGAGTATTTCATATTTCATTATTAACTTATATTTCATTATTAACAATTGAAGAAGAAACAAATTATATCACGTTTGCAAAATTCGTACTAGAGTGCTCGAAAACCCTATTAAGCATTATGTTCAGATTAGGGCATTTCGAAGACAAAAGAATTTTAAATATTGTAAAAGAATATATAATTGGTGCGATGGCTGGTATGGGGAAGGAAGATGCTGGCGGACATATCGCTTTTTTTACAACGTGCAGGAGGAGGTAAATATTTATTTTTAAGGTAATTGAAATTAGAATATGTAAGTATAAAAAATTCTAATTTAAATATTTTTTAAGCGAGAGATAACATCGCGGTACATCCGTACCAACCACGGGGATTGAGATGCCGAAGACAAGGCGGAACTTTCTATTATTTTACTCACGCCATAAATGAGCGTCCTAAAAATTCAATATTTTAATTAAAAATCTAGATTTTTCTAAATCTAGATTTTTAAATTAAAATATTGAATTTTTAGGACGAGTGCGAATGCGGATAGACGCGCAGCCTGAGGAGGAGGGTATCCCAATGATTGATCTAGTTTCAGGTAAGAAAATAGCAAATATTGCTTTCAAAATTAGCTTACTGAATATTGAATTCAATTAATAAAAGCTTAATTTTGTTTCAGATGCGGAAGAAAATATCGATGATGAGGAGACGGCTGTGAGTGAAGCCGACACCGAAATTTATACACTGCATAAGTAATTATTTAAAATAATAAAAGTTATAAAACTCGTATTAACTAATTCTTGAAAAAAAGATAATAATAACAATAACAACGATGTTTCTTTTTTAGTACAAGCAAACAACGGATGAATCTGAATATGAGAAATAAGAAAATGAAGAGGAAAACGAAGAAGAACAAGAAGAAGGTAGATGAAGAAGGAGAAGAAGATGACGATGACGAAGAAGTCGATGACGAAGCTGAAGAAAATGAAAACAGGAGAAGAGCCTTTGAGCAAATGTGCAATGAGTTAGAAGAAGAGATCGAGGTTTTCTATCAGTGCGAAACACGGACGGGCTATTCTCTGGAAAATGATAAAGGTAAATTTAATATTATTTTAAATTTTAAAATAATTTATTCTTTCCAATAAATTAAAATTATAATTAAATATTTTTTGCTAGATTAACACGCTCTGTAAAAGCTCTGTAAAAGCGAAGAGGAAAGCTGCTCAAAGTAAGAGATACCTTCGGTATGCTGGAATCTATTAGCTAACATAAAAATCGAATATAATTAAAATATTTATCATTAATATTTTTTGTTTCCCATTTTCAGTACAAATAGGAGGAAGCATTTCACGCGAAGAAGAAGAAGAACATCCCGAAGATCGTTATTTATACCAGCTTCAGAACCATTTGACAGATCTTCATCAACAGCATCACCAGCAGCAGCATCAGCAACAGCAGCAGCACTAGCATCAGCAACAGTATCAGCAGCAGCAGCAGCAGCAGCAACAGCGGCA
Organism: Pogonomyrmex californicus; assembly: GCA_024349325.1. Taxonomy (NCBI): domain Eukaryota; kingdom Metazoa; phylum Arthropoda; class Insecta; order Hymenoptera; family Formicidae; genus Pogonomyrmex; species Pogonomyrmex californicus. The sequence goes on from JAECZD010000029.1 coordinate 612,561, forward strand.
TCAGCAGCAACAGCATCGGTTAACCGACGAGGATACCGTGGTCGATGACAACGACACGGTCGGTGAAAATTTTACATATATTGAATTACGGGCGGAAAACTCTCGAAAATTTCAAAAATTTGAAATAGGTAAGGAGGCGACATTCGCGATACGTCTTCTCGCGGAAGATGCTAGCGATATCGTGAGTTATTTAGAAAACGCGTTTCACGAAATCTACGCGTATGCGATACGTTTGAGCGGACCGGGCGATTACGTGAGGTTATCTTTCGATTCGACAAATTTAACGCATGGCCCGGCAGGCCTTTCGTTTCGTCCGGCGCGAGACTTGACTCACAAGGACAAGAATATGGAAACTCGTGAATTCGGTAGCGCAAAGCTCCGGGGGTTTCGATATCGCGATGGATTTCACCATAGGCGTTTTTAATGTAGCGATACCTTTGGGGCGAGGGAGATCAAATAAATTAACGCTAGAAAGCGTCATGAAACGCTCGATTTTACAAATAAAAAATTCCGACAATCTGTGCCTTCCTCGCTCTCTCGTAGCGGCGAGGATTTACTGCGAACGTGGTACTCTGCGCACGGGAGAGTTGCACGACAAGTGGGAAATCCGTAAGATACGCGAGTTCTTCGTTACAGCGTGAGTTGACGGTTGAGTTAACGAGGAGCGCGGGTATCGCGATCCCCGAAGAAGATTGCGGATATAATGAAATCGAGCGTTTTCAACGGTTTCTCGCAGCGGAAAATATCGCTATAATAATTTATAATTTTAGTAGTAATTTATAATTTTAGTAGTTTTGATCGAGGTGAAAAACCGAGATATGACGGTCGCCTTCCTCGGACGTGAATCTTCGTATACATTAAATATAATATATTACGAGGATTCGCGTTGTTATAACCCTATATTAAATTTAAGAACTGCAGCTGGTTCGCGTGGCGGTTATTGCGAAGCGTGCAACACGGGCTTTCGAAACGATAGGGGATATCGTTGCGCGAAAAAATGTCCATATTGTCGTGCCTCACTCCCGTGCGTAAAACGATAGGGAAATAATTAGGTGCGAAGCGTGTAACCGTACGTTTTTCGGTAATTCTTGTTTCGAGCGGAAAAATCATATAACGGGAAATCTCGCGTGAGCATATGTAATTCCGTTAAAATTTATAGCGATTGCGGCCGATATACGCGCAAACACGGTACATAAATGTGACACGATCTTTTGTCAAACATGTTGTTCGTTACAGTTGTCGAATCATCTGTGTTTCATGCGATCTCTTGCTCGTAAAGCTGGTGACCCCGGCGAGAGTACAAGTGATAATGTGAGCAGAAAAAAAGTGTGAAAATGAAAATGATAACGCGGCGATGAACGAACAAACAAATGGTCGTGTCGCGTTATATTTTACGATTTTGAAACGCGGCAAGATGAGACGCTCGTAGATATCGAAAACGTGAGAATCCATGTACCGACTCTTTGCGTAGCGCAACAAATTTGCGTAGCATGTGCAAACGAAGACGACATGACGGTGCGCTACCGATGATGCGGAATGCACGAGTTCGTATTCCGTCTCGACCCCGTGAAACAATTTGTCGATTTCGCAACGCAAATGACAAAATGTTTCAAACAAATTATTTGTATCGCACATAATGCGAAAGCGTTCGACGCGCAATTTATCTTAAAATATTTAGTAGAAAATCCGAAGAGCACCCATGAACCGCGCATTATTTTGAACGGAACAAAAATCGTAATGACGGTCGGACATACGAAATTTATTGATAGCATTAATTATATGCCAATGCGTTTATCCGATTTACCTAAGGCCTTTAGTCTGAGCGATACGTCGAATAAAGGCTGTTTTCCGCACTTATTTAATATTATCGATAACCAATCGTATATAGGGTCAATTCCCGACGCTAGATATTATTTTCTCGATCACATGTCGCCGGAAGAACGCGAAAAGTTCCACGCATGGCACGCGGATTCGTGAAAATTATATTTTCGACTTTCAACGCGAAATTATCAGATATTGTCGAAATGACGTAGATATTCTTCGACGAGCGTGCATGGTTTTAGAAAAATATTTTTAGAACATGGAACCGTGTGTCCGTTTGAGGAATGTACGGCTATCGTTTCTACATGCATGAGAGTTTTTCGTAAAAACTTTTTGCGTGAGGAGGAAATAGAAGTCATTCCGCCGGGCGGTTACAGAAACGTTGACAGACAATCGCAGCTTTGCAGTGGTTGGTGTGGATGAAACGCGAATTCGAACATTCCATTATTCACGCAGGGCAAGGTCGATGGCACGTCCGATGAACATTACGGAAAATGAGCGCTAGGTGCTACAATTTCACAGTTGTTTCTGGCATGGATGCCCTTCGTGTTTTAAAGTAAATCGCGATAGTACGCTTTCGTCTGTGAATCGTGGGGATACAATCGACGCGCGCTACGAACGGACGCTCGCGATGTCATGGCGTCTTTGTAAACGTGGTTACCACGTGATAGAGAAATGGGAGTGCTCCTTCGATCGAGAAATTTCGAATAATAGAGAAATGCAGAATTTTCTTAAGGATCATCTGTTGGTAAAGAACACTCCTCTCGAGCCTCGCGAAGCGTTTTATAGTGAACGTACAGGAAATATCGTCACGCGATACGAAGTTTCAGGTACGGAAAAAATACGTTACGTCGACGTATGTTCTTTGTATCCCTTCGTATTGAAAACTGGCGTTTTCCCGATCGGGCATCCTAAAATTTACGTCGGGCAAGAGTGTTCTTTGTTAATCGGGATATCGCCAAATTATAATTTCAACTCGGTTGAAGGTTTCGTGCGATGTAAAGTACTTCCACTACGTGATCTCTTTCATCCGGTACTACCGTATCGTGTACGAGGTAAATTATTGTTTGCGTTATGTCGGAGTTGTTGCGAGACGTTCTCACAACACGTTGAGTGTACTCACAAGAACCCGGCGGATCGAGAATTCGAGAGTACCTGGGTATCTTGTGAATTATGCAAAGCCATCGAGAAGGGTTATCTTGTGACGCATGTGAGCGAGATTTGGAAATATAAAGTCGCGCGATACGATAGTGATACTCGTTGATGATGACGATGATGCTAAGGAGCGTTACCTTCGGGAATATGAGGATATCACACTCGATAGGCGAAACATCGCACGCAATCCCGGTTTAAGTTCGGTCGCTAAGCTTTATTTAAACTCATTTTGGGGAAAATTCGGCCAACGATCCAATTTGCCGAATACCAAAATTGTAAAATCTCATCACCAATTTATGACTTTGCTTACGAGTCCTGAGCACGAGATAACCGATATATTATCCGTACGACGAGGTAATATATGTTTCGTGGCGACTCTGAAAAGAGGCGATCATACATTTTCCGCTTACGAACGTTGTGATCGCGGCATACACAACGCAAACGCGATTAAAATTGTACAGTTATTTAGAATTATTGGATAAACGGGTTTTATATTACGACACGGATTCGTGTATATATATATATATTAGTATCGGCGATTCGAACGAGTATGAATCGCGTACGGGGAATTTCCTGGGCGATATGACGAGCTCAAAAGCTACGGCCGCGGTAGCTACATCGAATCGTTCGTTTCCGATGGTCCGAAATTCTACGCGTACATTGTTCGTACTCCGTCAGGGCGCACACACGAAATATATAAAATTAAGGGTATTACTTTAAATTCACCCAATAGCAGATTAATAAATTTTACCAATATTAAGAATATGTTAATAGAAAAGGAAAAAACAAGACGAGACGAAGCCGGTCCATAAATCTACATTTCAGTGCAATTCGATTGTTACGCGAGATGAAACAAAGATATGCGCATCGGTATTGCTAAAACGTACATTTATTAATAACCGTTATTCAGTTCCATACGGTTATGCACCGGAATAAATTTTCTCGTCCTGATCTTTCTTAAATAATCGAGTTTTCCGTCCCCAGTCAAAGATTGTAAGAAATTTTTGTAAAATATATTTTTCAGAGAACGAGATGTAAAAATAATATAAATATGTACATGTACTAATATTAATTTATATCTTAAGTAAATATTGTAATTTTAAAATTGTTTTATTTTTATAAAATTGATTTTCGATTTATTTTAAATAAATCTATAAAAATTATGTTTTTTAAAATATGTTTTTTTCCTGTAACTCTTTTCCGCCTTCCTTCCACCATTTTTAAAAATAAAGTATTTACACGCACAGAAAAATTTGATCTCTTTAATTTCCTTCCCTCGCGTACTCTGTATTTTTTTATAAAAACGATACCTTTTATAGAAAAGATAGGAATATATAGAACAAGTTTTAAAAAAGATTTTTCTTTTTATATAAAAATATTTTATATTTAAGAAAAATGATTTTATCTTTAATTTTTTAACGCAAACTATACGGCTAGCTTATAACGCTGTTTCGCTGGCGCGAGCATCTTCCAGGATAAGCTTCCTCATACCGCGGGGGTGAATCACCACGCCTCTGCCCCGCGGGGGAACGCTGGCGCGAGCGTATCTTCGCCACGGTGGGCCCTCCTCCCCTCGGACGCGGGGATAAGCTTACAATCACCTCACAATCATCAGCTCTTTATGAAATCGCGCACAGACGCGAATTTCGTAAAATAGATGTACGGTGGAAACATCCGTGGATATCGATCATGTGCGGTCCCACAGGATGTGGAAAAACGATCTTTATGAAGAGATTTCTTCATTATTTATCCGAAATGGCCGATGTACGTTTCGAAAGACTTTTGTTTTGTTACGCGGAATGGCAGGATGCTTATCAATAGCTTCAATACGAAACTCGAGATTTCATTGCGGCGATCGAATTTCACGAGGGATTACCGCGTCCGGAAGATTATTCTAGCGATCCAATCCAAAATTGATAATAATTGACGATCTTATGAGAGAATCGTCCTCGAGCAAAGCGATCGTAGATCTGTTTACCAAGGGAAGTCATTATAAGAATCTCAGTGTAATTCTCATCACACAAAATCTCTTTCATCAGGGGCGTGGACAACGCGACATATTTCTGAACGCGAATTACTTGTGGTTTTAAAAAATCCACGGGATCGCGCACAAATTCATCATCTCGCTCGTCAAGTCTATCCGAATGATTCAAAGTTTCTCGAGGAAGCGTATCACGATGCCACCTCACGGATTTATTGCTCGATCTAAAACAATCGTCTCCGGACGAGTATCGTTTTCGCACGTGCATATTTCCCGATGATACGATGAATTACGTTTATGTAGCGCGCAGATTCTTTTCCGGAAGTTTTGTATAAAAGTTTTGTATCGTCCACGCCATTCTCTCGCGACAGTCGCGCAAGTTTCTCGTAATGAAAAAGAGAACGTCGTCGATTAATGCGAGAAAAATCGCGGAATGTTCGATCGAGTTATGGAAAACGCAAAGAAGATGGTCTTGATTTCTATTGATCTCGAAAGAATGCAGCATCCGCTCCAACAACATCCGCATTCGGTAATATGCACGACGGAAAACGCCGTACGACAGAATTCGGAGACGATACATGGAGAAAATTGAAATTCCGTACAAATACCCGGAACGACTTTGTCACGATAAGAAAAATATCTATTTTCTCGAAGCACTATGTTATTTGAACAAAACTCAGCACGTCTCTTTTTTACGCCAGGCGGACGAAAAATTCATTCATTGTATCTGTGAGCGTGTTTTCAATACTCTCAAGGGTAACGTTCCGCTTGAACGCAGTGAAAAAAATCGTCTTAGCAGATATAAAACAACTTTGCGTCACTTAGCGAGAAAACATTGTAATTGGAAAAGTAAGAAAAAGCTATTACTACAGCGAAGCGGATTTTTACCGTATTTTATCGGGCGTATACTATCCTTCCTATTTTCAAAAATTATCGAAGGGTAGTTTGAGAGAAAAGAAGTCGAGTTATGGAAAACGCAAAGGAGATGGTCTTGATTTCTATTGATCTCGAAAGAATGCAGCATCGGCTCCAACAACATCCGCATTCGGTAATATGCACGACGGAAAACGCCGTACGACAGAATTCGGAGACGATACATGGAGAAAATTGAAATTCCGTACAAATACCCGGAACGACTTTGTCACGATTCGATTCCAATATGAGCAGGATTCTTAATTCACTCACCCCGTGCGATATAAGTGAGAAATGGAAATTGTATAAAAAAATACTTTGGCGATTTCTCCATTTTGATAAATCGCAAAAGGAAGATTCGACGTGTAACGCCGTCGATGAGAACAATTCAGATACGCGGGAGGGAGACATAGCAGAACCGGTGCACGAATCGCAAACGCCAAGCAAATTTTCTCATCTTGATGAGTATGTAAATAATACACAACTCTTTGCGTAAGCGCGAACGGCAAAACGTCGAAAAAATATTAGAAAATGTGCCGAAAAGTTTTCGTGCGCGTTTATTTTTGAAACATTTAATTGATAAAGCAGTACCCGCGAGAATTATTTGGGACGAAGAAGGAATCGTGACTATCGAGGGTAACGTTATAAAAGATTCAAATATCACGGAACTGATAAACGATGCGATGCGCGAGAGAAAAACCATGAAAGCAATAGGAAGAAGTCAGTTTGCATGATAACGAGCACCCCGGCTGTACTCGTAGAAAATAAGGAATTGTTAGCAACTACATTTGCCGAGATATTATCGCCACTACGAGTGAATTCCATTCCGAAAATATCAAGAAAACTTTCAACGACGACGACGACGACAACGACGACGCATGAGAAAGGGAAAAAAACGCAAGAGCGAGCGAATTGTGCATTGTTTTATTCACCGCCTTTTCGTAAAACCAATATCTCTATAACCTTCATGAAAGATTTTCCACAGGCGAGAAAGAGACGCTTACTCGATTGGAGTGAATTGAAATGACCGAGCTTGAAAATTTGTACTACGATCCTGCACATTATGCGGGGTATTTGGCAACGGATAACCTAACGCGTGCAATTAAACCGAATATCTCATGTAAAGAACTAGCTCGCTGACTCGAATCGCAAGACGTACACACCGCCCCTCGAGGCGAAAATTTCCACGATTACAACATGACGAATATCGACGATCTGTGGGAGGCCGATTTGATCGAACTCCGTAGTTTCAAGAGTTATAATGACGGATTTTCTTATCTGCTCGTGATTATCGACGTACTTAGCAAATTCATCTCGGTGGAATCGTTGCGGGATAAAACGAGTAATTGCGTGATAAGGGGCTTCCAAAACATTCTCTCGAGAAGCGATGGAGTGCCCGTGTACTTACAAACCGACAAGAGTAAAGAATTTATCACACGACCGTTGCAAGACTTTCTGAAAGAAAGAGACATACGTTATTGCGTAGTTTGCAATCCAGACATCAAAGCCGCTGTCATTGAATGCTTCAATAGAACGTTGAAGGAACGAATGTGGCGTTATTTTATGCATAAAAATACGTGGCGTTATATCGATGTGTTGCAAGATATCGTGTGTGTTTACAATCACACTCGTCATTCGTCCATCAGGATGCAACCGGCGACCGTTACGAGAGAAAATGCTCGCATCGCACGCGAAAATATAAACAACGTAAGAGGGGAGAGAAGGGTGCGACGGTAGAGCGAAAGGCTAAATTCGATGTTAACGATCTCGTACGTGTCAGTAGAGCGAAAGCCACTTTTGGAGAAAGGATACGAAGCGCGGTGAAGCGAGGAGATATTTCAAGTTTGTCGCGTTCATTGGCGAAAATCCCGCGTGTACGAATTGTGCGATTTATCGGGTAAACACATCGGTGGGATTTTTTATGAACAAGAATTAGCACAAGTCAATAAAAACTTGGCGGAAGAAGAGTTTATCGTCGACCATAAAGAGCAGAGAACGCGGTGTTAATAAACAGCTGTTAGTTAGCTGGCGAGGATATTCCAGCAAATTCGACAGCTGGATCCCCGCTTCGAGTTTAACTTTTCTCCAAGATGGAGGAGGAACAATTTTTCATAGTTCTTTCGAGCGATAGCAGTAAGAAATATTTTCCGGAAAATACAACCTCTTCTTTCACCATACAATTACCTCACATTTATGTGTACATTTATTTAGAGAATGGGAAGTTGCGCTTAGCGAGATTCAATTTCCCACCAGTCTTTTTACGTACGTCAAAATGATAATAAGATTAGATTTGCTGATTTGAAGAGCGTAAAGGATGAGAAAAATGCTGATAAGTTTATGGTGAAAGAATCACTACGGGCAGGTGTTTATGAAACTAAAGAGAAGATTATCTACGCGATTAATAGAGAGTGTAGATACGTCGATTCGCATTTTACTTTCGAATTACAAAAAGACTCTGGTGGTAATGTCCTCATAAGCGTCGAATGTGATGAAAACTATACTCTCGTTTATTATATAAATCTGCCAGCTAATATTTTTCAAATATTGGGGAGAATCGACACCAATGATGCCACCCTTTTTTACTATCACAAGTTACCTAATTCCAATGAATTAACTCCGTTTTTCAAACTCGGTTTTTTCGCCGGTGATGGAGGTCGTGTTATATCTTCCTGGACTGTAAAATCCTGTAGCCTATGGTGCGATATCCCTGATAAAATGTACGTTTATTGCGATATTTGTGAGCTTTACATAACCGGCGAAGCCTGCTTCTTCGAATCGTTTCAGTCGATACACCCGGCTGTAATTACACGTACGGGACGAATCTGGTAAAATATTTCTCTGCAATATACTCCATTGCGTCAAACGAAATTCCGTAAAATTGAAATAGATATAAAAGATGGTCGTGGAGAAAAAATACCATTCGAATCCGAAACGCTGATAGCGACATTACACTTTAGACATGTCCGTTAATTACTATTTGCGGTGGAAAATCTAAGAGCTTTGAGAAAAAACTAATCACCCCCCATGGAATACGACGAGTATTAAAGGCAGAAAGATGGAGGTAGGAGAGGAGGAATTCATCGAATTTTCGTCGGTTCATCCTATCAACGTGATTACGGGATCGGAAGTTTTTTCGGAGGATTATTTAGAAGGGCACTTCCTTATCTAAGCAGGGAAATATGTGCACTCGGGAAAGAAGCTTTACGCGCCGGAATTAGTGTGATAGAGGATGTTGAAAACAATACTCCGTTCAAGGAAGCTCTCAAAACGCGACTCAAGGAATCGTGTAGAAATCTCAAGAGAAAAGTCAGAGAAAATATAAGCGAATTAATGAAAGGGTCGGGATATAAAACATCCGCAAAAATGCGCGTGGCTCAGTTTCCCTTTGGAGAGTATGACGCACGCACCGGTAAATCCAGGAGAAGCTCTGTTCGTAAACGTAGACGAGTCGATAAAAAAAAGAAATCATCGAAAATCGGCGTAAAAAATACGAATAAAAAATCATCGAAAAGGAAAGCAATGGCGAAAAAAATTAAAAAGCCGGCGAAACATCGAAATAGCAGGAAAAAGTGCACCGTATCTGATATATTCGCTTAACTGACGCGAGTGTGAATTATAAGTTTGAGAAATATGTCCTTCCTCCATACTCACTCGAGCTCGATTTATCGCTTATTCAAACCAGTATCGAGAGTTCACAATGGATTTATTACAAACCAGTAACTTCGCTTGCGGATGACGCATCTATAGAATTCGTCGTACCCGGACACGGAGAAGATTATCTAAATCTCATGCATATCATGCTAAGCCTTTGCGTACGAGTGGAAAGTTTACCTGGAACAGCGACAAGAGGAAGCAAAATAGACCCTGTAAATCATCTACTACATTCGATGTTCAACCAGATCGATGTGTACTTCAATCAAAAACTCGTATTATCCCCGAACAACGCCTACGCGTACCGCGCGTACATCGAAACATTGTTAAATTATTCTTCACTGGCAAAAACTTCCTATCTGACTTCTTCTCTCTGGGTCACGAACAAGCCCGGTCATATGGACGCGCTATTAGAATCGGGAATCCCAAATCAAGCATAAGACGCGCCTGATACGTCCAAAGCGTTTTAACGGCGATAGAAAACTAAGTTTATTTAATTTCAAAAATTACGGTATAAATTTTTTCTCGTTATATACCGATGGCGTGCAAATTCTGAGCAGACTGCTGCAATCAAATTTTTCAAAAGACAAGCCGCTCTACATCGAGACTTATAACACTCTCTTCTCGGGAACCGGCATCCATTTTCTAAAGAAGGAGAATTTCATAAGCAGAGAAGATTATGCCGATGGATTCACGTTTTTCGTTTTCGATCTCACTTTCAATCTATCGACAAATTGCACAGGACATTGGAATCTCTAGACATGGAAGTTTACGATTAGAGGTACGATTCGAAAAGGCGATTACAGCAACGATTAACTGTATCCTTTACGCAGAATTCGAAAACGTGATGGAAATCGACTTTTCGCGTCAAGTCATTGTAGATTTTAGCGGATAAAGACAATGGTGGGAACCCCCCCCACTGTGGTCGCTTCTTATATTTATTCGAATTACAATGGAAAACAACTTCAGTTTTATTCGACATACGAATTACGCCGCTTCGGAAAAAAGTATATTCTACATCATGGGTATAATCGTCGATATTCCGTGACATCGAGGGAAACTTTATACCGAAGGAAGTTGCGCTCATCGGGGATTAACGAGGCTTTCATAGATCATTGAATTGTGATGCCACCGTATCCGTTTACCGAATTACTCGAAAAATCTAGAAAAGAAAACAACTGACTCTCGCAAAACTTTCACGGTATCGAATGGATTGACGGAACAGCTGATTCCGAACATTTCATGATGGAACTACGTGAAATTGTACGACAAATGCGTTACATATATAGCAAAGGCAGCGAAAAAGTATTTTATTTGTAAAAGACTCAGCAGAAATGTATATAATCTAGAAGGAATCTCTCCCGCATTCAAAAACCTAGTGGAAGATGAGGAGCATGAATTACGCTGCGGTTATTATGGGTTTCATCGAAATTGCAACAAATTTCGTTGTGCGTTACGCAATGCGTGCAAACTGAGGTACTGGATGCAATCGCAAGAAGGCAGCTGTGACTCGAGCAATAATAATTCTTTTACCGATGAAAGCTTCATTGACTCCAATACAGAAAGTGAAGTTTTTACGATAAAATGAAATTTTCCGAATCTCCTTACGTAGAGAAGTAAAAGATTGGAAACAGAACAAGCGGAGTGCGAACAAATGAAAGCGGAGAAAGAAGAGCTATCGAAACTCACACATGAAAAAAAGGAAGTTTCTACCGTAAAATTTAAGCAAGAGGAAAAATATAGCGACACCAGAGAAAAAGGAAATAACTGAAACGTCTCCCCTTTCTGTGAGAGATGAATTTGCTCGAAATCTTACGGGCGCTGTTTCATCTCAGTGTCGGACATGCGGGTGTGTATCCTGCCGACAGAATCCCGATGGTGTGGGCGAAGTCAATGACCATCGTCGCGAACACCGATAATCACGATCGCCCTGGACAACACTAGGTTGCCTTCTACATAGACAAACATGGAGAAGGCATCTATTTCGATAGCTACGGATAGCTATCCTACTTGGATTCCAGATTCAATCTACGATTTCAACGAAACTACTCATAAATGGAATATCATGCGATTACAGGACACATTTTCTCAGACTTGCGGACAATATTGCTGCGTATTTCTCTATTATTTGTCTCGTGGTTATAATCTTAAACAATTTCTCGAAACATTTAGCGAGGATTACAAAGATAATGATAGATTAATCGTACAATTATTTTGTAAAATCTTTCTTTATGGAAATAGTAAATGCGATAAATCTCATGTAACGTGCTGTCATATACAAATTTGTACTTTTAAGAATAATTAAATATTAAAAAACACTATTATGAAATGATATGTACAATGATGTATTACATATCAATAAACTTAATTTTGTAACTTAAATTCCAGTCCTCTTATTTTCCCTCCAACCTAAAATTAATCCTAGCTACATTACTTCAAGCTAGAAATATCTAAAACATTTTGCATTGCATTTGTCATAGGATAAGAGCTTCGTATAACTTTGAGGTTGTTAAAACATCTAAAGCGAACTTTTTCTGTTTCCCCATCGCATTCCATTCTCCGCTAGTCATGTATATCTCCCTTCAACACCTCGTCATCCTTCTTGTCGTCATTTTATCGCATCCCCGATCAGGCCCCGGAACATTCTCCTCAGATGTCCGCTATCTTTGCACACACCATTTTGTCGGACCTCGAACGGCCCCAGACTTCTACTTTCACCTCCTCCTCCTACCTCTTCGTCCAGCCATTTCGATAACCAATCACACCTCGGGCAGCTTTGGGAGCATCCAATCACATGCCTGGGAAACTATGAGAGAATCCAAGAACGTCCCACTAATTATCTAATCCGGCCACGCCCCTGAGCCAATCAGAACTCTCCATTTCCACGTGGAGGCCCAATCTTGACAGCTAGAGGCCACGCCCATGGCGCCAGTGGGAAAGTAGTGGCGGTTTGTTTTGACGCTCCATAGTAGCTCACATACTACTCGCGTATGTGCGTAACGGTCAGGACCGGCGCGGCCTGGGACTTCACGTACTGTATTATTTAAAATATAATACTAGTTAACAAAATAAGTATTTGTATTCATTTTTTACGTAACGATTCAATAAAAAAATTGTTTGATTTCGTAGCATTACCTAGAAATAAAAATAAATGTAAGTTATATGGTGTATGAACTGAGCAGTCTATTATTTTAATTATTTTTTTATTGTCGTATGCGCAATTGCATATGATAATAAAACAATACTGAATTTAACGAATACTTATTAATTACGTGAGTACGTCACGTAATTAATCACGAAAAGTAAAAAAATTGATTTTTTTATAATAGTGTCTAAATAATTCGTTAAATTCAGTATATTTTTTTGTTATATGCAATTGTGCAGTAATTAAAATAATAGAATGCTCAGTTCATATACCATATTATTTACATTTATTTTTATTATAATATGATATGAACTGAGCATTCTATTATTTTAATTACTGCGCATATAAATTGCATATAACAATAAAAAGGAAACGTCGTATGCGCAATTGCATATGATAATAAAACAATACTGAATTTAACGAATTATTTAGATACTATTATAAAAAAATCAATTTTTTGATTTTTCGTAATTAATAAGTATTCGTTAAATTCAGTATTTTCTTTTATTGTCATATGCAATTGCGCATATGACAATAAAAAAATAATAAATATAATAAAATAATTAAAATAATAGAATGCTCAGTTCATACACCATATAATTTCCATTTATTTTTATTTCCAGATAATGCTATGAAATCAGACAATTTTTTTATTGAATCGTTACGTAAAGGATGAAAATAATATTTATTTTGTTAACTTGTATTATATTTTAAACAATACAGTACGTGAAGTTGTCAAAGATTAAGTACCAGGCCGCGGCAGCCTGAGGAACGCGCACCGGTTCTGACCGCTACGTACATACGCGCGCTCATTTGTCACTTTTATTTGATTTGTAAAAATTACTCGTAACATGCAATTTTGCTAAAGAAAAAAGTTAGTTTTTTTAGCTTAAAAAATCACGTAGTGTATCCCAAATGCGGGAGTTTTGGGACACTTTGTATATATTGTCGGATATTCGATTTCAGTCAATTATATATACAAGATGTCCCAAAAAAATGGCCAAGCCATCATATGCAGATGAAGTGGACTAAACTGAGTCGAAAAATCCTGTACTATTTTACAATTTTCGCAATAATTAAGGGGATCCTAAAGTGACGGGAATTACCGACACATTACAGTGCACCAAAGAACTGCTTGGCTTGACAGATTGCAAAATCCTTTCAGGCAATTAAAATACGCACAAAAAGAATATGCGGGACAATCGATTTAACAAGTAAATAAGAAAAAAATTCACGTAATTTTAGCTCGTACAGCTGTTACATCAGATCTTCGTTTCCTTAATACAAAAATTCTAGCTCATATATACAAAATGAATACGTTCCGCATTTTGGACTACATGAATAAACAATACTATATTTTTGGATTTATGATTGAAAGCTTAGAAAAAAAGTTTGAGACTTGAACAGATTGTGTATGATTTTACGCGTATATATATGCTTGACGCAGATATAAAATGATAAGTAAAGCACTAATTGTAGTTGACAGATCTTGCAATAGATGGCGTTGCAGAGGAAAGATAAAGACAAACGATCTATGGGATCGATAAAACGTTCAATAAGCTTGTTTGCTAGAATAAAGTGAATTTAATTTTTTATCGAAATCGACTATCCCGCACTTCTTTTTTGTGCTATGTTTCAATTGCACAAAATGATTTTGTAATCTGTAAAGCCAATTCAAAGATGCTGACTGTAATGTGTCGATAATCCCGTCAGTATTTTCAATAAAAACAGTCAACATATAATTTGTGTTTTTACTTTAGATAAATATATATATATATATATATATATATATATATATATATATATATATAATTACTATATAAATTATTATATATATATTATAATTAAATATATATATATAATTACTTTAGATATATATATGTGTATATATATATATATAAATTATATATAATATATAAAATTTAAATTGTTATTTCGGTTGTATGAAATTTAAAGCTCAGAACTTTTTTGTACACCTAATATTTCGATTTCTTTTAATATTGTTATGACTAAGCGCTCGTCCTTATCCACGAAGATCAATTTTAAAAAGAAAAGATCGTTCCCTATCGGAATATTTCGATGGTCTTGTAACGCAGTCACCTCGCTCGACGCTCGTCGGTGTCCGGGTTCGAGAGGAGGAGAGACTCAAGCTTACACAGCGAACACAGATTACAGCGAAAAGATCGTTTATTTAGAGAAAGATAGATACAGAGCAGTGCAGGGCCGGGAGATGTCGCAGTGTCGCTGGTAGCAAAGCAGAGACGCAAAGCGGAGACGCAAAGCGGTTGGCGTAAGGCGGCGAGAAGCGCAAGACAGGTGCGGCGTGCGGTCGACAATGGATTATTTACACGTGACTACGGCGCGGTTACAACTAAAGAACTTAAAGCTACCGGCTTATGACTAGTGGACTTAATCTCTATCGCATGCACTTACAAGCTAATGTCAGGTTGGACGGCTAGGTATTGCGGGCAGAGCAGAGTGTTACATCAAGCCCTGCCTTAGCAACGGAAACTGGCGAAACCCAATGGAGCTGAGCGAAACCTCAGCCCGCGGAGTGGTGATAGGAGTCGGCGAAACCCGACACAGCTAAGCGAAACCTTAGCCCGAGGAGTGATGACAGGAGTCGGCGAAACCCGACAGAGCTAAGCGAAACCTTAGTCCGAGGAGTGATGACAGGAGTCGGCGAAACCCGACAGAGCGGAGCGAAACCTCAGCCCGAAGATAGAGAAAACCGGTGAAACCTAGCAGAGCCAAGCGAAACCTTGGCCCCGAGAGGTAGTAGGTCGGTGTCAGGAGTCGGATCGCAGGATGGGTCGGATCTAGTCTCGATGTCTCGGCCGGCCGGGCTTATATACTCGGCCGGCGTTCCCCACTGTGCGCCGTCGGTCCGGCGGTGGGGAATCGGTATCGCGTGGGGCACCATGAGAGAGATAGCGCGAGCGAGATGACGCGTGCAGTGTACAGGCAAGTGAGTGAAATAGCGGTGTGCGTGCAAGCAAGATAGGTAGCGCAGGATAAATAAGCCAGGTGTATATATATATATATATATATATATATATATATATATTTATATTTATCCTACAAGTAACGATTCTGCCGTTACATCCTTGATGACATGTTGTTGTTTGGCGTTCTTCGGTTTTGACAGAGCTGCAAAGAAGTCGCGATTATTTCTTATTCTTGTTTCTTAAGTTAATAAAATTCACTCTCTCTTTGATAAACGATCTTATTTTGCGAGTGCGACATTGTGCAAGTGCCTTCCGAATTGTGCGAGTGCCTGCTGTGAGCGTGACATTTTGGAGGCTCGTCAGGGATCGAACGGATTGAACGGATTGAACAAATCGGACGGCTGCTGGCACGAATGACTGCGAAAGTGTCGATCATTCTCTTGACGGAAGAGCGAGCCGAGTGACGACTCGATATCGATGCCAAATGCTAGGTCAGTCGTTAATTAATTTTTTTTGCGTTCATAATATAATCTTTTTTTAATTTGCATTTGCACAGTTTCAAGTTTAAGTAAATTCTGTTATGACTTTTTGACGCGGATTGATTTGGGCGGACGTACATATGTTTTTCGTGTTCGTTTCACACGATCTCCGATGTTTCGGTTTTAGATGAAAAGGTAATTCAGTAATTTAGAGTGTTAAATATTTTTCGAAGTTTTTTTTGGGTATTCGGAAAGTCCTATCTGTTTAGACGAGTTTTGTTTAGAGTTAGTTCTGTTACAGGAAAGCGATCTTGATTAAGCCGTGGTTTTCATCAGAGCCTGTGGGGAATTGATTGTTCTTTCCGCCTGAAGAAAGAGAAACGTTGAATTAAAAAAACATATTTTTATTCTATTGAGAAGTTACTGCTTTTGTTTTTGTTTTCTATTAAGTTTTCGGAAGATGATTTGTGCGAAGAAATGGGGAGTAGAATCTTTTCGATCCACTGCCCGATCATCAGGCTAATTTTATTTTTTTTTAAAGAAGACTGCTTTGCCCGTAGTTTTCGACCGTGGTTTTCCCGCTGAACCATAGGGCGAATGCCGAGACAGGGATTTGTGGTTTCCATAAGGACGTAGAGTCCACTAAAGCAAATCCCTCCCTCCCTTCCATATCCGAAGATTCAAGAAAGAAGAACGCAAGACTCAAAATTGAATAGAAAATAAAAAAGACGGAATAGTTCTCCGCGGCGGCTCATTACTTTCAAAAGGATGGAAGATTGGAACCTGGAATACGGCGCTCGGTAACCTGTAACAGCCGCTTGAGGTAAAGCAAAGAGCTGTAGGGTGCCCTGGCGTCTTCGCCGAGGAAGAGGAAACCTCAAACAAGCGGAGGAGTTCTCTGGAATTATCGGAACGATAATTTTTAAGAGGAGGAGAGGGGAGCAGTGTTACGACTGAGCGGTGCTCCACTCATCGTTGCCCCCAAAGATCGATTTTAGAAAGAGAAGATCATTCCCTATTGCCATGATGCGACGTGATGAATGTTTCGGTGGTCTTGACGACATATTGTGGTTTGGCGTTCTTCAGTTTTGACAGAGTTGCAGAGCAGTCGCGATAATTTCCTATTCCTGTTTCTAAAATTAATGAAGTTTACTTTTTCTTTGATAAACGGTCTTACTTATTTCGTCACTCGCCAGAGATTGTGCGAGTGCCGGCTGTGAGCGCGACAATATGTAAACAGATTGATATATCAGATCGAATATATGTTTGTCAAGGTGTCGTCATAGCGTCTTTTCGGGATGTTGACTCACATTGGAGAATAAAAGTAATGCATTCCACTTAGTTTGTGCTTTAAAATGCACATGCTCTAAGGCACCTAAAAAGGCATCTATATCGATTTTCCGCACTTCATATTGGTATAATTTATTTATTACAATTTATTCACTTATAATTTATTTATTACAATTTATTCACTTTTCCTTTTTGGAGATTTAAATATAACAATATTACAAAACAAAAAATTATTTTATATAATACAAAACTGGTATTATTTTGAAAATATTTTAATTACTATATTTCTCTTTTTTCAATCCTTTTTTTAACTAATTTTATATGGAATTTTTCTTATACAGATACCAATTTAAGGTTAAAAATTCGGGAACTCATTTCTATCACTCTCACGAATCAGTACAAATGATGGATGGACAATATGGATCTTTTATTGTACGTGATCCACCAAGGACGAATCCTCATAAAACTTTATATGATAAAGATGTTCCCGAACATGTAATTGTTATTAGCGATTGGTTTCATGAATTAGCGTTGGAGCGATTTCCTGGACGATTTAGACGAAACCGTGGACAAACTCCAGAAAATTTTTTAATCAATGGTAGAGGTAATTGGACGGTAAGCGACATAGATTAATTTATGAAAAAATTATTAAAATTAGAAAAAGTTAAAATATAACTTTAATTTCATGTGATAGTTTTTAGATTGTGAAACTCGATCACTTCTGTGTTTATTATTTTTATGTGTATCTTTATATGACTACACGTGTAACAGTGCATATTTTTACGCATCGTTCCGCGGCTATCCATCCGCCACCAAGTGCCCGACTGACGATCCATCAGGCATCGCTTTGTGCCATTTAATCTGTTCCAAATTAATCTCGTAATTAATTGCGAGACGGCCGTGCATATCATTTACGCGTCCTATACCGCGCCGCCGAATACGTCCGGAAGACTGCCGAATACGTCCGAGAACGAGACGCGCTGATCAAAAACAACCGAATATCTCTAGAATTTTTCGAAGTTTTCGAGAAAAAAAGCGCTGATTTCAGAGCGGCTTAGAGCGGCTTAATTACCGCTCACTATCTGATCCGAATCGTTCCAAATTCGCCCGAATATCGGATCGTGGCGGTATAAAAAACCGTCCTCCGCTCTATCAAACCAGATCTTCGGATTACGTTTGCTCCCATGAATTGATCCGGCACTCCGCTTCTACAAAGAGACGTAGCAAAACTGATGTGAGGATATCCCGCCGCTGCCTGGAAATTCCAGGCAAAAGCTAAGTTCTCTTTTCTAACCCGATCTCCGCTTTCCGCAACCGAGAAGAACGACCACGAGTTAGAGTGTTTTTCGCTCCATCGGGAAATCGGCATCCGGTCACTCACAGTCCATCCAACAAACCAAGCGAATCGCTGAGGTGAGGGCAATCCGCCTCCATTCAGGTGATCCCGGCTGATCGCATTCTCAAACCCATGTGTATTCCGAAATTCTGAGCGAGAACGCATCGCCGCGGCGGGGGTAATCCGCCGCCGCCCAGGGGTCCCCGGCCGATCGTTTTATATATACATATATGTACATATATGTATATATATGTATATATATATATATGTATCGCGATGCATAAAGATAGCTGGCCAGAGCGGATTATTGCGGATGCACTTGAATTTTTTGCGGAGAAAACGATCGGCCGGGGACCCCTGGGCGGCGGCGGATTACCCCCGCCGCGGCGATGCGTTCTCGCTCAGAATTTCGGAATACACGTGGGTTTGAGAATGCGATCAGCCGGGATCACCTGAATGGAGGCGGATTGCCCTCACCTCAGCGATTCGCTTGGTTTGTTGGATGGACTGTGAGTGACCGGATGCCGATTTCCCGATGGAGCGAAAAACACTCTAACTCGTGGTCGTTCTATATATATATATATATATATATATATATATATATATATATATATATATAGATTTATCGATCCGAGTATAGACCAAAATCGCAAACATCTAATCGCAAACGTCTACTCGCGAATCAGTGCGTCTACGTTCGCCAGACTTGTAATTTAGAACAGTCATTGCTAGGTAACCGCATCCGCGACATCCCGCGATTGCCTAAGCGACCACCGAAAAACTCGGTGCCATAATTATAAATATGCCTTCCTGGAGATATCGCACTTTGGCGATCCCGCCAACGCCCGATTTTAGATATACACGCTATACCTCGCGTCAGTATAGATTCCACATAACAGCCACGATTGTTAACAGCGACGATAAACATGGTTAATTTTTGTTATATTATTTCTTTCGTTTTATTTTATTTTATTTTAATAAAAATTCATTTTTTATTATAATTGCAATCTCGATAATTCCTCTTACCGACTATTTCCTTTCACCGACTTCGTCGCAATCGGCGAGTTGTCCCGCGCTCGAGATAAAACATACTCGATGCGGACGAGGAAAAACTAGCCCGTTTTACACGCACGCACGCACGCACACACATAACACGCGCGCGCGCGCGCGCTCGCACTCCCGCGCATATATAAACGCATGTATTTAATCAAATCTTTACTGCTTCTCACATTTAGATGCCTGATTGTCATGAACTTTTTTATTATGTTGAAAATGCTTGATTAGTGTAAATTTGTTTTCTTCATTTTTGGAGTAAAATAACATGAATCATTCACATATAAAATATAGACAAACAAAGATATGTAGAAGTGCGAATAGTTCTGCAATCTCTTTACTTTTATGTGATAACGCAACTATAATTTTAAAGACTAATAAGTCAAGAAGTTTTTAAAAAAAGAGAATTCAATTTAAACCAATCTTTTCTTATGTCTGTAAGTAATTAGTAAATAAACACAAGCACAAATAAATATGATAGATATTTATGAGAAATGTAGACTTGACAATGTATTGCTCTGTTACTTACGAAACAAGTGGAATATAACAGAATATACAAAATCAATGTTACAATAATTATATTTTTTGTAACAACGAACACAATAAAAATTAAACTTGAAAAGAAGGATTAAGTTCTGGTCATTTTTAGGATAGGGGCAAAATTATTGGAACTGTTTGTGGAATCTTCTAGAAACAGAAAGCAATAATTATTTCTGATAAGTACTGGAAAAATCGGAAATTATTATTGATTGCTGAAATAGTAATAATGAGTGTTAAAGCTGTAACGCGGTCACCTCGCTCGATGCTCGGATTGGCTCGTCGGTGTCCGGATTTGAAAGGAGGGGAGACTCAAGCTTACGAGAACACAGATTGAAGCGAAAAGATAGTTTATTTAGAGAAAGATAGATAGATATTTAGAGAAAGATAGATAGAGTGCAAGATCGAGAGATATCGCAGTGCCGCTGGTAGCAGGATGCGAGACGCAAAACGGAAACGCAAAGCGGTTGGCGCAAAGCGCCAGACAGGTGTGGCGTGCAGTCGTCAACGGTTTTATTTACACGCGACTACGGTTTTATTTACGCGTGGCTACAACTAGCAACTTAGGGCTACAGGCTTATGACTAGCAGGTTTAATATTACGGCGCGGCTATAACTAGCGGACTTAATATTAACGGGCCTTATTTCTAGCAGGCTTAGTATTACGTGGTTATAGTTAGTGGATTTATCTCTATCGCGCGGTATTTACAGGCACTTACGAGCTAATGTCAGGTTAGGTGACTAGGTATTGCGGGTAGGGCCGAGTGTCACGTCGAGCCCTATCTTAGCAACGGAAACCGGCGAAACCCGGTGGAATTGCGCGAAACCTCAGCCCGCAGAGTGATGACAGGAGTCGGTGAAATCTGACAGGGCTAAGCGAAGCCTTAGCTCGAGGAGTGGTGATAGGAGTCGGCAAAACCCGACTTGGCTGAACGAAACCTCAGCTCGAAGGTAGAGAAAGCCGGCGAAACCCGGCAGAGCCAAGCGAAACCTTGACCCCGAGAGATAGGTACTGGTCAGATCGGTATCAGGAGTCGGATCGCAGGATGGGATCTGGTCCCGATGTCTCGGCCGGTCGGACTTACATATCCGGCCGGCGTTCCCTATTGTGCGCCGTCAGTCCGGCAGTGGAGAGTCGGTATCGCGTGGGGGCACCGCGAGAGAGATAGCGTTTTATGGCGTGAGCGAGACGGCGCGTGCGGTGTACGAGCGAGTGAAATAACGCGAGCGGTGTGCGTGCAAGCAGGATAAGTAGCGCAGGATAAACAAGCCAAGTATATATATCTACACACACACACACACACACACACACACACACACACACACACACACATATATTTATACTACATAACTAGTAACGATCCTGCCGTTACAAAGTTTTGAATTCTTCAAAACAAGATAAAATGCATATTTAAGCATTGAAAAATAAATAATAAGTGTAGATAATATTTTTTAGTTCACATACAAGATGTCCCAAAATAATATTCGTAACGATTTCGAATCATCTTTGCTGTATATGTTATCATAAATATCCGAAATCTTATAACACGAACTAACTAATATAAACATGAAATATCTACAAACATTCTTCAGCAACTTCAGATTCTTACTAGTAAATTTATAATAGTGTTATAGTAGACAGCCGAATTAAAAGCTAATATTGGCTATTTACTGAACCTTTCACTCAAAACCCGTTCTTACTTTACGCGTAAGAGTTATTACCCGATTTAATTGTGTTTAGAAAAAGAATGCTGCGTACTGATTGGCTTCTGTAATCATGTTGATTTGTTCAAATTCGAACGCATATGAGTGAGGAGCGCAAGTGAGATTGTGATACATGTCAATAAACAGTTTCAGTTTAAAATCAGTATTTGAGTTTTAAAATGAGTGTTTTATTGCTTGCTGTGTGGAAAGAGAAGTTTACTAACGATTTATTAAAGTGAAGACGCAGAATTCTTTACAATTTTGATTAGGGAACAGTATGGAAAATTATTGGAAAAAATTAAAGAAGCAAAATCAGCCTCGAAGAAAACATTGTTGCAGTATCGACGTTTGCAGCATGTGAATTAACTCGATATTTTAGAAATAGAAGGTATTTAGCGAATACCTAAACCTCGCCTAATCTAATCTTGATGAAATATTGTATTATTTACCAGTTGAAGAGATTTTTGATGTGATTGAAGAAATTCACATAAGCAAATGCAAAAAAATAAAGTTTTATGCAATTCAAAATGCCACAATAATCTATGTAATGAATAATGTAATAAATAAAATAAAACTAAAAAAAATTATCTTTATTTAAACTATACTAATTATTTTATCGGATACTACTATTGTTGATTTAAAGTTTTAAGCCATTACTATTACTGATTTAAACTATTACTGATAATGTTGATTTAAACTACTGTTTATATTATTTATTAAAACTACTATTATTAATATTGAATTAAATTATTTGTAATACTATATTCTACTTGTAATATCATATTCTTGATTAATAGCTTCTCTTTGACTAAAAAAAAAAAATAGAAAAAAATGTGTTATTTTAAACAATATTATACTCAAATCGGGTAATAATTGTTACATGTGCAGTAAGAACGGGTTTAAACTAAAAAGTGCAATAGCTTAATACTAATATTCGCTTCTAATTCACTAATAGTGTCCATTATAACGCGAACTTATCAGTAAGAATTTAAAGTTATCAATGTATTATACTTCACGTTTTTACTGATAAGTTCACATTATAACGGATTTCGGGTATTTATGATAACATATGTCTGTTGTGCACACATACACACATACACACGCAAAACGTACATGCGAATGCGCTATGAGTAGCAGAGAGAAAGAGAGAGAGAAGAGAGGGCAAGTAAGAGGGAGGGGGAGAGACGTAAAATATGATGCCGTTTTAACTAAAATTGCGAAATAATATTTAGGCTTATTTATAGAAAAATTTGCATACATGAAAAGTCTATTTTATAAAAAATTTATATAACAGAGAATAAACTATTTTTATTGATACAAAAAAATGTGTATCAAGAAGCGGCGCTGGTTTCTAATCTCATAAATAAAGAAAAAAACTTTACAAAAAATTTTCAAATTAAAGACTGATATTAACTTGCAGAGTTGATAATACGAGGGTGATTTAAAAAGTGCAAAAATAAAAATTATTTAATTTTTCGAGATAAACCTTTTTTATTTTTCAACATAGTCTCCTTTTAGGCTTATACACTTTGTCCAACGCTGCTCCAGTTTGTTGATCGCTTTTGAATAATATGATTGGTCCAAAACTGTGCAAAATAGGCATTCGTTTTCGCAATCACCTCGTTTGAATGAAATCTCCTTCCCGCTAGTCATTTCTTTGCATTGGGAAATAAGTAATAGTCCGAGGGAGCCAAATCTGGAGAATAGGGGAGATGCGGAACGAATTGAAACCGTAACTTCATCAATTTTGCGGCCACAATTCCGAAGGAGTGAACTGGTGCGTTGTCGTGATGGAAAAGGACTTTCTTGTGGACGTTTTTCTTGTAGCTCGGTTTTCAAATGGTCCGATGAATAATATTAACCTATAATAGTTTTATCCTTTTCCATATAGTCGATGATTATTATTTTTTGCGAATCTTAAAAGACAGTCGCCATAATCTTCCCGGCCGAAGGAATGATCTTCGCCTTCTTTGGTGCAAATTTCTCGCTGGCAATCCATTGTTTGGACTGTTTTTTGGTCTCAGGCGTGTAGTGGTGTATCCATGTTTCGTCCACAATAACAGTAGTAATATAGGGCCGGTTCTAACTCAGAAGCGTTGAGGGAGGTGCGGGTGTGCGGGGGGAACGGATGGCGCGGGGAAGATGGGAGGGGGAAGTCCGAGGCGGCAGTCCTTTGAACTGAGCCGCGGGAGGGGGGGTAGATAAGATAGTAGGATTCGGTGAAGATGATATAAACAAATAGATAAACAAATAGATAAACAAGAAGATAAATATATAGATAAACAAATAGAAAATTGCGACTCGAAGGACATGACGTCACGGGGGGGGGGGGTAGTGAAGAAAGACGAAACGAGGTGAGATAAACAAATAGGATAAGATAGCAAGGCGATATAAACAAAATGGGCGGCGAAGATGATATAAAAAATTGGACGCGTGGACATGACGTCAGAGGGGGGGGAGGGGGGCCGCCGCCGCGTCCACCGCCGCCGCCGCGCCCGCCACCGCCGCGCCCGCCGAGTAAAAAATAAATATATCTCTCTCATATTATCTCTTCCGTTGCGGCTCTCTCTTATGGCGAATGTTATTTTTCTAATTATTTTATGGTGGGGAAGAAAAAAATGAAAGAAATACATGTTTTTTTGCATATTATATACGTTTATATTTTTAAACAAATTGAATACATTTTTAAGTGTGAAATTGTTTTATTCACATGTTTTGTTTCTTATACACTAAAAAACTAAAGCTAACAGCTCGCAATCGACGAGTTGACGTCTATCGAAGATATCGCAATCGCGTATCGCGTTCGGCACTTCCTCGGGATCTGTTACAACAGACGCGATGTTGGAGAATCGCGTATACTTGGTATCGATCGTATCGACGAATCTGACGAGTCGATCAAACATCACATCGATACATTCGTCCAGATGAAACATACGGCGCAGGGTCGATTCGATCATCGTTATGCGTACGTTCAAAGATTCAAGACGAGTGTAACGTCGTTCATCTGGTAAATTCTGACGGTTAACGGTCCGACGCTTATAAAATTATCTTTGTAATCGTTTAGCAGCAATTTATAGATATTCCACGTTTCGAGAGACAGTATCAATTCCTGCCCCCGATGATCTCCCAGAGCGATCTCCACGTAGCTCGGTGGACCAACGTTGATTCCAATTTCTAGAAATTTGTAACCCGTGGCCGTCAGAGTGTAACGTGCTCAGTAAGCGCACCGCGCGACGCTCCACCGAAATACTGTGGAAATTAAATATATAATACTGCACAATATTGGAAAAAAGAAAAAATAAAAAATGCAGTTGAAACTTACGCGTTACATTCCTTCTTTTGTTTTTCGCCATTGTACAGTGCGCTGCTTCCTTTGGCGGAATACATTGCGTGTTGTTCGAACGATGGAGGAGCGGAGTACCGTTTTTGTCGTGCAGATCGTTCGATGGAGGAGGACTGATCGCGTAAATTTTTTGACATGGCAAACCGTTAATCCCCCCACCTTTCCCCTCCCCCTTTTTTCTAGAAATTGCATTGTTGCAATCAAACATGTAGCGACATGTTCGCAAAGGAGCGCGATGACGATCAAATTTTGTTTTCTAGGAAGAGCCCGCGAAAAGATAGCTCTTCGTAGAACGTCGACATGCGTGTCGCGGCGTGTCAAGAGAAGCGCCGATACTCCGGCTGCTATAAACAAATTGGGGAGACCTATGATGATGATCCGATAAAGGGGCAAAGAAATTGTCGATGATATATAATGGGTCATGGGGTGTGCAGGATCACAGTAGATGGAAGTCTAATGTGTGTGAAAAAAAAAAATAGTTGACGGTGAAAATGGATAATGTGTTAAATATAGACAATGTGATATAGTGGACTTTGTGAAAATTGGATTGAAGAGAAATAGAGATTGATATTGACACATTGTTGACGAAGAATTCGTTACGTGATGAAGTATGATTACGGAGAAAAAATTGTTACCCGTTCGGAACTCCTTGCGTTGAATAATAATAAAAAGTATTGTTCAATACAATTTTATTATTCAACGGGTGGTGCACTAACTCTGTGTGCCGAATGCATGGTTCGTCTGGCGGACACTGACATTGGAGTATTGTATGCCGTTAGGAAGCACGAGATAGATACTCTCAATGCGCTAAACAGCCGATTTTGCTCCAATTGCCAACAGTCCGTCTGTGTGATAATGCCATGCAACATGTGCCCAATTTGCACAAATTGAAAAAAGACAACATTGTGAACGAGGCATATACAAGTGGAAGAGTGTGATGTGATATAAAAACAATATGGAAAGGTCATTGGAAGAATTAACAAGTTCTCCGTTATGGGACTCAATCTCTCATCTATCAGTGAACGTGGCGGTGTATTTTATAAAGAGACACTATACCCCAACTCCCCATTTCCCGATTCCTCGTCCAAGAGTTAAGGGACGCTACAATTCGACTCTCTGCTTCTCCGCTCCTTCTGAGAGAGCGGAAAGAATTCTGGAAGCGTGCACATATTATCATTATAGAGGACACGCATACAATATATTACTACCTCTCTCGCGGCAAAAAGTAGCAGAGATAATTCCAAGAAGCGAGGATACTCATATATGGTTGTTCTATTCCCATCAATCTCCGGACATGGCGGAAATACAACGCTTTGTATACTGGCTTCGAGTTAAAGCAGCTATAGAGAAAAGAAAAAAGAAAGTAAAAAAATGTAAAATTGTTTTGATGAGACAGTACAACAATTTAAAAGAATCAAGATTTTGCAATATGGAACACCTAGAGCGAGTGGAACGCGAGCTGCTGGAGCAGTGCAGCCAAGTCGCTACCTTGGTGGAGTGTTTCGCGTGGTTGCAACGATGTGAGGAGTGCATCGAACAACTCGAGGAACTTAGCCGTGTTAAGCGTCCTCGACTCACCGTTGCAAATAGACAATCTGCGGTGGCGAGGATCGCGCGACTCGCGGGTGCAAAAGTACAACTAGAAAGACGTTTCGTGCACGTTGGTGGTGAGTACGCGAGCACTAGTAGAGACAATGGATCTCTCGTTTGGCGAGAAATCGATACGGCATTTGAAAGCCGTATATTGACTGGTGCGGTGATCAATGTGGACTATATCGAGCCGCGACAATTTTTAGAAGACGCTGGTGGTGTAGTGCTCGAGCGAGTGCGAGACATTGTACAAAGACACAATAGTGTGAAAGTGAACACTGCATTTAACGGCGAGTTTGTGACGGGCGATAAACGCGCGAACAAAAGTATAAACACTAAAAATAGTGCACTCTTTCGAATGTCAAATTTGGACGAGTGGTACGAGCAGTACGTTATCGAATCCACGTTTGCGTCGCTCGAAGAATTCCAAGAACGCGACAGTGGATGGGCGTTGTCGCGAATTCTAAATTTGTAAACGTGAACAAATATAATCCAATGCACGCGGGATGTTACATCGAATTACCGCGGGAAATTATGTTAAAGCGAGCGGTGATCAATGTACGATCCAAGGACAATGCGTGTTTCGCGTGGTCGGTGATCGCGGCTCTGCACCCGGCTGAAAGGAATACAAATCGGGAATTGTCGTACCCGCATTATACGACAGTGTTAAATTTGCAAGACATTACGTTTCCGATGACGTTGAACCAAATTAAGAAGTTCGAACATCTCAATAACATCTCAATCAACGTTTACGGCTGCAAGGGAGGAAAGGAGATTCTCCCAATACGGCTGACATCAAGGAAGATGGAGAAGCACGCAAATCTATTGTAGTGCAGGATCCACGCGACGACAACGCGGGGCACTTTGCGTACATCAAAGATCTGTCCCGTCTTGTGAGCTCGCAACTGAGTAAAAAAGAACACAAAAAATACTTTTGCGACCGGTATGTATTTTAAAAAATTTTATTATTTCTCTTATAAAATTGTTTATTAAAAAATCATATTTTCCGTTTGCAGATGTCTACATTACTTCAGTTCGTCTGAAAGATTGCAGTCACATACAACGGACTGCAAAAAGATGAACGATTGCGCCATCCGACTGCCGAGCGAGGACGACAAGTGGCTCGAATTCAAGAACCACACGAATAACGACTTCCATTCATCGTTTACGCGGACTTGGAGTGCGTACTACGGCGAACGGAACCGGCAGAGAGGGAAGACGCATCGTACACCTACCAGCAGCACGAGGTATTTAGCATCAGATACTACGTGCGATGCTCGTACGACGACGCGTTATCGGTATATCGATTTCGTCGCGACGAAGATTGTGTTGCGTGGTTCGTTCGGCAACTCGAAGATTTGGCGCATCAAGTAAAAATTTTGTTATCCGCGAATGTCTCCATGAAAATGTTGTCGAGAGAGCAATGGGAGGCATATCGCAGCGCGACGCGTTGTCACATTTGCGAGAAATCATTTGCGTCGGACGACACGCGGGTACGCGATCATTGCCATCTTACCGGTCGTTACCGTGGTCCCGCGCACTCAAATTGTAATCTAAATTATAAAGATTCATATTGTATTCCCATAGTATTTCACAACTTATCCGGTTATGACGCGCACTTTATCATCACGGAAATAGCTACGGCGTTCGAAGGCAGGATCGACGTGCTGCCGATAACAAAAGAAAAATATATTTCGTTTACAAAACATGTTCAAGATACCACCGAGAGATCAGATTCGCGAAATTGCGTACGCTTGCGGTTCATAGATTCGTACAAATTTTTAAATACCAGCCTTGATAAATTGGCATCTTTTCTAACGAAAGAAAAATTAAAAATTTTACGTTCCGAATTTTCCACGGTCTCAAACGAAAATTTTGACTTGTTGACGCGCAAAGGTGTCTTTCCGTACGAATACGTGGATCGCGCGGACAAGCTGCAGGACACGCGCCTACCACCGCGCGAATCGTTCTATAACTCGTTGACCGGTGACACGGTGTCGGAGAACGATTACGCGCACGCCGCGAACGTCTGGCAGCGGTTCTCCATCCGAACGCTCGGCGAATACAGCGATCTATATCTCAAGACCGATGTCTTGTTATTGGCCGACGTTTTCGAAAATTTCCGCGAAAGTTGCGTCGCGAGTTATGGACTCGATCCCGCGCATTACTACACATTGCCAGGTTTCACGTGGGACGCCATGTTGAAACATACGCGCGTAAAATTTGAGTTGCTCACCGACATCGATATGGTTATGTTTATCGAACGCGGTATACGCGGCGGTCTCAGTCAATGTTCCGGCAGATACGCGCAGGCCAATAACAAGTACATGCGTTCGTACGACCCGTCGAAACCGTCGTCGTATTTGATGTACTTTGACGTGAACAATCTGTACGGATGGGCGATGTGTCAACCGCTGCCCTATGCCGAATTTCGATGGATGGAAGACATTGAGAACTTTGACGCGAGCGCGATCGCTCCGGATTCGTCTACGGGTTATATTCTCGAGGTCGATCTCGAGTATCCGCATCATTTGCACGATCGACACACTGACCTACCTTTCTGTCCGACGCGCGATAAACCACCCGGCACGCGGCAGGATAAACTTCTCGCGACGTTATACGATAAGAAGCGGTACGTCATCCATTATCGCAACCTGCAGCAATGTACGCGCCATGGTCTTCGTATCGCAAAGATACATCGCGTACTACAATTTGCTCAATCCGCCTGGCTCCGCGATTACATCGAACTCAATACACACTTTAGAACGTACGCGAAAAACGATTTTGAGAAAAATTTGTACAAATTAATGAACAACGCGGTATTCGGTAAAACAATGGAAAATGTGCGCAATCACGTCGACGTTAAACTTTTGACCAAATGGGACGGACGGTATGGCGCGGAGGCAATGATCGCGAAACCAAATTTCCACAGCCGCAGCGTCTTTGCGGAAAACTTAATCGCCGTCGAACTGCGTAAACTCGAGGTAAAATTCAACAAGCCGATTTACGTGGATATGTGTATACTCGACATATCGAAAATCTGCTTGTACGAATTTCACCACGAATACATGTCACCGCTGTATCGCGAGAAATGTAAGATCATGTACACCGACACGGACAGTCTCGTATACCACATCGAGTGCGATGATGTGTACGAGGCGATGAAACGCGATATCGCTAGATTCGATACGAGCGATTATCCGACGGACAACGCGTACGGAATGCCTCTCGCGAATAAAAAAGTACCCGGTCTAATGAAGGATGAGAATAACGGTGCGATAATGACGGAATTCGTCGGACTCAGAGCGAAGATGTACGCGGTAAGGGTGGACGGCAGAAAAGACATTAAAAAGGCGAAAGGTGTAAAGAATAACGTCGTAACGCGAACAATAACGTTCGACGATTATACGCGGTGCTTGAACGAAGAGATCGAAATGACTCGTCGCCAGTCGTGTATAAGATCCAAGCTATACCAAGTGTACACGGTGTCCGAGTCGAAAATCGCTCTGAGTCCGTACGACGACAAACGATACATCGTACCGGATTCGACAGAGACGTTATCGTGGGGACATTGGCGGATTCCATTGTAATATATATATATATATATATATATATATATATATATATATATATATATATATATGTTTATACAATGTACATATATTTTTATATTTTTTATATAGGTTATATGTATGCATATATGCACGTATGTATGTACGTACCTATGTATCATATCTATGTATGTATGTATGAACGTATGTATTCTTGTAGTTTTATACGATACTGTTTTATACGATACAATACTGTTATATATGTAGTATAGTTATGTAGTATAGATGTATGTATTTTTTTATAGTTTTTATATGTAGTTTTACAATAAAATTTAGTTGTTCAAATTTTATATATAAAATTTATAATAGCAACCAAGATCCTGTTTGCTGAGGAATTTAATTCTCTTTTCGATTTATTTAATGTATACTCGGCTTAATACATATATTGTTTATAATACATGTAGTTTTACATGTGTTCTCGTAAGTTACATACATGTATAGTTTAAAAAATGTAATGGAAGAAAAAAATAATAAAAACTCTTTGTATACATGTATACAGTGTATATTTATTTTTTTAATACATTATAAAAATAAGAAAAATGAATTAAATCACACTGCTTTTGTTTATCCATGAGTTATGCGATCTATCGAATCCCAGCCACTTGACGTAAACCTTGTCTTCCTTCCTGCGTAGTACTTTCTCCACGAGATACACGTCCGGATGAGTCGCGCGATGCAATTCGTGCTCGTAGAACGCGCCCGCGACCGATTTTCCGCGATAGTCCTCGAACAGATAAGTTACGGGATTAGTACGCTACACTGTAATGATCTTAAACACCTCGGTAGTCCAATTTGGCGTGTAGCCTTTTTCGAAAATTGTCTTGTATTTGCTCACGCGTACCGATTCGCCTACTTTGAATTTTGCTGGACCTGCGATTTTTATCGCGCTGTATACCGTATCCAAGAGTCTTTTGGCGATCGCGGGAGTTACGTCAACGGGTCGCATGCCGATAGTGCGATGCTTGCGCGCGTTGTAATCTGACACGAGACGCGGTAACGCGTCGACCCACTTGTAAGTGTCGTTGAGCGTAAACATCTTCCACATGTCGTTCTTAAGCGTGCGATTGAATCGCTCGACGATCGATGCCTTCAACACCGTATATGTGGAATAATGATTAACGTTGTGTTTTTTCAAGAGTTTTTGCACATCGGCATTGTAAAATTCCTTTCCCATATCCGTTTGCAAGTTTCTCGGGCATCTTCCGCTCTCTCGAATTATCTTAGCGATAGCGTTAGCCGTCTCGCTTCCGACCTTGCTCTTGAGCGGTACGGCGTACTTGCTCAACGCATCGATGATGGTGAGTATGTAGTGATGACCTCTGTTGAAACTCGAGTACAGACGCATCTCGACGATGTCAGCCTGCCACAGATCGTCGTATCCCCGAATTATGACACGTCTTCGTGGAAACTTTCTCCTCGCCGGAGCGTGCAATTCCTCAATGAGTTGTCGCCTCTCGGAGCTAACATTTTTTTCACGTCCATCGGATCGCATGTTTCGACGATGTTTAATAGTAAAGATAAGATATACAATTTAAAATTGTTTTTTTCCTCACTGACGTTAATCGACTGGCTCGTTTCGTCGATACTCGATTAATTTATAATAATGCCGGCTTCGCGAAGTTCCTCGATGATCGATAGCATCTCGTTGTCGTGAGCGTTGTTACCAGCTCGGTGCGAAGCGTCGAGCAATCGGAGTCGATCCACCAGTTCGTTGGGATCGTCCCAATGCACGTAATCGATCTTGTTGTCGTTTAACTTCATGGCGGTTGGTATATTGCTCACGCCTGCACCCTTTTTACGCCCGCTACTTCCATACGTAGATACGAGCGGAGCGATGATGTTAATATACTTGGATCCCCTATTGCCCTTGATGGGATTATGGGCGCTGTGACCACGTCTATGAGCATTTGTTGTTAATAGTATACTTTTATACGTTTGTTCGTCATCCTCGGTAAAAACCGCGTCATCGGGAAGTCTCTTGAAGATCAATTCGTACAATCCTGGTGTACCATTGTATCTCACATTGTCTATGATTATGGAGTCATTTTTGTCAACGTCAAATTTCTTGTCACCAAGCATCGCACCATTGGTTTTATCGAAATAAACACCGTATACGCGATCAAATGTATCGTTTTTTCCATTATCATCGAGGAGAGGGCTTACGTACTTTTGCCCTAATGGTCCCAGCTGATTATGCAACGCCTCTCGACCTTGTTGCGTTTGCAGACTCTGTTTGATGGTTGTTTCGAATGACGGTTCACTGGCGTCTTTTGTTTCGAAAACATCTTCCTTTTGCAGGAACAGCGGTGGTTCTTTCGGTGGGTCTTTCGATGGTTGTATCGGTGTAGACTCGAACACGAGTGAATCTGACGTGGCTTTCAATTCTTTCGTTGTACGTCGTTTTTTAGACTGCGGCGTTAATTTCAACCATCCAACATCCGTCCAATATGAATCCTTGTCAGTAGTAGTAGTAATATCGTTATCGTTGTCGTCATCGCTGTCTTCACGTTTTTGTTTTTTCTTAATACCGAGATCCTTTGCTTCTCTTTCAATCGATTGAGATTCCTCGGTTTTTTCAACAATCTGTTTTAGAGGTTCAACGATGGACTTGAAGCGTTTCTCCAACGCTGTATCTTCAACTATTTTACCAATTTTTAAAGCGCGATATTTTTTGCGAATCGAATCGCTCGTTTTCGCAATCTGTTTCGCTATTTTCTCGCGATTTTTGGTGTTATCCATGTTGCCTGCTTGACATATCGACATCGATTAACCATGTTACGGTACCGCGAACGTATTAAATTCCTTTCTGTATCGCCCATTGATAAGCGGACTGTCCTTATCTATCACTAGAAATCCATACTCGCGCTGCCAACAATCGCGGCATAACGCACAGAATTCATCGTATGACATGTCGGTATTCACGTGATCGTTATAAACATGTTTCAAGTTGGTACCATCCTGTTTGAACAGAATCAGCAGGTTCGCATTGTCGCGTATCAAATGTTTAGGTATCCTTGCGTACGTCTGACAGAGATAGAAGCAATCGACGTTCGAGTGGCGGCCCATCGAAAAGTATTCTCTCACAGCATCTTGCTTATTGCACGCAACGTCGTCGAAGACGAAGATCGAATTGGGACGTGCCTCGCTCGGTGGAATGACGTCACTGTTGTTGGAGAACGTAAAGTAGCCGATTTCTTCTATCGATGTTAGTAAATTTTCCAAGTATCGATATTTCGGTTGTTGCAGCGATTTCGAGTATACGTACACGTTCTCGAAACGTACACCGTGCGGACCCTCGAGCAAGCTTATGAGAACGTTGGTTTTACTACAATTCGACGGCCCGCAAATGATGGCGCGTATAGTACTCGGTAACATTTCACCGTGCTTGCGCTCCGTCGCGATGTCTCCCATCATTCGCGCTCTCTCGTCACAGTTCGCGACGCGTATCGTCAGCGGCTGCCGTACAAATTTCATGTTCGCACTGCATTATCTAGGCTTCGACGACGACGACGACGACGACGACGACGACGACGACAGCGATGCTATCGTATATGTCAAGGGATACGAAAAATGACAATGGCTGTGGAATTTGCTTCTGGACGATGAGCGCGTGTACATCGAGACTCTGGATGCTGATTACGAAAACGTAGATTCTCTAAACAATCTGGACGCTGATAATACTATACGATGCGGATATCACTATACTAATTGCGCATTACAAAATGTATTCAAATTATTTAATTGGTGGTCAGATAACCATGAATAAAATAAATATGATATACGAATTATGTTTTTTTATTCTTTTTCCCCGCCATCCAAAACACAAATTGCTAAAACATATTTTTATACTCTTCTGTAAAAAAAATCTTCTTTTTACAACACATATAAACACATATATAAACACATATAATTCAAAAAAGTCAAAAATCATTACGAATACGAAAAGAGTCTGGCGGAAGGGAGAGAGCCGCAACGGAAGAGATAATACGAGAGAGATATATTTATTTTTTACTCGGCGGGCGCGGCGGTGGCGGGCGCGGCGGCGGCGGTGGCGGTGGCGGCGGCGGTGGCGGCGGCGGCGGCGGCGATGGACGCGGCGGCGGCCCCCTCCCCCTCTGACGTCATGTCCACGCGTCCAATTTTTTATATCATCTTCGCCGCCCATTTTGTTTATATCGCCTTGCTATCTTATCCTATTTGTTTATCTCACCTCGTTTCGTCTTTCTTCACTACCCCCCTCCCTCCCCGTGACGTCATGTCCTTCGAGTCGCAATTTTCTATTTGTTTATCTATATATTTATCTTCTTGTTTATCTATTTGTTTATCTATATATTTATCTTCTTGTTTATCTATTTGTTTATCTATTTGTTTATCTATTTGTTTATCTATTTGTTTATATCATCTTCACCGAATCCTATCTTATCTACCCCCCCCGCGGCTCAGTTCAAAGGACTGCCGCCTCGGACTTCCCCCTCCCCTCTTCCCCGCGCCATCCGTTCCCCCCGCACCCCCCTCAACGCTTCTGAGTTAGAATCGGCCCTATATTACTACTAATAACAAAACGATAAAAGTCCTGTGGATTCCGCTGCAAACATTCCTTGGAAGACTTCACATGATTTTGTTTTTGGTCAATTGTGAGCAATCACGGCACTCATCTTGCAGATAACTTTTTCATACCCAAATGTTGATGCAAAATATTATGTACCCGTTCACTCGAGATATCCATAGCATTAGCAATCTCACGCACCTTGCGTGAGATTCTTCTATCATCCATTACCATATCATGGATGGATTTTATCAATGATTTCTGGAGTAATAGTCTCAACAGAGCGTCCAGAACGTTTAGCGTCACTTGTGCTCATATGACCACTCCGAAACGTTTGAAACCATTTATAAACTGTTCTAATCGAAAGTGCAGATTCACCATAATGTTTATCCAGCTTCTTTTTAGTCTGAGGCGATTTGCCTTTCATAAAATAATGCTTCAACACACAAAATTCTCTTTCATCTATTTTTTAGAAATCACTCGACTTCCTCGATTCAGACAAACGCGAAATACAGAAAAATAGATCAATCTGGCTGAAACTTGGTGTGTGTTCTTCCAAGAAATGCTACTAACTGAAAATAACCTCGATACACACCAGTGGCGCTATCGAATGATCTTTCTGACTTTGCACGGACTTTTCAAACCGCCCTCGTATAGCGATCTGAATGATTTATTGCACACGCTTGCTTATACTTGTATGTAACATAACATATAACGCTAAAATAGCGCTGAGAGCATATATGTAACTCCTATATTGCTCACACAGCTATTTTCCAATAAAAGGCGTGCTCACGAATGAAGTGAAACAGATAGCAGACGATTTGTTCTGTGTATGTGCGACGTCTGTAAAACAGTATAGCTTGCGCAGGTGTGTATGATGAATATGGGTTAGGTTTCTCACGGAATAAAACAGTATGAAAAAAGAAAACCAAGCTTGTGTTTCATATTCTGATTAAAAGTGAAAATTTTTAATATAAACAATTGTTAATTAAATTAATTTTATTTTATACAGGGTGTCCCACCTAACGCACCACCTGCTAATGGCAGATTCCTGAAATCATTTAGAGATGAAAATTCTAATACTAAAATGTTAAGCATACAATAGTTTTCAAATAGGAAATGTTTAAAAATGTCCAATCGAGCTGTCCATTATTCGCGCGTTCAGGTCTATCATATAGTGAAGATGCTCCTAGATATTAATGTTTAAATATTAACATAATTTTGCGTATATTTTTGAATTTT
Organism: Pogonomyrmex californicus; assembly: GCA_024349325.1. NCBI lineage: Eukaryota > Metazoa > Arthropoda > Insecta > Hymenoptera > Formicidae > Pogonomyrmex > Pogonomyrmex californicus. The sequence continues at coordinate 648,904 of JAECZD010000029.1, forward strand.
TTTTTGTAACTTTTTCTACTTATTTAATTAACTTGCTCTATATGTTGATAATATTAATAGCGATTAAAAATAAAAATTATTTTATGTAACATTGACCTTGGAATGCATCGAGTTATTGTTGCACATCGAGCTGTCAAATGAAGTATCTGTCATATGAAGTATGTTGTAAAAAAATAATATTTTTTATGATATGAGTGTCTTAATCAATATTAATCAAAAAATTATTTCTTTAATTGAACAGATAATAAAGAACGAATATACTATTGATAAAAACTTTCTCAATGTCGATAATTTATACAAAAATAATATGAAGAATAATTATTCTTGACATATCCTTTTTTATAAAATACAATTATGATTTCTAACAATTATGATCCTTCACTAGGTGACGGACCTGAACGCGCGAATAATGGACAACGATTAGACATTTTTAAACGTTTTCTATTTGAAAACTATTGTATGCTCAACATTTAGTATTAGAATTTTTGTTTCTAAATGACTTCAGGAATTTGCCATTAGCAGGTGGTACATTAGGTTTGGGACACCCTGTATAATAATATAATGCATATTTAACATAATAATATAATAAATAAATAAATATTTTCTAAATAAAAAAAGTATAATAGGTAGAAATCGAACCCGGATCGACAGATTGTAGTACAGGGTTGATCGCCCGAGCTACCCGATCTCAGCGACAATGAACTTAACGCGGCCGATATGTAAGGAATGCTATAAACTTTAAATCGGTTTTTCTCGAAAACAACTGAATATTACCCTATCCTTTTACTCAAGTACTCTTCTAGTAGAGTACTTTAACATATATAAATTCTTTCAAAATCAGTGTTCCGAAGTCCGCATTTTCCCCTTGTAAGTTATCAATCGGACATTTTAAGTTTTTTTTTATGAAACGTGCAAAATCTCGATATTATCAAAAAGACAATTGCTATTTTGAAATTGTTTAAGCCATGTCTTACTAGCAAACATTTGTAGAATATTTTAAACTGCAAAACGTAAAACGATGCTAGATTTTCCTATCATACGGATATAATTGATTGAGCGCGGAATAGCTCGCCGGCGGGACGGATTCGGTCAGAGAAATAATTATTAGAGTTTTTAGTTTGTAAGTAACAATAGATCGAATTATTATAAATTATAAATTATTATAAAATAAAATAAATAAAATAAATAACAGCAAATATGTGACAATAGTGTTGGTGTAACAAAAAAACGCAAATGCTGATGACAGAAATGCTGATTTAAATTACGTATGCCGATGCGGGATAGAGCACGGATACTTGCGGGCGGGCGACTTTTCGACGAGATCACCAGAGCGCAATATTTATCGGAGCGCGATTTCAGTAATTATAGCCGCGATATTTTCGCGAATTTTTGCGGGCTTGAAGCCGCGAATCGTCGCGGGCGTGGTTGCCTAGCAACGGCAGCCATAAATCACATGGCTGTCAATATTTATACATGTGATATTTATACGGGCGATACTCGGCGGATCTATCAAACTTTTATCGACCTATTGTTGCGTGGATCGCGGCACATAAAGATGGTTATGTGCAGCGGAATTTAACGAATGCACACCGATTTCTCGGATGCACTCGCGAAAGGAACAGCGATCGGCCGGGAACACCCGAGCGAGGAAACCCTCACTATAACGATGCGCTGTTATTTGGAGGCTCACGGAGCGCGATCGGCTGGGAATACTCAGGCGGAGGCGGATTACCCTCACCTTCGACGATGCGTTCTTTTGAGCAGATGCTGTGAGAGATTTGGAAATTAGCAATTGCATGCAGTTACTCGGGCGGAGCAGGAAACACCCCAACTCGTGGATTTCTCGCAGTTATAGAAAAGTAGTGGTCGGTTCAGAAGATAGAGAGCTTTTATCGTTAGCTGGAAATTTCCTGGCGGCGGCGGGATTCATCTCGTGGTATTTCTTTTTCGGAGCGGATCGCAGATCGGTTTAAGAGGGCAAATCTCGATTCAAGGAAGATCTGACTTGATATAGGACAGCTTTTTATATCCCCATGATTCGATATCCGATCGGATTCGGAATGGTTCGAATCGGATTGTGGGTGATAATCAATCCACCATCACCGCTCTAATTAGTTAATCGCTCTTTTTAATCTCTGGTTATTTTCGACGGTATTCAGTTAACTTCGGAGATTGCTCTCCTCTTACATTCGGGTTCACTCGGTGCTGTTCAGTTGATTTCGGCGATGCTACGTAAAGCAATCAACCGTCGGCTCTCAATTAATCTTACGAGAATTATGGATTAAGATTAAAATGATGCAAAGTGCCTTTTGCCCAATGGATCGTCGGTCGGGCATCACTTAGCGGTGGATGGACGGTCGCGGAACGATGCATAAAAATATGCACCGTTACAAGAGTTTGAATAGAGCAACAAGCAAAAATAATAAATCATCACTAGAGAGATGGAGTGATAAGAAACTTAATCTATCATCAATCAAAATATTCGGTTGCACTGTTTACGCGCATGAACCGAATCAACAAAGATAAAAACTTAATTTTAGCAGAAAAATTGATCTTCGTTGGCTATCAAGGAAACTCTGATAATAGGCTATTTAATCCCAGAACACGTAAGATCACTGTTGTAACCAGTGTGAAATTTGACGAAGAGACAATAAATTCATTCTCTCCGAAGACAGTAAGAGCTGAAGACGAAATGTCGTATGTGTGTTCTTTCACTTAGAGGAAGATAATACAGCAAAAATTCAGAACAAGAAGAGAAAATGATTGAATAGTTTAGTATCAGCACTGACACCTACGAAAGAGAAACAACAGCAGAGGAAAAGTCATGCATTAAAAAAACAAGAATTTTACGCAATCGTAATAAGATCAGAAAACCTGAAAAATTAACTTATCCGCAAGTTAACATAGCTGAGATTGAACCAATAACCTTTGAAGAAGCATTACAAAGTTCAAAAGCCAAAGAATGGACAAAGACAATCCAACAAGAACTCTTAGCACATCAGAAGAATAAGATGTGGTTCAAAGCACCAAGATCTGAAAGCAAGAGAATTATAACATGTAAATGGATATTCAGAAGGAAGGTAACGCCAGGTGAATCGGCACAAGGCTCGACTTGTTGCACGAGGATTCACACAGCAGCATGGAGTTGACTACATGGATATATGCTCCAGTAGTACGCTATGAAAGCATTTGTATGCTATTGGCTATGGCTGCTGCAGATAACCTTAATATGCTGCAGTTTGAAACTGCTTTCAAAACTGCTTTCCTCTATGGAAAATTAAAAGAAGATATTTGGATTTAACTACCCCAAGAACCTTGGATTGAAGAAAAATGTGTTGTAAAGTTTTGAATGTCGCTGTATAGTCTAAGACAGTCTCCTCATTGTTGGAATGAAAAATTCAACGACGTCTTGATGAAATATCACTTGCAAAGATCAAAAGGTGATGACTGTATATATTTTGGCAAAATTGATACGGAAAAAATATATCTAGCCTTATACGATGTATATCTCGTTCTGTGCAGATCTTCGGAGACTTTGCAGCAATTTATACAACATCTAAGTAAGGAATTTGAAATAAAAGTATGCACGTCTTATTTCGTAGGCATTGAAATTGAACAAGATCAAAGTAAAAAAATAACCAAGATCCACCAAGCTATACATAACTCAAGAAGTTAATCGAAAAATTCAAGATGGAAGAAGCAAAAGGAATTTCCATTCCAGTCAATCCAATCGTAAAATTGTCAAAGCGGATGAGTCCATCTTATGACATAGAAAGAAAATTTATGTCAAATATTCCATTTAGCGAACTAATTGGTTCACTATAGTTTCTAGCAAATGTCACCAAATTTGATATAGCTTTCAGTATCAATTTGCTGAATCAATATTTACAGTCAGAACATTGGTAAGTTACTAAACGAGTGCCGAAGTACTTCAAAGAAACATGTAATGAAGGAATCTCATATCAAAATGAAACGCCGACACAAAAACGCACCTGCTTCTCGCACACAGATTTTGCAGGAGATGAGGACGAACGCCGTTTCACCTCTGGATGTATTGCACTAATGAATGATGCACAAGTAGCCTGGGCATCTCGTCGACAGAAGATTGTAACATTATCAACTGTAGAAGCAGATTTAGTGCTTTCACAAACAGCGCAAGAAGCTGAGTCACTGAGGCTCAAATGTTCTGAGGCAAACTGCAGTATATGGAGTCCAAGATGAAGAAAAGCGGACCGCCGGTTCGTAAATCATTAATGTGCTATGCGGACACGCTTGTTGGTTAAGCCGGAATTGCGAAAGACGGAAAAGCGAATATGTTTGATTATAAATATTAATTATTTATTTAAATAAATCTTAGATAACAACAAAACGATTAAAGCGCGGATATTTACAGCGAAGAATTATAATTGGTTTAATACGCGCTTGGTTATTTATATCGAAAATTGTAAGTTATTATTACGCAATTTGATAGAGTGAGTATTACAATCAACTTGTGGTTATTTACATTTGAATAGTGCACGGATACTTATAACGAGATTTTATAATATTCTTTGTATAATAACTTTATGAGACTTATTAAAATCGGTAAGTGTGCGGAATTGAGACACCGTTCGCTGGAACGACCCTCGACTGAGGATCCGATGGGTGATAGAGATTTCTTAGAGACAGATCACAGTAGTTTAATGAGTCAACGTTTACAATGAGATGTACAGAATGTAGAGTTTAATGATTACGTACATTTTGAGCAAATAGCGAATAGCTGTTCACCAGTTAGCTTGCACGCGCTGGTTTGTGTGGTTTGTATAAACTGCATAATCACGTGAGAGAATGTCCGCAACGTGTTGAGAGAATGTTCGCAAGCTCGTTACAAAGAAATAGAACCAATTAAATTGAATTCGGATAATCAAGCAGTAATTCAATTAAGCACGAATCAGGCTTTTCATCAGAGAACAAAGCATGTAGATTAAATACAAATATATACGAAAGATAGTCCAGTCAGGTAAAATACTCGTTAAATACTGTCCTTCTGAAGATTAGCCGACTTGTTAACTAAGAAGCTGAGAAAGCTTTGCAGAAACTTCAATTCAATATATTTAAAGTGCAATTAAATATGCATTTTTTATTTCAGTGGGAATGTTGGTGAGTTCATGCATGCATATATAATAGATAGCACTATCTCGGACACTGCATATTACTAGATTGTCGTACAATATAATAAGTATATATCATAGCCATTCTTTATCTTTCTTTTATCTTCTCCTTGTGTGTACTTATTCGACTATTTCACATTACGTTCCTAAGTTATTTTATATTAACTATCGAAAATATATTTAATCAGTCTTATCTCAAAGTGTATTCACTCCTCATCCTGAATAACAATATCGATACTCTTCAATTATCTGCGGGGCCTCCCAGGCTTTTGATGGTCATAAAATTTTGCCCAATGTCTTTAATATTATCTCATGACCTCATCAGATGACCTTAAGCAGGATTTACATTGTACATTCGATATACGACGATTACTAATACCTATACTACATTGAAATGCTAGATGGCATAGGAGGAACCGGGCGAAAAGAAGAAAAATGGATCCATTTATGTATTTTTCTAACGTCATATTATTGGTTAAAGTTGTCGTACTAGTCGAGTTGAGAAAATCGTTGACCAATCGGGAATCACTAGACAGAGAAAGAAGTGGTCCTAATGCTATCTATGCTTTATCTCAGAATAATCCAGTTTCTTTACATGGCATTTAACATTCCAGTATAATATAAAGTGATTTCAGTGACAATGATCCAACATCCAATAGAAAATTTTATTTTCTAGATTAGGTATCTTTATTTCCAATTATCCAATAGAAAAAATATGTTTTTCTATTGAATATCAAACGTCGTATTTCGGATACCGGCTACAGTGTGAATTCTACATTACATTGCATTTGATATTCGACGTACGACATATGATAGGAGAACAGTTTTTTAATAAAAAATTCAACGCTTTATTAGAAATCCTGAGAATGGTCATACCCTAAAATAAAATCCCTATAAATTGAAATTTTATTTAAGCTATCTCTCGATCCCAGATAATCTTTGAAATTCCCGAATCAGGAATAAATTCCTGGCTGTGATAATATTGGACTAGGGATAGATATTGAATGTTGGTTTTTGCGGCACATACAGCGGTGTATACAAGCGTTTAAAGACTTTATGTGAGTCTAAGTCCCGGTCTACAATAGGTAATTTAAGTCTTAAGCCATAAGAAATGGACGAATCATGGTCGAAGAATAGGAGAATAATCGATTATGATTGGTCAATTTCTTATGGCTTAAATCATCTGTTGTAAATCCAGACTAATAAATACGTCCAAACGACACCAATTAAGAGTTAAAAAAAATTGCCCATCATATACTTTATATATGTATCAACATATGAACGCAACAATATAACATTATTAAACATTAACATTATTCATAACATTATTAAACATATTGTTTATAAAAAGTAATATGTTTAATAATTTTTAATAATTGTATATCGTAGTATTATTTTTATTTATGAATTTTCAATGTACAAAGAAAACATAACTACTTTTTTGTAAGGCGATACGAATAACGATACTAATACCTAACGTATAGGGTTCTCGAAAAGTCCGGAAACGATCGAAAATAAAATATTTTTAAGAAAAATGTTTCAGACAAAAGTTTAAAACGGTTTCACTTCCGCGTGCGGATAACTTCTTAGTCGGACAATCAAGTGTGGAAGTGAGAGCGACAAAGGTTGGAGTAACAATAATTCTTTTATTGATATTAAATGTTCGCGATGTGGTGCGACAATAGTTATAATAACATTAATTATTGTTAATGTATGTTAGTCGTGGAATTTCGTAAAAACAATGATAATAACAATCGAATCGACTATCTTGCGTGGCATCGATATTTTAAGGTCGTAGTATATAGCGCGGGACGCGAGTGCTGCGTGACGCCGCAGGGCGGGTGACATATGATTGTGTTTTTGTCGGCGCGTTGCCGGCGCGATCAGCTGGAGCTCCGGAGCAGTGGGCGCGTGATAAATTCCGCGGCTGTTTCAGAACAGTTGATTCTGACAGAAGGATTGTCTTCGGGATACCGTCACTCTAACGGTGGGAATCGGGAGTGCCGGATTCGCCTGTTAGCCTGGTGACTCAGGGGGAGGTATGTCGGGTGATCCGACGAGACCAGACATGAGAGAGTGCTCGACGCCACCGGGAAGATATATTGACTCCTCGGTGTATTGACAGTCGTCAGGGAGCGTCCTGATTTGATCGGTTGTGTCGAGGTATTCTTCGACACGTTTTCGGAGGATAGTCGGAACAGTAGCAGGATGGTGAATCGCGATTGAGCGCACTCGGCCGTGCTAGGGTGTTCCCCAGTACTATCACGATTAACCTGCTCGGTTTCGGATTTGGAAGATTTCTCGACTTCTCTTCGATGCTATGCTCGAGATGTCGAGAACGGGATAGTTCTCTCCGTGGAAAGTGAGCCCCTTTTATCCGAGATCGGCCGCGGTATTTCGGTGCGGAAAGGATTCGGATTGGCCGATCTTGGGCTCCCCTTTCACGGACGGATAGGAAATCTGGGGGGGTAAGGATCGGAAACGGAGCTGAGATGATTCTTGTTGTGGCGCGGTATTCGGCGTAGTACGAGGAGTGCAGCGATTTCGTAGCGCAGTGTTCGGCGCGGTACGGGGAGCGCGTTAGCTCCCAGACGAGGTAGTCGGCGCGGCGCGGGCGATGTGCTCCGCGAAGTTCAGCACGTGTTCGAATGCCCGCGTGGATTCTCCGAGATACCTCGAAAAATCTTTTGTAGGATTAAAAAATGGGCGCAAGCGCCGATTTGTGACGGCGAGATCTATTTGCTGATCTTATCAGTTTGAACTTGGGCGGCAAGATCATATAGAGATTTTGTTTTTAAATGGAAACCATAATATCTCGTTATATATTTTTGTAGCTGATCTCACGAGTTCTGCAAAACATTAAAATAAACTTTTTCAGTAACTACTTTCTGAGTTATAAGGCTTGAATTTGATACGCAATTTAATACAAAATATAAAATATCTCGCAAACTATTCATCTTTTGGCAACTATATCAAATACTTTTATTACGTCCGGCAAACTACACGATTCTTCTCTTTCGCGGCGAACGGCTACTCATCGGTAAACAATAATGCCTCAAACAATTTACAAAAGAATTCCTTGTTTATCATTAAATTATCGACAAAGGCCGGATTGCGATACCCTCAGAGCTTATCTTCAAAAATAAATCGCGAAACTTGATACACAGCGTACACAGCGGAACTTCTTTTTAAATATATTTCGAAAGCAAACTATCCAAACCAACAAATACTTTAAAGATAAGAGTTCTGCTGGGCGATCCAAAATATTATAACATCCTATTAATAAAATCGAACTTGCTGACGCGCGAGAAACGCGGCCGACACTCCCAAAATCGGAGTATAACTAAGAAAACGTCAACCAGAAATTTGCGATTAGCAGCTGTTGATGGACACATCAATGAACAAATTCAGGGTGGAACGACGGATAAAATTTTTAAAAACTTAGCCCATCATTTGTCGGAAAAACTAAAAACATAAAAAAATCAATCACGATCCACGAAACGCCGCTTCTCTCCTTTCCTTACACTCGTGATTTTTCTGAACTCTGATTTGAAAATTAACATAAAGGTCCATCACGCCCCTACAAGGCCCTATATAAACCGCGATTCTGAGCAGATCGTTCTCTTACTTTTATTTTTCGAGGACTCCATCGCCTTGGGTCGTCGGCAAGTTTCTGATAGTTAGAGTCAGTACGCGATTTTAAAATTACATGTGAAGTTACAAGCTTAGGACCGCCTTGACTACCGTGCCGACACTTTAACACATCTCTCGATAGCAATTCTTTTCAGCTACTATAACAGTAAGTCGAATTTTTTTATCTTTCCGTCATCCGATTATAACGCGCTCCGCCTCCGGCCCCCTTACGAAATCGCAAAACTCCGTTTCTTAATTCCCCTCAGCTCCTAATTATCATTCTATAAATTTCATTTTCTTTCTTTTTCTCTCTTCTTCCTGCCATTTATCCATAGGCTCGCCCTTTGAATACGTAGACGCCGAGGAAATCGGTGCATTTGTTCATAGATCCGCCTTTGGATATATGGACGCCGAGAAGATCGGTGCATTCTCTCTCTCTCTCTCTCTCTCTCTCTCTCTCTCTCTCTCTCTCTCTCTCTCTCTCTCTCCTGCTGCTTGTGTCCATGAGTTCGCCCTTGAAATATGCGGCCGTCAAAAGTCACTCAGTGTATTACCCTTTCCTCCTATTTATAGTGTTCCGACCCAGATTACCGGCTCTTCCCGGGCAGAAGCGAACGAAGAGAGGCTTGAAACATCTAAGGCGTAAACTAAACAGCTTCGCGCACTCGCCGCTGGATCATTCACGGAAGCGGACATCACCGCTCAGCATCTTGCGGCCCTATATTTCTGATCAATAGCTCCGTTCACAGAACTAAATTACTCCGTTTCTTCCGCGGAAAACGAACAAACTTCCCCGACCTTTTGTCCTCGGTCAAACAACAATTCTCTCTCAATGATTCCGAGATTGAAATATTTTCCCGTCTAATACAACAATTCCTTCGATCACCTTCCGTCAAGAACATTTTGTTTAGGAACAACCACGAACAGAGACATCAAGCTCGCCGCTTACGCGAAGATTCTGAGGAAAGTAATTCCTTTGTTTCTCCCTTCTGACTCTCCTCTCGTACCTCATTTTTGTGCACTACTTCTATTAAGTTATCCCGAATTCTCTTCCACATATCATGAAATTTATCGAACAATTCCATCCAAACAGAATCGAATAAAGGTAAAATATATAATATCGGGCAAGATCCTATACAACACCCTGTTACACAAAATTAGTACTAGAATCAATTTCCCCGTGAATTCCTGCTCGATGACTTCCGAATTAATGTAAATCGCACACACACACACACACACACACACACACACACACACACACACACACACACACACACACACACACACACACACACACACACACACTCACGCACGCACGCACGCACGCACGCACGCACGCACGCACGCACGCACGCACGCACGCACGCACGCACGCACGCACACACACACACACACACACACATACATTGATGCATATACGTCGCGTAGTCTTCATATATAAGTCGAATTTGTAACTTTCTTGCAATATCCCGAATTCATTTTTCAAATGTTAACCGGAATTGTAATTTATCTTATTTAAAATTTATTGTTAATTAAATTTTTTTTATATTAATTGAATCAGTAATCTGTTACACAAAACTACGCTTGTGCCATGTTTTCATTTATAACGAATCCTCTTTGTATATATCTGTAATTTATTAACCATCTCTCATTCCTCGCTATCCAAAAGATCGCACGAGGTTCTATCCCATATTAAAGGAATTAACTTCTCTGACCTAAAAACGGACCAATGACCGCACTGGCACAGGCGGGTGTTATAGCATATTTGACGTTACCTCATGCATGAAAGATGCATTCGATTCGCAGGTCGAAGCATCTCAATATCGCTCTCCGAGAGAGAAAAATACGAAGAAAACAAACGATTCCGAGCGTCCTTCCCAGCTTCACCAGTTAAGTCAAATTCTTCCTTTCGAAGCTTGGACGTAACACTTTTATTCACAGACTAATGAGATGAAGCAATTGGAATAAAAAAAATACATAGTAATTTTTTAAAGAAGGTCGTTGCATATTGCAAATCTCCATGTTTTTAAAACAGCAACTAGTATTTTCTTTACACCAATTGATTCATTTCATTATTCTGTGCACATAAATATTAAGATATAGTTATCAAAAAATGAATGAAATTTACAAATTCAAGTCTCATAACTCAGAAAGTAGTTACTCTACTAAAAAGATACTTTATTATAATGTTTTGCAGAGCTCTCGAGATCAGCTACAAGAATATATAATAAAAAAAAACGGATGTTTTTATTTAAAAAAACAAGACCTCTATATGACCTTGACAACGCAACTTAAGGTGAAACTGATAAGATAAATATATCTTTTTGAATTCTATAACTTTTGTTTGAAATATTTTTCTCAAAAAAGCTTTGTTTTCGAGATATTCGATCGTTTCCAGACTCTTCAAAAACCTTATATAACAAAGAAATATATATTATTCTAGAGAAATTTGCATTATTATTCTAGAGAAATTTATAAATATTTCAATTTGTTTAATGAAAATATTCTAAAAATTTTCTCTGTTTCCTTGATTTCAAGATACTTGAATTTAAAAAAATTACTATATTGTTATAGTACGCGACGGTCTTTTACGTACACGAATCGAGCGCGCGGAAAAGGTCATTCGCGCAAGAAAAGTACACCGTCATTAAAAGAATCACAAGACTTTATTCGACTTCAAAAATAGAGAGAAAGAAGCATATGTCCATCTAGTCATAAAGTAATAGCGACATTGAACAATAACGACATATTGTCTAGGAGAATGCTTCGCTCCTATCAAAAAGCGGCTCGATTCCGCTAGAACTTAAGAGCCGATTCTAGCGGACATAACAAAATACATTCTTACAAATATATGTTGATTCACTCAATTGTAGCTAGGAAACTTATATTTGATTAAAAACTTCTAAAAGTTTTGAATGGAAAGATTTTATCAGTATTCATTTTATTTAAATTTATTTGTTTTATTTTTTCTTCTAAATATATCTAAAATGGATTTTTACAGGATCCTTTAACGGGAGTGAGCACAAATGTATCCCTGTCAATGTTCATAGTTGAAAGCGGAAAAAAATACAGATATCGTATAATAAATGCATTTAGTACTGTTTGCTTGGCTGAAATTAAAATAGAAAGACATTCTATGCAAATAATTGCCACAGATGGTGAAAATATACAGCCAATATCGGTAGATGCAATTACTATGGCTTCAGGTAATATTGACATAAAATAAATAAAAAATTATAATATACAATATACAACAACGTAGTAATAATAATATATATTTATTATATATATATATATATGTTTTTTTAGATAAAAATGTAAACGTATAAAATTTACTCACGTATAAAAATTACCTCTATGAAATATATTTCTTAAAAGTGAAAGTAAACATAACATTGAAATTTAATAGGTAAATAATAATATACTTTATATTATAAATAAACAATCAGTATGTAATATTGTCTAAAACGAGGAAAAATCTAAACATCTTTTTTGTTTTTAATGATATAAGAAATATTTAAAGTACAATTTCAATGGTTTCGAATAAAGAATATCATGAAAAAAAAATTTTTTTATAGTCACTTTTTTAAAATTTTTTAAGACTAGGTATTACAAATGCACGCTGCGCGCGCGCTATTTATCTTTTTCAGCACAAGAGTAAAAATTAATATAATACTATTATACTACTGTTATACTATAATATTTTTAGCTTCTTAATATACACAATTGTCAAAACGATCCTCGCTGTGAGATCTATTCATGAAGTTTGCGCAACGGGAAAATCAATCAGCATCGCGGAAAAGCGTCAACAATAAATTTCGAGAGATGCGAGTATCGATGTCATGCCTCTTTTAGAAAAAAATTCGTATTATTTTTCTGGAAAACATATTTTGTTCTATTATATTGTGTAGCAGATGTTGAAATACATTAAAGCATGCTAAATTATGATCTTAAGATTGATGATTTTGAACACGAAAAGATAATGAAATTTAAAGATGTTAGGATGATATGTAAACTTATTGTTTATGTTATAATTATGCTAAATAATATCCATCGGCAGCGATACTTCTTGTACTGTTGAGTATGACAAAATAATTTTTTTATGGGATTTGATTGCTTAAGGAATTGAAAGGGATACTCGAACTTTGAAAAGGATACTCGAAAAGGAAATCTTTTAGTCACCTATTACACTCTTGTATAAAAAACACCTATTTTATTGACAAAATGTTATAAAGATTGTTTAGTATAGTATCATAATGTTCGGTTCGCATTCGTGTAACGGTACTCGGGTTTCGAGCGACTTGGTTCGACGCATGACACACGTATCGTTCCGTAGACAGTAACGTGATATAATTATGACGCACAAATTAATTTGACTCTGCTCTCATGTTATCACAAGATAAATAATTTTTTTGATAGTCGGTCAGCGCTTTGACTGTCTTATCGGATCGGTTGCAGGCGTGTTGTAATCAAATGCGCACGATTTAGCTGGACACATTTAAGAATTTGTCGATTCTGCTTTTTCGCAATTATATCAGATGGTCATTTATAACTCTCGAGGTTTATATTTTATAGTCTTACAAAAGACTTTTAAAATTGGGTTAATCATTGCAATGTGCTCTATTTTTTTTTTTTTTAGTTAATAAATACGGATTATAATAACTTTCTAGAGCGGACAATCATGGATTGTGATGCTCTTTCAATTGTTTCTGACATAATAACAACGCAAGCTTTAATTATGTGATTTATCATATCTTTTGGCGTAGTAGGTCACTAAACTCTTTTTTTAGCTGTCTTTAAAAAAAAAATTTTAATGGCAATTCTAAGATCTGATGAACGTGTTGACTAAGATATATATCTTACATTCTAATAATTTGGATATTTTCGATTGAGTATTTGAGTAGCTGAATAATGAATTAATACTATATAGTCTGACAAACACTTAATGACATCTTCTATCAATGCAGATATTCCGAACCTGTTACAAATTTTTGTCCATTTAATGTCCCATTAATGAAATAAAATTTAATAATTTGATCATTTAAAATACCGGACTAAAATTTATTGTCTTTGTCTATTTTGAAATAATTTAAAGAACGTGTCATAATTCGTGCCTTTTAGAAAATGTATTATTGGATATTGAGCAATTATATAGTAAACAATAAGTTTATGTATCATCTTAAGACTATTTTGGAATTTGATCACTTTTTTATGGTTAAAATTATCTCAAAATTATAATTCATAAAGGAAACTTCCAGCTTTCGGGTCATTGACTATGCTGAATTTCTGCTAAAATGTAGTATCGATAGAAAAGTAACAAATATTATTTGGAACATTCAATTATTAACGAGAAATCGCGGTTTTAGCATTGGTATCACTGCAGTAAAAAAAAGTTCGGCGAAATTAAGTGAAGATTAAAAATTTGATTTGCGTGTTCGTGCTTCAATATTATATAATCTTTTTTCTTTTTTTATTCTTTATTCTTTTTTTATTACACATAATTTTTTTTTATTATGTAGAAAAACATTTATATAACAATACGCAAACAAATTTTTTATGCATTGAAACTTTTTTATTCTTGTTTGTTTTTAATAAAAATGAACAATGTTAATATAATAAGTATGTACATATATGTACTTACATAAGTAGCAAGATATTTATAATATAGAAAAATATGTTATGCATATATTTATTTATATATAGAAGATTATCTCACGTCTTCGATCATCGCGCGATTATTACGACTCCAGTTCGTACTTAATGCCAAGAAAGATCAAATACGGCTCACGGACGGGCCAGCACACCGGGCACTATGCGTCTACCCTTCCGTTTCTGCCATCGAGTCGCGTAGTATACTTACCTATTTTATGGAAACTGAAAATCGCCATACTCATAGGATGCGGAATCATTCTTCGATTTTCGCTTTCTATTGAAATAATGAATTGATAATCAATACGTATATTACCAATACTGTCGAACGTCCAAGGATGAGCGAATATTTTTCGAGGACATGCTGAGGAAGTTCGACGGAATATGAGACCCCCACTGACTGAATACAGCATCATATATGACTCATTGAACAATCAAACAATGATACCGTCTGCGAAACTCAGCAAGAGATTATAGAAGAAATCCATCGATTATAGAAATACACCGAAATCCATCAGATGCTAAAGGAATAGTCGAGCTTTCTAGCGCGTGGAGTTCTCCGATAGTCTGTAAGAAAGACGATAAACCACATTTTTGTATTGACTTGCGAAAAATTAAAATTGTTATCGAATGAAACATGTATCCGCTTTCGCAAATAAGTGACGTTGGACAAATTACTATCGACTTGGGAAACAATTATTGACAGGTACCATTCTCCCTCCAAGAGCCGACCGCTCACTGCGTTCATCGCACCTGGCTAGAAATTGATACAGTTCACGATTATGCCATTCGGATTGCGTTCCGCATCATGTTTCAATGATTACTAGTTATTATCATCGGAATTAAAATCCCATACATATCTTGATAATATAATTGTCACTCATTCGAGAGACACTTATAGCATCTTTGCGATGTATTCATTGTTTATTATCCGATTTCAGATCAAGTTTCTGTATATTCGAATTACGGACATGTAGTAAATTGCAACCAATCCTGTTGGAGGATTGGTTTGTATCCCCTTGTGATTTACTACATGTCGAGAAAAAACGTTTTATTATTAAATGACTCTCCAGAATTAAAAATATTCGACAATTCTTGGAAATAGCCATAGTTCGCCGATTATCAAGCGTTAAAATAGCAACAGCAACTTGAATCTCCATTTACTTAAGACATTGGACATACGAAGTGCAGCAATATCAAGTTGACATTCGCTATTGCAAAGGGACATTGAAGCGCTTAGTCGCGCTGTTTCGTTAACCTTCCGCACAGTAGGACAAAAATCGAAAATTGCGTGCAAAAATCGCACAAATGAAATTATATATTTTCTATTTTTAAATAGTTTATTATTATTACTATTGTATGATGCATTATAATTTTTAAGTCCTAAAGTATTTTATTCTTTATTCAGCGTTAAACAAACTATTTTACATTTATCATTTCAGTTCTCAAATATTAAAGTTACAAACATTTGTGTTATGTCCGGCGGACTCTACGATTCTTCTTTTTCGCGGCGAACTAACAGCTACTCATCGCTACAATAATGCCTCGAAAAATTTATAAAAGAATTTTTTGTTTATCTAAATTATCGACAAAAGCCGAATTGCGATATCCCCAAGAGCCTACTTTCAAAAACAAACCGCGAGACTCGATACACAGCGGAACTTCTTAGATATATTTCAAAATCAAACTATCCCAAACCAACAAATATTTTGAAGATAAGAGTTCTACTGTGCGATTCAAAATTTTATAGCATCCCAATAACAAAATCGAACTTGCCGACGTGCGAGAAACGCGGAAGTCACCAAGATCGTTCGAGGCCGACATCCCCAAAACCAGGGTGTAGCTAAGAAAACGCCACTCAGAAGTTTACAATTAGCGAGAGCTGTTGACGGACACACCAATGAGTAAATTCAAGGTGTGAAACGAATGAACTTTTTAAAAACTAATTCCATTATTTGTCAGAAAAACTAAAAACACAACAATCATGATCTACGAGACGCCGCTCCCCTTACACCCGAAATTTTTCTCGAATTCTTATTCGAAAATTAATACAGAAATCCATCACATCCTCGAAACCTTCTCATCCCTCCTAAACCCTATATAAATCGTAATCCCAAACACTACTTTTCGAGTATATCGTTGCCTTGGGCCGTCGACAAGATTTTGATAATTAGAATTAGTAGGCGATTTAAAAATTACGTGTGAAGGTGGAAGCTTGGGACCGTCCTGACCATCGCGCAGACATCTCAACCCATCCCTCTACAACAATTATTTTCGGCTGCTATAACAGTAAGTCGAATTTTTTTATTTCTATCATCCGGTAATAACGTGCTCCGGCCTCGCTCCTCTTACGAGATCGCAAAACTTCGCTTCTCAGTTCCTCTCAATTCCTGATTATCTTTCGACACTCTATAAATCTCATTTTGCTCTCTCTTCTTCTTGCCGCTTGTCCAGGAGGCACACCCTCCCTTCTTATTCGGGGGCTCGAGCCATGCTTGATGCAATCTCTCCTGCCGCCCTGCAGGAGGACCCATTGTTCTCTCTTCGCCTGTTTGAAAAAATGCGGCTTCGCCGCGCTTCACTCAGAGGGAATAATTGGTTTTTCCGGCTCTACTTTGCAACGAGAGAAACCGTGTAGCTTCGATGACGTTGGTGACTGAGAAGCGATGGGATCGAACAAGCGTAAGCGGTGGAGCACTGGCGCACCAGGAGGATTATTTGTATATTTGCCAATGGCGTTGGAGGGTGTCGCCGCTGCAGTCCGACCTGCATCCATCGAGTGAGAGACCAACATCGCTCTGGAGTACCGGTCGTGGGGATTCGAGAGAATATACATATATATATGTATATTGTAATATATGTATATGTGTGTATGTCATTGTATTGTTGACTTGTCGTTCTAAACACGTTATTGCGATAAATATCATCACATGCCTCGGTAGTCGAAAGGATAAGATGCCTGCCCGGTAAGCAGGAGATCCAGGTTCGATTCCTGGCTGAGGTGGTATTTTTTCGCAAAATAATTACGAGTTTTCACGACTGGTTCGTGGTCGGGCCCCGCCGTGACGCACACCCTCCCTTCTTATTTTCGTTTTAGGATACGCGGCTGCCGAAAAATCGGTGCCACTTGTCCAGGGGTTCGCTTTAGGATACGCAGCCGCCGAAAAATCGGTGCCACTTGTCCAGTAGGCCTATTCTGTAACTTTTTAACGATAGTTTCACTAGCTAGAAATGTCGTTACGCAGATTTAACGACACTATAACAAAAAATGGTATCTGTAATTTAACATAACAATAAATGTTGTTAAAAATATTGATAAAGTACCGAATCTTATCGTTAAGATATCGAGGGATATCGGATTCCTCGATAAGTCATAAGGACAACATAACTAAACATAACAATGGCATAATATATCAATGGCACGTTCCGAAGCAGCTCCGAACAGTAGTATGGAAGTATGCAAGTACAATATAATTTTATAATTTGAATATATAAACATCATAAATTTAATTTAAACATATCAAATATTAAGAAAAACGAAAAGTTATATTACAAAAAATAATTTAATTAAAAACAATGTATTATCAATGTTAGTACTTAAAGATATTAAAATAAATAAATAGATACAGATTATATTCTACTTATGAATTATATGCAATGTAAGTCAGATATAATGATTGTAATAATTGTAATTAATATCAACAATAATAATAGCAGTAGCAGTAGCAGTAGCAGTAGCAGTAGCAGTAGCAGTAGCAGTAGCAGTAGCAGTAGCAGTAGCAGTAGCAGTAGCAGTAGCAGTAGCAGTAGCAGTAGCAGTAGCAGTAGCAGTAGCAGTAGCAGTAGCAGTAGCAGTAGCAGTAGCAGTAGCAGTAGCAGTAGCAGTAGCAGTAGCGGTAGCAGTAGCAGTAGCAGTAGCGGTAGCAGTAGCAGTAGCAGTAGCAGTGGCAGTGGCGGTAGCAGTAGCAGTAGCAGTAGCAGTGGCGGTGGCGGTAGCGGTAGCGGTAGCAGTGGCAGTGGCGGTGGCGGTAGCGGTGGCGGTGGCGGTGGCGGTGGCGGTGGCGGTGGCGGTGGCGGTGGCGGTGGCGGTGGCGGTGGCGGTGGCGGTGGCGGTGGCGGTGGCGGTGGCGGTGGCGGTGGCGGTGGCGGTGGCGGTGGCGGTGGCGGTGGCGGTGGCGGTGGCGGTGGCGGTGGCGGTGGCGGTGGCGGTGGCGGTGGCGGTGGCGGTGGCGGTGGCGGTGGCGGTGGCGGTGGCGGTGGCGGTGGCGGTGGCGGTGGCGGTGGCGGTGGCGGTGGCGGTGGCGGTGGCGGTGGCGGTGGCGGTGGCGGTGGCGGTGGCGGTGGCGGTGGCGGCGGTGGCGGTGGCGGTGGCGGTGGCGGTGGCGGTGGCGGTGGCGGTGGCGGTGGCGGTGGCGGTGGCGGTGGCGGTGGCGGTGGCGGTGGCGGTGGCGGTGGCGGTGGCGGTGGCGGTGGCGGTGGCGGTGGCGGTGGCGGTGGCGGTGGCGGTGGCGGTGGCGGTGGCGGTGGCGGTGGCGGTGGCGGTGGCGGTGGCGGTGGCGGTGGCGGTGGCGGTGGCGGTGGCGGTGGCGGTGGCGGTGGCGGTGGCGGTGGCGGTGGCGGTGGCGGTGGCGGTGGCGGTGGCGGTGGCGGTGGCGGTGGCGGTGGCGGTGGCGGTGGCGGTGGCGGTGGCGGTGGCGGTGGCGGTGGCGGTGGCGGTGGCGGTGGCGGTGGCGGTGGCGGTGGCGGTGGCGGTGGCGGTGGCGGTGGCGGTGGCGGTGGCGGTGGCGGTGGCGGTGGCGGTGGCGGTGGCGGTGGCGGTGGCGGTGGCGGTGGCGGTGGCGGTGGCGGTGGCGGTGGCGGTGGCGGTGGCGGTGGCGGTGGCGGTGGCGGTGGCGGTGGCGGTGGCGGTGGCGGTGGCGGTGGCGGTGGCGGTGGCGGTGGCGGTGGCGGTGGCGGTGGCGGTGGCGGTGGCGGTGGCGGTGGCGGTGGCGGTGGCGGTGGCGGTGGCGGTGGCGGTGGCGGTGGCGGTGGCGGTGGCGGTGGCGGTGGCGGTGGCGGTGGCGGTGGCGGTGGCGGTGGCGGTGGCGGTGGCGGTGGCGGTGGCGGCGGTGGCGGTGGCGGTGGCGGTGGCGGTGGCGGTGGCGGTGGCGGTGGCGGTGGCGGTGGCGGTGGCGGTGGCGGTGGCGGTGGCGGTGGCGGTGGCGGTGGCGGTGGCGGTGGCGGTGGCGGTGGCGGTGGCGGTGGCGGTGGCGGTGGCGGTGGCGGTGGCGGTGGCGGTGGCGGTGGCGGTGGCGGTGGCGGTGGCGGTGGCGGTGGCGGTGGCGGTGGCGGTGGCGGTGGCGGTGGCGGTGGCGGTGGCGGTGGCGGTGGCGGTGGCGGTGGCGGTGGCGGTGGCGGTGGCGGTGGCGGTGGCGGTGGCGGTGGCGGTGGCGGTGGCGGTGGCGGTGGCGGTGGCGGTGGCGGTGGCGGTGGCGGTAGCGGTGGCGGTGGCGGTGGCGGTGGCGGTGGCGGTGGCGGCGGTGGCGGTGGCGGTGGCGGTGGCGGTGGCGGTGGCGGTGGCGGTGGCGGTGGCGGTGGCGGTGGCGGTGGCGGTGGCGGTGGCGGTGGCGGTGGCGGTGGCGGTGGCGGTGGCGGTGGCGGTGGCGGTGGCGGTGGCGGTGGCGGTGGCGGTGGCGGTGGCGGTGGCGGTGGCGGTGGCGGTGGCGGTGGCGGTGGCGGTGGCGGTGGCGGTGGCGGTGGCGGTGGCGGTGGCGGTGGCGGTGGCGGTGGCGGTGGCGGTGGCGGTGGCGGTGGCGGTGGCGGTGGCGGTGGCGGTGGCGGTGGCGGTGGCGGTGGCGGTGGCGGTGGCGGTGGCGGTGGCGGTGGCGGTGGCGGTGGCGGTGGCGGTGGCGGTGGCGGTGGCGGTGGCGGTGGCGGTGGCGGTGGCGGTGGCGGTGGCGGTGGCGGTGGCGGTGGCGGTGGCGGTGGCGGTGGCGGTGGCGGTGGCGGTGGCGGTGGCGGTGGCGGTGGCGGTGGCGGTGGCGGTGGCGGTGGCGGTGGCGGTGGCGGTGGCGGTGGCGGTGGCGGTGGCGGTGGCGGTGGCGGTGGCGGTGGCGGTGGCGGTGGCGGTGGCGGTGGCGGTGGCGGTGGCGGTGGCGGTGGCGGTGGCGGTGGCGGTGGCGGTGGCGGTGGCGGTGGCGGTGGCGGTGGCGGTGGCGGTGGCGGTGGCGGTGGCGGTGGCAGTGGCGGTGGCGGTGGCGGTGGCGGTGGCGGTGGCGGTGGCGGTGGCGGTGGCGGTGGCGGTGGCGGTGGCGGTGGCGGTGGCGGTGGCGGTGGCGGTGGCGGTGGCGGTGGCGGTGGCGGTGGCGGTGGCGGTGGCGGTGGCGGTGGCGGTGGCGGTGGCGGTGGCGGTGGCGGTGGCGGTGGCGGTGGCGGTGGCGGTGGCGGTGGCGGTGGCGGTGGCGGTGGCGGTGGCGGTGGCGGTGGCGGTGGCGGTGGCGGTGGCGGTGGCGGTGGCGGTGGCGGTGGCGGTGGCGGTGGCGGTGGCGGTGGCGGTGGCGGTGGCGGTGGCGGTGGCGGTGGCGGTGGCGGTGGCGGTGGCGGTGGCGGTGGCGGTGGCGGTGGCGGTGGCGGTGGCGGTGGCGGTGGCGGTGGCGGTGGCGGTGGCGGTGGCGGTGGCGGTGGCGGTGGCGGTGGCGGTGGCGGTGGCGGTGGCGGTGGCGGTGGCGGTGGCGGTGGCGGTGGCGGTGGCGGTGGCGGTGGCGGTGGCGGTGGCGGTGGCGGTGGCGGTGGCGGTGGCGGTGGCGGTGGCGGTGGCGGTGGCGGTGGCGGTGGCGGTGGCGGTGGCGGTGGCGGTGGCGGTGGCGGTGGCGGTGGCGGTGGCGGTGGCGGTGGCGGTGGCGGTGGCGGTGGCGGTGGCGGTGGCGGTGGCGGTGGCGGTGGCGGTGGCGGTGGCGGTGGCGGTGGCGGTGGCGGTGGCGGTGGCGGTGGCGGTGGCGGTGGCGGTGGCGGTGGCGGTGGCGGTGGCGGTGGCGGTGGCGGTGGCGGTGGCGGTGGCGGTGGCGGTGGCGGTGGCGGTGGCGGTGGCGGTGGCGGTGGCGGTGGCGGTGGCGGTGGCGGTGGCGGTGGCGGTGGCGGTGGCGGTGGCGGTGGCGGTGGCGGTGGCGGTGGCGGTGGCGGTGGCGGTGGCGGTGGCGGTGGCGGTGGCGGTGGCGGTGGCGGTGGCGGTGGCGGTGGCGGTGGCGGTGGCGGTGGCGGTGGCGGTGGCGGTGGCGGTGGCGGTGGCGGTGGCGGTGGCGGTGGCGGTGGCGGTGGCGGTGGCGGTGGCGGTGGCGGTGGCGGTGGCGGTGGCGGTGGCGGTGGCGGTGGCGGTGGCGGTGGCGGTGGCGGTGGCGGTGGCGGTGGCGGTGGCGGTGGCGGTGGCGGTGGCGGTGGCGGTGGCGGTGGCGGTGGCGGTGGCGGTGGCGGTGGCGGTGGCGGTGGCGGTGGCGGTGGCGGTGGCGGTGGCGGTGGCGGTGGCGGTGGCGGTGGCGGTGGCGGTGGCGGTGGCGGTGGCGGTGGCGGTGGCGGTGGCGGTGGCGGTGGCGGTGGCGGTGGCGGTGGCGGTGGCGGTGGCGGTGGCGGTGGCGGTGGCGGTGGCGGTGGCGGTGGCGGTGGCGGTGGCGGTGGCGGTGGCGGTGGCGGTGGCGGTGGCGGTGGCGGTGGCGGTGGCGGTGGCGGTGGCGGTGGCGGTGGCAGTGGCGGTGGCGGTGGCGGTGGCGGTGGCGGTGGCGGTGGCGGTGGCGGTGGCGGTGGCGGTGGCGGTGGCGGTGGCGGTGGCGGTGGCGGTGGCGGTGGCGGTGGCGGTGGCGGTGGCGGTGGTGGCGGTGGCGGTGGCGGTGGCGGTGGCGGTGGCGGTGGCGGTGGCGGTGGCGGTGGCGGTGGCGGTGGCGGTGGCGGTGGCGGTGGCGGTGGCGGTGGCGGTGGCGGTGGCGGTGGCGGTGGCGGTGGCGGTGGCGGTGGCGGTGGCGGTGGCGGTGGCGGTGGCGGTGGCGGTGGCGGTGGCGGTGGCGGTGGCGGTGGCGGTGGCGGTGGCGGTGGCGGTGGCGGTGGCGGTGGCGGTGGCGGTGGCGGTGGCGGTGGCGGTGGCGGTGGCGGTGGCGGTGGCGGTGGCGGTGGCGGTGGCGGTGGCGGTGGCGGTGGCGGTGGCGGTGGCGGTGGCGGTGGCGGTGGCGGTGGCGGTGGCGGTGGCGGTGGCGGTGGCGGTGGCGGTGGCGGTGGCGGTGGCGGTGGCGGTGGCGGTGGCGGTGGCGGTGGCGGTGGCGGTGGCGGTGGCGGTGGCGGTGGCGGTGGCGGTGGCGGTGGCGGTGGCGGTGGCGGTGGCGGTGGCGGTGGCGGTGGCGGTGGCGGTGGCGGTGGCGGTGGCGGTGGCGGTGGCGGTGGCGGTGGCGGTGGCGGTGGCGGTGGCGGTGGCGGTGGCGGTGGCGGTGGCGGTGGCGGTGGCGGTGGCGGTGGCGGTAGCGGTGGCGGTGGCGGTGGCGGTAGCGGTGGCGGTGGCGGTGGCGGTGGCGGTGGCGGTGGCGGTGGCGGTGGCGGTGGCGGTGGCGGTGGCGGTGGCGGTGGCGGTGGCGGTGGCGGTGGCGGTGGCGGTGGCGGTGGTGGCGGTGGCGGTGGCGGTGGCGGTGGCGGTGGCGGTGGCGGTGGCGGTGGCGGTGGCGGTGGCGGTGGCGGTGGCGGTGGCGGTGGCGGTGGCGGTGGCGGTGGCGGTGGCGGTGGCGGTGGCGGTGGCGGTGGCGGTGGCGGTGGCGGTGGCGGTGGCGGTGGCGGTGGCGGTGGCGGTGGCGATGGCGGTGGCGGTGGCGGTGGCGGTGGCGGTGGCGGTGGCGGTGGCGGTGGCGGTGGCGGTGGCGGTGGCGGTGGCGGTGGCGGTGGCGGTGGCGGTGGCGGTGGCGGTGGCAGTGGCAGTGGCAGTGGCAGTGGCAGTGGCAGTGGCGATGGCGATGGCGGTAGTGGCAGGCGTGTGACTACGGCGTGATGGCAGTCTGGCGGTGACGGTGGCGGTGGCGGTGGCAGTGGCGGTGGCGGTGGCGGTGGCGGTGGCGGTGGCAGTGGCGGTAGCGATGCGGGGCTGGCGGTGGCGGTGGCAGTGGCGGTGGCAATGGCGATGCGTGAGCAGTAGCAGTAGCAGTAGCAGTAGCAGTAGCAGTAGCAGTAGCAGTAGCAGTAGCAGTAGCAGTAGCAGTAGCAGTAGCTATTACTGCTTGAAGAGAAAAAATTTATTGCGCGCCTAACAATAATGATTGTCGGGTGGGAATATCTTACCACGCGCTTGCATTTGACAGAGCTGGGCAATATGTTGATTTTTAAGAATTAATAACTCGTTAATATATATTGCGAAAATTGCAAAATGATACAGGACTTTTCGACTCAGTTTAGCCTGCTCTATCTACACACGAAAATAGTTCCCATAGTTGTGGGACACCCTGCATATTATACTCATGTATATGTTAAAAAAAGTAAAAGAAGTCAAACATAGACAATAGATGGTTTCCGTCGGCAGACTGGATCTTCGTATCGAATAATTTTTACTTTTCTGAATTTCAAGACAATGCTTATCGCGAATGTGTCGTTCATTCAACGACCTTGTAACGTAGCCTACTCGAAGCTAAATCTAAATTCATCCTTTCTTTATTAAATCTATAATCAAATTTGAAATTAGTTAATCCCCGACTATTGAAAATTATTTTATTACGAAAAATATTACCCCAGTCAGGAATCGAACCTGGACTCGGTACGAGTCCCCTGCCACTGCCGGTACACTACCGGCTCGCTTAATGCGCGAGTGTCTTATCCATTCGATCACTGAGACATGTGGTAATATTTATCGTAATAACCGGACTTTTATGAATGGTGATACGATAACTCAAAGATAATGGAAATTGTTTTCTCATAACATATGCTCTCTTCATTACTTTAAATTTAACACTTACTCTTTCAATAAAATATTCCAAATCGGATAATAAAAAAAGTTTTATCTTTTCAATATAATTACTAATTATATCCTGCACAACTAAAATAACAACTGTACAATTGTAGCAAATATCATTTACAAGATCTAAACTGGCGTCAATATTGCGTCAGTATGTGGGTAGCCATGGCCCATCAAAACAAAACCCCCACCACTTCCCCACTGGCGCCAGGGGCCTCCCGCTGTCAAAAAACCGTCAGTCACGTTGGAATGGATCGTTCTGATTGTTCGGTGGGCGTGGCAGGTGATAATTACATAATTAGTGGGGGTGTTCTGATTGGCTGAAGCCAAAGCTGCCCGGCGCGTGATTGGCTCTGCTCATAGTATCCCATGTGTGTGATTGATTGTCGAAATGCCAGACGAAAAAGAAGAGGAAGGGGGAAAAAGTGTTTGGGACCGTTTGAGGTCGGAAAACAAAATGGCGTCTGCGAAAAAGAAAGATGGCTGGTGTGTGAAGGGAATATACTTGACGAGAATGGAATGCGATTTTTATGATACGAGGGATGGAGCGAGGAGAAGAAAATTGATTTTTTGCGAGTTTTTATTACGTGTATATGGGATATGACGTTTTCTTAGGACGGAAGGTTTCTCGGCGCCTCATAGCAAATTTAAATAAATTTCTCGAGTTGTTTGACATTTTTGTATGGAGGAAATGTATGAACATTTTGAAGATGAGAGGTTTTCGGAGTGTAATAACCGATAGAGTTATTTATCGAGTCGTATGGTATTTGGGGGGAGGAAAATAGGAACGGACAGGTTCGCACTAGAAGTTTCTGACGACGATGAATTTGGAGTTATACGAGACTTTTATCCTATGACAAACACGTGGATTGAAAAAATTTTCTAGATGTAAAACTCTAGATTTTTCTAACATTTGGAGTTATACACTAGGGAGGTTATTTTCCTTAATTCTATGCAAACAAACGAAAAATATCTGAAAAATGATTAGATATTTCTAGCTTGGAGTTATGTGGCTAAAATTGATTTTAGATCGGTGGGAAAAGAAGTAAAATGGACAAAGATTGGAATTTATGTTACAAAAAAATTAAGTTTATTGTTATATCATTATACATATTATACCAATTTATAATAGTGTTTCTTTAATATTTAATTATTCTTAAAAGTACAAGTTTGTATATGACAATACGTTACATGAGATTTTTCGCATTTCCTTTTTCCATGAAGAAAGATTTTACGAAATAATTGTACGATTAGCCTATCATTATTTTTGTAATCTTCGTTGAATATTTTGACAAACTGTTTAAGTAACCGCGAGACAAATAATAAAGAAATGCGCAGCAATATTGTCCGCAAGTCTGAGAAAATGTGCCCTGTAATCGCATGATGTTCCATTTATGAGTAGTAGAGTTTTGTCGGAGTCGTAGATTGAATCTGAAATCCAAGGGCGGCAGTCCATAGCTATCGAAATACGTGCCTTCTCCATGCTTGTCTATGTAGAAAGCAACCCAGTGTTGTCCAGGACGATCGTGATTATCGGTGTTCGCGACGATGGCCGTCGACATCGTCCACACTCTCGGGATTCTGTCGGCAGGATACACACCCGCCCCCCAGTGTCCTACACTGAGATGATGCAACGCTCGTACGATTTCGAGCGAATTTATCTTTCGCAGTGAGGAATGATGTTTGAGTTGTTTCCTGGCTCGTCGGTATCATTATATTTTTATTTTCTTGTGAGGATTGTACAGTAGGAGCTTCCTTTTTTTTATGCGTGAGTCTCGATAGATCTTCTTTCTCCACTTTTATTTGTTCGCACTTCGCTTGTTCTGTTTCTAATCTTTTATTTCTCCACGTAATGAGATTCGGGAAATTTCGTTTTTATCATAAAAACCCCGCTTTCTGCATCGCTGTCATCAGAGCTTTCATCGATAAAAGAATTATCACTGCTTATGTCGCAGTTCCTTTCCTGCGATTGTATCCAGTATCTCAATTTGCATGCATTGCGTAACGCGCAATGAAATTTGTCGGAATTTCAATGAAACCCGTGATAACTGCAGCTAATTCATGTTCTTCGCCTTCTGACAGATCTTTGAATGCGGGAGAGATTTCTTCTAGATTATATACATTTCTCGCGAGTGTGTTTTGCAAATAATGTACCTTCTCTTAGCCTCTGGTGTATATGTAACGCGCTTGTCGTGCAATTTCACGTAGTTTCCGCCGTGAAATGTTTGGAATTGGTTGTTCCGTCAAACCACTCGATTCCGTGGAAGTTTCGAGAGAGCCAGTTATTTTCTCGTCTGTATTTTTTGGGTAATTCGACAAATGGATATGGAAGCAACATAATGCAGTCACTTATGAATGCTTCGTTAATGGCGACAATCGCCACTTCCTTCGGTATAAACTTCCCCTCAGGGTCGCGGAAATCCTGTATATCGATAACTATATCCATGATGCGTAGAATGCACTTTCAATCTGTTTTGCCCGAAGTGACGACGTTCGCGTCTAAAGCAAAACTGTGGCTATTTTTCGTTACGCTTTCGGAGAAATAGAAATGAAAAATAGATAGCTGTGGGAGGGAGAGAAATTCGAGTATATTTTATCCACTAAAATCAACGATAATTTGATGCGAGAAATCGATTTCTTGTCGAACTCTGCGTAAACGCTACAATTAATCGTTGTAGTAATAGCTTTTTCAAATCGCACCTCTAATCGTAAACTTCCATGTCTGACAAGATTCTAATGTCCCGCGCAATTTACCGATAGATCGGGAGTGAAATCGAAAGCGAAAGGCGTGAAACTTTTGGCATAATCTTCTCTGCTTATAGAATTCTCCTTGTTTAAAAAATAGATGCCAGTTCCCGAGAAAATGGTGTTATAAGCTTCGATATAGAGCGGGTGGTCTTTTGAAAAATTTGGTTGCAGTGGTCTGTTCGGAATTTGCACGTCATCGCCATATAACGAGAAGAAATTTATACCGTAATTTTTGAAATTAAATGGATTTAGCTTTCTGTCACCGTTAAATGCTTTGTTATCGACGAATCCGACTATTATGCGCTTCAGAAGTTGCCCGAGCATCGCGTTATCAATTGATTCTCCTACCACTCCGGCGTGAATCGTGAATGTTTTAACTTCGACTCGTGTCAGGGGATACTTGGTGGTTGTTTTATTCAACATTCTCGCATGTTCGAGTAACACTGTAAGACTTATTTTTGCTCTTCTTATGAGCAAACTAGCATCTAGAATACTAGTATTTTCGACATTGAAATGCCTTCCATGAGACAAAACGCATCTCTCGAGCAAACGAGTCTCATTCTAACCTCCACTCCGTTAATTAAAAATTTATCCTGATTAAAGATATCGCAATGAAGATTAGATCTAGCCTATTAGATCTAGCGAACGTTCTCCTTAGATGTATCGTGCGCGTTTCACGAGAACTTGATTGGGATTGTCCGATTCTAATAGCGCGTCCATATAACCGGGTTCCGTGTCTCATAGACAAGAAGTCAGATGGGAAGTTTTTGCCGGTGAAGAATAATTTAACAATGCTTCGATGTACGCGCGGTACACGTAGGCGTTGTTTGGAGATGATACGAGTTTTTTGATTGAAATATAATATATGTTGATCTGGTTGAATCTCGAATGTAGTAGATGATTTACAGGGCCTACTTTGTTTCCTCCTCCTGTCGATGTTCCAGGACCGGATAAACTTTCCACTCGTACGCGAAGGCTTAGCATGGTATGCGTGAGATAATGCGCGATCTAGATAATCTTCGCCGTGTCCAGGTACAACAAATTCTATAGGTGCGTCGTCCGTGAGCACTGGTTACCGGTTTGTAATAAACCCATTGTGAAGTCTCGGTACTTTGAGTAGGAGGTAAATTGAAAAGATCGAGCTCACTCTTTAAACACTCGCTCGAGTGAATATGAAGAAAGGACATATTTTTCAAATTTACGAATCGCACTCACGTCGGTTAAGCGAATATATCGGATACGGTGTGCTTTTTCCCGCTATTTTGTCGATATTTCGTTGCCTTTTTATTTTTTCCCGCTTTCCTCCTTGATGATTTTTTTTAATCGTTTTTTTACGCCGATTTTCGATGATTTCTTTTTTTTATCAATTTGTCTGCGTTTACGAATCGTGCTTCTCCCGATTCACCGATGCGTGCGTCGTGCCCTCCGAAGAAAAACTGAGCGATTCGTATTTTCGCGGATGTTTTATATCCCGACCCCTTCATCAAGTTATTTATATTTTCTTTGGCTTTTCTCTTGAGATTTTCCCTCGATTCCTTGAGTCGCGTTTTGACTGCTTCCTTGAATGGAGTGTTGTTTTCAACATCCTCTATCACATCAATTCCGGCACGTAAAGCTTCTTTCCCGACTGCGCGCATTCCCCTGCGCTTAGATAAGGAAGTACTCTTCTAAATAATCCTTCGAGGAAACTTACGATCCCATGATCACGCTGATAGGCTGAATTAACGAAAATTCGAGGAATTCCTTCTCTCCTACCTCTACTACCGTTCTGTATTTCGTAATACTCGTCTTATTCCATGGATTAGTTTTTTCTTAAATCTCTGATAGACTTTCCACCGCAAATGGTAATTAACGGACACGTCTAAAGTATAATGTCACTAGCGTCAGCGTTTCGGATACAAATGGTATTTTTTCCCCGCGATGATCTTTTATATCTATTTCAATTTTAGAATTTCGTTTGATGCAGTGAAGTATATTGCAGAGTGGAGAAATATTTTACTAGATTCATCCTGTACGTGTAATTACAGCCGGGTATTTTGACTGGAACGATTCAAAGAAGCGGACTTCGCGTATCGCCGGTTATGTAAGACTCGCAAATATCGCAATAAACGTACATTTTATTGGGAATACCGTGCCATAGACTACAGGGTTCTATAGTCCAGGAAGATATAACGCTTCTCCACCGCCGATGATAAAACCGAGTTTGAAAAACGAAGTTAAATCGTTGGAATTAGGTAATTAGTGATGGTAAAAAAGGCTGGCATCATTGATTTGATTTTTCCCAATATTTGAAAAATATTAGCAAGCAGATTTATATAATGAACGAGAGTGCAGTTTTCGTCACATTCGATGCTTATGAGGACATTACCATCAAAGCCTTTTTGTTTGAAAGTAAAATGCGAATCGACGTATCTACACTCTCTATTAATCACGTAGATAAGATCCTCTTTATTTTCATAAACACCTGGCCGTAAGTGTGATTCTTTCACCGTGAACTTATCACCTATTCTATTCTTCTCATCCTTTACGCTCTTCAAATCGGCGAATCTAATTTTATTATCGTTTTGACGTACGTGAAAAAGACTGGAAGGAAATTGAATCTCGCTAAGCGCGACTTCCCATTCTCCGAATAAATGTATACTGTGAGATAATTGTGTGGTGAAAGAAGAGCATGTATTTCCTGAAAAATTCTTACTGTTATTGCTCGGAAGACCCATGAAAAATTGCTCTTCCTCCATCTTGGAGAAAAGTTAAACTCGAAGCAGGTATCCAACTGTCGAATTTACTGGGATATCCTCGCCAACTAACTAACAGCTGTTTATATGTGTAGCACTGCGTCCTCTGCTTTTCACGCGTTCGACGATAAACTTTTTTTCCGCCAAATTTTTATCGACTCGTGATAATTCTTGTTTATAAAAAATCCCATCGATGTGTTCTCCCTATAAATCACATAATTCGTACACGCAAGGTCTACATCAATAAAGAACGCGACAAACTCAAAATATCTCCTCGATCCACCGGGCTTCGTATCCTTTCTCGAAAGTGACTTTTGCTCTACTGACACGAACGAGATCGTTAACATCGAATTTAGCCTTTTGTTCTATTATAATATTTTCGGTGTCCCCTCTACCCCGTTTCATATTTTCGCGTGCGATGCGAGCATTTTCTTTCGTAACGGCCGCCGGTTGCATCCTGATGAACGAATGACGAGTGTGATTGGAAGCGCGCACGATATCTTGCAACACTTCGATGTAACGCCGCGCATTTTTATGCGTAAAATAGCGCCACATTCGCTCCTTCAACGTTCTATTGAAGCGTTCAGCGCCGGCAGCTTTGATGTCCGGATTGCGAACTACTCGATAACGTATGCCTCTTTCTTTCAAAAAATCTTGCAACGGTCGCGCGATAAATTCTTTGCCCTTGTCGATTTGTAAGTACATAGATACTCGACCATCGCTTCTCGAGAGAATGTTTTGAAAGGTCCTTGTCACGCAATTACTCGTTTTATCTTGCAACGGTTCTATCCAGACAAATTTACTAAGTACGTCGATAATCACGAGAAGATAAGAAAATCCGTCGTTGTAACTTTTGTAACTGAAATTACGGAGTTCGATCAAATCGACCTCTCACAGATCGTCAATATTCGTCACGTTGTAATGTAATCATGGAAATTTTTGTCTTGACGGACGGTGCAGCGTGTACCCGTCTTGCGATTCGAGCCATTGAGCTACTTCTTTACGAGAGAAATTCGACACGAATTAGCTGCACGCCACAAATTATCCGTTGCCGAATATTCCGCATAATGCGCTGGATCGTAGTACAAATTTTCAAGCCCGATCATTTCAATTCACATCAATCGAGTAAGCGTCTCTTTCTCGCCTGTGGAGAATCTTTCATGAACGTTATAGGAGTATCGGCTTTACAAAAACGAGGCGAAAGAAACAATGCGTAGTTCGCTTGCTCTTCTTCATAGGTCTTGCGTTTTTTGTCCCTTTCTCGTGCGTCGTACTTTCCTCCTCGTCGATGTCGTCGAAAGTTTTCTCGGTACTTTCGAAGTGGAACTCGCTCGTGGTGATGATATCTCGATAAATGTGATTGCTAACAATTCCTTATATCCTACGAGTACAACCGAGATATTTGTCATACGCAATTAAGAATCCTGCTCATATCGGAATCGAGACGTGACAAAGTCGTTCCGGGTGTTTGTACGGCATTTAAATTTTCTCCATGTATCGTCTCCGAATTCTGTCGTACGGCGTTTTCCGTCGTGCATATTACCGAATGCGGATGTTGTTAGAGCCGATGCTGCATTCTTTCGAGATTTTCCGTGGAAATCAAGACCATCTCCTTTTCCATAACTCAGTTTACCTGTTTCTCTCTCTCTCTCTCTCTCTCTCTCTCTCTCTCTCTCTCTCTCTCTGACTACCCATCGATAATTTTCGAAAATAGGAACGATAGTATAGATCCGATGAGATAAAAATCGCTGTAATAATAGCCTTTTCTTACTTTTCCAATTATCGACTTTTCTCGCTATGCAGCGCAAAGTTATTTTATATTTGCTTAGACGATTTTTTTCAGCGCGTTCAAGCGGAACGTTACCCTTAAGAGTATTGAAAACGCACTCGCAGATACAACGAATGAATTTTTCGTCCGCCTGGCGTAAGAAAGAGACGTGCTGATTTTTGTTCAAATAACATAGCGCTTTGAGAAAATAGATATTTTTCTTACCGATCGAACGTTCTGCGGTTTTTCTCATATTAACCGAAGACGTTCTCTTCTTCATCGCGAGGAAGTTGCGCGACTGTCGCGAGAGAATGCGAGTACGATACTTTTACTTTATGAAACTTCCGGAAAAGGATCTACGCGGTACGTAAACGTAGTTCGCCGTATCATCAGGAAATATGCACATACGAAAACGATACTCGTCGGGAGTCGATTGTTTCGAGCAATAAATATCCGTGAGGTTGAGACGTGGTGTCGTGATACGCTTCCTCGAGGAACTTTGGATCGTTTGAATAGAACTTGACGAGCGAGATGACGAATTTGCGCGCGATCTCGTGGATTTTTGAAAACCACAAAGTAATTCGCGTTGAGAGATATATCGCGTTGTCCATGTCCCTGATGAAAGAGATTTTGCGTGATGAGAATTATGCTGAGATTCCTATGATTACTTCCCTTGGTAAACAGATCTACGATCGCTTCGCTCGTGGGCGATTCCCTCATAAGATCAATTATTATCAATTTCGCACGGGATGGATCGTTAGAATAATCTTCCGGACGTGGTAATCTCTCGTGAAATTTGGTTGCGGAATCTCGAGTATTTTCGTATTGAAGCTGCTGATAAGCATCCGGCGTAATAAAACAAAATTCTCTCAAAACAGACATCTGACGTAATAGGTAAATGACGAAGAAATCTCTTTACAAAGATTGTTTTCCCGTATCCCATCAGTCCGCACACGATCGACGTCCATGGATGTTTCCAGCGCACATCCATTTCGCGAAATGAACGTCTTGCGCGTCGTACTTAGTTTAATAAACAATGGGATGGGACATTTGAGATTTTTGATTTTTTCTCAGAAGATTTTTGAGATTAGCTTACTCGCGGAAGGGCCCCTCGGCGGAAGTGTGCTCGCGCCAGCATCTTCGCATAACGACGACTCACACTCGACCGCGACAAGCCTCTCTCGTATGCTCGTGCGAGTGTTCATCACGAGAGCACCGATGTTAACGAGCTTGTACGCGGTGCTCCTCGAATGCTGATTCAAGCCGAAGAAACTTGCTCGCAGAAAAAGTGATTGAATACTTATTTGCGGACATAAAAATTTATACTTTTTTCTTTTACAAAGTATTTTATTCTCCATCGAAAATTCAAAATTTTTCTGTATAAAAAATTAATTTTAAAAAAAAGTTATAGTAATGTGGGAAAAAATTGGGAGTTTAAAAAATTTAATTTTACAAAAGGTTTATTATACTTTTTACAATTAGAAAAATAAACATTTTAATTACATTACATTACAACTAAAAGTAAACACAAATTCACATTTTTAATTTTACAAAACGTTTTCTAATCGAAACTTCGAATAATAAACATTTTTTGAATTACATTTTTCTCTTAAATTTAATAATTAAAATAAAATGAACTTAATTTTTACAAACATATTTATTTGGTATACATATTTACATTCGCACGAGGACGAGGAAAATCCGAGCTTTAACCTAATTTAATTTTAAGTTAATATTATATCATGTAAAACCGGATAAGAAAGGCGATTGTCGATAAATCTACGTTTTAATAAAATTGGAGCACATGTTTTTACTTTGTTTCGCGTTATTACCTCGTGAAACGCGATGCGACGAATTACTTTAAATTGCAGATTTATCTCTTCTCTCTCCTCTCTTTCCCTATTTAATAATAAATTATAAATACTGTTAAAATTAAACAGCCGCGAGTTTTCAAAATTTAATTTGATCCCCTTTATCTTACATGTTTCATATTTGCGTCCGTCCGGTGTACGTACCACATACACGTAAAATTTCGGTCTGCCAGATACAAACGCCTCGATGAAGCTACTACATCCGTAACTCTCGAGTTCGTCAGTCATATCACCCAAAAAATTACCTGTACGCGGTTCGTACTCATTGGGATCACCGCTGCTCGTATATATACAAGAATCTGTATCATAATATAATACGCGCCGGTCTAATTTTTCCAAATATTCGTATAATTTTAAACATGCTTGTGCCGTCGTGTACGCCACTATCACCACATTAGTTATTGGTGAAGGTACCACCGTTTCGCTCTTTAACCATGAAACATATTGCATCCTCGTTGACGGACAATATGCCGATTATCTCGTATTCCGGGCTTGACAACAATTCGGCGAAACGTTGAGGGGTTCTTATTATTTCCGTATTCGGCAAGTTACTTCGCTGGCCGAATTTTTCCCAAAACGAATTGAGACAGAGTTTGGCGACGGAGCGTAAGCCGGAATTACATACGATGTTGTTTTTATCAAGAATGATACCTTCGGTTGCTTCGTACTCCCTCAGGTAACGTTCTTTAGCAACATCATTCTCGCACTTGCTCGGCCACCCACTCGCCTCTTGCTTTAGTTGTAAAAAGGTGTTGATATACCCAGCAAACAATCCACCCTGTTGCGTTGCGTTTATATCGCATGGATTTGTATTGCCAAATCTCATCTACTCGTGTCACGAGATATTCTTTTTCGATTGCTTTGCGTAATTCACGGGACACCCATGTGCCCTCGAACTCACGCTCTGCAGGATCGTCGTGAGTGCACGCATCGCGAGAAAATGGTTCAGCATGTACGGCAAAGAGCGAATAATAATTTACCGCGTACGCGATACGGCAGTACCGAATGAAAAAGATCATGCGGGGGGAGTACTCGACAACGTACGAGACCCTCGACTGGATTGAAATTAAAATTTGGCGCAATTCCAATTAAACTATTGCATCCCTCTACATAAATATCTGGATGACCGATTGGAAAAACTCCAGTCTTGAGTAAATACGGGTACAGAGAACATACGTCTACATACGTCTATGTAGCGTATTTTCTCGGTACCCGAAACCCTGTATCGAGTCACGATATTGCCAGTGCGTCCGCAAAAAAATGCGTCACGAGGATCGAGAGGCGAGATTTGTACCATAGGGTGATTTTCAAGAAATTCTCGTATCTCTCGATTCTCGCGCATTTCTTCGTCAAACACGCACTCCCATTTTTTCGTTAGGATATATCCCTGCTGATGTAACCGCCAAGACGTTGCAACCGTTCGTTCATAACGCGTGTCAATCGTATCTTTAAAATTCCCGAGCGTTTTATCGCAATTTATTGGATAACAGGATGGGCATCCGTGAAAAAAGCATCCATGAAATTGTAAGACATGACGTTGCGTCTCACCTTCATTCTCACATTCGTAATACCCATCGACAAGCATGCCTTCCGTTAATCGATACTTGCGTCCACGTCCCGCGTTAATTATTCGATGACCGATCTCGCGTTTCTTCAAAATTAGCTATTGCACGGCTTTGCGCGACTGGTTATCTTTAAATCTGTATCCGATGGAATGATTCCTATTTCTCCTTCGTGCAAAAAGTTTTTCCGAAAAACTCTCATGCATATTGAAGCGATAGTTGCACATTTCTCGAATGGACACACGTTTCCCCGCTTTAAGAATATTTTTCTGAAGGCCATGCATGCTCGTCGAAGAATATCAACGTCAATGCGATAATATTCGAGTATTTCGCGTTGAAAATCAAATACGGTATTTTTTTCTGTCATTTTCGCGTGCCACGCAAGAAAACGTTCGCGTTCCTCTATTTGCATTGTTTCGGGCGAGTAATAATGAACATCCGGTAGCGGCCCGACATATGTTTGATTATCAAGTATTAAATAAGTGAGGAAAGACACCTTTGTCACAAGTATCCGGTAACCCGAAGACCTTCGGTAATTCGAACAAACGCATCGGCATATAATTAATACTATCGATAAATTTCATATGATTTGCTGATAAGACCATAATTTTTGTTCCGTTCAAAATTATACGAGGTTCTAATCCGGAGTAATTTTCAACAATGTACCGCAGGATAAACTATGTGTCGAACGATTTCGCGTTATGCGCTATACAAATGATCCGAGTAAAATGTTTCATAGGGTGTGTTACAAATTCGAAAAATTGTTTTACAGGATCCTCCCGAAAAACAAATTCGCGTATTCCATACCAGTCGCAGCGCACGGACAAATTATCTATCCCTGCGCACGAATCGCAAATCTGTTGCTCGACCCAGAGAGTCAGGACGTGAATTTTTATATCGATTCCCTCAAGTGATTGATCTTGACGTGTCTCAAAATCATAAAACACGAATGCCATTCGTCCCTTTTCGCGTTCCCGTTTATCCGCGTTATTCTGTTCGCTTTCTCTCGTAATTACAGAAGAATCTCTGTCGGACTCAAGAGCGGAGGATCTGTTTTCATGAGAGAGAGGTTGCATGTAGCAAAGATAATTTAGCAGTTTTTGCGAACTGTAAATTTTACAAAAAGAAACGCTACATTCGTGTTTTTTTATCGCTTTTATAACCCGTCCGCAACCTTTGCAAAGTCGAATGGTATTACAGACACTCGCCGGAGTTTTTCCGCGACTTTGTCGCGAGATGATGCTCGAAGCATGCGTTTCCAAAGAACGAACGTTTGCAAGTCTCACCCCTAATAAGTTCTAAGATTTCGCGCTGATCACGGCGGCACGTTGTTACATCGAGAACATTTATTTGAGCAGCGATGACCCCTTTCCTCGCGATATCCGATATTGCATGATATGCAATAACCTTCTCTACTTCCCGCGGCCGCTTTTAAATTTAAAATAGGATTATAATGATGTTGACGTTCGTAATATATAATATTTAATCGGTGTAAGTGCTCGCGTTTTAGAGAGGCGAATACCGCGGCTCCGTTCGAATAAAGATCTCTCGCCGCCTCCGAAAGTGGCAAAATTATAAACAACACTCGCGATATCGGATGCGGCGAAAAAGCGTTGGAAACATTCTATTTCCCGAATCCTCCGGTGAAATGGTGACGCCGGCTCTCCTCAAATCCTGCGCGAGATCGCGTTATAACGAGGAATTCTGACGTCTTACCGCATTCCATCGCTCGTGAAGTTCCCCTGCTCGCAACATTCCGCGTTCATGATAAATTTGCGCGGCTATGAGAGAGCGGGGAAAACATAAATTATCCGAATTGGAGATTGTTAAAATCGAACGTTTCGCAACGTCTTTCGGTGTAAGTTTATTCGAAACGCGCCCGCGACCTCTGGATGCCGTGACATTGAAAACGCGTACGTTAAAATTCTGCGCGATATCGAGACCACCGGCGCTTTGCGCTACTGAACTCACAAGACGCCAAATGTGCTTATGAGTTAAGTCGCGTGCCGGTCGAAACGATAATCCCACCGGACCGTGTGTTAAATCCTTCGAATCGAATGAAAATCCCACGTAATCATGCGGTTTGGAAGTATGCAACGCATAGGCATGAATTTCAGCGAATACGTTTTCAAGCCAGTTATAAAGTGCGACTCCTTCGGGTAGCGGACGCAAACGGAATATCGCCTCCCTTCCTAATATCTCGAAATTTCTAAACCGGCGCAAATTTTCCCCAATTAATAGTAAATGATTAAAATTTCTACCTCGTGCTTGTTCCCTTTCCTCCTCCTCCTCCTCTGTTTCTTCTACCACTTGTTCTTCTCTTACCTCCTCTTCCTCTCTTTCTTCGTCAGCTGTTTCATGCTCCTGCTCCTCCTCCTCTTCCTCTTCCAAATTCTCCTGAGCAAAAAGTATTCGGTTTCCTCCACGCTGCGGCTCTTTGATGTTCGCTTCTGCACAAAAGTTACAAAAATTAGAATTTTACTTTATAAAAAATACTTCGATAATGCTTCGAATATTATGTGTATTTAATTTAATAAATGTGCATACATGATATTTTTCGCCGAGGTATCCGCCTTTTGCCGTCTCCTCATATGAAGAATAGGGCTGAGAGGAATTCCTATTAAAAAAATTCGATTTATTATTAATTCGATAATTTAAAATTAAATACGAACGTAAATCGAGAAATTAAGAAAAAAGATTATATACCAACAGGAGATATTTCTCTAATTTCCTCTTCGGCTTCTCGTTCTTCCTCGCGTTCCTCCTCCTCCTCTTCCTCCTCTTCCTCCTCTTCCTCCTCCTCCTCCTCCTCCTCTTCTTCCTCTTCCTTCCCCTCTTCTTCCTCTTCCTGCTCTTCTTCCTGTTCTTCATCCTCTCCCTCTTCCGGGATTACGGGAGAATACATATGATCGTATTTTAGGAAAAAAGTATATCATAAATTTTTATTCATAAGATTAATATTATGCTCTTAATTAATATAATTATTATGTCTTTTAATTAATATTTTTTTCTCTTTATCAACTTACCAGGCGAAACCGCACGCGGGTCGGGAGTACTTACTTCCGTATCTGAAAAACAAAGTTGTACTAAGATTTTTTATCTTTTACTATTTGTTTTAGAGATTATTTATTTGAAAATGTAAATCTACCATACGAGAGCTGAATAATTTCTGGAGGCGCCTCTTCCTGCATTAATTCAACACGTGCCCTTCCTAAAAGCATTTAATATTTTAATCTTAGAAAATTGTAAAAAATTACATTTTTAATATTACTCTTGTCTAGTTTTTTAGTGATATTACTTACGCGCTGGTCCTGCTTCTGGCTCTTCCTCCGCGCGTCGCCTCCGAATCTGCGTGAAAGAATACACTAACGCAGTAATCCTTTGACGAGCATTTCCTTCTACAATTTATTATTAAAAATTAGCTAAACCGAATTTGTTATTCGAATTACTTATATATAGAAATAATAGCGCGGTGCTTACCATTATGAAGATGCGAGAGGAGATTTTGGATGTGTCCACCCACATCCTCCTCCTCGTGTCCAGCTGCACGTCGTGATTCGATTATTTCTTCGACAATCCGGAGTAACCGCGCATCGGTACCAAAGTATCCTAACTGATACAATACTCCCAATATTGTATCGGAACATTCACACGAAAAACATGTGAAAAGCAGATAATTAGCATCGAGCGAAACGTTGGATATTTTAGTTAAAAATTTCTCTGCGTTTATGCGAGTATCCAACATCGATGCTAACTTTACGCTTCTAATTACTTCACTGCCCATTTTTCGCATCTTTATTCGCACAAAATAATCCGAAACTTTTAAAACTCGCGTGACAAAACTGAAGTGAAGCACGAAAGAGTTCAACTCAGAAATAGTTTTAGATAGCGCAAAACACATTATATATAGGGAAAATCCTACCTTTTCCGTAAAGAGACTTATAAAAATTCTAGAACTATTCTGTAATTTCAGGAAGAAGGGGGGGGGAAGAATGTTATCTCAGCCCTAGTAATAAACCATTTTTTCTTGAAAATTTGTATTCCTTGTATCTAGACTTGACTCTTTTTTGATTTCATCTTTTTTTGTTTACTAACGCATAAATGGCGCCAGACATACGTCGCGTCCAAATGAATAGTTATTTAAGTTTGAGAAAAGTTCTCGCTTCTTCAAATTTAACATTTATAAAATATTTCTTATTCGTAATTCTATTGTATATTTCGATAATTTCTTTTTCTTGAAATAGTTTTTGTATGATTTTTTCGATGATTTTTTTTAATTTTCTCATCTAATATCCAAGCATATTCGAACGTGATCGAATCTGCAATATTCGCTTTATTCGAGAAAATTCTTTTCTTGTTGAAAAAAGAGCAGCGTCAAATTATAATTTACTCGAATGTTTAATAATTTATTTATTTATTAAGACACGCGTGTTCGAACATGATCGAATCTGTAATAATTCTGTTATTCGAGAAAAGTTTTTCCTTGAAAGAGAGCAGAGACAAAGCGAAGAGATGCGTTTCTTCTAGAATCTTCGGTTTGATTATTATTTATAGAATGTACTTTTTTGTTTATTTTAAAGGGAGAGGAGATGCTATATAAGTAGGTATTGCTGTACATACCGGTATATTGCTTCGCTCGAGTCTCGACATTCGAAGCGTTCACTTCGAAAATATCCCTCTAAGTTTTCGTTTGTTAAAAGTGAACATTTATTCAAAATTCTCTCGTCAAATAATATGGCCAGACAACAAGAAGCTGCGAATCCCGCTAAAGTAGAAAATATTCACAAGATATTCAAGAACTCTGTGCAAAATGTGCAACAAAATTTGTTGCTTTCTACGACGTACCCTCTCAATACCTCTCATACGAAGAAATTACACGTGGGATTACAATTATCTAAGGAGAGTATCTTCGAGCCTGTCGTCAAATTGAGTGGTAATTCTGCAGAAGGAATCAGCTTGATCCGGACACGTAGCAATTTCAAGAAAGTATTCGGGACATGAACGCGTACTTTAATGGAGGCAACAAAAGAAAAATAAATTCTATCACATTTGCAAACATATTCATCAATTTCACTTCTGCCTACGAAGCGAGAGCTGTATTGGTGACGTATAAGAAAAATGAAAATTTTCTTAAAGAAAGCAGTATAGAAATACAGAAATATGCAAACAGACTCGAAAGCGGAGAAACAACCATCGAAAAAAAAGGAAAACTTACTCTGTCGCAGTTGTAATGCAGCAAGCTACTTTTCAAGGAATGGAGAATATCATCAAATGTGTTGATGCTCGTATAAACCAGCTAGCATCTATCGTCGATACTATTAACGAGTGCGCACCTTATTTGATCAAGGAGATAGAACTATGTCTACCTAACAATTATATCGACGTCGATATCATCAA
This sequence comes from Pogonomyrmex californicus, assembly GCA_024349325.1. Taxonomy (NCBI): domain Eukaryota; kingdom Metazoa; phylum Arthropoda; class Insecta; order Hymenoptera; family Formicidae; genus Pogonomyrmex; species Pogonomyrmex californicus. The sequence continues at coordinate 689,363 of JAECZD010000029.1, forward strand.
ACTCACTTTCCGAGGCAACCAAAAAGATATCGAAGTTGATGTGAGAACGCAAATAAATAATTATAAATAAATAAATAATTTACAATTTTGGATACATATTTTAATATTGTATTTTTAGAATTAATTATACTAAAATTTAAAGAAATTACTAATATAATTTTAATGAATCGAGAGTTATAATTTTTATATGATAATTGAATTATATGTTATTTATATAATAACTGAATTATAATGTATTTAATTTTGTAACAAAACATATTCATATATATGTGAAAAATGTACAATAAATTTAGCTTATACTTGATAACATAAATTCAAATTTATGTCGTTTCTTTATCTTTCCATTTATCCTAAATTTTTCACAACTTCTTCCCTTTTTTGAAAGTCATTTACGCGGACCTGTACGATCAAGTTTTTCTATTATCTCCTAGTATCTCTATATTTTTCTAACTCACACGTCTCTCTCTCTCTCTCTCTCTCTCTCTCTCTCTCTCTCTCTCTCTCTCTCTCTCCCTTCAGTATTCCTGCAAAGTTATCATCGCATCGAAAGAAAGTTTTTTTCAACCCACGTGTTTGTCATAGGATAAAAGCCTCGTATAACTCCAAATTCGTCGTCGTCGTTATCAAAAACTTCTAGTGCGAACCTGTCCATTCCTGTTTTCCTCTACCAAATATCATATGATTCGGTAAATAACTCTAATGGTTATTACACTCCGAAAACCTCTCGTCTTCAAAACGTTTATTTATTTCCTCCATACAAAAAAATGTCAAACAACTCGAGAAATTTATTTAAATTCGTTAGCTGAGGCGCCGAGAAACCTTCCGTCCTAAGAAATCGTGATTCATCATAGTCCATATACATGTAATAAAAACTCGCAAAAAATCAATTTTCTTCTCCTCGCTCCATCCCTCGTGTCATAAGAATCGCATTCCATTCTCGTCAAGTATATTCCCTTCACACACCAGCCATTCTTTTTTTCCGGAGACGCCATTTTGTTTTCGGACCCTGAACGATCCCAGACTTTCTCCCCCTTCCCCTTCTTTTTTGTCTGGCATTTCGACAATCAATCACACACATGGGGCACTATGGGCAGAGCCAATCAAAATCACGCGCCGGGCAGCTTTGGCTTCAGCCAATCAGAATACCCTCACTAATTACGTAATTATCACCTGCCACGCCCACCGCTTTGGCTTCAGCCAATCAGAACGTGATTGACGCCCATTCCCACGTGATTGACAGTTTTTTGACAGCGGGAGACCACTCCCCTGGCGCCAGTGGGGATTTGTTGTGGACGGGCCATGGTTATCCACATACTACTTGCGTCTTATCATAACTTTCGCTCCAATTTTAATTATAATTTGTTTTGAAAGTCCAACTGTTCTAGTATCATCATTATCATTATCTATCAATACCTTTGTTTCTTTTTTTTGATATATGGAACACAATCAATTGTATCTTCTGCAATTAATAATATTTCTTTTAAAGCAATATGATTTAACATTGCAGTGTTAAGAACGTCACACATATGGCAAGTAGACAGTAAACACACTGTGTCAGATGGCAAATTATTAATAAAATCGTATAATTTGTTTAATCTTGTTTCGAAAGATTGCCCTTTAAAAGATATTTTTCTTTTTTCGAAAATATCACAATCAGATTTTGTTACTAAATCAATACAAATTCTTGACAGCAATTCACGATAAATGTCGTGTCCTTGTTGATTCATTGTCAATTTGTCATAATCGAATAAAATAGTCCACAGATTAATAACACTTAAAGAACCAAGATATTTATAAATTTTCTTCATCCGATAAATATACAAAGGCAGGATCTTCATGTACGTAACTGCAGATCTCCAAATAAAAGAATATGCTTTTTTGACCAAACCAACCATCACTACAATCAACAGTATCGAATATTTAAGACAATCATAAATGTATATACATTAAAATTAAATTAGATATTATTGATACTTCATCAATTATAATGAGAATAACATCTTTAAGATCTGATCGTAAAACTTGTAAAACATGATCAGATAATTGTTTATATTTAGGAATATGACCATGATCAACAGGTAACTGTAGCAATCTGTGAACTGTCAAACCATCTATATTAAACGCTGTTATATCAGTAGGTGCTGCTGTAGCAATATCTTTGTTGAGATTTTGTTTTATCCAGTATTTAATTGTTTTAATCAAGAAACTTTTGCCAGTACCTCCTTCTCCACTAACATATAACCGTAGTATTGATTTATCTGACATTACGGTATTAGTAACTTTACCAAACACTCTTTTTTTATCTATATTCAGTTTTGAAATCATTTCAGATATATCGATTTCTTCGCATTTGTCATCAAGATCTTTAAAATCTTGCATCGCTTCACCAGCTTCAACCTATTGGGAACACCTTTGAACCTTATTGGGATCATCTTGAGACACATGCTCTTTTTTCAAATTATCAAGATTCTTGAAGTAATTACTTCGCATTTTCAAATGCTTTTTGTAATTCCTCTAATTTTTCGTAATACTGCAATGCTTCCGCAAGATGTAATTTTATCTCGTGAAACGATGCTATATAATTATTACATCCATTTTTAAGTTCTTCTATTTTCCGCCATGGTTGAAACATAAGGAGCAATGAAAAAAAATATTTATCCGGTCACGTATTGACATCATATCTATAATGATTAATGAGATAGCTACGCTTTCGCCGTTTAAGATAGTAACGTTATCCATCTGTATTCAATATTTTTACCTCGTGGTTTGATTTTCGTAATATCATATCTTTGTGCAAATTCATCTAATGACATCGATTCTAATTCTTCCGATCTATATGGATAATGATTGTCTATTATAGATGGATAAAATAAATCTATAGAATCTCCATCAAGGACTTTCTTACAGTTTTTGACTTTTCTGTATCATATCTGATTAACGTCTAACCATTTAATAGTCGTGTTTAAATCAGTTCCATATAAAGGAATACCTAGTAATGTATCAGCAGCTTCAAGAGTTCCACATTCCCTATTATTCGTGAATCGCAAACCAATATTCCAAAAAAAGCTTGCCAATGATTTACTTTTATCATTTTTACTATTTATGACTGTATCAGATAATTCACATTTTCCTGGTTTATTCATATACTTTGTAACATAATAAATAAGAAATGATGATTTTTCATCAATAAATTGTATATTCATATTTCTTTCCCATGCAGTAAGAAGAACTGGATTATAATCATTAATATTAATTTCAATATTTGTTCGAGGTAGATCGTAAAGCCTTTTATGTTTTAATTGTTTCCTACCTATTGAACTTATGACATCTTTCATAACAAATATTTCTGTAACAGAACGAGGGAAACCGAAACGACATACACGAACAATTTTACGCCCTTCTTTCTTACAACGAAGACAGTAATCATCATGTTTATATCGTTGATGCGTATTAACTCGTCTGTATAATAATGGTAAAATCTTTTGATCCGGTAGTTTACAATTTATATATTGTAAAATAAACTTAGAAACTTCTTCTGCAGAAGATTCCCCAATAATTGACGCATTTTTAATTCGAAGCAATAAATGAAAATGCTGTCTATCTCTACCTTGGTATTCTCGTCGCCAGAAATGTGTTATCTCTCCGATCGGATGATCTTTAGAGCAAATAAAATCAAGCAGCAGAAATTTTGATGTTAATACAGGATCTCTAGCAATAAGAACACTAGTAAATAAAGAGGAATCATTAGACCATCCATTTACTTCATGAATATATTCACCTAATTCATCCCACAACCATTCACTAGGACTCAATGTTAAAAATCATGTCGCAGGTCCGTAATGTTGTGTCATGCAATTTAAATCACTTCTTGGTTTATGCCAACATTGTTCCGTATTTCTTAGAATAGAATATTGAACTCAAATTAGATTCTAATAAAACTTTATGCATTACTTCTAAATATTTTGAAGCCATATAACGATCTCGCAAATTGATTACGTTTTGGTTTCATTTTATGATACTACGACTTAGTTGAATATTGGCATTATTTAATAAATAAAATAAGTATTGTTGTTCAATCTATATTGTGAATTGTATGTTTAGATTTCAAGCGACATTTAATAAATTCATGATCATGAAGTTTCATCGGTCTAGTATCATCATACTGTCCATTAACACTAAAGAGATATAAATCTGGAAAACACAATTAATCTAAATTTTTTTCACGATCTAAGAGTGATTTTGAATTTTTTAACATTTGATATAAGGCGATAGCAGTTTTACATGTTTTTTTTTTTCATACAAAGGATAAAGTATATTGCTCGTAATAACTATCATCTGTAATCTGAGTTAATATTGCCTGACCTACATTATTTGCAATATCTTTTAAATTATTATTTGTTTTTTGCATTTCAATGTTTGAATTTAATTTGAGATCGTTCATCCAGAATTGGAAATTGATTATCATTTTCTGCCTCTTGTATTTCAAATTCTGGATTATTCAACCTCTCTAAACACAATCCATCGTGAGTATTTGGCAATATGATTTGCTTGTAAAGAGGATTATTCCATTTCAACCATGTTAATGCATCAAATATTTTTTTGACATTTACCATTTCTTCCCAAATAATTTTAGACTTTTTTGTCAGAATATCTCTAACTAAAATGTATATTTCATGATTTATATTTATTGGATCAATATTCTTGCATAATTTATTCCATGTTTCTTGCAAAGGAAATGGTAAATGAAATGTTCTGCCTTTTATTTTTTGTATCATTTGCTTTTCAGGCAATTTTTTATTAATAACGGTTCCCATTTTAACAACGGTTTGAAATGCCTTAACTCTTTGTATAAGAATTTTTTCGAATATGTTGAGAGATGCTATCACATCAGGTATATCATGTACAAAGAGATAATTTAAAATACAATACGAAGACAAAATTCCATTACGGAATTTTCGTTCACAATAATCATATATGTATTATGAATTAATATTATATTTTTTTAAATATATGTCATTAAATCTCTCCAAATGTATCCAAATGTATCCATTTGTGCTTTAAATTTATTAATTACAAATACATTTTTTTTAAAACAAAGTCTCTCATATGATACACAAACATGTCAAGGTGTATCCATGGAATGTTTAGTCAAAGTTTTAAATGCCTTGTTATATTTAAAAATGATATCTTTATCACTCAAAATAGTATTGGTATGCTGATATTTGTACATATTTATTTTTTTCTGTGCTACAGTTATAATGTCATTTAATGTATCTAAATCAGCAGAAGTTAAAGTTTTCTCCAGATTTAACATCTTATGATAGAAAGAAGTCATTCGATAAACTAAAGGTTTAATATATATATATCGTTTAATATACCTTTGGGAAATATGGATATAATAATTGAATAGAAAGAGACATTGCTTTGCAAAAAGTCGAATCAATATAACAAACATGTATGACCCTTCTTCTTCCCTTATTCCAATCTTGTTTTCTTGTACATTTATGAAGCTTTTGTAGTAATTGTGGTATTTTCTTAAAAGTACATATATTTATTGTTTGAAAGAATTGTTCATAACAATCAATTACAAATAGATCGTCAATTTTACATAAGGTATCACATAACTATTTTTTTGCTCGTGCTTTCATCAAAGGTAATACATTTGTAATTTTCTATATTCATTTTCAAAGGTTGTGATTCAATAATATTGCGATTTGTAGTATCAATAAAATAATTCTCGGACTTAGCTGTATGTCTCGATTTGTCACAAAGTGCACTTAATTTATCATCAATTGTTTTGCATTTATCATCATTTGCGAGACTCAAACATACTTTTGATTTCTTTTTAAGTAATGTTAATATCTTACACATATTGCAGACATAATTGTTCCGAATATGCATACACCAACGTACGATTGTTTCGGTTTCTATTCGTTTTTCAACATGATTTTTAATATCAAGTTTCCTTGAAATCTCTTCTACTGCTACAGGATTACGAAATTTTATAAAATTTTGTGACCAAAATCTTTCATATTTTTTAATAATATTTTTGCTAATGCTACAATTTTTTTTAATGATGGATTTTGATTTCTTTTTTTCGTAATATCGCTTATTATACCATTTACGATCGCAGTTTAATTTCTGTCTGTCACGTTTATGCTGAAAATTTTTTAAGTAACGTATTCGTTTTTTAGTGCGATTATTTTCTATATCGTATTCATATCGACGACGTTTTCTAGCATAAATATTATCTAAATTCTGTTCAAATAAACGAGGTTTTTTAGCGCGATTGTTGTCTAAATCTTTTTTATATCGCTCAATTTGTTTAGCGCGATTATTGTCTTTTTTATATCGCTGCATCTTTTTAGCACGATTATTTTCCAAATCCTTTTTATATCGCTGCATTTTTTTAGCCATTATTTTCTAAATTTTTTTATTTTTCGCAATTTTTGTTTAGCACGATTATTTTCTAAATCCTGTTCATACCAGTAACGTTTTTTTAACACAATTATTTTATAGATCTTGTTGGTGACATTTTTTAGCACGATAATTTCCTTCTTGATGTAAATATCGATCTTTATTTTGAAGATATCTTTTTATTGTTTTGTTCAGTCTCATTGTTGACTAGCTCTTCCACAATTTCCTGTGAAACGCTTTGGATTAATTGTACTTTATTTTGAAAACATTTATTTTTAATGTTTTGTTCAGTTTTAATGCTTTGCGTTAATTGCATCTCATAATTATTCTCTAAATCTTGATATAGATTTTTAGAACATATATTATTATTTTGTTCAATCTGAATAGTATTTTTGATTATTTCTTCTATAATTTCTTCTGTAATTTCCTTTGTAGCGCTTTGAATTAATTGTATTTTATTAAATTCTTTTTTACTGGCATAATTATCACAACGTTTTCTTAATCGATTCGATTTCTGTTGATCCGTCTCAGATTGACATATTATACGTATACAAATTGCTTCAGCCTCTCTTATTTTTATTACTGCTAAAGGAAGTATTTTTTGAGCAACATTCTGTGGATCTTGAGGAAAATGCTCAATTTGTTTCAAGAATTTTTAAATAAATTTAAATTTTGAATTTTTAAATGGAATTTTTAAATGAATTTAAATGAATTTAAATTTAAATTAAGTGAATTTAAATGAATTTCAAATGAGAACGCATTAACTTATGATCATATCTTTATCAGGTTTAATATTAAATAATAATAAAACTGCAAAAGCTATAACAAAAACCACAATCGCTATAGTTCAGTTGACGTTGTACAATAGGAAATTTGACAGGACGTTTCTGAAAATCGTATGTTGGAAATAATCTTTTTAAAAATTATTCATGATATTTATGTAAAGTTTTATTATTTAAAGAATCATATATAAATATATTTTTTCTATCATAATAATTACATACCTAATGTCCATCTAATGAACATTCAGATGAACTATGTAGTATTTGTATATGTTTTTTATCTATCTATTATATAGGTTGTATCAGGTAATTGTATTCGCCATGTTTCCACAAGCATATATTTTGAACAACTTCGTAAAAGATATTGGAAATGGTCCATATGTACATCTGTCAATCATTCACTGCGAACAATGATATCTTTCTCTTTAGACATTAAAATCATAAGGTTCTTTGAGTGTTAGACATTTTCATGTTATTGATGGATAATCAGTGCTAATAGCAACTGGTATTTTTCAATGTGACAGCCGTTGTACAGCGTCAATTATTTATTGTTATGTCCAGCCCGGAGTAAATTAAAAATTGAAAATTAAGAATTAAAATTTGCGAACGGAGTACGAATGGGCTTGGAAGGACGCGAACAGTTGCTTTCTCTCGAAGACCAAGCGTGGAAACGTGATCCTTCGAGTCCAAGCGCACTAATAAGTCTCGGCACTAAGTCAGCGATGCGAGAACACTATGACGCTATTCCACAGATGTGCGCTGGTCGGTCATTTTCTGGTCAAGAAACTTAATTCTTATTACTAGGGATAGACCTCGTGTGATCAGTGGGATGCAGGGAATGAGACGAGGATTTTAAGAGAAATAAAGAGAAATTAAAATTAAACTAAATATTTAATATGGTTAATGTTGTATATATTTCCTTTGAGAAGCAAGAGAAATGATGTGGGCGAGTAGTGTGCATGTATGTTATCGCGGATGTTACAATCGGCGGCCATCGGGTAGGATTTCTAGTAGGGAGAGTGTGAGTATAAGAGTGTATTAAGCGATGATCCGATAATACATTACAAAATATGTTTGGGAATAAACTTAAATTAAATAAAACAAAAAATTGACATTATTTAATTAATATGTATGTGTGTACATAATGGAAAATTAAGGAGGAGAGTAGGCTTGAATTTGCTTTGGAGGACGGATTGAGAGATCAAATAATTCAGGAAAATCTATTTCAATATTTGGAAACAGGGATTTTCCATTGGGATTCTCCATCTCTCTTCATTGGAGAATAAAGAACCGGGGAATAGGACTTCGAAGTCGATGATAAATTCAAGGTCAAATGCATAATATGGATTTCCAGCGGAACCGGTAGAAAACTCGGAGAAAAGTTGGGAAAAAGAGTCGAGAGAAGATTCAAAAGAAGGAGTAGAAGAAGTAGAGAGATTGAGGAAAAAGAGGAGAGGGAGATTCGAGATGGTAGAAGAAGTTGACGGTAGCGATTCGGATAGATTGTTTCATCGATAGATTGTTTTGTTTCGCTTTTTTGTTTCTGACTCTGAACGCCTGCCAGGCTTCATTATAATGGCGACGGGGTCATTTTGCGGTGATAAGCGGTCAAATTGTCGATTTTTAGAAGTCGGCACTTCTGTTTGATTCACTACAGAGGGAAGGAAAAAATGAATAAAAAGAAATTTGGCATATGAATAAGGCAGGAAAAGAAAACTAGGAGAGACAGAGGGAGAAAAATGAAAATGTAGATAAGAGCGACCGAGAGTCTTCGAGGGCTTTCAAATTCGGAGATCCCAAGTAGTTCACACCGACGTAAGAGAAAGAGAGAAAGATAAGTAAGGGCGACCAGGAGCCTTCGAGAGCCTTCAACGAAATTCGGAGGTCCCAAGTAGTCCGCACTGGTATAAGAGTAAGAGAGAGAGAGATAAAGAAGGAAAAGAGAGAGAGAGAGAGAAAGAGAGAAGAAAAGTAAGAAGAAAGAAGATAAAGAAAAAAGAAATGTAGCTTTAGAGAAGGTAAAAATTAGTAAATGAAATTATTTCGTTATTAACGAAAGACTTACTAATAGTCGATTAAGATCGAGATTAGTGAAGAATGAGTCTGAATATTCTTCTGGAAGGTTAACTTGCTTACTGCTTTTGCTTACTTGCTTACTGCTGGAAGGTTAACTTGCTTACTCCAATTTTGGCTCAGACTATTGTTTATCGAGTTATTAACGATTAAAGTTGATCAATGAGATTGCGTCCAGCCGCAGAAGCGTAGCATGCCATGAGGCCCCTCGCGCTTTCTGTACATTCTCCCAATTAAAATTGTATTCTAATTTTTTATATTAATTAATAAATTAATGAAATAAAATTAATTCATCAATAAATGAGTAAATAAATAAATAAATAAGTCAATAAATATATAAGTGAGAATATATAAGTGAGAATTTACAGTTAGAAATTTATCCAATTTCTGATTGTTTTTTGTTATTTATTATTTATTATTTATTTATTTGTTTATTTATTTAATTCAATTATTTAATCCAAGTTTTATTCAGTTATTTGACTTTCATGACTAACCTAACAGTGATGGGAAAAAACTAATTAGAGAGATTTGTTATGGGTACAAAAAAAGACTATTGACAACATTATCAAAATAAATTGTAAATAAATTGTTTAAATGACCTTTTCAGAAATTGTTTTGGCATGTATCATGTATGATTCTTACGTATTTTTTTCATAGAAACCGATGAAGGTATCAATTTTCAATTAAAATTAGATTTTTAAAAAAATTGCTGAAACAAATTGCTTGTGAAAAATTTATTTTCATTATTTCATAACGTTGGCATGTACGATTCTTATATATTTTTTCTTCTTACAATTCGATTCTTATAATTCGATGACGTCATCATTTTAAAATCCGAAATTAACAAATATGTAAATAATTTAATCTACGTAATTAATTTATTAATCAATTTATTTATAACAATTAACAATGAACAGTTAACAGTTAACAGTTGACAGTTAACAGTTAACAGCTAATAGTTAACAGTTAACAGTTAACAGTTAACAGTTAAGAATTAAGAGTCAACAGTTAACAGTTAACAATTAACTATTTCAGAACGCTTCGAATAATTCCCCGTTCGCTGCTAAACAAGCGTGGGCTCTCCAAACGATTTGGTCCTTTACATGCTGAAACATTTCGGCATCCACCATTGCTACAGTAGCATGCAATCACTTCCTCCACGTCCTCTGGTTCTTCCATGTAAACTTTTTCCTTTAGGTAACCCCAAAGGAAGAAGTCCAAAGGCGAAAGATCAGGCGAACTGACAATAAAAGTCAACTTGAAAATTTATTTATACAATTTTTAATTTTGATTTTTAATTACATAAGGTCAAACGAATCTGACCGTGATGGCCAGCGGACCGCAGCGCCGACACCGAACCAACGTCCAAGAAACTAGGCGTTGAGATATTCCCTCACACGCCGAGTATTATGCGGTGGTGCACCATCTTGCTGGAACCAACGAGGTCGATTTGTCAGGGGAACATCGTCCAGCAAATCTGGAAAGATCTCCTCGAGAAAAATAGCGTACTGCTCATCTTGAAATAAAAATGGATACGTAATTTTTAAAGTGTGCGTGTCTGTGTAGGTGAATTGTCGAGTCACAGATGTAGTGATACTTACCCCAAGAATGTCCGGAAGTTGATAAATGAGGACTTGATCTCCGACAATTCCTCCCCATATGATTACTTTCCAACGAAACGAACAAAGTAGTAACACTTCCTTTGTTTTTAAATGAGGTGTTGGAAAAATCGGATGATCTGAAACACCGATATATACCAGGTGTATGCATAAGTTTTTTCCGGTTTTTTAGTAAAAAAAGACACGTAATTTTCAAGGGAAATTCATTTCTTTTTATTCAAAATATTGGCCATCGGCTTCTACACATTTCGCCCATCTTTCAGGTAATTTATGAATACCATGCCAGAAAAACTGCTTGTCTTTTGTGGCAAACCATTCGTCGAGCCATTTTCCAACTTCCTCGAAATTGCTGAAGTGCTGCTCTGCGAGCGCGTGCCCCATTGATGCGAAGAGGTGATAGTCAGATGGCGCCAGGTCTGGGGAGTACGGCGGGTGCGGAAGGATGTCCCATCCAAGCGATTTCAAGGTGTCTTTCACTGGTTTTGCTGTGTGAGATTACACGGCGCATTGTCGTGTAACAAAATCACTTTGCCATGTCTTCTGGCTCATTCCGGTCGTCTTTCGATTAATGCGTGGTTTAAATTAATCATTTGTTGGCGATAGCGTTGTGTATTAATGGTTTCGCCGGGCTTCAAGAGTTCATAATACACAATACCGCTCTGGTCCCACCAGACACAGAGCATGGTCTTCTTGCCGAAGCGATTTGGCCTTGGTGTTGATGGACCGGCTTCGCTAGGTGAAAGCCACGATTTTTTCCGCTTCGGGTTTTCAAAATAAATCCATTTTTCGTCACCCGTCACAATTCGATACAAAAATGATTTCCTTTCGTGGCGTTGAAGCAGCATTTCACAAGTGACTTTGCGATTTTCCATTTGACGTTTATTCAAATCGTGTGGGACCCATTTACCGAGTTTATTAATCTTTCCCATTGCTCGTAAACGTCTGCTGATTGTTTCTTGTGATACATGTAATGCTTCTACTAATTGCCGTTGAGTTTGAGTTGGGTCATCATCCAATAACTCCTGCAATTGCTCGTCTTCGCATTTTTGTGGTCTACCAGAGCGCTCACTGTTTTTCACATTGAAATCACCACTTTTAAATTGTCGAAACCATGTCTCACATGTTCTAATCGATGGAGCGTGTTCACCATATGTTTCTACCAGCAAACGATGACTTTCAACAGCCTTTTTCTTTTGATTAAATAAAAAAAGCAATGCGTGCCGCAAATGTTCTTTTTCAGGCACAAAACTCGACATGATCACTGAATGATAAAACAAAGACGCTAGTTTTTGGCGGACTCAACTTGTGTGTGTTTGTAGTTTTAAATGTCAGACGAACAAAATGATGTATGTGTCAAATTAATACGCTGCGTACTTTTCGCTGGCGACATCTCTTAGTTAAACCGGAAAAAACTTATGCATACACCTGGTACAGTGGTCAATAAAATTAACGCATAGGTAAAATTATACCAAAATTTTGTATAACTTTAAATAAGCAGAACTCTACGAAAAATTATCAAATTTTTTTTGCATTTTCAAGAATAAAATCTGTACTTTAAAAAGCATTAGTCATTATTTGAATTTATCTTTCCCTCCGCCTTCATTCTTTAAATAGTAAGGACATGTTTCGTCTCCCTAAAAATTACATAATTGGACATATTGTACGAAAAACGATGAATTTTTTTCGTAAATATTATGGTAACCATTGTAAAGTTTGAACTTTTTTCTACAAATTAGAAAAAAAAAGTTTGTATGATTTTTTTTCGCGGAGTTACAATATGTCAAAGTTATTTTGCTTATAATTCATTTTGCTCCGTCAAATTATGCAATTTATGGTAAACAAAACACGTCTTTACTTTTTAATGATGGCGGAATGAAAGAAAGATAAATTCAAATAACAATTAATGCTTTTTAAAGTACAGATTTTACTCTTGAAAATGCAAAAAAAATTTCCTAATATGATAATTTTTCGCAGAGTTCTGCTTATGTGAAGTTATGCTAAATTTATAATTTTACCTCTGTGTTATAATTCAAATTAATAATTTTACATTAATGTTATAACTACTGAAGTTAGATGCCATGTAAACGCTATTTTATGACAAAGTTACTATATCGATGTAATAACTCAAAGTCGTTTAGTGAAGAGGCTTAGAATTACTATATCAACGTAAAAAGGACTTGTAAATGGCTGCAATGTAAGCAATAATACCAACCGTAAAAATTAAACGTCTTTTCATCGTTTGCAGGGTTGATTATTCAGTATTTTGTGCCATACAGAAGGAGAGATAAGAAAATAAAAGAAATAAGAACCAAAAAACGTGAAAGTCACGTTCTTTTAGACAACAATCTTACAACAAGCAAGCATCTAATTCTTCGTTATTTTATATTGATTGATTAATGGAAATCCTTGATTCACTTCATTCGAAAATTGTTAAGCAATTTCAGCTTGGTTGGAGAAAGATAAGCCTGAATGTGTAAACGCGACTTAAGTAGGAGTTATAACATCAATGTTCTAAGTCGAAGTTAAAAGCCAGTGTAAACATATTAATAAATTTAAAACCTAATAAACTCACTTTAGTATTACAAAAAAGTAACAAAAAATAACGAATCGTTGCTTTTTAAATAATGATAATAGTAACGAATTACTTTTTAAAATCAGTAACGAGTAATGGTAACGAATTATCTTTTGCAAAAGTAAGGCTAACAATAAAATAATTTTTTTGAGATAATGTTCTCAACTTTCCTCGCGAATACAATTCTTGCATCCCATACTGCACTGAGAAACGATCTACTATTGCCAGTCAAGCACTATGTTGCTATCCACCAGCACATGAAGCACATTGTATATTCACGCTTGACTTTAACGCATTTTAGTGCATATTAATATGCTTATCTTTTATATCAAAATTCTTGAACTTAATTGTATTTTAACCTTGCTCCTACATACTGACTATTCACGCACAGATGAGAAATCTTTTTAAAATGGCTAGCATAGAATGAATTTCGCTCGCACTTGTCTACAATGTATTATTCGAAGAGACTCCACAATTTTCTAAAAATTTTTCTCGATCGTTTACAATTTTATCATTAGATTTAAAATGTTTTTGGTCACATCTGGTTGTACAATTGCCATGTAACATTTCTCCACGAAGACTACTGTTGCGATCACTTGCGCTATGTGGAGTAACGAATTTATATCATCGGAAACTGTAAGGCATCATCTTTTTAGATTAAGTCACTCTGAATATATAGACGGTTATTATAATTGAAGCTTATACACTGATGAGTAAGGGTCGAAATGTTTGTTATGTTTATATTTATCGCGTTCTCTCTTGTATTTTTATACTAAAATAATAAATTAGCAACTGTCAACCAGCTTGGTTCGTATAATCCTTTTTTGTATATGTAAAATATTATTTAAATTATTACTATCCGAGTTTAATTGTAAACTATAATAAATTGATTGAAATAAGGTATATAGAAACTTTCTTGACCCACTGTAGATAAAGCTAAAGATAGCACAAAAGAAATAATTAATGTGGGAAAAGAGTCTGTTGTTCCCAAAGAATATTTTGATCTATAAGACATCTTAAAAATTTTAAGACATCTTTTTAGACTTCTTAAAATTATTAGATATAGAAACTTTATAAATGTCTTATATCTCGTTTTCTGATGTCATTGAAACGATAACAGACGTCTTAATCGATTTTTTATAGTCATCTGTTAGATATTTGTAAGATAATTAAAAAAATATCTTAAAATTTTTAGAACGTCTTTGAAATGTTTCATAAACATCACAATGTTTTCTAAGTAAGTGATTCTAATGTTATATAACTTTTATATAGCTAATTATATTAGAGCTATATTATTAGTTATATTATAGCTAGTTATTTCTTTGACACTTTAATTAATAATTGTATTATCCAAATAATATTTAATTTACTTTCATTTTGGAGTCTTCCATTTGGAAAGATTTCATTTAAGTAGAGTCCCATGTTGGGAACTGACCTTCAAAAACCAATTTCATTAGAAATAGTTAAAATAATTTTATAATGTTTTGCCTTTTATTTTATTCTGTATGATTTTTACTTACGAAAAATAAAATTTCGCCGCATCCATTTGGTGGCAATGTCTTATACTAGATTAATCTTAAAGATATCCCAAAAGAGACATTTGTAAGATTTGTAAGACTAAAAGATGTCTTTATGATGTCTGTTAGTCATGTCTTTAAGACATTAAAAAGACGTTCACTAGATATTTAAAAAGAGATGTCTGTAAGAATTGACTAAAAGAGTTTTCTAGTCAAATCTTAAAGACTCTTTTAAAACGTTCAATAAACATCTTTCAGATATACGTGTTTTCAGGATTGTTTTTGATGAAGGGCAACATACGAGATCTAGTCTCTCAAATTATTGTATAATAGAAATGATTTAATAAATAAAATGTAGGTAGCAAGCGAAATATAACATTTATGTATAATCTAAAGAGTGTTACGCAGTATCTAAAGTGTAAAGAAGTTATTATGAATATTTGCTATGAAAATGATAAATATATCATTACATATTTAATAAAATTTTAGATTCGAGTATCTCACCAATATTTATATTCACAAAAGGAAAGAAAGGCCAAAAAACAAGCGAAAATAATGTGACGTAATAGAAAACAAATTCGAATAAACAATATTTATTGTAAAAACAATCAGCAGAATTACTGTTTGAGGATGATTAATTATGACTCAGAGACACACATGTGAATAATATATATTTTAGACAAATTTGTATATGAGAGAAATACAGCACGCAGAGAGATTAACGAGCGGAAGTAAATAAAAAGGACAAAAATAAAGTAAGTGATATAGAAATAAGCAGTGAAAAATATATTAAATAGATGGCGCAATGAAGAATCCCATCTATCCAACCAATAACCAAATTACGGCGGGAAACACATATTCTCAACACCTCTTGTTTTCGATGTCATCTTCATTTTGTGTAAGACATCGTGATATTGTAGGCCAGGACAGAGGCTTTGTTAGCAGATTTGCTGCTTGTTCATCCGATGGTACATATGTAACATTGACTTTCCCAGTTTTCTGTTCTTGTCTAATTCGATGAAAAAAAAACTCCGAACTCCAACATGTTTAGGCCTTCTATGAAATTCAGGATTTTTTGACATGGCTATAGCTGCTTGATTGTTAATTCACTGTCAATTCAGTTTCCATCTGTTTCAAATTGAAAGCTTCAATAAGTGATCTCAACCAGAGAAGTTCCTGTAACGCTTCTGAAATCGATATATATTCTGCCTCTAATGAAGGGTAGTTCGTTGCAGACTCGATGATCAAGCGATCCACGATCGGTCCACCATGAAATAGAAATATATATATGCAGACGTTGATCTTCTCTCTTTTAGTTCACCAGCATAATCGGAATCACAGTCCAATCAATTCATCTGATGAGCCCCCATGAAAACACAGTGAAATATCAATTGTACCCTTAAGATAATTCATAACGCTTTACCGCCTTCCAATAAAGTTCTTGTGGATTATTGGAATACCGAACAAGTGTGTTTACAGCGTATGAAATGTCCGGCCTCGATACTGTGGCAATGTACGTCAAACAGCTAATTGCTTCTCTATATGGAAAACATTTCTCTTAATTCTTCTTTTCATTGAGACCAATCAGCTCAACAGATGAATCCATCGGAGATTCACAGGTTTACAATCCTCCATTCCAAAACGGTGCAACATACGAGAGATATATCCTTGTTGATTAATGAAGATCTTGTTTCTCGATTTCACGTTATTTCCATTCCAACATAACATGTCGGTTCATGACAGGTAACTTCAAATTCCGAAATCAATGAGGAAACAAAAATATTCAACGTTTTCCTCCATTTGCATACTATTAATCCATCGTCAACATAAGACAGTATAATCCAATCATCTGTATGGACACTCTTCAAAAAGATATATGGATCGGCTTTTGATTGTTCAAATCCATGAGATATAAGAAAATCATTGAATCTATTATTCCAATTCCTAGGTGCTTGTTAAGCCCATAAAGACACCTCTCTTCAAATGACAAACACGTTCTGATCCATCTTCATATCCTTCTGGTTGCTGCATATAGATATCCTTTTCAAGCGAATTATTCAGAGAAATTGTTTTATATCGAATTGTATCAGTTCCATGTCATATTTAGCGACTACAGGTAAAATTGCTCTTACTGACTTATAACATACTACAGATGAAAACGTTTCAAAATAATCTATGTCCTGACTTTAACTGAAATCTCGGGCGACCAGTCTTGCTTTACGACGTATAATTTTACCATCCGGCTGCAACTTTGATTTGAAAACCCATCGACGATGAGAGTACAGATTGTCCATCTGATAAAGATTTAAGTTTCCATGTCTGATTTTTAAGTAAAGATGACATCTCGTCATTCATTGTTTGTCTCCAAAGAGAGAAATCATCTCTTGAAATCGCATTTTCATATGAGACTGGATTCAGAGATACTTTTATTGCAATAATACGATCTGATTTGTTCGTTCTATCCCGTAGCACTCGATCTGATAGAGGGATTGATTTTTTATATGAGCTTGATGGTCGTCCTCTCTTCTTTTGTAAAGTTTGAAGATCATTCTCTCCTTTGTCCATAAAATCATCAGATTTTGCATCAATCATATTACTTTCAGGTTGAGCTTCTTCAAATTCCTCCTCTTGCTTTTCAGATGGTAAAGGAAAGAGAACTTGTATAATTTCATTCGTCATATGTTCTATAGTGACATTTGCGACTTTTTCAACAATCTTTCTTTCAAGATCAGAAACTCGAAACACCTTATCAGTGTGACGATCCAACGAATATTAGCTTTTTCGCCTTGGGATCCATCTTGTGTCTTGCACAATCGGGAACAAAAGCTTTCGCTCCAAAAACTCTCAAATGAGTTACATTAAGCTTTTTCCCATTCATTATATGGAGTCGTAGTAGTAATTCCTTGATTTGGTACACGATTATGTAAATATGCTGCCATTCCAATGGTTTCCGTTCATAACAGATGACGATCCATCTTCGAGAGAGTATTGAACAGCAGCGACCGAGCAGTATCACATAACGTACGATTCTCTCGTTCAGCCACATCATTACATTGTTTTACATTACGTGATGACAATTTGTGTGTAATACTCATTTCTCTGAGGATTTCCTTCACATTATCATTTATATATTCAGTTCCATTATCAGTCCTTAGTGAAATTGCCTTCCTATCAGTTTCCTTCTCTGTTTCTAGGAAAAACTCCTTTAGAATTTTCGATACTTCTTTTTTTGACTTCATGAAGAAAACTCTACGATAGCCAGATGCTTCGTCTTTTAGTGTCAGAAAATACTTACACTTATTCTACGATATAATTCCAATATGACAAACATCTGAATGAAAATGTTGACCAGATAAGCATTCACATTTTTCTCGAGTAGAATGTGGACTAATCGTCTGTTTTCCTAGATGACAAGAATCGCAGTCATCCCTTTTCTTTAGAATTATTTCAAGACTATTGATGAGATTATTTCTCATAATAATACTGAGCAATAGCTCGTATCACATTGTCACTAATATGACCAAAACGCTGGTGCCATAAATCAATTGATCGAGCAATTTTCATAGAAGTTAAAGGGTGTAAGACACGAATAAAAGGAATATACTGATTGTTAATTTTTCTACCACCAAATATGTCTTTCGTCCATTAGTCGCATAATTCCGTTTTCATGATAGAATCCACATAACCTTTCTCCACGTTTCCAAACATTGTTGAGAAAAACGATTCATTACTCATATTTTCACAGTAATATACCGATTCCCATGCGTTATTATGCGTTTCTCCCAATCTCTACCATTGATTGACTTTTCAATTTGGATATTATCAATATGAGTCGCTTTCAATGTTTTACCAATGTTGGCAATGTTCAACATAAATGGTATACTAACCTTTCGAAGAGATGAAAATCATTCAAAGTTACCAGTTAGATGGACATTTGCTCCAGAAAATCTGCAATAATACATCCTTCATTCCTCAATTTAAAAACAGATAATGCAGATAATCCTTTTTCAGCTTCCACATCTTTCGGTTTCTTTGCCTTTTTCCGTGAATCTGATTTCTCAAATTTCTTCGACTTTTCTGATTTCGATCTACAATCTTTAAGTGTTCTATTTTGTCACATTCATGACACTTGCCTTTAAACTTCTTTCCGATGACCTTCATTGCTTGATTGTACGATTTATACTGCGACTTGAATGCTGCATCTGATACATCATCTGATTGTCCTTCAATATTCCTTTCGACATTGGCAAGTTTTTCTAAGAAAAACTCCAAGGATATCTCATTTGATAAAATGGATCAACAAAACTATCGAAATCCTTCGGTAGACAACCTAAAATCTTTGTCATTAAAAGCTTTTTATTAAATTTATTTCCGAAATCTTCTGATTTCAGAGCTTCAATTTTGCATGCAATAACCTTTAATCCTGCTATAAACGTATCGACCGTATCATCTGATTTCAAAGAATAAATAAAAAACTCACGTAGCAATTCCAGTAAAGCATTTAACTTTCATAAAATGCTTTAATCCTTTTTATAATGTCTGCTGACATCTCACAGTCGCATATCTGATAAAAGTAGTCATCTAGATCGAATAATAGACCGTGTCTTGCTATCCTTTGCTTTTCAGTCATCAATTTCTCTCACATTGACCACGCCATCCTCAGATCTCACTTCATTTGGCTAAATCATTTTTCCAGTGATTTCCCAAATTCGATAGCTCTCAATAGCATTTCGATTTTCTAACGACCATACGTTGCTTTCGTAAGTTTAGTTACTCGAATATCTTTCAATGAACTATCGTCAGCTATTTTTCTTATCTCTCGATACACACAAAATTCTTTTAGCCACAAAATGGGAGCGTCCCGTTTGAACATGTTCATATTGATCACAGTCCCAATTGACCACGTTGTGATTGGCCACGTTGCGATTGACCATGTTGATATTGACCACAGTCCCGATTGACATAACCTCTAGAAAGCTAATCTTTCTTTACATATTATCAAGATTTAAGGTTAATTATTATGTATGATTGCAATATGCAAAATTCGAAAGAGTTAGGAGAACACGAATATCCCGAGTACTGCAGTAGACTATACATGTTACTTGATATAAAATAAAAAATGCTGTTAAACGCAGTGATAAAAACATTGAATATTATCAATTTCAAAACGGTCAATCGGGACGGTGGTCAATCGGGACGGTGGTCAATCGGGACGGTGGTCAATTGCAATGTGGCCAATCGCAATGTGGTCAAATGGGACTGTGGTCAATATTAACATGGTCAAACGGATGCCATTCGATCTCACTTATTTGTTAACGCAGTCTAAGTTTCATAATCTGTTTGAGGATGGTTGATTATGACTCGTCATTCAGACACACATGTGAATAAATATATATTTTAGACAAATTTGTACTGAAAGAAATACAGCACACAGAGAGAATAACGAGCGGAAGTAAATAGAAAGGACAAGTAAAGTAAGTAAGGAGACAAGCAGTGAAAAATATATTGAGTAGATGGAACAATGAAGAATACCATCTATCCAACCGATAACTAAATTACGATGGGAAACACATATTCTCAACAGTCATCTTCAATGTAATTTTGATGTTGAATGTTTCGGCTTCACGGAGCCTTCTTCAGCAATTCTTTTTAATACAAAGCGATAAAAAACGAAGGGAAATTGTAAATACATAAAAAGACTCGGTGGAATTATGGAACGCATTACATCTAGATAAAGCGCAAACAAATAACAGTTATAAGAATGTGAATAATTAATATAATGACTCTCAGAGTAAATTTAAAAATTGACCGTCAGATGTATAACGGCCACATCCAAAACCAAGAAATGTCATTGTATAAAATTGTTATGGAGCTGACAAAGAAGCGAAATGAGACGTAAACGGCAGTTATCTTGTAAAATAACATTGATGTCGTCTTATTCTCACATTGATACAGCTCAGTCTCACAATCTTGCAGGAAATGACAATATATAACAGGAAAATTTATCGTTGATAAGTGTGAATGATTCCGAGTCAATGCTTAAAAATAGTTCGTAAAAGTTGTCAAGTATATAAAGAGTTTAAAGAATCGTTGTTACCGTGTGCACCAAGTGTAAATCTAAAAATTGTGAAAAGTGAAATGAAATTTAATCAAAATAAAAAATCAGGAATAGTCAAAAGTTTGTAAGACTTACGTGACAGTGTAAGAATAAGATGCGAGAGAACAAGTGATGAAAGTCGAGTCTGACGAAACGGAGTGACTTCTTTGTTCCATACTTTTATTCTTTGATTAAAAATTGTAATAGGCTGTCGTTGGTAATTAACAACACTGAGCTGAGTTTGACATTGTGGTCAAACGAAAGAAGCGTTCATAAAATGTATAACAAGGAATTAGGGGGAAAGGGGTAAATAAAACGTTTATGTAATGGATAATTGTTTAAGGATGTCAAAATATGATTCGTTGAGTAATTCCGTGTCTTTATTTAAATTGATACCTTCTCTCTCCTCTTTAATAAAAATCATCTCTGATATCAATCTTTTTTTATTCGGTTCACGATCGAGAACCCGTACATTTTTTTAATTGAATTCATGTTTTAATGAAACAATATATTCCAAGATGACTGTATGTTTAGAGCAGTCGTATTTGATGTTGTTCATACGTTCTTTTATTCTTGTTCCTAAAAATCTCTTGTTCTAAAAATCTCGTTTGGCCAGCAAGAAACAGGACAATTCTTGCATTTAATTTGATAGACTACATTGTTGTTCATCATAAAATGTTTCCTATCTTTGTGCATCTTGATGAATTTGTTAAGTTTATTGAGTAGTCTATCAAAGTGTCAGTATTGTTAACCATTCGAAGCCATTCGAAGCCAGCTCTGAAATTCCTTTCAGATACGGAACAACAAAGCCTTTTTTTAATACTGTTGTATCCCGGATGGGCTATAACGTTAATATTCGGAATAGTCGGGTTCGTCAAGCCTAAAGAGTTGGAACTCCGAGCAGGATCAAAGAAATGTAGGGATCCTCGTGAAATCACACATTTTCTTTAATTTAATTGATTTATTTTAACAAGTGCACAAATACTGGATATTATAACGATTATATTTTACACACGTTTACGCGTCATTGGGCGGCTCGGCGCGTCTCGCGTTACTCGGACGGCCGAGTGTGACACCTGAGCTGCTGATAATAATACGGCTCGCGTGAACTTCGCGACGGGATTCCGTAATATCTTGCGCGACTTTTATAATAATGATTCCGCACGACTTATAATTTTGACTCTCCCTCATTCCGCTTTGTATAATCGATTATATAAGCTGATTGATGCTCGATCAGCATTCCGATCGGTTACGTCGATCGATTGCGTAATATTGATTGATATATATCACGCTCGGTTCGATCGTCAACTAGGAATTTGCTGATAGGCTTTTTGCAATATTCTCGCGCGATGCATTTCTGCGGTCTTTCGAAAGACTGGTCGCAATTTCGGCGGTCACATATTTGTGTCGTCTTTCGAAAGACTTTTTCCGAGATTTATTTGGACTACTTTTGTATTTATTTATTTTATTTATTTGTATTTATTTATTTTATTATTGCCATGCGGACTACTTTTATTATTAATTGTAGGTCTGGCTACAACAATACAATTGTCCGAAGGCAGAGCCGTATCAAGTGACTCAGGGGTTTTAGTTTACTATTGAAAAGGATTCTCAATTAGTTGCGTTCGGGGAACGCACTATCGGCGCTATCGCGTCATTCTATCTTTGTTATATGTCTAATGCTATTATATGAATGCTAAAGATGGAATGACACATAGCGTTGATGGCATATTCTTCGAATGCAGCCATTATATCCATTATAGGCAAATATAGTTTATATGTACATTAAGCAAAAAATAATTACAAATTATTTAACAAAAATAAAATATTTATTTTATTTAAGAAATTTGCTTTTTGAAAAATTATATGTGTATACAGAGTATCTTATAATTCATGGATCATCTTTCAGCAAGTAGAACGAGTTAAATTAAATAGAAGTCTTTTACTATTCTCAACCTACAATTGATATTGTTGAAAATAAATTCTGTGGGGTACCCGTTATCTAATAAAACTTTTATACAGAATTCAATGTTTTTTTGGTAAAATCATGGATGCCAGTAACAATGCTCTGTTTAAAAGATTGTAAACAGCTCTTTTTTTTGGCTTGAGTCAGCTTTTTATGCATTTACAATTTCCCTTCGTTTTTTATCGCTTTGAAGTTAAAAAGAATTGCTGAAGAAGACTCCGTGAAGCCGAAACATTCAACATCAAAATTATATTGAAAGTGATTCCGCTAATTGTTGTTTTTACAATAAATATTGTCTATTCGAATTTGTTTTCTATTACGTCAATTTGTTTTCACTCGTTTATTGGCCTTTCTTTCCTCTTGTGAATTTATACGAGCTGTTTGATACAATTTTACTCTGTTGAATATTTATATTACTAATGCATTTTTATAACCTCAGCATCAAAATTTATTTTTACATTTTTGTTTTATTTCGGCTTTGATATTGCTGATTATTAGTGAAAATTTGTCATAATTGTGATGATTTAAACATTGCAAACTTTATTGTAAAAAAGAAGACAAGAAAATATAATATATCAATACTTACTGAGTACGACCATGTTTGCCAGCCAACAACCCATATTGAGCTATATTGATGCAACAATCTGTATATTTATGAATGTTTATTTATACTTGCTATAGTATTATGATCAAAAAGTATCGAGATTGGCTTATTTAAACTGCGCGCTTCGAACATATTGAAGAAACATTTTTTTAGATTTGTAAGACTGTTTCTAACTTCTGTTTGAAATTTTACATTATTACCTTTTTTAATCTACAAATAAACACTTGTTTTGTAATAAAAAAAAAATATTTTTGGCAATTTTTAACATATCGAATTTTGTTGAGCAAAAACTTTGTATAAGATTTTGTCTTTATGAAATTTCGTCCACAAAAATAGTGGATATGTTGCGGAACTGTTTCAATGACAAGTACATATTAAGAACAAGGATTTTCGAATGATACAAAATATTCAAAGAAAGCAGAGAACACGTCGAAGAAAATCTGAAAAAACTTCCACTTCAACAGATGAGCAACATGTCAAAAAAATTCATACTAAATCTTTGATTTAGTATGAATTTTCATCAATGATTGATAATTCGAGATATAATTGAATGTTGCAATATCATTTGGTTCAATCGATTTTGAAGAACAATTTGGGCCTGAGACGCGTTGCATCTTGCATTGTTTCAAAATTTTTTTCAAAAATAACATTGCGTTCGTATCATTGAAGAAATGATTTCTCAAGACGAATTATTCATAAAACGCATTGTAAAAAACGGCCGGTATTGTAACAAGAAAATTCATAGATTTTGCATCACGATAATGCTCCTGCTTACTTCTCGTCTTGTTCGTGATTTTCTAACTAAAAATTTAATGAATATCATTCCATAAGTTCCATATTCGTCTGATGTGGCATTTGACATGTGACATTTTTCTATTTCCTTAGCTGAAATTACTGCTTTATAAACACCATTTTGAATAAATAACCGTGATAAAACAGAATTCGTTGCTCATTCTAAGGTCTATACCTAAAATAAACTATAAAAGGTGTTTCGAGAATTGAAAAGAATGTTGGCAGAAATGTATTACGTAAGAGGGGATTATTTTGAAGGGGACGAAATAAATTTGGATTAATAAATTCATAATTTGCTTTATTGTTTTATTGAATCAGTCCCGATATTTTTGATCACAACAGTATGTATATAATTTTGTTAGATACTGTTTATATTTTGTTAATAACAATTTTATGTAGCAAAGCAAAATAAGCTCGATTCTTTTACAAGATCAAATAAAGATTTAAAAATGTATGCAATTTTAAATCTTGCTTACATCTAAGAAATTTTAAAATAGTCATTTTAACAAAAGATATGTTATTAGTTGTGTTATGTTCAGCCCAAAGAAAATTAAGAAATTAAGAAATGAATGAAGTATGAATGGGCTCGGAAAGATGATATAACTGTTCTTCCGAGGATCAAGCGTTGAAACGTGAAACCTTCGTCGAAATGCATTATTTGTCTCGACACTGGGTCAGTGTTGAGGAAAGGCTATGGCACCATGGCGTAAACGTACGTTCGTCGGAGTTTTTAGATCAAGAAATTTAATTCTTTTTACTAAGGAAAAATCTTGTGCGATTAATGGATAGAAATGAACGAAGATTACTGAACGAGTAAAGTTAATTAAAAAAAGACAAATATTTAATTGGAAGATTATCTGAGTTACAATAAAAGAAATACGATTACAAATTTGAATAAAACATGAAGTGCAATGCGGCGTAAAATACAATTACAAATGTATCTGAGTGTGTGTGTGTGTGTGTGTGTGTGGGGGGGGGTGTCGCGATTTACAAGAATACGAAGGTCATCGGGCAGGAATTCTCGGGAGAATTGATCTTAATTTGCTAGTTAGGCGAGAGTGTAAGAGGTAAGTTGTCCTCTCGAGCTTTTAAGCTTGAAATAAAGACGTTTCTCAGAGATAGGAGTGACGTTGGAGAGTGTTACGATTGCGGTCCGACCTGCATTCATCAAAAGAATAGGACCATCATCTGAGTACCGGTCGTCGGGATTCGAGAATATACATGTAGAGAATATATATGTCGAGAATATATATGTATATGTAGTATATGTATATATGTGTGTATCATTGAATTGTTGACGTGTTATTCTAAACACATTATTTGCGATAAATATCATCACATGCCTTTGTAATCGAATGAATATGCCTGCCTGGTAAGCAGAAGATCCAGGTTCGATTCCTGGCTGAGATGATATTTTTTGCAAAATAATTGCGGATTTTTACGACTGGTTCGTGGTCAGGCCCCATGGCACGCGCTCTCCCTTCTTATCCTCTTTTTATAAAACTAAAATCACCAAGTATAATTATAAAAATAATAAAATAGACTCCTCAAAATAATAAAATATCTCCTTACCTTCTGCCCGGTTATACAATAACTCATGAATTAATTTAACCTAATGATATCGATGCCATGAGATAAGTGTAAAGGTAAACTGGAGCATCAGGGAGGGAGTAATGCTCAGTTTCCTCGGGAGGAGGAGTTATTAAATCGAATGAACGGGAGGATTCATCATATAAGTCGGGAGGAAAGGGTTGATCGTCGTGGAGTCAAGGATCGGGGGATAAGACACTAAAATCGATGGAGGATTGTAATGCGGATCAGTATACAGATGAATAGCTGGGCTCTATTGCGTAAATTAAGCGGTGCTTTTGATCGGTTCTCTGCGACGAGAAAAGGTGAATAAGTAGAAAGAAGGGAGAGGCATATTAAGTAAAGAGAAAAAAAGAGGGAGAGAATATGAGAAAACATTCGCCAACTATTCAGTTATTGAATCTTTGGTTACCATGAATCTTCCTACTACGAGATTTGGAAACCCGAGAGGCCTACAGCGAGAGAGAGAGAGAGAGAGAGAGAGAGAGAGAGAGAGAGAGAGACATTTTGATTGATTTATCTTTATTAACCTTCTCGGCTACTTAACAAATAAAACAAAAACTAATACTAATGCTAATAACTAATACAACATATAATATAATATATAATAATACAATATAATTAAAATTGAAATTAAAATTAATGCCAAACAAAACAAAACAACAACGAAAACAAGTAACTATTCTATTCCATTTATCACATAATTCTTTAGCTTTCGTTTGAAATTTATCAATTTCACATTGCCTTACATCTGCTGGTAATGCATTATACAATTTTAATCTCTCATAGAACATGCTCTTTTGTGCACTAGCTGTTCTTCTAAATTGAATTTCAATATTATCTGCTTGTCATGTTGACATTTTTCCTTCACTTTCTACCCTATACTTATCTCTTAATTATTCCGATAATAAGTTATTTAGAATTTTAAAAACAAACAACAAGAGAGAGAAAGAGAGAGAGAGAGAAAGAGAGAGAAGAGATTTGCCGATTATTCGACTACCATGAACTTTTAAGGGTTTCGTCTTCAACAAAATTTGAAAATCCGAGAGGTCCATAGTGATTAGTAAGAGAGACAGTGAAGGTAAAAAGAAGTATAAAGGAGAAAAGACCCGAAATAATAAATAATTGAAACCTTTTGACTTACTATTTTGTTGAATCCGGAAAAGCGATGTGTGTGTGCGTTGCCGGAAGATCGACGTCTCCCTACATTACTTGTACAGACTGATTCTCAAAATCGGAGTGTATACTGGGAGCACTGGTAACGGCGTTGCAAGTGAACTGAACGAATCGAATAAATTGCTTGAACTATACATTGTGCCCTCGAAGGGCTCTATATATACGGTTCGAATGAGGAAAAAATTTTATGTTTTTCGTCATCGCTGTCTATGTGACTACCTATACGATTTCGAAAAGTCTAGTCATGTGTTTACTCTTACAATATATTATTTTTTATTTCATCATTGCTGGCTACGTCATCAACTTCATACGTACAGAGTTTGAAAAGTTTAGACATAGATTTACTAATAAGATAAAGTCAATACATGATCGCTAGCCGCGTGATCGGCGGCTTGCGTTTTTTCGATAGATTTTGATGATTCACAAAAAACAAATCTAGATTCGATAATGAAACAAAAATTCGGAAATAATGGATCATTCTCGAAAGAGAAGGACGTGTAGTCTGCACGACGAACAGTTGTTTTATTATAATTAAATTTCTATGTATATTTTTTATGTAAAATGTTATTGCATATCTTATTTAAATTGTATAATATAAAATACCTTATAAATTGTTTATGTTTTAATAATATCTATTGATTAATAATATATCTTTTAAATATTTTTATATATTAAAAGATAAAATGAACATTTTTTTAAAAATATAATTTTGTTCGAAATAATGTATTTACTTTAATATATTCAGAATGTATTTTTAGTACATTACTACACTTGTAGAAAAGGTAATATTATAAGAAGACGGACAATTATCAGGAGACACGGTAGTGTCTCGGGTGTCAAGTCAACCAAGAACATTACTGTGTGATTTTACGCGAGCCGGCGAGATGCGAGCATCCGAGATTATCGGATTTCAATAACGGATTTCAATTTGAATCGATCAAATTCCAAGGCTCAATCGATAGCTGGAATTTGATTTGTATAATAAAAATATTTTTATTTTTCTTCTACGTGCTCTACGAGTGGAGGAGTTTGCTACGCAAAGTCTGATTTGAAAATTTTTATTTTAAGAAACGTCGTCGTCCTAGTCGTCGTCGTACAGTTGCAATTTCTGTCGCGAGAGACGCTATTTAGAAATTTTTACTTTATCCAATGTACAATGCGGTGCAATGATTCGTGGTTTCATAGCGCGTAACATTGCCGACATTGAGTCGATAACCGCGTGCGCGCGAATTTTATTAGAACATCAGCAATTATAAAAATAATAGATAACCTTTTTTTAGAATTTTATTCTTTTTCTTTTCAGTAAAATTTGAATATTTTTATTTTTGTCGCGCATCCGCAATGGTCACTTGCACAACACTCAGGCGTTAGTTTAACCGCCACAAATAAAAATTTATTACCTCTATTCTTAAATTAGAATTAAATGAAAGTTCAAAAATCTTGAAGGGTCAAGAATGAAGTCTTTTCGGCTTAAGAAAAAGATCGCGCAACACGTTCCTCAATATATATATATTTTCAATTTTTTTGAGGCAGAAACTCTCACTTAGAGAGTTTGACAAATTGGAGAAAAAAATGTGTGGTTGATCAGGAAGCATTCCAGAGAGATGGTCAAAAAAATCAAGCCATTAAAATACACTGTTTCATCTGCCACGGAGGATTCGGTTGCAACGGTTGAGTTTAAGAAAATTACTTGAAAATTTTCGAGGGGCAGTGATGACAATTGTCAACAAAACTTTAGAGTCAATGTTGATCCTGTGTCCTTCGACTCTAATTCATCATTGTCTTCCCTCAACACCATCAGAAAGGGATATTTTATATATTTATTATCACTCCGATGGATAATCAACTTTTCCTGCAGTTGAGGGAAAACTTTGCAGTTCCGTCCCGTGATAAGACTGATGCAGTGTTTCAACTTATTAAGAATATTGAGAACAACACAAAAAATTTTCGGTGGATATCCAATTGGATATCAGAAATCAAAGATCCATAAATAAGGTTATCTTTTACGGATCACAATTTCAGCAATAAATAATCTACTATATCCTTTGGCGACTTTTTACATAATATCATCATTAACAGCATTTTAACCAAGTCAGGGATAGTTTCTATCTGGTTAACAAATTAGATGGAGTATCTTAAGATGCAGACCATTGCGTGGTCTCCTTAGATGTGATATTGCTTTTCACAAATGTTCCAATAGACCTTTCAAAAAGAAGCATCGAGAAGAGATAGTGCCACATCATAAAGCACACAAAGATCCCATTGAACGAATTCCTGATTGCAGTATCTTTGGTATTGGATTCCACTTATTTTACTTTTAAAAAAAAAAATGCACACACAAATCTTTAGCACACCCATGGATAATCTCTATTATCTCCAATAATTGCTGACATTATACTATAGGACATTGAGGAGGTTGCGATGAGCCATATCCCTGCGCCCCTCTCATTTTATGTCAGATATGTGGATGACATCTTATTAGCTGCACTGATGGGACTACTCAATGACATAAATCTTTAACTCTTTCCATGGCAAATTACACAATGGAGGAGAGCAAGGGTGGATGTATCAGCTTCCTTGATGTCACTTTGATCTTAAATGATGGGAGATTGACGTTCGATTTATATAGAAAACCGACCTTTTCGGGTAGATACTTAAATTTTTATTCCAATTAGAACACAAAAGAGGTGTCATCCTTGAGAGCGGCAGGGTTGTCAATCTATCAGATCCTCAATTCCACACCAAGAATTTAAAAGAAATGATTAACATTTTATTAAATAACTATCCTCTTGAATTTATTTTTTCGATGATCAACAACCGAATTTGGCATATGGCTCATAAGAACCCGACAGACGGAACGGTGGATATTTCGGAAGAAAATTCAGACCAGAAAAAATTTTTTGCTGTTCCTTACGTTAAAACTATCTCTGAAAAATTCAAAAAAATAACAAAGATGTTTGATTTGAAGATTGCTTACTCAACTATTGACACCCTCGGAAGATTTATTAAGACCGGCAAGGATCAGATCAGTGTTTCGACGAAATGCAACGTAGTTTACAGAATACAATGCCAGGATTGCGATGCCATTTATGTTAGCCAGACAAAAAGGCGGCTGCAGACCAGGATTAACGAACATTTTAATGATATCAAAAAAAGGACTGGTTCGCCTTCTGTTATTTCTAACCATCGATTAAGCAACAATCACGAATTTGATTGGAATAATGTTCGTGTCTTGGATATGGAGCTGTCTTATGAAAAAAGAATTGTATCTAAAATGATTCATATAAAAAAACAGTATCACTTAATAAGCAGAACGATACTGATTCCTTGCCGGATTGCTATCTATCTATTATGAATTTACTTTCCCCGACTTAGTTCTCCAATCTCCCCCGCTATCTCTCTCCCACCCCTACTCTAGATTTTCCTCTCTCCCTAATTCTATCTATGATTACCTATAATTTCTTTGTCTTTCTGGGTGTTAATTCTTCATCATTCTGTTATTTACGTTGTATTCATTTGTCGGAAAAGCTAGGATCTTGAGAGTGCATTGCATTAGGAGACGCGGACTATGTTTCTGTACAAATTCATCATGCATAACATCAGCAATTTATTGCCATAGTAATTATTTCAGTAAGATTACATTTTTCTTATTTTTATTACCACGACATTTTTGTTTACTAGCTATTATCGTTCTTATTATTTACATTGTAACGGTACGTCCCTGCGCGCTCGGATTTTTATCTCTAGGCACGGACGCGGGGACGTGCGCTCGGTGATCGCTCGTCGGATGCCGGGTTCGTATCGGTATGCGCGTTGCCAGGCAACCGGGCCCGCGCGTGTGTGTTGCTAGGCAACCGTTGACGCTAGCCGTGACACGTGGGGCGGATGTCGCGGGAAAGTCCGAGAACGCTCCGACTTTCGAGATGAGATGGAGCGACAATACTGAGAACTCTCGGTATTGTCGGAAGGAGGAAAATCTGAGAACACTCCGATTTTCCCCAGACGGGAGATGCAAGAATATCGAGAACGCTCGGTATTCGTTGCGAGAGCGAGAAAGCTGAGAACACTCCGAATTCTTTCGAGAAAGGATAGAACAGGAATACGGAGAACGCTCGGTATTCGCTGAGAGAATCTTCTCTCGCTGTTCTGGTCGGAACGGTTGTCGGTGCTGGACAGGTCGGAGGAGCGGATAGGACTGGATCTCGTCTTAAAATTCGTCGGGTATTTATATCCCTATCCGTGTCACCGTTTAGTTTGTTAGCGTTTGTTAATGTAACAATAGCTGTCACGTCGTCGCTGCGTGACAGCTCGTCGGCGCGCGTGTATCGGTAGGTCGCGGTCGGGAGTGTTCGGGCGGCTTCGGATGGCGCGGGCCGCATTAGCGCGCGCTAGTAACGAAGCATCTTTCGGATGCTCTGTTACAACATGTTAATTATTAATAAATACTATCATAGCATAAAGGCCTGGCTTTTGGCTCTTTTGCTCCTACTCCTTTAAAACGGTCTCACTTCCGCGCGCGGATAACTTCTTAGTCGAACAATCAGGTGTGGAAGTGAGAGCGATAGAAGTTGCAGTAACAATAATTCTTTTATTGATATTAGATGTTCGTGATGTGATGCGACAATGATTATAATAATATTAATTATTGTTAACGTATGCTAGTCGTGGAGTTTCGTGAAAACAATGATAATAACAATCGAATTGACTATCTTACTTGATATCGATATCTTAAGGCCACAGTGTATAGCGCAAGACGCGAGTGCTGCGTGACGTGAGGCGGGTGAGGCGTGTGGTTGGCGTGTTTTTGTCAGCGCATTGCCGGTGCGATCAGCTGGGCTCCGGAGCACGCGGTGGTAAATTCCACGGCTTGTTTCAGAACAGCTGATTCTGACACAAGAATTGTCTCCGAGATGCCGTCACTCTGACGGCAGGAATCGAGAGCGCCCGTTAGCCCGTTGATTCAGAGAGAGGTATTATCCCGTAACCCGAGATAACCCGACGAGACCAGGGAGTATTCTGGTGCTCGGAGTTGTCGTCGAGAGCGCTCGACGCCACCGAGAGGCTCCCCGGTGTATTGATGGTCGTCAGGGAGCGCCCTGACTTGATCGGCTGTGTCGAGGTGCTTCTCGACACGTTTTCGGAGGATAGTGGGAACGGTAGCGAGATGATGAATCGCGGTCGAGCGTACTCGGCCGTGCTGAGGTGCTCCCAGTGTCACGAGTAATCTGCTCGGTTTCGGATTTAGAAGGTTTCTCGACTTCTCTTCGCACGATGCTTGAGAGTTGTCAGGAACGGTGCTCTCCGTGGAAAGTGAGCCCCTTTTATCCGAGATCGGCCGCGGATTTCGATGCGGAACGGATTCGGATTGGCCGATCTCGGGGTTGGGCTCCCCTTCCACGGACGGATAGGAAATCTGGGAGTAAGGATCGGAAACGAAGCTGGAATGATTCTTGGTGCAGTATTCGGCGCGGCACGGGAAACGCAGTGATTTATGGCGCGGGAAGTTCGCTAGCTCCTAGGCGTGGTAGTCGGCACGGCGCGGGGAGCACGCTTGCTCCTAGGTGCGACATTCGGCGCGGCGCGGGCGGTGTGAAGCTCAGCATGTGTTCGCCGAATGCCCGCGTGGATTCTCCGAATTACCTTGGAGAATTTTTTGTTGGTAGGATTAAAAAATGGGCGCAAGCGCTGGTTTGCGACGGTGAGTCACACTCCGCTGGTGATCGGCGGTCCTCGACGGGTGATGAGTCGAGAAAAATATTTTAGAACGAAGCGAGGGAGATCGCTTCGTTACACCTTACACGAGAAACCGTCTTATTCCCATCATCAATAATTTCTGGTACTTTACAGCAGTATTTATCATCAAGAACTCCTTAATCTACATAAATCTATCAAATTTTACCTAAAAAATAACCGTAATATTATAGTTACGAGGGCAAATAAGGGGGCAGATAATGTTGCCCTAGATAAAAATGCTTATATTAATAAAATTAATGGAATGCTTCATAATGAAAACACCTACATCAAACTAAAAAATAATCCGACGAGGAAAGTAATTGAAGATTTGCGCGGTCTTTTGAAAAAATGGAAGGACTCAGATTTATATCTCCGGCCATATACAGAATACTTAACAACAGTGATAAGGTAATGCCGAGAGTCTATGGCCTTCCCAAAATTCACAAGGAGGATTGCCTCTTCAGAATCATCGTGTCATTGATAGATAGCGTTCTATATCCTTTGGCGTTGCATCTATTATACATCGTATCATCTCCAAAAATGTTTCCAAATCACGCAGTTACATTAAAAACAGCCTCGAACTAGTTAACAAACTTTCCGGGATGCCGTTAGCACAGGACTACAGTTTAAGGACTACAGTTCCCTTGATGTGATCTTTTTATTCACCAACATCCTCTAGTTTTATCAAACATGAAAAAGAGATGGGAAGAGATTTCGGTGAGATGCAATATACCGAAAGAAGAATTTATCAGAGTGGTTTCATTAATTCTTAACTCTACTTTTTTCAAATTTGATGACGTTATCTACAAGCAATTCTTTGGTACCCCTATGGGCTCTCCGCTTTCTTTCATCATTGCGGATCTGGTTTTGAGTGATTGGAACGATTTGGAGGAGAGAGCGCTTGAGAAGTGTGATGTGCCAATCCTTTTTTACCTGAGATACGTAGCCATGGCTGTTCCTTCCGCAAAAAACAAAAGACATTCTCAGTATATTTAACTCTTTTCATCCGACATTACAGTTTACCTTAGAAGAGAGAGGAAAATCGTTCAACTTCTTGGTATGTATCAGACTAAATGGCAATGTCATCGAAACCGATTGGTATCTACGTTCTCGGAAAGATATTTCAACTTTTTTTCTCAACATCCTCTCTCAAAAACGAGATGTGATCATTGGCTTGGTTGATCGGGCAACCTCTTACTACTCTCACACTTGAAATTCCACCAATAAAACGGATTGTCAGCAGTTTAAGAAACAATGATTATCTTCTTAGCTTTATTTTCAACACCATCAACTTACGGTTAAAAAAATTTAACAACGAAAATTATCTTCAACACAAAAACTAATGACATCACAACTGTGGAAGGAGAATCGAAGAAATCCTTATGGTTTACTGTACCATTTATAGCACAGATTGCGGACAGAATGAAATTAGCCATCGCCGACTTGGATTCTAAGATCTCCTTCTTCAACCTTAATAGGCTAGGAGGAGATTAATCAAGGTACAAAAGATCCTCTTCCAATCACAAAATAAAAATGTAGTCTATAAAATCGCTTGTAAGAATTGCAACTTCTTATGTGGGACACATCTCGATAATTAAAAACAAGGATTTCAGAACATCGAAATCACAGGAACACTGCTATCTCATCTGTCGTTACAGAACATAGGTTGCAAAATAATCATGAATATGATTGGGAGAATGTCAAGATCCTGAAGGGAACGTTTCATAAGGAAGAGCTTGTCTCGGAAATGCTACATATTAAAAATCAAAAGAATAGCCTTAACTTGCAAAAAGATATTGAATTTTTGCATCACGCTTATATCTCGATAATAAATAAATTATAAATATTTTTGTATCGCTGTTGTTCGCCTTTGTTTATGGCTGATATGTTTCATTCGTTTGACTTTATAATTGTTTTTGACC
Organism: Pogonomyrmex californicus; assembly: GCA_024349325.1. Taxonomy (NCBI): domain Eukaryota; kingdom Metazoa; phylum Arthropoda; class Insecta; order Hymenoptera; family Formicidae; genus Pogonomyrmex; species Pogonomyrmex californicus. The sequence continues at coordinate 724,223 of JAECZD010000029.1, forward strand.
ATCTTGTCATTTTACCGGCTTGACTCATGATTACCACATGTACTTTTTATTCGTTACTATGTCGTTGTGCCGACTTTCATATTTAATAGGACTGCGATCTGACTCCTAAGTGTTTGACTAATGATTGGACATGTGTCTGAGTGATGAGTTGACAATTGAAATTTATTTTGAATCTCAGTTGATTCTCTATAAGTCATGGCTAAATTATGCTCACACTTAGGTAATCTATTAGCCTATGCTACCGACCTGGAAATCGATGTAAACATATATCATCATCTTAGTGATCTATCTCATTCTTCATCTTAGTGATCTATCTCATTATTCATCTATCTCTATAACGGATTGTTGCCACACAGACACATAATACCAATCGTCACGGTTATATTTTTACTTTTAATATACCGAGTTTTATTTTATATTTTTGCATTATTTTCGCTGAAGATGGCTCAAAATAGAGCCGAACGTTAAATGACATGTAGTCATTTTAAGAAATTTGTTTATCATGCAATAATTATTAAATTTAAACAAATTACCACGCACTAATTACCGCGTTCTGACTCTTAGTGTCTTCTTATTTGCAATTCTATTATATTGTTTGTTCGTACCGATTTTTATATCTATATAAACATATATTTTGTAATATGTTATGTTTCAAATTATAAATTATGCTAAGTAATTGGTCGAGTATTCTTTTTGTACTTGCAATCATAATTTTTAAATGTTTCTAGATAACTACTAATATATTTCTTTCGATATGTCTCTTTCGATCATGTATTTATCATTATTAATCTTATCGACCCAGCGGATCATCAAATCGAGAAGTTAAGGTCACTGTAGGATCCAGCAAATCATTGGCGGGCAGAGTACAATATGTTTCGTGTAAAATTGGTTAATATCTCTAACTATAGTCTCTGTTCTTTATGTCACGATTCTGATTGACTGATTATTAATAAAAGGTCTCTATCAAGTTCAAGATTCCGCAGCCTTCGCAGTGATGTATATACGCATAACGAGAGTAAAAAAGTAAAAAACGAAAGAGTGAGCGGGATAGTATGTTTGTTCTTTTTCCATACATCCAATTGGCAGACAACGATGTTGAGTTTTGCAGCAAGTTTGATAGTTGATTTAATTCGAAGTGTAAGTGACTGATATTTGTGCGCCATAATCTATTATTTTGTAAGTAAGTTCTAAGAAACAATAAATATTGTTATTTTAAATATGTATTTTATTGTCATTTTATTGTCCTTTTACATACGAGTTTGTACTTATCTCCAGAAATCAAAGTTACAAGTGTTTATATATTATGGTCTGTACAGATAAAACTGAATTATCTTTTCAATGAAATTGTATTCATAAAAAATATATTGCGCTAAAATTACATGTATCATACGTTTTCAGGATATTCCGAAAAAAATGATAAAGCAACATCTTGAAAAACTTCAACAAATCTTAAGTAAATTAAAGAAAAATATTAAAACATTAAAAAGCACAAACATATACATACGTAAAAGTACAATACAATGCATTTAAAATGATAGTACTCATATTGCTTCTTAGAACTTACTTACGAGATAATAGATTATGTCGCATAAATATCACTTACATTCCGAAACGAACTATCAGCAATTGTCAAACTCGCCGCGAAACTCAACATCGTCGATCGACAATTGGACGCATGGAAAAAGAACAAATACGCTATCTCGCTCATTCTTTCGTTCTCTATCCTATTTACTCTTGTGCGTATTGTAGACAAAAAAATATCAAGTATAAAAGTATCAAGACGCGTTTTTCGAACATAGAAAGATGGTTAATACTACAAAATGTCTGATATCACTAAAAAATTACCTTTTTATAAAAAGGTAAAAAAAGAGTGTCAAGTATAGTATAAGATTTATCTGAACGGCATTTATTTAAGTATTCAAGATCATAAAAAAATAGAATTATAATCTAAATACATATCTTTGCACTTAAATTTTGCCTATTTAAAGCCAAGTGTATGTTATATCACAATTTTATTAAATTCAAGTAGTATCTTATATAAATCTAATGGATGGACATGCAAAGTCCCGAAAAGTCAGAATCACGAAAATAAAAAATAACGACAATGTCTTGAAAGTCATAATCCCGAAATTTAAGATATGTGACAATGTCCCGAAAGGTCACAATCCCGAAATCTTACAAATGAGACAATATCCCGAAAAATCATAATCTCGAAATGTAGGAAATGGGAAAATTATTGACCAAAATGAACATATTGAAATATATTGTGTCTATATCGATTTCGCAAGTGACACATAAAGAGAAAAAGAGAAAGAGAAAATATATATATTGATATATATTTATATATTGATTAGTGTACGGAATAAAATACGAAACATATAATTTTATTTTAAAAATTTAATGAAGCATATATTTTAATCTGTATTATTATCTGTATTAATATAAATATCTTAATATCTAATTTAAACGATTACAATATTATAATAAAAGGAAGAACATGCAGAGTTATATAAGTGCACATAATCTATGCACTTATATCTATATAAATATTTCCATTATCCATTTAAACTATTTGTTATTATTTAACAATTTTTGGATATTAATGTACTTGTCAATATTAAGAAACCTTCTATAGGTAGGCCATCGTCTAATCTATCCCAGGCGTTTACTAGAGCATGATTTTTAATGATCCAATTATATCTTAATCATGTTAAAGGCTTTCCTGCCTTTAAAGTCGTCTCGACGAATTGACGCCTGCAATTCTTCTAATTTTTCTATAAATTAAAAATTAATGCAAATGATTTTTATGTTAATATTTTACATGATATTTAGAAATATGTATGCATATTTTTTCATCTATACATAGTTATCTTCTCACAATTAATTAATGCAAAACTTACTGACAAAACTTACTTATGAACATCCATGGATCATGATTATCTGTAAATTTATGATTTAAAGTCCTGCGGTATCTTTCTATTAAATTATTTGTTCGTTTAAGCTTCCGATATATTGAAAACCGAGTTGGTATTATTCAAAAACGATCGTAATAACGAAAATAATGTTGGAATAGATGTCTCATATATTCCGACGTATTTGATTTAATTTTATTAAAAGCTGTCACTATATCTTTTTCTAGTAATAACACCAAAGCCATTAGCTTGGTTAGTTTTTCTTTTGATTGCTTTGACTTTGCTATTCTTTTTCCTATATACTTTTTAATTTTTTTACATAATGCCTACAAGATATCAGAAAAATTTAAATAAATAACTAAAAATATTTAATAGAAATTATTAAATTACTATTACTTCATTTGTAACGGTGCATATTTTACGCACTATTCCGCGGTCTACCCGCCGCCGAGTGATACCCGACCGACGATCCGTCGGACAAAAAGGCGCTTTGCGCCACCTTAATCGCTCCATAATTAGGCTCGCAAAATTAATTACGAGCCGACGGTTGATCGTTCGACATAGCGTCGCCAAGATCAACCGAGCAGCGCCGAACAAACCCGAGCGGCAGAGAAGATCATGGCTCAACGAGAGCGATCTCCGAGATTATCCGAGCACTACCGAAAAATATCGGAGATAAAAAGAGCGTTTAACTAATTAGAGCGGCTGATTGTCACCCACGATCCGATCCGAACCGTTCCGAAACCGACTGAAAACCGGATCATGGAGGTATAAAAAGGCGTTTCTCTGCTCTATCAGATCAGATCTTCCTAGGATCGAAATTCGCTCCCACAAGCCAATCCACGCTCTGCTCCAAGTGAAAAGCTTAGCGAAAACCGCGGTAAGGGTATCTCGCCGCCGCTAGGAAATTACCGGCTAATGCAGAAGCTCTCGATATTCTAAACCAATCGTCGCTTTCCTACTGCGAAAAGGAAACGAATTGGGGTGTTCCCTGCTCCACCCGGATGAACCGGCACGCAATCAAGAGTTTCGACAATACTCTCAGCATCCGTTCGTAAGAACGCATCGTCGCAGGTGAGGGCAACCCGCCTCCACCCGGGTATTCCCGGCCGATTGCGCTCCGCGAGCCTCCCGAAAAAGCGCATCGCAATGGCGAGGATCTCCCGCCACCGCCCGGTTCCCAGCCGTTCGTTGATCCATCATAGAGCGCATTCAAGAAATCAGCACGCGTTCGTAATCTCCGACATTTCTATCACGTTTCATGTGATCATAGGCCGTCGGGAATCTGTTAGGTCCGCCGAAGTACCGTCCGCGAGCAAATCATACGCGTCAACTTTGACAGCCGCGCGACGCACAAACGCCTAGGCAACCGCGCCCGCGACAATTCGCAAGCACGTGTAAACACCACGATCGCGAACACCGAATCTCGATCCGATCGAGATACCGTGATCTGGTGATCTCACCGCACAATAAGTCACCCGCAACCAGCTGTGAAACACACACGTCTCGGCAAACGAATCTTATCATACCAATAGCCCAGCGTTTAATATCAATATTGTGTGGGCGAATACCGCGCCCACCATTTGTTGTTTGTTAACCAAATTTATTTGACAATAAACTCTATTCTATTATTACAAAAGAAATCTAAATTATCTGCTTCTATGACCGTCCCATCGACGAGCTATTCCGTGTTCACCCAATTTTAACCGCACTGCGGCGAAAAAAATAGCGACCGGTTTTACATTATTGTTAATTAATTAATTTATTATTATTATTGCTGTTGTAATTATTGAGAGAGAGAGAGAGAGAGAGAGAGAGAGAGAGAGAGAGAGAGAGAGAGAGAGATTGATACCTATGAATAATGAAAATAGCATCCTTTCACGTCAGCGGACGGTAAGACTATTAAAAAAGCTTTTTGAAGAGCGAATTCAAAATCGATCATAACTGTTCGTGGACACAATGATAGTGCTAATTTATTGAATATGTATTCTAATATTCGTTTGCATAAAATCCGAATAAAATTTCGATCAATTACCAAGTGTGTTTTGCTACGATCTTCTGAGTTTACAGTTTTAATGCTGAGAAAATGTTTATTATATTTCAATAAATGTTTCCATTGCTCACTTTTTAATGTTCTTACGAAATCTCGCAAAGATACAGGACATGCAGGTTTTAAACATATCTTCCATCATATTATTGATCTTTTAATACTTTGAAAAGGTACTAAAGGAGATACAATTTCATCTAAAGTATGGTTAGAGAGAGATATTAGAGCGTTTAAGAAAGAATAATTCAAATATATTAAAAAATGAGAAAAAAAGTTTGTGTGCGCACATATATTTATATTATACACTTACTCTTTGCTCACGTCATCGTATATATCTTTCATATTTCGGAAATAATTTTGAACATAATGTTTTAAAGTTTAAAGTGAATAACCGTATATCTTCTATATGGTCATCAGCTAGATGATCATGTTTCTTTATTTGTCGAAATTTATTATATTTTAAAATTCCTCGTCCAGAACATTCTTTCTTTTTTTCTTTACATGATAAATATCTATATTTAATTATTAAAAAACAAATTACACATTTTACATTTTTTTGAAGTTAATTTTTAAAGTCCTTATTAAAATAAAAGTTATACATACATGATGATGATTCGTTTTTTGTGATAAACTTTATCACAAACGTATGAATATCCATTAAATTCATGTTTATTTAGAAAAAAACTTTTTTTTGTATTCGGATTCATGTCAAATTATTTAAAAAGTAACAGAACAAATAAATGATTATATGATGATAAAGCGTAATGACAATAATCGAGAATATATAACGATCAATTGCGAAATCGATATACACATGATGTATGTTAAATATTCATCTTGTTTGCTCGTTCGATCTCGAAAGACTGACTTTGTCGCCGGAAATATCATTACTTGTAAGTCGAAAAATATGAATATTACTTATATTATTGGTTTTCAACCTTTGATTATTTGGTTATAAAATATTCGCACAAATAGCTAACGAATCGCTCAATACAAATTTTTTATATTATAATTGTACAATTATATACAATGTATTTCAATATGTTCATTTTGGTCAATAATTTTCCCATTTCTTATATTTCGAGATTATGATTTTTCGGGATATTGTCTCATTTGTAAGATTTCGGGATTGTGATATTCGGGACATTGTCACATATCTTAAATTTCGATTATGACTTTTCGGGACAATATACAAGTTTTCCAATTTCGGTACATTTATTTTCGGGACTTTGCCATGTTCATCCTAATATGTATATCATTTGTATAAAAGAGTTGATATCAAAAAAGTGACGCCAAGTTATAATCCCATTATCTCGAAAGTTAAATGTACAATTGTTTTAAAAAATCAATCAATGATTCGTATTCCATTGAAATCTTCTTATTCTAAAACCCAAGTGATAATAGCTTTAATTCTTTTGAAAAAATAATGATATCATAAAATTGCGTTTAAGTTAACTAATAGGTATTAGGTGTACAAAAAAGTTCTGAGCTTTTTTTTGTAAAATCCAATCTTTATTCAAAAACAAACAAAAAAATATTAATCAGCAAAATATTCCCCGTTTGCATCAACGACCTTTTGCCATCTTTCGGGTAGCTTGCAAATTCATTGACGATAGAAGCTCACCGGCTTCGAAGCGATAAAGTCATCAATGCATTTTCGTATCTCTTCAAATCTCACGAAATGTGTATCAGCCAAATGATGCTGCAGCGACCGGAATAGGTAATAATCGGAAGGCGCCATGTCTGAGCTATACGCCGCGTGCGGGAGAAGTTCCCAGCCTAACGCAAAGATATGATCCTGAGTCGCTTTCGCAACATGTGGTCGAGCATTGTCATGAAGCAAGATCACTTTACGTCCTTGACCAGTAAATGGCCACTTTTCTTCTAATGCATCAAATTGGTCAATTGTTGTTGGTAGCGGTCTGCCGTGATTGTTTCACCCGGTTGTAACAACTCGTAATACAACACACCTTTCCAATCCCACCAGATACAGAGCAAAACCTTCTTGGCGTGGATATTGGGCTTTGGCGTCGATGTCGAAGATTGACCATGATTTTCTATGTTTAGGGTTATCATAAAGAATCCACTTTTCATCGCCTGTAATGATTTTGTGCAGAAAATCGTTTTTCCGGAACTTTGAAAGCAAAATGAGTGCAGTGTCACGCCGACGATTTTTGTTGTCTTCGGACAATTCATGCGGAACCCATCTGCCTTCCTTCTGAACTTTTCCCATCGTATGTAAACGTACGGAAATGATATGCTGCGTAATGCCAAGCTGTTCTGCAAGCTCCTTTTCAGTTTGCGCAGAGTTTATATCCAGCAGTACTTGCAATTCGTCCGTTTCAATCTTTTGAGAGGGTCCAGCGGTTCATCTTCAAGACTGAAATCTCCTTGACGAAATTTTTGATACTATCTTTTACATGTAGCATGACTTACAGCGTTCTCTCCATATGCAGCACAAATCATTGCAGTGGCTTCAGCAGCATTTTTCTTCAGATGAAACGCGAAGTGGATGAAAAATAGAATATGCTCTTTTGTTATTGCCATCGTGAACACTACTGATTTTTGAGGTTATGTGCATCAAACGCCAAACCGTATGATATTTTAGAAGGCCAAATGTCAACGCTTTAAAACTGCAAAAGGGCGAGAAGATATATAAAATTTAATTTATTTAAATTGTTATTTCGGTTGTATGAAATCTAAAGCTCAGAACTTTTTTGTACACCTAATATGTCATTTATATAAAAGGTTTAATATTGTGGATGAGTGTTGGAATAGGAATTATTTATCGTTACATCAAATCTCGTGGATCGGTCAGAGGGCCGAATTATTGCCGAGCCCGTCGGACGAAGGACTGTCTGTTTGGCTCAAGGACCTTTCCTCTCGCTTGTAGAATCTAACCAGGGAAGTTGCCTTGACGACAGCCAATAATCCGCGATTGCACAATTACAATCCGCGGATTTACAAAATTTGCGTTCGCGTTCTCGCTTCTTAATGGCAACAGGAATATTCAGGATCGCATCTGACTGTTACATGCCAAACGACTCGGGTATACTGACGATAAAACAAAAAAAATGCCTATAATATAAAAGAAGTGACGTCAAGTTATAGTTCCATTACCTCGAAAGTTAAATGTGACTGTCGCGCGTTCGCGGCGGTCACTTGCACACTCTCTCTCACTCACGCGTCACGCGAAATGAAAAGAGACCGTTTATAAAACAACATACTTTAATAAGCTCAATAACTATTTACACAGCTCGTTACACAATCTCAAAACCTTTCAACTCCTCGAAAAAGAAGATCGCAATAAACGCTAACTTAACAGCAAACTTAAACAAACATAAAAACGAAAACGAATATCTACGTCTTTCAAAACATTTTAAAATATCTACAAACTTATTATTTTTTCACCCATGGGCGAAAAAGAAAGATTGATCATTTTTGGGCTCCAAAAGAAAGTACTCAATCCGACAAAATTGTCTACTCAGAAATTTCTTCTTTCATGAAATGGAGTTAACTTATCCAAGTGTACAACCTTATTCCTATGTCTATTCAATTTCCGAATACAATAAATTACATCATTTAATTTTTTAACTACCATATATGGACCTTCCCAATTACTTTGCAACTTAGGAGCTCTACCTTGTACTCTTCGAGGATTAAAAAGTCAAATTTTCTGACTGGCTTCAAAACACAATTGTCTATCCTTTCGGTCATAATAAAATTTTGTCCTCTGAGATTTCAAATCCATGCGTTGACTCGCAATGTTTTGGACATGACTCATCTTTTCCCTTAATTTAAATGAGAATCCTCTTACCTGTGCAATGTCTTCAAGCTCTGGGAGACAACCTCAAAGAAAATCTAAGGACAACTTTAATTCTCGCCCCAAACATAACTCTGAAGGAATAAAACCAGTAGCGTTTGGAAGATCTATAAGTCAATAAGCCCAACGCTCTCAATCTCTCTGATTTTCTGAAATAAATTTTGCTAAATAATTTCCATGCAAATCTATATTGATTTTCCGTTAAAGAAAACAAAAACTTAGCAATCAAAGAAAAACCTTTCACAAATTTCCTGTAATACGAACAAAATCCTAAGAAGCTATGCGCCTGCTCCTTATTCCAAGGAACAGGCCAATCTCGTACACAAGCAATGTTCTCAAGATCTATTGAGATCCCTTCTCTAGAAATCTCATGGCTTAAATATTTTATCTTTCTACTAAAGAAAGAACATTTTTTTGGATTAATCTTCAAATTCGCCGATTTCAAACGAAGAAAAACTTCCCGAAGATTACCTAACATTTTCTCAAAAGTTTTGTTGTAACTAATAACGTCATCTAGATAGACTAAATAGATTTTATTTAATATTTGATAAAGACCCTTCTTTATTAATCGCTCAAAAATTGCATTACATAGTTCAAAAGACATAACAGTGAATTGCCATAAACCATTGCCTATGGAAAATGCCGTCTTCTCCTTATCCTGAAAACAAATCAAGTGTAGAAAACCAGGAATTCCCAGATAACCGATCAAGAAGATCATTGATTCTGGGCAACGGAGAATCCTAGAATCCTAAGAATCCTTTTCGATGGCGGATTGAGTTTTCTATAATCGACGCAAAATCTCAATGTTCCATCTTTCTTTTTCACCATAACTGTAGGAGATACCCAAGGACTATGAGATTCCTCAATTACACCTTGTTGCTTCATCTTTTCAAGAATCTTTTCCACTTCATCACGCATTTGCAAAGGAATTCGCCTAGGAACCTTAATAGAGTAAGATTTCCCAACCGTAATAGAATGTTCAATTACTGAGCAATTTTCTGCTACAATATTTTCAGAGAAGACATCCTGAAATTCAATAATAAATTCAGCAAAACACGTTTTTTGCGAAATATCCAACTTTTCAGACTTTCTCTCAAAGAATTTCAACAAGAATTCTGGGACTTTACTAAGGGGACCACTTATCCAGAATAAGAAAAATTTTTTCCTTCTTGAACCTCGTCAAAAGCTAAGTCAAAGATTTCATTTTGTCCAACTTTAGAGAGAAAATCCGCCCCTAAGATGCATTCATAATTAATTTTTGCTACGTACAAGAAATTCAATGAATATTTACCAAGCTTTACTCCAACAACAACTTTAAAGTCAATAGGAATTACTTCACCTGTAGTAGTTCCTATTTTCTTTTCTTTATGTGATCCAGCAGCGCCAAGTTTTTTTACATAAAATTTTTTTTATTTAAATTAAATTTTTTTTATTTTGTACTATTATCTCTTTAATTCTTTGTAATTATATTTTTCATTCGATTCAAATATACATTTGTATTTGAAAATTGTTTACAGAAGGATATCCCGGAATATTATATATATAATACATATATTAGAGATAAAATGAAAGCTATTACTACTTGTGTTAGATACATATCATTTGAGTTAAATGTAATTTTATGATATTGTAGTGACCCTGGACAAGCATTGACATCAGATCTGAGGGGGCCACCGATAATTAGAGTGTGCAATACGAGTCGCTCATCTCGTCTCTCGATTTTCTTTAGAAGAAATACGCGCAACAGTTACTTAAGTTTTTTACATACTTAGTACTTAAGTATGTTAAAATAAATATTAATTGTTACCTATGATTGCCTTCTGATAAATGTGTTAGGATAACCCCTACACATTTTTTGGTGACGCCGAAGTGAGTAAACAATCACAACTATCATTCACAACGGCATATATTTTACGCGTCCGACAAGAATTACATAGCTTGTCGACAGCGTCTTTCCATGCTTAACGGAAAATGAAAAATACCTATTACGCATACCCCGGGTAAAGACAACAACCCAGCATCGGAGACACCTCTACTAGACATTAGCGCTAACGTTACACCTCCGGACCCAACGCTGTTCCTCTTCTCGAAATGCATCAAGAAGTGGCTGGTAATAATACCTGTTTAATCAAGCTCCCCACGATTTGGAAAACCAGACCAAAATTATGTTTCGTTGGAAGCAGAATTCGACGCGTATCGCATCAGAGCTGATGAATCCAAAATCATCACTGTAATACATCATCTCGAAGGAAACGATGACTGCAATAGCCGATATTCTCGAGTCTCCACCTGAACAAGATAAGTATGCCGTCCTAAAGAAAACATTAATCATGCGTTTCTCTGATTCGCAGGAAAAACAGATCCGCAAACAGATGAGTGCAAACTGCTGATGGGAGTAGAGTTCGCAGACAAACAACCATCAACATTACTACGCGAGTTACTTTCTTTAGCAGGGAATAACGTACGTGATGATATGTTACAAATGCTGGTTGCAAAAGCTTCCTCAGCGGGTACAAGAAATATTGGCTTAGTCGAAGACGTACCTCTCAACAAACTGGCGAAACTAGTAGATAAAGCTCTAGAACGGACGATGGACACGAACATAACAGTTAACGTTGGCACAGAACTTCACAACGAAGATAAAATAGCTCAGCTAACTAGGCAGATAAACGAACTCGCAACATCTATTGCAGACTTGAAGTACAGAGGACGTAGCAGATCGAGGAAACAATAACGGTCCGGTAGTCACTATCGAAAAAAAGAAGAAATAGTGTGTTACTATCATTGTCGTTTTGGACAGAAAGCAAGAAAGTATATTCCTCCTTGCACGCAACAGCCTCAGAAGCCTGAGGAAAATTAATGTTGTCGTCTGCGCAAGGAGCCAAAGCAGGTGACATTCCTATTCAAAGTAGGCTCCGCATCACGTAGAAGATAACTAGAATGCATTTTTTAATCGACACCGGAGCGGATATTTCGCTGATTCCCAGGGATCACTCCGCAAAATTTGTCCATCCCATTTCTTTCGAGCTGTATGCTGCAAAATAAAACAGAACAAAAATTAAGACGTACAGAGAAAGGTTGCTGACACTTCATTTGGGACTCAGGCGCAACTTCAAATGATATTTTCGCATGGCAGATGTAACGCAGCCTATCATAGGTGTCGATTTCCTTAACCATTTCGGAATCGTAGATTATTAGATTGTCAATCTGTCAACGACGGCGCAGCTCATAGAAACCACTATCGACTGTCTCAATGATGAGCAGCGATTGCAAGTACCGAAACCTCTTCAACAAGTTTCCTGGACTCATCAGCACGCCAGCCGATTATGCGTACGCATGGAGTAGTTCCACATTTTAACAAAAGACTCACCAGTCTTCAGCCCATCTCGACGCTTGGAGAAAACTGCAGGTAGCTAAAGCGGAATTCAACTATATGGTGGAAGCTGGAATTTGCCATCCTTCCCATAGCTCATGGGCATCTCCATTACGTATGGTACCTAAAAAACAATCAGGAATATGGCGCCCATGCAGCGATTATAGGGCACTTAATGTCAGTTCCGGATAGGTGTCCCATATCTCACATCCAAGATTTTACCCAAGGTTTATTCGGTAAAAAAATTTTTTCATAGATCTACACCGAGCATACAACCAATATCCGTCGCCAAAGAGGACGTGCCTAAAACTGCCATAACTACACTTTTTGGCCTATTTGAATTTCTCGTCATGCCGTTTGGCTTATGCAATACTGCTCAGACGTTTCAACGTGCTATGAACGCAATCCTCCAGGGATTAAATTTTTGTAAATATACATTGATGACATGTTAATTGCTTCTGAGACTGACCTAGAATCCAGACCGAAATTCCAGAAAGCAGTATTACTCTCAACGCTGCTAAATGCGTTTTCGGGACTACCGAGGTCGAGTTTCTTGGATATACCATCATTCAACATGGAATCAAGCCTCTTTCAAGTAAGATACAAACTATCTTACAATATCCTAAGACAGTAGCACAGTTACATAGGCGTACTAAATTATTATCGCATATGCATCAAAAACGCGGCACAGCAGCAGGCCCTTTTGTACAAATACATAAGAGGTATCAAAAAGAATGATAAAAGTTGCTGAAGTGGACTGAAAAAACAGAAAACGCTTTCGAATGCTGTAAAAAGGAACTAGCCAACTTTATTGGCCCACCCGTTTGATACAACACCCTTATCGTTAATCACGAACGCATCGGATATAACGATTGGTGCGACACTAGAACAATTCCATCAACATAAATGGCAGCCTATCATTTTTTTCAAAGAAATTGAGCGTTCCACAGAAGAAATACAGCGTGTTTGATAGGGAATTGTTAGCCGTATATGAAAGCATCAAATATTTCAAGTATCTGATCGAAGGAAGAAAATTAATAATCGGAAGAAAATTAATAAATTAAAACCGCTAACGCTTTTTGCCAACGTCTTGACAAAGCATCACCTCGTCAATCTAGATATCTAGATTTCATAGGTCAGTTTTACTGACATCGTACATATCGCAGGGCATCAGAACACAGTAGCTGACGCACTTTCGAGAATACAAACTGTTAATACCCCAGTGATTGTGACAACCGAGCAACTAGCTGAAGAACAAAAACAAGACGAAGAGTTAGCAAGATTACTACAAGGAACAACCTCATTAAAGTTGCAAGAATTCACGCTACCAGAAACTTTTCAATCCATATACTGCAATTGCTCGCAAAATGTGATTAGGCCATACGTTCCTCTTTCGTTACGAAGAAAGATTTTCGACGACCTATGATAGGCTGCGTTACATCTGCCATGCGAAAGATTTTCACGGGTTAGCACATCCGAATGGCCGAGCTATCAGTCGCCAAATACATCAGAAATTTATCTGGCCAAGTATTAGCAAAGACGGTCGCCATTGGTCGCAGACGTGCCTACAATGCTAAAGGGCGAAGATAGCAAGACACACCAGAAATATACTTGAACATATTCCAATACACAATAAACGTTTTCAACACGTGTATATTGATCTCATTGGCCCATTACCGCTTTCACAGGGATACAGATATTGTCTCACAGTAGTGGATAGATTTTCACGATGGCCTAAGACTATACCAGTTACAAACATCACAGCTGAAACCGTAACTGCAGCTTTCTATCTCAATTGGGTGATTCGGAGCACCGAATAGCATTACCACGGACCAGGGCAGGCAGTTCGAGTCAAATAAGAAGGGAGAGTGTGCGTCACGGCGGGGTCCGACCACGAACCAGTCGTGAAAAACTCGTAATCATTTTGCGAAAAAATACCACCTCAGTCAGGAATCGAACCTGGATCTCCTGCTTACCGGGCAGGCATCTTATCCTTTCGACTACAGAGGCATATGATGATATTCATCGCAAATAATGTGTTTAGAGTAACACGTCAATAATACAATGATACATACACATATATATAATATATATCACAATATATATACATATATATGTATATCTTTCTCGAATCCCCACGACCGGTACTCCAGAGCGATGTTGGTCTCTCACTCGATGGATGCAGGTCGGACTGCAGCGGCGACACCCTCCAACGCCATTGGCAAATATACAAATAATCCTCCTGGTGCACCAGTGCTCCACCGCTTACGCTTGTTTGATCCCATCACTTCTCAGTCGCCAACGTCATCGAAGCTACACGGTTTCTCTCGTTGCAAAGTAGAGTCGAAAAAACCAATTATTTCCTCTGAGTGAAGCGCGGCGACCCCGCATTTTTTCAAACAGGCGAAGAAAGAACAATGGGTCCCCTCTGAAATGTTCATCGCTCTCACCAGATTCATCGGCTGCAAACGGATTCGTATGTCGTCTTACCATGTCGCTTCTAACGGATTAGTAGAATGCTGGCATCGCACACTCAAAGTTGCCTTAATGATCCATGGCACTGGAAGCAGTTGGACAGAACACCTAACTACTTCTGGGTTTAAGAACGTGCTTCAAAGAAGATTTGAAATGTTCAGTCGCAGAAATAGTTTTCGGAACTACGTTAAGATTGCTACGTGAATTTTTCGATAACGGAGACACATCCACAGATATCACCGTATTCGCAAAAAGGCTCAGAGAACGGATGAGACAAATACGAGCTGAACCTACATCACATCATAGCAAATGCACTTCATTTGCACATAAAGAATTACGTACGTGCACTCATGTGTTCGTACGGGATGACACCGTTAAAAAACCCTTACAGCAGCCCTACAAAAAACAGTACCAGGTCTTGCACAGAAGGTCTGATAATCTATATACGATCTGCATCAACGGCAAGAAAGTCAATCGTTCAATTGAGCGCTTGGAGCCAGCCTTTTTACCCAATCAGGAGACCATGGAAAACCTGGAAGACGCCACTGAGGGAGATATAACTGTTACCCAAGCAACTAGGCCAGTGCAAAAAACGGGTAACTTTCGCGCCATGGCCTATTATAAGTCATGTCACTTCGGAGAGAATGATGTAGCTACTCTGGACAAGCATTAACACCAGATCTGAGAGCGCCTGTCCGATAGTTAGAGTGTGCAATACGAGTCGCTCATCTCGTCTCTCGATTTTCTTTAGAAGAAGTATGCGCAACGGTTACTTGAGTTTTTTTACATACTTATCTTAAGTGTGTTAAAATAAATATCAATTGTTACCTACGATTGCCTTCTGATAAATGTATTAGAATAATCCCTACAATATCATTATTTAAAAAAAAATTAAAGCTACTATCACCTGAGTTTTAGAATAAGAAGATTTCAATGAGAATACAAGAGCGAATCATTGATTGATTTACATTTTTTAAAAGTTAAATGTGCAATTGCACATTTAACTTTCGAGGTAACTCGGGGCCATTTTTTGATATCAAATCTTTTATATATATGATATACATATTAGGATTGAGTATTAGATACTACTTGAATTTAATAAGATTGCGATATAACACTTGGGTTTAAATAGGAAAATACTTAAGTGCACAGATATGTACTTAGATTTTAATTCTATTTTTTTTATGATACTTAAATAAATGCCATTTAGATAATTTAATAAAATAAAATAAAAGAAATTTTCCTATACCTGATACTCTTTTTTACCTTTTAATAAAAAGGTAATAGTATTACTATTTTTACATCATTTTTCTTCTACATTTTATTATTGTGAATTATAAAATAAATATTTTCTATGTATTGTATGAAATCTTTTATATATTATAAAAGAATAAAACAATGTTGTAATTTACTCCGATTTATGATGAATGAAATTCAAACAATATGAATTTGTGTATAGGTGAACGTGTTGATTTTATTATTCACGCAAACCAAACTCCGGGTTTTTACTGGTTACATGTACGAGGACTTGGGGAATGTGCAGAAAAGCAAATATATCAATTAGGAATTCTCGCTTATCAGAATACTTCTAAATCATCGCTATCATCGAATCCAGGATATTCGTTTCGCACATCTAGTAATGTCGTGAGTATAATATACAGAAAATTATAAAGTAAATTATTAAAAAAAATTATAAATTATATTTTAATTAAAAAGTATATACTGTGACCGCCGCCTCTGAGAATCGTCCCTCGTAATGTAAATTACTAAATGTTGGGCGCCAGGCACGAGCGCGTGCCACTCATTTATGCAAGGAAGAAAATCGCAAACTGGATCTTGCATCACAAAATTTAAATTCGCATACTCTAGATGATAGTCCAGCAGCTCGATTTGATGGTAGAGGGGGGAGTTCGCTAGACGGGGCGCGAGAGAGAAGGAATCAAAAAAATGATGCAACAAAAATTAACTAAGTCTAAAAGAGAGACTAATAACTAAGAGAACAATCCGGATGCTTTTAATTTCGACTCGAATCATTACATTCCCTTATCTCGATTGTCCGCTGATGACGCGACACATTTCGAAAAGTCTCGAATCTCATAATGACAAAGAACTACACCAAAAATCTTTACACTAAACAAGTAACACGACGGTGCGATAAGTAATCCGGAAACATCCGCGGCAACGATATTCTCAGTATATGCTTTCGTCTGATGATTCGAGCTCGACAGCCCTCCTCCGGTCCTCAGCTTGATCCTCTTGTGCTTATTATTTCCTGGCTCCTGCGTTCACTTACTTTCACCACTTCACAGAAAAGAATAATGTGTCCTCGCGAACTCTCGCGACACCGTGGTGGTCGTCATCCCCTCTCTGCATATCGATCAGCGCCGCGGCGCGATCAGCCATTAGATCCTTTAGATTTCGGCGCGGATCCTAGGCCCGCGTTCCGCTGACCCCGCGAGAGATTCGAAGGCTGCGATTCTTTAGCTCGATGGAGCTTGACGGTGACCCCGAGGATCCTCCTAGTACATCGGTCCTTCCGATGAGAGGTGATGTTACCGTCTCTCCCGGCTCAATTACTCGTCCTCGTATTCCTCGGCTCGTTTTCTTCCATGTGGGATCTCCTCGCAATCTCGCGAGGAGTAGCGCCTGCCCTCTCAATCGCCCTTCGATCCCGTTGTGCGAGCTCTCGACTCCTGCAAAACGTCGCGCTATAATACGGGGACTTGTTTACCGAAAAAGAAATTCGGCAACTATTTAGGGCGATACGATCTTATAATTCTTTGCATCCGGTGGCGGTGGCACCTCCTCTTCGAATTCGGATGTCGCGAGTTGTCGTGGCAGGTGGTCGTACATGAATATCGCGGCAGTCGCCAATCTCGTCAATTAAATCTAACATTGTAGAAGCCCGACTTGAAACAATAGTAATAAAAACAAGAAAAAGAAAATTCGCGCACGCGAAAATCATGCACGCAGATTGTGTAGCAGATTGTGTACTCGTAGCTTGCCTGCGCTCTCGTCCTTCAAAAAGGTGAACGCAAGACCCAGAAATGCTCCGAATCGGAATAGCTAAACCTTGTGACGGGCGGTCTCAGAGCGCTATGTCACAATACATATATATATATATATATTGTAATGTGTGTGCGTGCGTGCATATATTTTTAAGAATTAATAACTCGTTAACTATTGCGAAAATTGCAAAATGGTAGACATGGCACATACAAATAACTTTTTAAATAAAAATAAACTATAAAATATAATGTATTTCACTGTAAAGTTCTTTTTATTTTATTAAATTATTATAGAAATTGGCACCAGTTCTTACGTCTTTTGTACCACTATAAAATTTATTACTAAAAAAGACTTTTATAAATGGAAATTTTTGTATAAAATTCTTTCTTTTACATAAATAAGAAAAAAGGCGCATGAACTTGGCGTTATTTTTTACCTTTTTTGAAAGGTAATTTTTTAAAGATATCACTCATTTTTTTAGTAACTAATAATATCTATTATTCAGCATATTTGAAACATTTTTATACTTTATATATACTAGAAAGAACATACAATCAATAATTATTTTTTAATAATCTTTTGTAAAAAAATATACACATTTTTTTGGTCCTAAGCCATTTTTTCTTATTAATTTGCGCATCATCAATGTCTATCCATCCATTAGACGTTTCATCTCTACACATACTTTTATAGTGACCATCTTCAATAGATGATCCATTGAAAAATGGCATTCATTACCTTATAATATTGTTCCCCTGTATTGATATTGTAATTGTTGGTACTGCACGCAAATTAAATTGATCTGTTTTTATTAATTTACCATTTTGTTTTCATTTTCTGAAAATAATTGTAAATGAATTATAAATATACTTCTCGCGTCAATGTTGATTTATTTTTAAATATTGTATCTTTCTCTGTATAATTTTTACACTGGTCATGAGAGTAATACCATCTCGAAAAAGTAATATTTAATAAATCATCAAGATAACTGTCTTTCCTTAAATTAATAATAGGCATTGAAATAAGGATATTATCATTAGTAATAACAATTGTATTATCACAAGTTTTGTACACAAGTTTTGTATTATCACAAGTTTTGTCATATAGTGGAACCTATTTGATGCTTGACTAGATTTTTACATAATCATATTTTTCACAAATAGCTATGAGAAATTCAGATGCATCTTGTTTTACACAGCTGGAAAAATTACCTCCTAAATCTTGTCGTACAGTAAATATATTCAAATCCGATATTCCGTTTTCATATCGATTCATTAATATACCTAAAATTTAATTTATCAGTCAAAAATTTGTTTTCTAATAACATTTGAATGCAAAAGACATTGCAAAACTGCATTTGCTTAAGACGAAACTTTATCCTTATTTTGAGACCCATGTATAACCCAAACAGTATTTTTTTGAACTGTTTCATGTGATTCTTGTACAAAAGAAATAACTTTTAAATAACTTTTATAATATATTATATATATAATATTATGTAACATATAATATATATATAATATAATATATTATATAATAATAATAAAATGTATTGTTACGTCATGTCGACTACACGACTACTAGATTTGTTTTTTGGAAATTATCAAAACCCATTGATAAACACGCGGGCCGCCGATCACGTATCTAGCGATTATTAGAATCATCTATTAGCTTTATCTTAGAAATAAACCCATGTCTCAACCTTTCAAAATTTGTACGCATGCAGTTGATCACGTAAACAGTAATAATGAAATAAAAAATATTTTAAGAGTAAACACATGACTAGACTTTTCAAAATCTATTCCTGAAAAATAGCATGCGTGTAGTTAGTCACGTAGACAGCGAAAACGAAATAAAAAAACATAAAAATTTTCCTCATTAGAACCATATATATAGCGCCCTTCGAGAGCACAATATTTAGTTCAGATAGTTTATTCGATTCATTCAGTTCACTCGCGTCCATTACCCTCAGTTTAGTCAGTTCGCTTTGTACGCCCAGTACTCCCGGTATATATTACATTCTGATTTGAAAGTCAGTCACTACAAGTAACCCAAGGTCTTCCCGGCAATACCGCTCGTACACATATATCGTTTTTCAGACTCAGCAGAATAATAAATTAGAAGATTCCAATAATTTGTTATTTCGTGTCTTTTCTTCTATATATTTCTTTTACTTTCGTTCCTTCTTCCCTCTTCCTCTCACCTCTCTCTCTCTTACTCTCTCTAATCGCTGTGGACCTCTCGGGTTTCTAAATTTCGTAGCAGACCCTTGAAGGTTCATGATAGCCGAATAATCGGCGAACCTTTTCTCATATTCTCTTCTTTTTTTTCCTTAATATGGCTCTCGCTTCGCAGTGAACCGATCAAAAGCACTTCTAAATCGACACGGTCTAAACGTTCTCTCAAACAAAATCGCCGGAATGCCCAGGTTCAACGCTCGGTCAAGAACACTGCTATACAATCGAACCGAACTTTAACAGAACCAGCTGAACTACTACAATTAGATTCAACCATTCCAGCTCCAGAATCTCCCTCTAATCTCTTTTCCCAATTTTTCCCTGATTTACCTTCCGATCCGTTGGGACGTTTAATGTATGCGATAGAGTCAAGCTATTCCCCGTACACGATCCGAATCACAATCTCCCATCGATTTCAGTATCTTATTCCCCGGTCCTTAGTTCCATGACGATCAACCCTTTGTTGTGCAGATCGTTTTGGGAAGGGATCGACCTGGGAGTCGACTGCAAGGTTTTCATTGTCGAACACTTTTTGTTTCTCAATAAACTTTATTAAACTGTATACTTTGCACTTATTAATTCGGATCGCGACAGACGTGACGGCAATACAAAATCTTAACGAATCCCGCTCCTAGCACTAATTTCCTGTTTTATCCTGTTTATCCTGTTTCAGGCAGCCGGTCTTTGCAGTGTAATCATAATGATCATCAGCGTTCGCGGTATATCTCTAGATCGCGCGGCAGCTTTCGCTGTAAAGGTGTAAAGACGCCGCGCAACCCGGTTTAGAAATTGACATAATCTACTTAAGACATAAGATTAAGTGAAGTGATTACAAAATAAATATACGGTTACACTTTGGCGCTATCAATTAATAAAAGTAATAATAATCGGATAATAAAGTGTCGCTCGCTTGCCGCAACCCGCTTCGTCAGCGGTGGGCGCGATTGCGTTTCTTGGCGCGACACTTTTTCCCCGATTTGGAAGAAGAATTCTCCCGTTCACTCGATCTAATAACCTCACCTCCAGAGGAAACTCAAGACTACTCCCTTCCTTAACACTTCAATGTTAATTTGCATTTACCTTTATACACTTATTGTTAATCTCATGACGAAAGTATTGATATCATTAGGTTAAGTTAATTGATAAATTATCATTGTACAACTGGGTAGAATCATCGTTTAAAATTGAATTCATACGACCCTTCGTTGAAATCCTACCCGATGACCTCCGTATTAATGTAACACCCGCGATATCACACACACCCACACATCCACACTCACATCCACATGCACACGCACATGCACATACCTGCGGACATATATTATTTCTTTTTGTCTCTTTAAATTATGTATAATTTAATGTTTATTAAAGAATTAATTTAGATTTTAATTTTTTTTTATTTCTTTTAGAACCTTCGTCTTCTTTCCGCTATCTGATTGCACAAGGTCTGATAAAAGGAATTACATTTCCAAAAACGACCGACGAACGTACGCCTACGTCACGGTGTCATAGTGTTTCCTTATCGTTGATCCAGTGTCGAGACATAAACAGTACGTTTTGACTCGAGGGTTCACGTTTCATGTTTCAACGCTTGACTCTCGGGAGAGCAACTGTCCTACCGAGCCCATTCATCGTTCATTTCTTAATTTTTTAATTTTTTTGGGGTTGGACCTAATAGAACTCGAAATTTTTGAGGGCTCGTCCGGGATGAAAAGTGCGATCCTTTGAGTGGGAATGAATACGAGGTCGAATTCAAATAAATCAGAAATAAATGAACTTTATATACTCGGTTTTGAAAGTGACGGTAAAACCAAACAAAGCACATTAAAAATACACACATCCATCAAAATCCCTCGTTTCCAAACACGTTACCTTTTCCTTGGAGGATAACTCGATTGCAGGGAAGCAATTTAAAACCGTTTGTAAGACGTTTGAATCTAATATTTCAGTAAACAAAACTTCAATAGTTAATAATTCCAATAATTTTACCAGAAACCATAGGATAGAAAATCTAAAAATGATGCAGAATAATTCTTTCGCTATATTAAAATACGCCATTGAGGCCGTTCCTTTCTTTGACGGCCAGAATATTCTACTAAGTTATTTTATCGAGGGATGTGAAGAGACTAAATCTATGTTAGATGAAGTCAAATCACAATTCGTCAAAATTATAAGAACTCGAATAGTTGAGGAAGCTCGCCGTACTATCGCAGATCAGGATTTTGATAATGTTACTCAACTCACAAATTATTTAAAACAAATTTATGGCTCTACAAACGTATATCAATTGTAAGGTGAACTAGGCTCTATCTATCAAAAAAGTAATGAAGACGTTGTAACTGACGCAAATCGGGTAAAGATTTTAGGAAAGCAAATACTAGAAGCCTATCGAAATTCCGGGAATTTCTTCCCAGAACACAGTATCAGAGACTCGTTAAAAAGGAATATGTGTAAATGTTTTATTAGAGGTCTAAATCCGGAAATCGAACAAAGAGTAGCTAGAAACCTCGACGTCAAGGGAATCGTGCCCGATGCATTATGCATAGAAAGAGAATTACGCGCGATGTCAGATTTGCGGACAAGGTAACATTCCGAAAACACTAAATGTTGCCATATTCCGAAAAACCTGAAATTTGCTACAAAGACGGACATTCAGCTAGTAATTGTAAGAAACTTAATCAAAGTTCTTATCAAAATTATAGTAGATTCGGGAATATGGGAAATGAAATACTGATTTGCCAAATTTGCAAAAAGCGCACTAATACATGTCGACTTCGTGATCCGCAGTCACGACGATCTGTTAACATGATACATGAAAATACGATCATTTTTGTCGATTGTGTTCGAAACCGAGCCATGATGCCAAAACGTATTGTACGAATAATAACAACCAAAACAAACCTTTTTTGATTTGTCAGTGATGCGACAAACCGGAACACTCGGCCAGTAATTACTGGAAAAAACAGAATGATCATCAGACGGCAAAAAACAAATTAAAAATCTCTTATCAAAGTTGCAATAACTTTAGTCACACTGCTAAAAATTGTTGATCTAAACTAAAAACAAAAAATCAGATTATTCTCCATATTCGGGGGCTCGAGCCATGCTTGATGTAATCTCTCCTGTCGTACTCCAGGAGGATTATTTGTACTATATATTTGCCAATGGCGTTGGAGGGTGTCGCCGCTGCAGTTCGATCTGCATCCATTGAGTAAGAGACCAACATCGCTCTGGAGTATTGATCGTAGGGATTCGAGAGAATATACACACACATATATATATATATATATATATATATATGTATATTGTAATATATGTATAATGTGTAATGTGTGTATGTCATTGTATTGTTGACGTGTTGTTCTAAACACGTTATTGCGATAAATATCATCACATGCCTCGGTAGTCGAAAGGATAAGATGCCTGCCCGGTAAGCAGGAGATCCAGGTTCGATTCCTGGCTGAGATAGTATTTTTTCGCAAAATAATTACGAGTTTTCACGACTGGTTCATGGTCGGGTCCCGCTGTGGCGCACGCCCTCCC
The DNA here is from genome assembly GCA_024349325.1 of Pogonomyrmex californicus. Lineage (NCBI taxonomy): Eukaryota > Metazoa > Arthropoda > Insecta > Hymenoptera > Formicidae > Pogonomyrmex > Pogonomyrmex californicus. The sequence continues at coordinate 747,642 of JAECZD010000029.1, forward strand.
TTCCATATTACCGTTATTCTGCGTGATCAGTGGCCCGCGTGTTTATCAATAAATTTTGGTAATTTCCAAAAAACAAGTCTAGATATCCAATAACAAAATATTAGTTGAAAATAATAGACCATTCTTGAAAGAGAAGAATCGTGTAGTCGACATGACGTAACAGTAGATATTAGAGTATATATTATATATTACAGTATTACTTACTATTTTATATGACACACGTTATATCTTTTATCGTCCTTTTTTATTAATACACACAACACGAAAGGCATCTGTCAAAGACGTATAAAAAAAATGAGCGCTGCAAGAGCTGTCATATAGAAGCATTCACTAGCGACAGAAAAAAAAAGTCACGGTCGACGACCAGGACGTTTCTTAAGATTTACTAATTTGAATTTTGTGTCGTGATATCTCAATTTGTAGGACACGAAAAAAAATAAAAATACTTTTTTTATATAATTTTGTAACGATACGCCTTCATCGCACCGTTCTAGCATAAGTGCGACTGGGCTCCGCGCCCGAAACCGAACATACCGACCATTGCGCGCGCGCCCGAACCCGAACACACCAATCATTGCGCGCGCAAATAACACGCGCCCATCACGTGCGCACCGAAATATCACTGACCGCGTTATTTTGCAAACTGTAATATAACCCTCAATGGCGGGTATAAAAACCTGGCCGATTCCCGAAAAAAGGACCAGATTGATCCGATCCTTTGAATCATCTCTGACCGATATTCAGAAACCGCGATCAGGCATTCTTGATTTCCGCCGAGCATACTCGACACTGATATCATCCTCTGCAAAAGTAAGAAAATGGGAATAGAGTATTCTCAGACTTAATGCTTCCTTCTAACGATACAAGTAAACCGGGACAGAGCATTCTCAGTCCCCGACAAGCATACTTGTTATTCGTTTCTTTTATTTCCCAATCCCAAGACGGAGCATTCTTGGTCTCACCTCTTCTGCCACACGAGCCTCCGGGGCAGAGTATTCTCAGCCCCCGATAAGCATGCTTGTCTCTCGTGTAATATCCAATAGCAGGAATGAGATTTCTCACTCCTGACTTTCGGAAGCATATTCAGCCCGCGGCAGCAACGGATAACGCAGCGTACACCACGAGCGTTACCGACAAATCATGTATCTGCAATCTATGCAACCATTAGGTCCCGCCATAGATCAATCACTCGCCTCGACGCACGCGCCTCGCATTCCGAGTACACATCGCACTTCACACGCCCGGCACGACATAAACTATCGCGCGCCGACAACGCGCTAAGCGAATCTATTCCGCTGAGCGTATATATCCACACTAGCACTTTAAATAAATACTTATTTATCCAACTTCTGAATCGAATAATTTTATTAACCTCCGAACCCGGCAACCGACGAGCACGTTCGCACAACCGAACTCGCCCGACGAGGACGGACTATTATAATTTCATACTCAGTTATCGATTAAGCGTAGTTAGAACTTAATCGATGCAGTCGTTGCTAAGATATGGAAATGTAGACCGAGTTCTCGCGAAAAGAGAGCCACGAGTCTCGCCGCCATTCTACGTGAACTTCACTACGCGTGAACTTGGCGTCGAGACACTACCCGTGTCTCTTGATTTATTACGCATAAACAGAAAAATTTATTTATGCAGCTGTCACTGCGTATTTGTAATTTCATTATTATTAAAGGTGATCGGTTCGTGGGAACATCTTGCCATCCCTGAGCGCGCAAAATTCTAGTCCTGTTATTTGTAATCTTTAAACCCTTCTTATTTAAAAACTATTATAGCCTCGATGTTTTAGTGTTAGAATCTTACAAAGAATTTGTAAGTATTTACTGTCCAGATTAAAGTATTTACTGCCAGTTTTAAGATGCCTGTATATATATATATATATATATATATATATATATATATATATCTATGTATAACATATATAATTATATAACTGTATATATAACTATATAACATATATAATTATATAATTATATTAGGTGTACAAAAAAGTTCTGAGCTTTTTTTGTAAAATTCAATCTTTATTCAAAAACAAACAAAAAAATATTAATCAGCAAAATATTCCCTGTTTGCATCAACGCCTTTTTGCCATCTTTCGGGTAGATTGCGAATTCCTTGACGATAGAAGGTCACCGACTTCGAAGCGATAAAGTCATCAATGCATTTTATCTCTTCAAATCTCACGAAATGTGTATCAGCCAAATGATGCTGCAGCGACCGGAATAGGTAGTAATCGGAAGGCGCCATGTATGAGCTATACGCCGCGTGCGGGAGAAGTTCCCAGTCTAACGCAAAAATACGGTCCTGAGTCGCTTTCGCAAAATGTGGTCGAGCATTGTCATGAAGCAAGATTACTTTACGACGTCCTTGGCCAATAAATGGCCTCTTTTCTTCTAATGCATCGCTCAAATTGGTCAATTGTTGTTGGTAGCGGTCTGCCGTGATTGTTTCACCCGGTTGTAACAACTCGTAATACAACACATCTTTCCAATCCCACCAGATACAGAGCAAAACCTTCTTGGCGTGGATATTGGGCTTTGGCGTCGATGTCGAAGATTGACCATGATTTTCTACGTTTAGGGTTATCATAAAGAATCCACTTTTCATCGCCTGTAATTTAAATTTTATATATCTTCCCGCCCTTTTGCGGTTTTAAAGCGTTGACATTTGGCCTTCTAAAATGCCATACGATTTGGCGTTTAATGCACATAACCTCAAAAATCAGTAGTGTTCACGATGGCAATAACAAAAGAGCATATTCGATTTTCCAGCCACTTCGCGTTTCATCTGAAGAAAAATGCTGCTGAAGCCATTGCAATGATTTGTGCTGCATATGGAGAGAACGCTGTAAGTCATTTTCCCCTCAACCTTTTGTCAAATAACTCGGTATTTCAAACCCCCCTCATCCATTTATACTATTTACTAAATTTCGCGTTATTTCGCCTCTATTTTCTCCTATCTTTCTCCTCTTTGTATCATTTTCTTCTCTCTGTATCATTTTATCCCTTTCCTCCCATTCCTCCTATCCTATTCGGTTCACTCCTCCATCCCTATTCCATTCTGCTATTTCCATCCTCCTTTCCTCAAGAACTGCCTCCTTTCCCTCTCCCATCCTGACATTTCCCCTTTCCTCTCAACACTCTTTCCCTCATCTCCTCAAAATAAATTTGCCAACTTACTACCTCTACCCTCCATCTATCCTCTTGTCAAATCTCACTGCCCTTCTCCCGGCTCTGCTTCTCCATTTTTCCCTATTCATTTCCTCCTTTACTAAATAACCTGGCGTTCTACTTTCTACTCCTAAAATCCATCTCAAAAATCTTTTCTGCACCTTTGCTCTCCACCTTTTCCCTTTCCCTCCATCCCCAAACTTCCTCTCTGTAACTTATTATCGTCCATACCAGCACGTCAAAAAGCTACAACCTCCTCCCCCAGTCTTTCCCAAATCGTCTTTTCCCTATTCTCCATACCTGCCTCATTACTACTGCAGCCTTTTCCACCCTTTCTCTAACGTGTGCCTCCTGACTTCCATTCCTTTGCAATCTATAACTCAAATATTCAAATTCCTCTTCAATTCTCCTTCCCTTCAAACTCCACGCAGCCTTACATCACCTTTCCCCTCCCCTCCTAAATCTCATGATTTTTGTCTTTTCCGTGTTCAATATCAGTCCCTTCCCATTCAAATATCTCTCGAATTTTCCTATCATATTGCTTATGCACCCCTCTTCTTCCAAGAATATCACATCATCCGCATAAGCCAATGAGTATATTCTTTCTGCCCCTAGTTTCACTCCTCCTCATTTCATCTTCCCCAATTCCTCTTCTGCTATCAATATATTGAACAACAAGAGACTCATCGGATATCCTTGTCTCAATCCCCTTGCTGTCCAAAATCCTTCTCCCTTCTACCCTCCTATCCTCATTTTACTCCTTGTCTCGCACAAAATCTCTTCTATCCTTTTCACTAACCCCTCTTCTATACCCCTGCTTCTCATCGCTTTTGCCAACTCTCCTCTGTTCACCTAATCAAACGTCGCCCGTAGATCCATGAACATGGCAATTACCTTCTCCCCCTTCCTTTCCACTTGCCTATTGATTAAATAATTTAACACGTACACGTTGTCCATCGTACCCATCCCTTTCCTAAATCCCGTCTGGTTCAATGGTATCAGTCCCTTCCCCTCCACCTCTTTTCTTAACCTTTCCGCCAACACCCCCGCATATATTTTATATAAAGTTGGCATAATTGTGACCCCCTTATACTCCTCAACTATCTCCCCCTATCCTTCTTCACAATTGACACCACCACTCTCTCCCTCCATTGTTCCAGCCATCCCTTCCCTTTCCACATCTTATTGTATTCTCCACACTCATTCCCTAATCTCGTCCATTCCATATTTTCACACCTCATTCGGTATCCCGTCCACTCCCATCGCCTTCCTGTCCTTCAAATCTCTTACCACTCTATCTATTTCATTTCTTTCCCTCACTTCCCCTCCACTCCCTTTCTCCTTTTCCCCCTCTCTCTACCCATCTTTGTCTCTATTCCGCCTATTTCTCTAAAATAACTTTTCTACTCCTCCATCTTAATATCTTTATTCATCCTCTTTCATTTCTTTCTCTCCCTATTTATTAGTCCCCATATGACTCTTGACTCTCCGTTCTTACTTCCTCCATCCTTTTTTGCCACCTCTCATCTCCTCTCTTTCCTCCCTTCCTCTCACATAACTCTTTATATCTTCTTTTTTCTCCTATATTTTTCTCCCTCCTTCTGTTCCTTCCTCCATTTTCTTAATGTCTTTCTCACTTTCCTCTTCTCCTCCTCACACTCCTCATCACACTCCTCATCTTTTCCTTTCTCTGTTCTTCCCTGTCTCTCCCTTTCTATCTTTTCCAATGTTTCTTTTATCCTTCCTTCTAAATCTCTCATACTCTCCTGCACTTTATCCTCCGTCATTTCTACCCTATCCAGCCTCTCCCTAAATTCTTCCCTTCCTTCTACATCCCATATTCCTCTACACTCTCTCATTCCTCTTTCTTCCCTTCTTCCCTTTACTTCCTCCTTCTTTCATTCTTACCACTATCGGATGATGATCCGAGTCAACTTTATCTCCTATCTGTAACTCTCTATCTCTTCCCACATACCCTCTTCTGTCACTACATAATCTATCGTCGACTCCCCTCTCTCTCCGATGTACATCCATTCATTCCGCTCGTCTCCTTCCACTCCCCCATTCACTATCATCCATTCTCTCCTTAATATACTCTACTCCATGATTTTCCTTTCTTTATTCACTTTTTGTCCCTCGACCTTCTCCCTACTTCCCCCTCCTCCTCCCCTTCCCAATTCGATTTCTCTCCTTTCTTTCCCGTTCTCACATTAAAGTATCCCCCAATTATCGTCTTTATCCCTTCCTCCTTTTCTTCCCTTCCTTTTCCCCATCTCCTCCAGCTTTTTCTCAATATTATTATTCACATACACCTCCACTCTTAAACTTCCTCTATCACATTATTTTGCCTATTATGATTCCCTCTCCCTCTCCCCTTTCTCCGTCCTCTTTATCTACCCAATTTTCTCCTTATTCCCATAATCCCGCCATTGCCCTTTCCTTTCTATTCCTTCTTCTTGCCTCCTTCACTCTCCATTCATATCCTTCTGGTAATCTGTCCCTCACCTTACTCCAATTCCTTTCCTCTACCCACTGTCTCTAATAACACCAATACATCCCATCTGTCCAATCCTCTCCCCGTCCTTATTCTGCAATCCTGCCACGTTCCAAAAAACTATATTCAATCCTTTCTTCCTTTCTCCTTATCCTCTTCCCTTCTAGCGTTCTCCTGCCTCTGTCTATTTACTCCACTTTCTCCCTCTCCCTTTCCTCCATCCTTCCTTTCACTCTTGACTCTTCTTCCTTCTATTCCCCTTGTCTCTCTTCTCCCTTTCTCCTCCTTTCCCGCCTCTCTCTTCCTCCTCTCCAACTCTTTTTTTACTTTACTCCAACTTTTCCCTCTCCCATCTATCAGCTCTTCCTTCTCCTCATCCCACCACCATCATATTCCTTCCATCCATACCCTTTCTTGTTTTATTATTACCCTTCTCTCTTCCATCTCCTCCCTTTTTGCTGTTCTTATCATCTTCCATCTTGCGCTCCTCTCTCCCTCATGTCAGACCATCTTCCATCCACATCTCCGAACTCTTCAGCCTCCCTTTATTCTACATTACCCTTTTCTTCTCTTCCTCATTTCCTATTCTCACCATCACCATACTCCCTCTTTCCTTTCTCCTCGCTTCCTTATCTCCTCTGTCTTTACTTCCACTCCTATATTTCTCAACATTGTCTCCACCCCCCTCTCTCACTCCCGCCTTCCCTTCTTTTAATCCCTTCAGCACGAAATTTCTTTTCCTTTCCCCCCTTTCATTCCATTCTCTTTTTTTTAATCTTTTCAACCTCTCCTTCCAATCTTTTCCCTTTTCCTCTCCCTTCTCCCTTTCTTCCTCTATCTCCCTTTCCCTTCCCTGTTCTCCCTCTTTTTCCTCTTTTCTCGTCTTCAAACCCTCTATCTCCCGTTCCATTTTATCTATCTTTTCCTTTATCTCCCTCCTCTCCTTCTTCCAACTCTCCTCCCTCCTTCTCCCTTTTTTTCAACATCGCCTTCATCCTTTCCAACCTGACCATCTCCTTTTGCCCTTCCATCATTTCTCTAATCTGCTGTTTCACCTGTTATCCCTTCCCTCAATTTCTCCCTCAATTTCTCCGTTCTCTCTCTTTCCTCTCTCCACCCTCCTTCTACCTTCATTGGTGACCTCCTTACTTTCTTACTTTTTCTAAAAATCCTTTCCCTTTCTCCTTCCCCCTTCTCCTCCCCTCCTAACATTTCCCTTTTCTTCTTTGCGTCCCCTCGCACTTCTCTAAACTGTCCCCTGCACTATCGCATCTCTCTCTATCCCATCTCCCCTTAGCTCTCCATCTATCTATTCGTGATCAATGCCCGTCTCTCCCAGTGCCTCTACCTGCTACCCGCCTACCTATTTATCTCTGCCACTCTACTCTATGCTCTATGCTCCCCCCTTCTCACTATCCTCTCCAAACCTTCCTCTTACCTTTTACACCCTAATCTTTTATACCCCACTCTTCCTCCACTTCTACCCTCTCTTCTTCACCTTCTCCACTTTTTCATCACACTCACACACTCTCTGTTTCACTCCGCTTCTCGCTGTCCACTCTTCACTCTCGCACAACCAAAATGTCAGCTCTCTCCTAATCACTGAAAACAGAAGTCCGTATATATATGTGTGTGTGTGTGTGTGTGTGTGTGTGTGTGTGTGTGTGTGTGTGTGTGTGTGTGTGTGTGTGTGTGTGTGTGTGTGTGTGTGTGTGTGTGTGTGTGTGTGTACTAATTACCTTTTTTAAAAAAAGTAAAAAAAGGGTGCTAAGTATAGTGGACGCTTGAAAAAAAAAAAACTGTTGTACCAAGTTAAAAAGTAGAAACCTAAGTGACAATATTTTTTATTTAAAGAAATGGAATCTAGTACTCATTCGAGTTAGAATAGGAAGACTCTTCAATGAATACAAAGATCACAAAGATACTAGCACTTAGATTTTATTTTTTAGTTTGATCACAACTAGAATTGAGTTAGATAGCAATTTCGTAACATAATTTTTTTTAAAGAATTAAAACTACTATCACATAGGTTAGAATAAAAAGATTCTTCAATGAAGATACAGAGATACATACCATTTAGATTCCATTTCTTTAAAACAAAAGATATTGTCAGGTTATGTTCTACTTTTTAACTTGGTACAACAGTTTCTTTTTTTTCAAGCGTCCACCCTTGGCACCCTTTTTTTACTTTTTTTAAAAAAGGTAATTTGATAGCGATATCAGACATTTTGTAGTATTAATCATCTTTCTATGTTCGAAAAACGTGTCTATAATTGATACCTTTTATACTTGATATTTTCTTTTATAATCGCACAACGAGAGTAAATAGGATAGAGAACAAAAGAACGAGCGAGATAATACATTTGCTCTTTTTCCACATGTTCGATTGGCGATCGACGATTTTGTTAAGTTTCGCGGCGAGTTTGATAATTGATCATAGTTTGTTTCGAAGTGTAAGTGACTATCTTTCTATGTTCGAAAAGCGCGTCTTGAAACTTTTATACTTAACATTTTTTTTAAATATACTAAACATATATACTAAACGTAGCGTAATTTTTTTATTATATCTTTTTTTTTTTATTTTTTAAAAAGATAATTTTGTTCAGATACTATTTCTTTCCTCAATAACATTATAAATATTATTAATAGTACAATATATTTCTTATCGTATGACTTGACATCCGTATCTCTTGATTTGTTGTACTTTTATTAATACATTTCATTAAAAAGATCATTCTTCGTTAATAATTATTAAACATATCTTTTTGATAAATTAATTAAATAAGTTATCATAACTGTATTAAAAACTCGAAAATAATATTATTAAAAAAATTTTAACAAATACGTAATAAATATGTATATGTAATAAATAAAATAATGTACATAAATATGTATCTAGATAAAAATATATTATATCAATTTTCATTAGTTTAAAATTACACTATTTATATTGTTTCTTATTTTAAAACTTACTTGCAAAATAACACAAACATGAGTGACTTACACTCCAAAACAAATTATTACCAACTGTCAATAAAAACCGTCAAACTCGCCGTGAAACTCAACGACATTGTTGACCGTCGATCGGATGCGCGGAAAAAGAACAACAAGCATACTATCTCGCTCACTCTTTCGATTTGCTTTCTCTCGTTATGTATTTACTAATAATCAGTCAATCAGACTAGTGACATAAAGAGCAGAGACTGTAGTTAGAGGTTACGAAATATATATTTATATAGATATAAAAATCGATACGATGTATGAATGAACAATATAATGATGAAGATATAATATAATGTATGCTCTTGTAGCCTGAATTACTTCTTAGATTATTTTTGCCATATTATATTTTATCCTCACGATCATTCTCGAATCTCGGAATAGTCGGCTACGGAAACGCCGGAAATGCAAGCATGCAAAAGAAAGTCCACAAATTCCAAAGCAGAGCGCGAACGAGGAATTTGCGAGAGCGCACCATTTTGACCATATATGGTCCGATTTAGAATTATAACGCGACTACTAGAACACTATAAAAACGGCCGCTAAATTACCGAGAATCAGTCACAATACGTAACAGGGCAGTTGTACTTCATCACGGCCAGTCGTTATCAGTAATAACGAGATTCATACGAAATTGTCAAGAAGTCGTACAATAAATTAGCAACTTAACAAAAGTGAGTAATAATATTTGACCAGAAGAACCTTCCACCTACGATCCTGCTCGGAGATCTAACTCCTAAGGCTTGGCGAACCCGACTTTCCCTAATTACAATCTAGTAACCCAATTCGGGCTACAATATTTTGGTGGCAGCGGTGAGATTGTCGACATCTCCACGATTCATACAATCTGAGAGGATAATCGCTAACCGAGCTAGCAGAAATCGAGGGTAAGCCCTAGCAGAAAACGTGCACTAAAACGGGCAGAAAGAGAAAAAACTTTTCTGGCAACTTTCATAAGACCTGCAGTATTAGCCCCAAGGCTGCAGGCAGAAGAAAAAACTTCCTCGAATTACAAGACCTGTGGAAAACAGGCGGACGGAAAAGGCTCCGTCAGAAAATAACAAGTTTACAAAGAGTACGAAAGAGTACTGAAAAGAAGAGCTGAGTGCCGACCTAGGACAAACCTACAGCTATCAGCGGCAGCAGAGCAGTGAGCCAGCATCGCCCAACGTATATCGATATTAGTCAAGAGCAGCCAGCGAGCGCATATCAGCGACACCGGAGAAGGTACCGGTAACAACACGCGACAACGAGGCAGCATGAAGCTAACAGTGATACTGTAAGTGAAAAAAAATCGTATCGCAATAAAAATTGTATAAGCAAGCGACATCATTGATGTCGGACGGTGAAATAAATAGAAACCGACCCCTTAGAAATATATCGTGGTTACACGGCGAGCGAACACAAAGAGCGCGAAGTCCTGCGCACCCCCGTGCGTGTAGTTCAAGAAGCCATACGCGATATCCGCAATAATGTGCGTCGAAATTTAGAAACACGACACTCGGATGAGAGCTCACCTGAGCCGGTGCTCCATCCACACACAGTTATCGAGCAAGTATTTCCGTTCAACAAAGTAGACTAATACCGGAGAGCCTAATATCGGAACCAGTGGACGAACACAGACTGCATCACACAGAACGAGACGTTTTGAAGGAAACAAAAACCAAAATTCACAACAGTTCTCGCTAACATCTTACGACGATAGCGTTTTCGATCCGGAAGAATATTACACGGTTTCGCGCAACCTCGAGCATAAAAACATAGCGGAACGACAATTACGTACACTTCGTGATGAAGAAACTTGGGAACTAGAAATAGACCGCGCAGAAGTAGACGCGGAGATAGAACGTCTTAGAGCTTCGGCAGGCCCCTCGCGCAGAAGGATAGAGCAATCAAAATCGAACAATAAATCAATATTAGACGTGTTGCTAGAAGGAATTCGCGCGCTACAAGAACGAATGGGTCGACTAGAAGTTATGATTTTCGATCATAACGGAAACCGATTCGCACAAGTGCCTAACGAACAATCCCGTGACGAACTGTTAGACATAACGGATGAACACTCGAAGACATACGAAACCGACCCGAGATCGTAGCGGGATATCTATGATTAAAAGAAGCTCGCGATATGATTCCGGAATTCGATGGAACCTCTAATAACCTGCCGGAATTCTTGAGTGCTGCATCATACACTATGAAAAATACGAATTCGATGGAAGAAGGAACGCTACTAGAAACGATACTATGCATTAAACTAAAAGGCAGAGCTACGATTGATTTTTAAACGCGAGATATACGCGACTTTGTTCAGTTGAAAAGAGAGTTAGAAGTTTGCTATCTTAGCAAGAAAAGTACCACACACTTGCAACTAGAGTTCAATACGCTAAAGTAAAAAAACGGAAAATCGGCAAAAGCGTTCGAATTGCGTACAGACAAATTAGCTATGGAGCTATACGAGTCCATGATAGAAGATCGAAATAACACATAACAATAGAAAGTAAACGAGTGATCTTGGAAATCATACAGCAGCAGGCTCTATGCAATTTTCAACTCGGATTACTGGACGATATAAAGCTATTGGTACGATCACAACATTATCACGCTGCAAGAAATCATCGCTGGCGCGAGCACGGAAGAGAAATTTAAAGGACCAATGAAAAATTTTGAGCGTGCAAAAACGAATACAGTACGCACACCCTCCCGTGGAAATTACCGCAATGCCAAAGATGCGGAAAAATCGAACATATCGGACGAGATTGTCGAACTAGTAGATACACGAACCGATTTTCTTTACCTAGAGCCGAAAAACCCGGCGTAAACGCGATGGAAAAATATTGCGTAAATTGTAAAAAGACGGGACACGATAAAAAGGAATGCTGATCAAAACTCAATGGATCAGAGAGAAAACAAGTAAGACGATCGAAACAAGAGAAAGAGGACAAGTAAATACTACGGTAAAAGCAAAAGAAAACGAAACGTGCAAAGAAGACGCAGAATTGTCATTTAGTAGTAGCGAAGAAGAAGAAGAGAAAAGTAGGAAGATAAGAACAACGCGAGCCGTGCGAGAGCATCAAATAACTCAGATAACCAGCAAGGCAAGAGTCAACGCTACTCTAGATCTGGTAACCTTGCCAATAAAGGAAATGAAAAAAGGAAAAATGAATTTCTTATTGGATACGGGTGCTACCCTAACACTTGTTAAAGTGGGAAACTTAGAAAAAGGAATATGCCAGTACGAGAGGAACAAATAGCTTTCACCAGTGTAACAGGACACAAAGCTCACACTCTTGGCAAGATTCGAGCTATAATCATCCTCGGAAATGAGGAAATAAGACACACCATGTATATGGTAAAAGATGACTTCCCGGTCGCTTACGAAGGAATTCTCGAATAGATTTCTTAAAGAAACACCGAGCAAAATGCGATCATGCAAAGGAAATATTGTGAATAGACAGCGTAAATCTAAAATTGCATCCTCATCAGAAATATATTCTAACGACTCGCAGTGAAACTATTGTGCAAGCTATTACTAGTCAAAATCAGATTGGAATTGTGAAACGGAACCAGGAGTATTTATTGGTAGTTGCCTGGTAGAACCAGATGATTATCTGCCCAATAAGTATAATTAATACAACTACTGAAAATATTGAAATTACGACGCCGAGTGTAACGTTAAACACCGTGCAGCTGGGTGACGCTGCGAAGATGCTCACGTTACACGAGAGCGACGGCCGTACTGTACAGTCACGGCAGGAATGCTTACAAAAATTGCTATAAACAAAACATCTAAATAATCACGAAGAAAAGAAGGCATTAACGCTAAGATATGCTCTGATTTCTGCGACATATTTCACATAGAAAACGATCTACTGACTTACACTACGACAATAGCACATGAAATAAATACACGTAGCGATAGCGTGTAAATGTGCGACCTTATAGACTGCCGGAGAAACATAAAGCAGAAGTAAATCGACAGGTTGAAAAGATGTTAGATGACGGAATTATACGTCACAGTACGAGTCAATGGAATGCGCCATTGCTAGTAGTACCCAAAAAGGTGGATGCATCTGGGAAACAAAAACTACGCATCGTAGTGGATTTTCGAAAATTAAACGATCTAATAATCGGAGATTCTTTTCCACTACGAAATATAACAGATATCCTAGATCAGCTGGGAAATGCAAAGTATTTTTCAACGTTAGACCTCGCATCCGGATACCATTAAATTCCTATGAAGGAAGAACATAAAAATAAAACGGCTTTTTCTACATCGTATGGCCACTATGAATTTAATAAAATGCCGTTCGGACTTAAAAACGCGCCCGTGACATTCCAATAGCTAATGAACTCGGTGTTAACCGGAATTCAAGGACTCAGATGTCTAGTTTATCTTGACGATATAGTAATATACGGTGCGACATTGAACGAACACAATAAACGATTAACTGAAGTAATCCAATGAGAGACCATAATCTCAAGTTGTAACCGGATAAATGTGAGTTTCTCAGAAAAGAAGTTACTTATCTAGGACATATTATTACGGAAAATGGGATACAATCTGATTCCCATAAATTGCAAGCGGTAGAGAAATTTCAGACACCAAAAAAGGTGAAAGATATACAATCATTTTTAGAACTGGCTGGATACTATCGAAAATTCATTCAAAACTTTTCAAAAATTTGCCAAACCTCTAACAAAACTAACAAAAAAAGAGGAAAAATTTAATTGGAGTATTGAGCAACAATACGATTTCCAGACACTAAAAGAAAAATTAATTACGGCACCAATATTAAATTACCCAAATTTTACTAAAGAATTTTTTGTAACCACCGACGCGTCCGATTACGCCATCGGAGCAATATTATTCCAAGGATGGATAGGCCAGGATCGTCCAATAGCCTATGCCAGCAGAGTATTAAATAAAGCAGAACGAAATTATAATACGACTGAGAAAGAGCTTCTAGCGATAGTATGGGGAGTTAAATATTATACCTTCCGATCGTATTTATACGGAACGAAATTTAAAATAATCACCGATCATCGACCATTAATTTGGCTATTCAGCGTTACAGATCCTGGATCTAGATTGATACAGTGGAGACTTAAGCTAGAAGAATATGATTACGAAATTATTCACAAGGCCGGCAAAGGAAATACAAACGCGGATGCACTAAGTACAAATTCGATCATTCTTGATTCACAGTTAAACACCGTCGCACACAACGAAGAGAGAAACGATGGCGACAAAAGAAAGGAAGAAATAAAATGAAAATATACTGCAGAAGAAAAGTGACAAATACTTTATGAATATCATGATGCGCCGACAGGGGGGCATCAAGGAGCACGAACTCTGAACCGAATTAAAATATTACATAATTGACGCGGTATAACGCGCGACGTGGAGGATTATATTAATAAATGCGAACTCTGTCAGAAAAATAAATTAAACCAAAAAACCAAACTGCCAATGGTCATTACCGACACGCCGAAAAAACCGTTCGAAAAATGTACGCTTGATATAACGGGACCACTATCCATTACGAACGCCGGAAACAAATATTATATATCTTAACTTTTCAAGATAATTTAACGAAATTTAGTAAAGCGATTCCGATAAAGAATCAAGAAGCAAATACGGCAAAAACCTTTGTCATCAAAATAGTTGCCGAACATGGGATTCCTGAAAAGATTTTAATTGATCAAGGCACGAATTTTATGAGTGAAATATTTAAAAATACATGCAAGTTGTTGAAGATCGAGAACATTCAAACAATAGCCTATCATCTCGAAAATAATGGAACATTAGAACGCTCACACAGAATTTTGGTAGAATATCTTCGACATTACATAAATGAGAACCAAACAGATTGAGCCTATGCAATATTTGCGTATAATACAACGCCACACATGACGACGGGATTCATACCATTTGAATTAATTTACGGACACCGGACGGAACTACCGACAGCCCTGACCAAACCGCTGAAGATAACTTATTCGTATGACAATTACGTACAAGAGTTACGAGAGAAGATCCGTGCAACAAACTAAGTAGCGAGAGAATGTGTAAAACAAGAAAAGATAAAATCAAAACAGTACTACGATCGAAACGCGAGGATGATAACATTTCAAATAGACGAACATATTCTATTGTACGATGAGACAGTTAGACGAGGACGCTCAATGAAATTAGAAGCGCAATGGATCGGATCGTACATAATTATCGAAAAACTGTCCGAAATAAATTATAAAATAAAAATGGGCTGCCGTACAATAACCGTGCATGCAAATCGAATGAAAGCATTCGCGGAAAACTAAAACTAATAAATAAAAAATAGAAATAAAAAAAGATTCACCAAAATAAAGTTCCGAGCGCCCTGAGAATATCCAAAAATAGAATAAAATAAAACTTGCGCACTACACACTACACACTAAAAGAATAAACTAGATTGCACTAAACACTACGAAACAAGCAAAAAATTAAAGTAACTATGGAAGGGTTAATGGAAGAATTAATTAAGAGAGAAGAGATTTTCGAATTCTTCCTCCTCCGGAAAATCAAATAACAAATCTTCATCAAAAACCGTAGCCTCCTCCGGAAAATCACTCTCAATGGGCCCGGGAAAAGTAGTAAAATGGGCAGACTCCGATGACCACGCAGGCTGAGGGGCATCATCGTCCGTTTCATCACAAAAAACACTCTCAGAAAAAATAAAAATGCAACCGATAATAAAAGACCCGTTAGAATTAACAAGATTAAGCACAAAAATAGATGAATTAATAAGCAATTAGATGAAGAGTCGAATGTGTTTCAAAACATACATTTCACCTACCCCGTTGGTTTTAGCGGAATATTAATAATTATAATTGTAAAGGAATAATAAATGTAATTATAAGAAAAAAGAAAGCAAAAAATGTAAATAAAAATAGCGAACTGCGTAGAAGAAACGAAAGATCACGATTTTAAAATTTTATAAATGTATTGAAAAATTGTAATGCGAAAAACTCTGTTTTTCTTTCCCGGTGAGAGAGGGGTTATAGCCCGAATTACTTCTTACATTATTTTTGCCATATTATATCTTATCTTCACGATCATTCTCGAATCTCGGAATAGTCGGTGCTACGGAAACGCCGACCGAAAATGCAAGCATGCAAAAGCAAATCCGCAAATTCCAAAGCAGAGCGCAAACGAGGAATTTGCGAGAGCGCGCCATTTTGATCATATATGATCCGATTTAGAATTATAACGCGACATTACTAGAATACTATAAAAACGGCCGCTAAATCACCGAGAGCGAGCAGTCACAATACGTAACAGAGCAGTTGTACTTCGTCACGGCCAGGCTCGTTATCAGGAATAACGAGATTCACACGAAACATTGTCAAGAAGTCGTACCAATAAATCAGCTACTTAACAAAAGTGAGTAATAATATTTGACCAGAAGAACCTTCTACTTACGATGTTACTCAGAGTTCTAACTCCTAAGGCTTGGCGAACCCGACTTTCCCTAATTACAATCTTGTAACCCAATCCGGGTTACAACAATGCATTTCTTTCTAAATTAGAAAAAGAGAAAAGAAAGATGGAACAAATAAAAAGAATTAATATATTTATTAGATTGTAATTATTAGATATATTGCTGTCCGTAATGTGTCCGTTTCGATACACGCGTAGTTATTATATTATTAGACTTATCCCTACGAATAAATCAGGCCGATAAGTCAGGGTCACTGCAGGATCCAGCGAACATTGATTCGCTAGATCCTAGTAATCCTGATGTATCAGTCTGATGATCCGCTGGGTCGATAAGATTAATAGTGACATCTCGTGACAGCCGTACAAAGATACAAAGGCGACGACGACGATAATGACAATGACGACGTTTCTTAAAGTAAAAGTTTCCAAATCGGACTTTGCGTAGCAATATCTCCGCTCGTAGGACAAGCAGAAAAATAAAAATACTTTTATTATACAAGTCGAACACAAGCTACCGATCAAGCCTACTTAGAACTTAATTGATTTAGCCGTTATTGAGATCCGATAATTTCGCATCTCGCCGACTCGTGTAAAGTTACGTGTTCTCGGTTGACTTGATACCCGAAACATTACCATGTGTCTCTTGATATATATATATATATATATGTGTGTGTGTGTGTGTATATTATATATGTAGGGCGGCGGTCACAATATATATATATATATATATATATATATATATATATATATATATATATATATATATTGTGACCGTAGCCTCTGAGGACAGTTTTTCATAACGTAAATTATTAAATGTTGGGCGCCAGGCACGAGCGCGTGCCACTTAATCATACCAGAAGGGAAAATCGCAAGCTTGATCGTGTACAACAAAGTTCAGATTTGTCACGAGCGCCAAGAACGCAATCACGCCCACCGTTGACACAGCGGCAAACGTACGATACCTCATCCGAATATTATTACTTGCTAATCAATAGTGATTGCTAAACTGCAATCGTGCATTTGTTTTGTGACCGTTTCATGTAAAGCAATTGCCAATTGGATTGCGCGGCTTTTACGCGGAAAACTGCCGCGCAATCCAAAAATATACTGCGAACGCATCTTACTACACTGCAAGGTCGCAGGGAGGAGGATAAAAACGGAAGACTGATGCAAGGAGGAGGACTTGTAAAGACTCTGTATTGCCGTCACGTCGGTCGCGGTCCGAATTAATAAGTGTAAAATACAGTTTAATAAAGTTTATTCAAAAGCAATGACAAGTGTCGTGAATTACACGAAGAACCTCAGCCAACCCTCGGTCCTTTTCCGAAACGACCTGCACAACAGATTCGCATACAATCCGGCAGCTCGATTTGATGAGGGAAGAGGTAGAGGGAAGAGTTTGCGGGACAGACGCGAGAAAGAAGGAATAAAAAATGATGCAACAAAAATTAACTAAGAGAACAATACGGATGCCTTTAATTTTGACTCGAATCATTACATTCCCTTATCTCAATTGTCCGCTGATGACGCGACATATTTTGAAGAGTCTCAAATCTCATAACAACAAAAAACCACACCAAAAACCTTTACACTAAACAAGTAATACGACGATGCGATATGTAACCCTCGGAAATACTCGGCAACGGGTATTCTCGGTACGACGCTTTCACCTGATGGCTCGAACTCACACAAAACACAGATTTTATTCGCAATATGTGATTTTATACAACCCGCAAACGACAGTTTATCTCATTTTTACAAACGTTGTAAAAATTTACAATTCGTGAGATTCGTGGTGTGATCGGATATCAAACGTGTACCCGAATACTTGTGGTATAGCGCATGGGTCTAACAAGGAAAGTATCCCCCGATTTTAATGAGCTTCGAGTATGTTAAAATATGGACAAAAATAAGAGACACATATTTTTTTTAATTTGCGTTCTCAAACGTTAAGGGAGTGAAATCATCCCTTGAAAAAATCGATTTTTTTTTCTTGAATAAATATCGTCCAAACCGTTAAAAATATAAAAAAAAATTTTACAGCTGCAAATGTACTTTACGACATATTCGAATTTTTCAAAAATGTTATATTTTTTAGTACCCCATCCCCTCCCCCTAATTTAAAAAAATTTTTTAATTTTTATGAGGACATGAATTTATGAGCATTTTATGCTGAATACAACGGTATATAATAAAGTTATTTTCCGAAATCGCATTTTTAGGAAATGAGCGAGAAATACTTCTACATACGCGCTCCATACGTATTCATCTCATAGCGCGTTGGCTGTGCGGGACAACAATAAAGGTGAATATGATGCAGTTTCTTAGTATTGTATTAGTGCAATAATTATTGAAACAAATAATTATTGCATTGATAATTATTGAATAATTATTGAATAATAATTATTGTTATAATTAAACAATAATTATTGAAATAAGAGCTTTTTATAATAATAATAATGAGAATAGTAATAATAATAATAATGATAGTAGGTTTTTTAAACGAAAATCAAATATTTTTGATGAGGTATTAGAAAAGGTACGAAGCACTTTGGATATTTAGAAACAAGTTACAAATAAAGAAATGAATTGTTATAAAATGAATGATTATAAAATATAATTTAGTTAATTTTATACAATATGGTTTATTTAATTTTGGTTGTATGGCAGCTATTGTAATGTTATGAATATATTTTATTGATCAACATTTATATTTTGTATCGTAATGTCTTATTATCGCAATGCTACGCAAGAAATATATTTGCTAAGGCATAGTTTTATTTGCATATATTATTATATACATGAGTATATACATGAGCATTGTTTGCATGAACATTAGTATAAAAAAATGCAAATCGCAGAGAATTGGCAGTTTTATAATTAATTTCATTCTCTAAAGTATTATCGATTGATATAAGTGAGAGATACGAACTTAATAAATGAATATGTACTTAAAACTTATGAAAGTTTTTATTGCTGTATTTATATTTTCATACATTTTTTATTTTATAAATTCTTCAAGTTGAAATTATAGTTATTTATTTTAATTAACTTAAGAAATTTTTTAATCAACAATTTATTAATTTTGATAATATTTTTTAAAGATTTTTAAACATAGTAATACATAATCTATACAGGGTGTCCCAAAACTCCCGCATTTGGAGTACACTACATGATTTTTTTATGCTAAAAGAAACAACTTTTTCCTTTAGTAAAATTGCATGCGACGAATAGTTTTTACAGTAAATCAAATTAAAAGTGACGAATGAGCGCGCGTATGTGCGTAGCGGTTCGGCGCGCGTTCTTTAGCCCGACGCGACCTGGGACTTAATTTTTGATGACTTCACGTACTGTATTGTTTAAAATATAATACAAGTTAACAAAATAAGTACTTGTATTCATCCTTTAACAATTTCATAAAAAAATTGTCTGATTTTGTAGCATTATCTGGAAATAAAAATAAATATAAATTATATGATGTATAATATGAACTGAGCATTCTATTATTTTAATTATTTTTTATTGTCGTATGTGTAATTGCATATGACAATAAGAAAATACTGAATTTAACGAATACTTATTAATTATGTGAGTAGGTAATCACGAAAAGTAAAAATTGATTTTTTTATAATAGTGTTTAAATAATTCGTTAAATTCAGTATATTTTTTTTATATTTTGATATATCATGAAAAATTAATATTAATATTATTATTAATTAATATTATTATTAATAAAAGGAAAGAGAGTTCAATGAATAAGCGAAAATAAAATGACGTGACAAAAACAAATTCGAGTAAACAATATTTATTATAAAAACAATAATTAATAGTGTCACCTTCAATATAAATTTGATATTGTACGTTTCGAATTCACGGAGTCTTCTTCAGCAATTTTTCTTAACAAAAATGATAAAAAACGAAGGGAAATTTTAAATGTATAAAAACTTATTCGTCTGACTGTTAACTCTTAATTTCACTTTTATAATTATTATATTCACATTTTTATAATCTTTTATTTATTAGCGCTTGAATCTAAATGTGGCGCATTCTATAATTTCACCATATGCAATTGCGCAATAATTAAAATAATAGAATGCTCAGTTCATACACTACATTATTTACATTTATTCTTATTTCCAGATAATGCTACGAAATCAACAATTTTTATATTTTATATTCTATTATTTTAATTATTTTTTATTGTCGTATGTGTAATTGTATATGACAATAAGAAAATACTGAATTTAACGAATACTTATTAATTATGTGAGTAGGTAATCACGAAAAGTAAAAATTGATTTTTTTATAATAGTGTTTAAATAATTAAAATATAAAAAATAATTAAAATAATAGAATGCTCAGTTCATACACTACATTATTTACATTTATTCTTATTTCCAGATAATGCTACGAAATCAACAATTTTTTTATTGAATCATTACGTTAAAGGATGAAAATATAATAATATTTGTTTTGTTAACTTTTATCATATTTTAAACAATATAATACGCGAAGTCGTCAAAGATTAGGTACCAGGCCGCGTCGGCCTGAGAAACGCGCGTTCATTCGTCATTTTTCTGATCCACTGTAAGAACTACTCGTTGCACGCAATTTTGCTAAAGGAAAAAGTTGTTTTACTTTTAACTTAAAAAATCAAGTGCGCTCCAAATGCGAGAGCTTTGGGACACCCTATATTACGATCGCTACCCTGAGTTTGTCGGTTTGTCAGTCTCGCGATCGGCGACCGTGCGGCACAAGTATGCTACACGTCCACTCTCCACGTCAAATAATTGACACATTACGACGGCACTTTCTTTGGTCCGCTAATTATTAACTCGATTTCGTTGGGCGCCAAGCACGCGATACGTGCCATGATAACGCGATCTTTTAACCGTATACGAGCCGAAATGCGGTACGCGGCAATAGAACGCATGGCTACTCAGTAATCATTAGGTAATCATAAGAGGGGTGTTGTTCGACAGTCAGGACGCCTGTTTAAGAGAGAGAGAGAGAGAGAGAGAGAGAGAGAGAGAGACCAATAAATAATTAACACCGGGTTGAATATCAAATAACAATTTTATTCGCGTTATTCTCAATACAGTCTCGTAACGAGTTTGCAACGCGGCACGCGACTGACCCGAATATCATGCAAAATACACAGTAATGATCGGCAGTCTCTAGAAATTTCCGGCAACAATATTTGTGGCAACTCGACAACGATTATCTTACTCGAAATTCGCTACAATAAGCTCACGATCGGCAATCTTCAACGGGGCTGGCTATGTCAAAACAAATATCAAGTATGCAAGTGTTATCGAACGCAAATAAAGCAGCAATAAATACACGATAAAGTAATCCTCAGCTCGAGTAATAGCACGCGCGATTGGAAATACACGGTAGTATAGGTTCGCGCCGGCCTGAATCAGAAACAAGATAACGCCACAAGACAAAGACAGGAGTGATATTACAAGATTATTAAGAACAATAATACTATGAGATTAAGCGATACTACACCAACAACGCAATTATAGATAGCAACAATTAATAGACTTTCAACTGAAACATCGCTTTGCGACATAACAATTCAGCGCTCGCGCAAGCAGCAAGGAAAAATATAATGCACGATTAACACGTTAAGCGCCGAGCCTACTTTATTTTTGTTTCCGTTTACGCCGCGCGCCGCAAGTAAGGTTGCGATAAGATACCTAAAAAGAATACATATACAGATGTCGCGTCAGAAGATGAGCTCTGGAAAGAATGCGAATTTGATTGATTGATTGGAGAAAAAAGAAGTGTGCCTTTTTTTATACGTATTTTCGAATATTAACTGAACCAATTACATATCGAAATCAGAGCGCGACAACACAATCTAACAAAACATTTATTGTCAGTCACCGATGACTGACGTAACTTGAACGGAAAGTTTATTGTCAGTCACCGGTGACTGACGTGGCACTTAATGTGTTAATACCATAAACATTAATACAATAAACGAAAAGACGTTAACAAATGTGACTTATCGTGGCCGCTGGGGAGGGAAGGGACGCTGTTCGAACTTTCTTCTGGACGGGCGGCCGACACGACCGTCGCAGGCACCGGCACTTCTTTTGTAACACACTAATTCTTACTTACTTATTTCGTGATACCGACATTCACGCACCTGCCGCTAATGATACGAGGGAATTAATGGCTTTACAAAGGAGTATCCTCGATTCACTAACTACGCAATTTATTCCTTCTCAGCAGCTTGACAAAGTTGGGGATCCATGTCCTCTTTCTTTGCGCGCACCACGAAAAGTGATTTTTCGCGCTCTCACGGGATACGTAGGCGATCGCTTCCCCTCTCCCGCGATCTTTGGATCCTTTTGGTATTAGTCGAAAATCGACTAATCGCGTGGTTCTAATCGGCCGCGTATCCTGTAGGTCCTCGCGGGAAACTTAAATGCGGTAGCATTTGCGGCAACGTCTCTTAGCTTCTTTGGTCCTTTTCGGCCGAGATTCTTATACTTCTTTATGTCTGATCGGCATCCTCGACTTCCGTTCCATCTCAGAGCTTCGCCGGGACATTCCGTGCCCGGGGTCCCCATGTTCTATTTCGTGGGGTGGCGCCTTCCCCGTAATGACTCTGTTCGTTTCCCGATCGGCAACAGCAATTTTTAAGCTGCAAAGAGAGATATATTTAACAGCAGCATATCTATTCCCCTTATTGCGGATGCGAGAAGGATAATACGACATCGCACGTCCCATCGAATCTGCGTCGCTCCTCTCCTAGCCGTTCCTCTTTCATCCTCGTCCCCGTTTCGTTGGTCCTTATTAGTCGAAGAGCGCGTTACACATAAGGAGGAAACAGCCGCCAACTTCGCTCGCCTAAAAAAGATTAGGCGCGACTGCGGGGCCGATGGTCAAATAAACGATTGTCCATTCTCCTCTTCCACCGGAGAACACAGATCCGAGACAACTTTCCCCCGCGGTCGGGGCCTACGCCTCTTGTTATCGTGGCTACAAAGCGTCACAATATGTACATATGTATGTATGTATATAATTAATAAAAAAATTATGAAGCAATTATTGAAGTTCTCTATTCGTAATGTTTCCAAAAAGAATTTTTTTTATAATAAATAATTTAATGTTCTTCACTAAATTAATACGTGTCTTAATTAGTCCTTTATTAAAGTTTTCTGATGTCGCCGATATGTGTAAACGGTAGCATACTATGCATGCGACAAGAAATCGTACTAGCTTAGTATGCTGTCATTTATACACATCGTTGATATGAAGATAACCTGAAAGAATAAAATTAAAACAAAATGAAAAAATTAAAAAGGATTAGAAATTGAAAGAAACAAAATTAGAAAACAAAAAAAATAGAAAATATTTCAGTAATCAGCAAAATTAAAGATTAATAAAAATGCAAAATAAACCATCCTTAATAAAAAATTCATTAAAAATTTATTCCTTTTAGAAAAGAAGATTCGCTACTGCCTGAAGTAAATTATATTAAATATAAACTATATAATAATAAATTAAAGATCGAAAAGTCAAAGATTAATAAAACCATAAAATAAAAGAAATAAAATAAAAAAGATTAAAAATTGAAACAATAAGAGAATTAAAATGAAAAAGTAAAAATTTAAATAAGAATTAAAAATTAAAAACCAAAAATATTAAAAAATGATAGACTATAATATAAAAAATATATGCAGAGAGACTGCAGAATGACCGTGAAATTATATAACATTCATATCTCGCGCCGAGGGCTTCATCGCCTCCACCGCGTAGTAGCGAAAATTGCAACCATAGCTCATACAGAGGGCGACGACAACAATAATGATGATAATGATGACGTTTCATAAATTCTAGGTATCGGACTTTGGATTGTAATATCTCCGCTCATACGACACGGAGAGGAAAACTAAAAACACTTTTGTTATATAATTCGAACCTAAGCTATCGCCGGTTCAGTCGTTACTGAGATTTGATAATCTTGATTGTCAGGAATTCATTGACTCGCGTAAAGAGACACGGTCGGTTTCGCGCTCGTAAAGCGTTGGCGCTCATATTTGGCGACGAACCACGACCGTGTCTCCCGATAGGTCACGAGGGATAAAAGGCACAAAATCAAACCCTCAGTACGCTTCTCGCTTTTCGAACTGCGCTCTCTGAGCCTCGGTAGAAGTAAAAGAGTATTCCATGGGCCTCTTAGGCTTATTCTACAATGCGTCGTGTGTTGGTGTGGACCATAGGCCGTAAAAATGGAAACCAATCACAATCAGTATTCTCCTCACATTCGACTGTGATTGACTAATTCTTGTAGCTTGCGACTTGCGACACCGACATGTTGTAGCGACGTGTTGTAGAACAAGTCTTAAAGAAGCCAAATGGCACTTTTCAGAGCCTGTTATAACTCTTTTGAATGATAGAGAGAGAGAGAGCTCCCTGGGCCTCTATACAAATGGTTCTTCACAGAGCCATGTCGGTATAGCCTCTCCGTGGTAGAGTTTATTCTGCCGCGGAAACACAGAAACACCCAAGGTTTTCATCGATCGCGATTATCACTTCAGCGACCCGGAAAAACTAACCTTTACAAAGGTGTCTCTTTACTCCCATAGAGACTGATACCGATTGAGTTCCACACACTACGAGAACGATGACAGCAATGCAGTGTGTACAGCTTGTTTCCATAAGCCATTAATAATCGTCGCGACTACACAGACGAGTCCGGCACCCATCAGTCCGGCTCTGTCACGGCCTACGTTAATATCACACAAGGATCCGGTGACATCAAAATCCTGTCCACACATCCCTGGCCGACGAAAGAGGCGACGCATGAGCAGGAAGTCGAGGCTCTCATGAAGGAGTTATTCAGGAGCGATTCGTCGTCGTGATCCAAGGCTTCCCGTGATCATAGATCCGCAGCCGAGAATAATAAATAAACTCAAAAATAAACCCAAGGCTGACATTATCACTACAGAGTATATACAGGGTGTCCCAAAACTCCCGCATTTGGAGTATACTACGTGATTCTTTATGCTAAAAGAAATAACTCTTTTTCTTTAGCAAAATTGCGTGCGACAAGTAGTTTAAAGTATAATACAAGTTAACAAAATAAGTAATGTTGTTTTCAGCTTTTATGTAACAATTCAATAAAAAAAATGGTCTGATTTCGTAGCATTATCTGGAAATAAAAATAAATGTAAATTATATGGTGTATGAACTGAGCATTAATTATTTTAATTATTTTTTTGTCGTATGCGCAATTGCATATGACAATAAAAAAAATGCTGAATTTTACGAATACTTATTAATTATGTGAGTACGTAATCACGAAAAGTAAAAAAATTGATTTTTTTATAATAGTGTTTAAAGATAAAATATTTAAATTTAAGATGTTTTGAAAAAGTTGATTCTCTCTTTATTTTCTCAGAAAAAATTAACAAAAGATATTTATCTTTATAATATTACAATAATTATAAAATTTTAATAACGATTGTACCAATATCTTGAAATTATTTTTCATATATTTCGTAAATGTGTAAAATTATTTCTAATATCTTGTATCAAAGAAGTTAAAAAAAATTATAAAAGGTTAAAATTATTTAAATAAGAAAAGTATGGAAAATTATATTTGATAAAATATAATTTTAATAATTTTGATAATTATGATCTAGATGTTAATAATTGTTTTAAATGTAAATAATTGTTTTAAAAATATGTCAAAAATATTATAAAAATATTTTAAATATCTTGAAATAACCGTAAAACCGTTAAAGTATTATACATGTTGCATATATGCTCTGCAAAAAATTTTTCTTCATAAAAAACAATTTGATTAAATTATTTATAATTGTTAAAAAGTTCAAAAGTTCAATTTCTCATTATTAAGCGTTATATATTCCGTTAAAAGAAAACATTCTATTGATTACGGTTGAAACAATAAAGTAGAAAACACAATTCGTAAGCATTTGTACTGAGATATTCGTAAGTTTTAATAATAATAGTTGTACCCTGAAAAGAGCTGATTAAAAGTTTAAATTTATAAAAGATGTTCGAAGTGCAATCCTCTTATTTGTATGGCATTGACTCTGTGAATAAAACTATCTTGTGTAAGCTGGAGAATTTCCGGCATGATTCGACGTATATGTAATAGCAAATTTTCCAAAATAAAAAATAATTAAAAAATAAATAAAACGAAAAAAAGAAATTAAAGAATAATTAATAAAAAATTTAACGAAATCTAAATAATTCGTTAAATTCAGTATTTTTTTTATTGTTATATGCAATTGCGCAATAATTAAAATAATAGAATGCTTAGTTCATATACCATATTATTTACATTCATTTTTATTTCGAGATAATGCCACAAAATCAGACAATTTTTTTATGAAATTGTTAAAGGATGAAAACAATACTTATTTTGTTAACTTTTATCATATTTTAAACAATATAGTACGTGAAGTCGTCAAAGATTATGTATCAGGCCGCGCCGGCCTGAGGCCCTGACCGCTACGCACATACGCGCGCTTATTCGTCACTTTTAATTTGATTTAATTGTAAAAACTACTTGTCGCACGCAATTTTGCTAAAGGAAAAAGTTGTTTTTTTTAGCATAAAAAATCACGTAGTGTACTCTAAATGCGGGAATTTTAGGACACTCTATATATATAGATATTTTAGCCGAGATAAATGTAGTATATAGATTACGACTCCAATCTGTGGAAACCTTTCACCTTTCTTCCACAATATAAACACTGAGGGACTAGTATCGAAACGAAATATAAGGAAGCTTTAAACGATTAAATGAAAATATTTACGACAAAAAAATACTTAGAAACTCAAACCACTCTTATAACTAAACTCTGTTTATAATAAAATGTTGCTTCTAATAAAATTCTTATGTAATTTACTCACATCTAACATATATTATAACATGTGGAATTATATTTTGATTGGTGTTGGCGGTAATATGCTTTTTTTTAAATTGTTGTATTCATACCAATGCATGACTGCATATGCCAAAGTTATATAGTGCCCATCGTCTCTGTTATATTGTATATAGTTTACTACCCTTATCAAAATATAATTGGTGTCAGTATAATAATTTTTGCGATGGAATGCAAATCGTGTTTTATATCTGACTTAATATATGTATGACCTGTAAATAAAGAAGTATCTATTATTATGTGTTTACCATAAGTCACACTAGTTTCCACTAATGCACTACTTACGACATAGATTCTAAATTTCTTATATCGTCGAGCACGTTGCATATGTGCCAAACCTTCTAAAAATATGCCTATATTTATATGACATCTTATCATTTGACGCGAATGCATATCATCACAAGAACAAGATCTGATGAACGTGCAACTAGGTTCATTTGTAATTAGATATTCGGTTAAATGAGCAGCATTGCAATTAGCGTTTAATCTTTTTATTCCACACGTATAATTTATAATTTTGCCTGAAAAAAAGTGGTAAATCTTGTAAGATAAAAGCTCGTCCGTCGTAATGTTGAGAGCACTTTTTCTTTTTCTAGAATGGATCATGTCAATTGAAAAATGCCCTGAAATGCCTCAATTGCATTCCGATATGTTACATGCGCTTCAATTCCATTGGCAACGAGCTGTAAAATCGAATCAAAAACGTATGTTTCTTGCACAGTCATTACTGTCTGCCCTTGTTTGATCGGTTTGCATCTATTATCATTAATAAGGTGTTGTAGCTCGAATTACTCCTTATATTATTTTTGCCATATTATATCTTATTCTCAAGATCATTCTCGAATCTCGGAATAGCCGGCCGGAAATGCAAGCATGCAAAAGCAAGTCCGCAAATTCCAAAGCAGAGCGCGAACGCGCAGAAGAATTTGCGAGAGTGCGCCGTTTTGACCATATATAGTCTGATTTAGAATTATAAGACGACACTACTAGAATATTATAAAAACGGTCGCTAAATCATCGAGAGCGGGCAGTCACAATACGTAACAGGGCAGTTGTACTTCGTCACGGCCAGTCGTTATCAGTAATAGCGAGATTCACACGAAACATTGTCAAGAAGTACCAATAAATCAGCTACTTAACAAAAGTGAATAATATTTGGCCAGAAGAATCTTCCATCTACGATCCTGCTCGGAGTTCTAACTCCTAAGGCTCAGCGAACCCGACTTTCTCTAATTACAATCTTGTAACCCAATCCGGGCTACAACAAAGGAAAAGTAAATTAAACGACTTACTATTTTTTAAATAGTCCCATTCTGGACATTTCGAGATAAGATGGTTTAAGACGTTTTATAGGTATAGATTTGGGCAGTTCTTATAAACAATCAGTAATGTTATCTGAATTTATTAAACCGTGCCTATTTTCACGAATATTCTAAACGTTCTATTCTCATTTGTATTAAATTCGTTTGTCAAGTTTACTTTAGAAACTTTGTCTAAAGTATATGTAGTTTTATTATTTTTTATCGAAATATTCGATATATCGTCTGTTATATTACCTTTTATATTTTCGAAAGAATTTTCAAAAAATTTTAAATTTTCATCTTTATTATCATCGAATTTACTTTCATCCATATTAATTATAGAAGATTTGTCATTACTTGTATCGACTTTCATTGGATTATATATCTTGTTTGTTTATTCGATTGCAGTGATGCATCTTTTATCGCAATGTCATTTTCATTAGAAGTTAAAGTAATTTTTGCATCAAGAAAATCTGAATGTTGAACAATAAATTTGTCCTTTCTTATTAGAAGTTGGCCTTTGAAATCTCGATGTTTCAAATCGCAAAATTCCGCTTCAATTGAGAAAGATGCAATATCGCTCAATCTTTTGAAATATGAGCGCATTATACTCGTATTGGTAGATATAGTAATAAATGTGTTTTAGTCTGTTTTACGAATTCGGGAATATAACACGTATTTATAATATTACCATCTTCTGATTCGTTAGCGATTCTTTTCACAGCATCTAAAACAGAATTACTTCATTCTATCTAATCGGCATTATCAGAGTTTATTTTTATATCATTGGTGAAGGATTTAGTTTCTTGTATCTCATCGCTATCATCATTTATAATGATTTCTATTTTATTATTCACATTACCTTTTATAATATTATTTAAACATTGCATACGTATGTCTGATATCAATTGCTTCCTATCTAGCATGCAACCTATAGTTTTACTTAGTGCTACGCCTAATAACGATCCTATCAGATATTGTACATCTTTAAAAGAATCCATTAGATATACCTGATGCAACGGAGATTAAATACCCGCACATCTTTTCTTTCCCTTTTAAACATCTTCATTTTGTCACCATTTTAATCAGATGGCTGACATCTAGTCTAATGTAGCAATTTGGAAGCGTATTAATATTTCTTAAAATTATAGTGTCATAACATTTTTGCAAATAATCTCGAAAGTCAACGCATTTTGTAAAAACATCCGAGACAGCGATCAGAAGAGCCCGAAATTAGTTACTACCGTGCGCGGTATAGGAACATTTCTTGCAACTATATTGCGTAAAAAGAAGGAAATCATTAAAGCCCTGTGATCGGCTGATATCATTTGAAATATTGGCACACTGTCATCTTTACTAACTAAAAAGCATGGGTATAAAAATATCGGCGACTCTTGCGATAATTCGCGTTTTATACAAATATTATTAAACCACACGTAGCGTCAAAAAAGCGTGGTTAAAAATGCTTCTGGATCTTTTTTATATCGTGCTACGTATAAAAGTTATTGTTCAGGAATTCAGTACATACAGTAAAAAGGCAACAAATTAATATTGACAATTGATCCAGTGTATTTATTGCATTTTGCATTATTTAATAAATTTAACACAAGATTACTAAATATTAGATCATATTGGTTTAATAATCTCTGCTCTTTTGCTTTACACAAAACAGCGGAGGAAGGAGGACTTTTATCTCCGAACTCCTTCAAACGTTTGGCTTCTTCTCGGCGATAAATTATAGCCTTTTTGCATTTGATAATCGCATCCACTGCTATCGCACGTCGATTTCCTTTGAGGTATCTTTTCTTGCTGTGTCTCGTAAAACATATATTTTTTGCTACACATTTAAAAATAATGTTTGTATTTTCGCTTGGCATTTTGAGTAACGTGCATTCGATGGTCGCTGCATATTCGTTACAATTACCTCGAAAAAATGTATAATGGCGCGCTACATTATTGAGATGAACATTGTGCTTTTTGAATTTAAAGACGCAATCAAACTTATACCCCAATTTCTATACAATAACATCAGTCCAGCCTGATTGCATAACCCAATAAAGGCGCTTATTACATATCTTTTGTACGGATTTTATTGTCTGCCATTTTTCTATAGATATAAGTAAATTAAATGTTTTAGAATGTAACAAATTGGTTGACGCATCACATGTATTCATATTATTTTCGGAATTGTAAGTAATGTTGAGATTCTTTTCATCATTCGATTCCTAAATCGCTTCATCACTTGATTTCTAAATGTTTTAATGTCTTTAATTACGTTGGCCAGGCGTCCGTGGACGGGATTTTGGTATCACCGGATCTTTGTGTGATATTAGCGTAAGCCATGGCGGAGTCGGAAGCCGGACTGGTGATGGGTGTCATAGGCTCGTCTGTGTAGTCACGTCAATTGTTGATACGGCTTACGAAAACAAGCACACACTGCGTTGCCGTTGTCGTCCTCGTAGTGCGAGAGAATTCAATCGGTATTAGTCTCCATGGGAGTAGAGAGACATCTTTGTCGAGGTTAGTTTCTCCGGGTCGCTGAAGTGATGATCGCGACCGATGGGGTCTCTGTTGGGAGTCTCTGTGCTTCCGCGGCGAGTAAACTCTATCACGGAGAAGCTATACCGACATGGTTCTGAGAAGAGCCGTTTGTATAGAAGCCCAAGGATCTCTCTCTATAGTTTGATATCGAGGCTCAGTGAGCTCTCTCTCTCTCTCTCTACCATTCAAAAGGGTTATAATAGGTTTTGAAAAAAGCCGTTTGACTTCTCAAGACTTGTTCTACAACACGTCGCATGTCGGTGTCGCAAGCTGCAAGCCACAAGAATTGACTAATCACAGTTGAATGTGGGGAGAATACTTAATTGTGATTAGCTCCCATTCTTACGATCTACGGTCCACGACCGCAGATCATAAGAATGGGAGCTAATCACTAACACACGACGCATTGTAGAATAGATCTAAAAGGAGCACATTCTTTTATTTCTTCGGCGGCCCAAAAAGCACAGTTCGAAAAGCGAAAAGCGTGCTGAGGATTTGATTCCGTACCCTTTATATATTCTTCATGGCTTATTCTTACTTACGAGAAAGTGCTTCCCTTCTGCTCCGCCTGCAACAGTGGCGCCGCGCACTACCTATACTGGGTGTGCGCTTTGTATACCGTGCTTGTAGCGGTTCGCTGGGCGTGCCGCCACAATATATTATGTATAACATTTATTATAAAGAGTTTAATTATAAGAATGTTTTGATAGTTTCTAATTGTAAGCATTTTTTCATCATAAATATCTTCATTATCGTTTAAATCTTCCTTATATTTCGTTTCGATACTAATTCTTATTACTCTAATTCTTATCTATTCTCTAAATGTTTATATATTGCATATAACATTTATAAACAAAGTTATTTTTATAAACAGAGTTTAATTATGTTGGAAATTGCCCTAAGTAAATCACACCTGAGTGCATGACGCGGAACACGCGAAGCGCGCGTGACAATCAGCGGCGATTAATTACTCTAAATCATCCGATTTTTAAAGGGCATTGTTTCGCAATCGACAGAATGTACATGTAAGCTATCGATTAATTGAAAATCACATGATTCGTCAGTCTAAGATACGCGCACTTGTCACCGAGAATGATCGCAATCGACGAAGCAGCATGTAATTCGTCAAGTTCAATCAGGGTGCAAGAGCTTGCGAACATTCTTTCAACACGTTGCGGACATTCTCTCATCACGTGATCACGCAATTCGAAGGAGCCGCATAAACGAGTGTATGTAAATGGACTGGCGAACTGGTATTCTCTTTTCTCTAAGTGTACATGACCATCGAATTCTACATTCTGTACATCTCATTGTAAAACTTTGATTCATTAAACTACTGACCTGTCTTACCTGTGACCTGTCTCTAAGAAATTTCGTAATTCTATCACCGGATCTTCAGTCGAGGGTCGTTCCAGCGAACGGCGTCTCAATTCCGCATAAATTATAAGAGTGTTTTGACAGTTTCTAGTATTTTCAGTCAAGTATTTTTTCATCATAAATATTTTCATTATCATTTAAAGCTTTCTTATATTTCGTTTTAATACTAGTTCTTAAATGTTTATATGTTACATATAACATTTATTATAAACAGAGCTTAATTATAAGAGTGTTTTGATAGTTTCTGAGTATTTTTTCATCATAAATATTTTCATTATCGTTTAAAGCTTCCTTATATTTCGTTTTGATATTAGTTCTTAAGTATTTATATGTTACATATTACATGTTTACTTAATTTCATACTATTACAATGCATGTAATATACTAATATACTAATATACTAATATCTACTTCAAATAATATACTATATACTAATATCTACTTCAAATAATATAGTATATACTAATATCTACTTCAAATAATATTTCGTAATATTTATCTATTACATTAAAACTATACTCATTACAATATTAAATTACTCTATTGTATATTAGGTATATTGTATACTCATACTGTACATTCAATCCATCAGTTAAGTAAGAATCAAGATTTTATCAACAAAACTAAAAAAAAATACAAAATAAAATAAAAAAAAATAAAATAAATAAAACTATAAAATAAAAACTAAAAAATTAAAATAAAATTAAAAACTAAAAAATCAAATAATACGTTACTTCCATAAAAATTAATAATCATCCTTTTATTTTTAAATCCAAGGGGCTGTTAAATTAAAATAAACAAATTTATGTTGATTTTATTTTTCATCTATCATTCATTAATTCCTAATTTTCTTAAGCATAATTTTCGTCAAGAAATTTCTTTAGTATTTGTTTAGTTTTTCCGGAAAGATGATATATTTCTTTTCAAATTAACTATTTTTAGTTCCAGTAGTGGCCGGATAAAAAATTTATTTAAAAATACTTAGAGGCTGGAACTTTGGACGAAACATATATAAATGTATGATGGAACTATTACAGAACTATCGAAAAACGCCGAAAAGTCGGCTGAAATTCTTAATAAGGTGGTACTCTAAGGCTTACTCTTGTGGTGCGGTGCCAGCGGTCGAATTAAAACTTTATTTAAAAATAAATAATTATTTAAAAATACTTAGAGACCGGAACTCTTTCTAAAACTTTTCAGGAACTGTAGAACTCATCGAGATCTATAAGATTAGGCCGTTAAAATGATCTTTTTCGAAGGTTGCGAGAAGTTGGCACCTCATATTTTCAAAGTGTCATTTTTTTAACTATTTCGACGGAACTATTGTTGTAATCTATCAGGAACTGTAGAATTGTTGCGGGTGCAAATAGAAGTTCCATTAAAACTTGTGGTGCAAAAAGATGAGGTGCCAACTTCACAGAGACGTGATTAGCGTGGTTTCCTAACAAGGGAAAACATGAAAATTTGAAAGTGTGTCAAATAGCATTGATGATTCGTTTGATTAAAGCTTCTAATAAATTTCATAATAGGTTATAAAATGATTTGTTAGAATGTTGGTTTTAGGCCTTATTTGTTTAGAGTGAAGAAAAATGTTTAAAATTTTTTAATAAATATCAATAGATATCAATTGTAACAAAGCATCCTTCAGCTTCTAAATTATATTCTCTCGACTGAACATCCCTCGAGGATCGCCGGTCACCGGGCGGAATGCGATACAAAGTCGCAGACTGGTGCTTGCGCCACATTTTTAATCTTTAATACAAAAGATTCTCCGAAACAGTTCGGAGAATTCACAAATAAGTTCAACGTATTCACGATTGTTTTCGCGAAATGCGTTTACGCGCCGCGTCAAATATCGATTGTCGTTATTAACAGGACCCTCGTAGTAGCACCTTTATCATTTGTTGTCATCATGCCTGGGCGCGCGAAATGTCAGCTCTATGATTAGTCAACTTGAATTGCTAATAACTTAAAAACTATTATAGCCTCAATATTTTCGTATTAGAATTTTTGTTTTATTTTTAACTCAGGAATATCTCATAAGATCTCATATCTCTCATTTTTTTCCTTGACATTTAGCGAAAACTCGTATTACAGCTGTTAATAAGGCCTATGAATCACATGTAACTTCTTTTGATATTTTTGCAGCCATTTCATAAGCCAGAAAGAGATTGCATTTATTGTTTGGCTTTTAGGTACCATTCGTTGTAACAAAATTTTTATATTTCATTGAATTTAAAACACATGCATATAAAAAAATGTCTTGATTTATTATTATTAGATCTACTAAGTTTCATTATTATACTACCACTTGAATGAATAGCAATTGAAGAATAATTACGTAGCTCTGTATACAACAATTTGATAGCTTGAGCAATAATGGATGAAGAAAGGATTTAACCCTAAATTACGTATCATATTTTTACATACAGTTTCCTGTGCTGTTAAAAATGATTTAATTGAATCTTTATCGCAGCATAAATATAGATTACACTCTTATTTAACATTTCTTATCATTTTTGCTTGATATAAATGTGATGGTTCTGGATCATTAATTGTCATTAATTCTTGTGCCCGTTCAGTTCTTCTATATTTTTGCAATTAAATGTCTATCCCACAGTAGTTTATCTAATCTCTCAGAATTTCACAGAAATCTTTTTTCACATATAGCAGTTCCGTTTCACATATAGTTCGTTCCTTTCGTTCACAAGCCATAATGCTATCGCTTTCAAGATTTAAATTATAAATAATACCATTAGTAACTAATCTACGATTGCATTTTTCTAGAAATATAACAGAATTGTTGTAAATTGATCTGTCGGTCTAACAATCAGTCTGTCGATCAGTCGAACGTGCGTGCATGAGTGTGCATGTGAATGTGGGTGTAGGTTTCTCTCTCTCTCTCCCCCCTCTCCCTCCCACCCTTCCCCCATTCCTCCCTCCCGCGCGCGCGCGTCTGTATGTGTACGTAACAATAAAAAAAACTGTGTCGCAATAAAAAATTTAGAAGCGCGATAACTGCCTATAGTATAATGGTAATAACGAAGCAACATGAAGATATGGATCCATTGAGGACGTGTCAACAGTTAGCTTTTACCAGAGAACATTTTGACGTTTATAAGATATCTTAAAAGCGCCCTAAAAATTTTAAGATTTTTTAGATTTTTTAAACCATCTTAAAATTTTAATAAATCTCGTCTTAAAATTTTGAATGAAACTAGCAACTGTTTCAGAAAATACTGTCTAAATTAGTTAATGAGATCAAGATTTGTAGGTGTATATATAAAAGGAATGCTCTAATGATATATGGCTTTCCTTGAAATATTATATGAAATTTTAGAACATAATGACATCTGTTAGTTGTGTCTTTTAGATCTTAAAAAAGACATTCGCTAACTGTCTGATAAAAGACAGAAGACTTGACTAAAAAATGTTTTTATGACGTCTGTTAGTCTTTAAGGCATCATAAAAAGGATGTTCACTAAACATCTGAAAGGATATAAGACTTCGTTTTTATGACGTCTTTTTTTAAAATCTTAAAAATGTCTCTTTTAAAACATCCAGCAAATGTCTTTCAAACATTTTTCTACTTTTAAAATTTTCATGCAAAAATCCTCTTAAAGATATACTCTCTTAAGGATACAAACAAATGGAAAGTGATAGAAACGATATTTACTTAGATTTTAAAAATTGTTAGCATTTTAAAAATTGTAATATCTTAAAGTGAAAGGCTGGAATTTTTTCAATCTTTTATAATTTTTAACTCTGAGAAACAGAAAATGAAAGTAGTATAAACCAAGTTTTATAACGCATATTTAAAAAAAATTTTTGCTAAAATCGGATATCATGTTTACATAGACTCTCTTTCTTTCTCTCTCTCTCTCTCTCTCTCTCTCTCTCTCTCTCTCTCTCTCTCTCTCTCTCTCTACATTGTTCCAATTCCCAATCAACTTTCAACGATCTCAAAGCTCGAAGAACTGCAATCAAATCATCATTTGCAAACCATCGTAGTGAAAACATCTAGCGCTGATAATTCTCATATAATTTCAAAGTATCGTTTAACAGCGATACTTAGCTACAAAACATGCTTGCTTTAGTTCTATTATCATGTCAACAATACAACATGCCGCTGCTGGCCCAGGAATGTCAGATTCTGCAACGTAACTGCATTCCACACATGCGAGTGGCCAGTGTACGTGAGTGCACCCTATTTCGCTAAAATAGGACCATAAAAGAAGACAGACATAAACTCTACCATCTTTTTCTTTTTCTAACCCTAGCTGTAGCGTACGCAACCAGTCGTGAAATTTATGTTAGTTGTATGTTAGTTGTATTTATCATATCTCGCTATCTTATTCCGTATATCTTACATTCAGGTATCAAAATAATAAATTAAGAAATGATTAAACGGAGAAAGACAACACAGACCTTCTCTCTCATAAACCGACGCATTGAAACATGCCCACGAGTCGAATGCACTGCTTATTTCGAGATCTAGATCAATATTAAGGAAAGATGTTGCATCATCTCGCAGAGACGTACATTCATTAGTCCGTTTTTAGATCAAGAAAATTAATTTTTATTATCAGGAAAAGGACTCTGTGCGATCTTTACAACATTTCTATTTAATTTAAATATTTGTTTAAATTATATATTTCATATATATTTATTTTATACATTACATATTTTGTGACCGTCGCCCCTGAGATCGGTCGTGGAATCATACCCAACAGTGGATTGGGCGCCAGGTACGAGCACGTGCCACTCACTCACAATAAAAGATCGCAACAATTATTTTACGCCATGTAATCACACCTCGCGGGCGCGAACGATGATCCGGCAGCTCAGCTCATAGGCGGTAGAGGAGGGAGTTCACGGGACAGGGCGAGAGAGAGAGAGGGAATCACAGATCCAGAACGTAACATTAATTAATTATTATGACAAAGAGTCTTTAATCTGGGATCGAATGAGTACTCTAAATCGCATCAATCATTTCAGTGTTTCGTAACATTCCAAAAACAAATATATCTCACATATCTTAAGATCGGAGAGATCGGCGCGGAGTCATACAGGGAAAATTATACGTGGATTAGAGTAGTAACAACGATAACAATGAAGCGTTATACGACTCGATTTTACATGCGGCAACCATTCTCAGAGTTTAATGCTTTCGCTTGCGACATTCAAGCGCATCTTAAACATTCTAAATTTTTAATCAATCACCGAAAACGGTACTTAAATCAATCTATGTCATCTCGTCTTAGCGATACAATTCTACACGCGGCAATGATACAAACGCGAGTTAGTATGCAGTCAAATCTATACTTTCCGTGTAGTAACAAAAGAGAGAGAAACACTACGCAAAACGCGGAAATCTGGAACGCTGGAAATCGACAAGAGCAACACGCCGGTCAGCCCACCGAGAAGCGAAATTATAATACTAAAAATGTACTATGATCGTGGCGGGAAAACGGTTTTCCTCGCGAAGTTCGGTGGCCCGCGTGATCTCCATCGGCGAAAGTAACGATTTTACAAAAAGAACCCTTTAGTTCGCCTCACCGAACGACGGCAACCCTCTCCTTACGGTCCTGTTTCTCGACAACTCTCCATCGTCCTCTCATTCTCTCCTCTTGATGGTTCCTGCGTCCGCCACTCGCCACTACACACGGAAAAGTGTCTCCTCTTCCGCTCAGCCACACGGCTCGGTTGTTATCTCTCTCCTTTTCGCGAATTAACGCCGCGGCGCGATCGGCCAATAAATCAATTACTCAGGCGCGGGCCCTAGATAGCCCGCGATCCGCTGACTCTGCGAGAAATTCAAAAGGGCGTTTCCTTACTCTGGGCTCTTTGGTCAATTGTCTCTATCTTCGGGACCTCCTGCAGCTTTGCGTGGATGGTCGTCTCCCGTTTTGTCGTCCTCTTGTCCCCGCATGATAATGGTCGGCTTCCTAGTCCGCTATAAGAAGAAATTACTGCAGCAATGGTCGATTTTTGATAATAGATTGTATAATTTAATGGGGGGGGTACAACCTGTCTCGTTCCTGTATCCCGTGGCGGCATCCTTCTCCGAATCCGGCTGAAGTGGGTCGTTGGGAGACGTTTTGTCTTACACTCGCTAGCCGTAAGTTTTGCCGCAATATAATCGCAATTAGCTAAATGAGAAGCAAATTATAATAAAAGCGGAAGCAAACAGGGAAAACTCGCGAGAGATCGTAAGTAGCTAGTGCCACTTCGAGTTCCTCCGACTCTCTCTTTCTCTCTTTTTCAAAAGGAGCGGACGCAGAATCCACTAGTCCTCTGGATCGGAGCAAAATGCTCCTTGTGACGGACGATCACAGGACGCCATAACTTATTTAATTAATAATTTATTTAATTAATAAATATAAGAAGAGATGTACGAGTAGCGAGATACGTCTAACATAATCTCATTTACAACCAACGTTTATATAATAAATTTCTTGATAGGCATTTCCATCTATAAGGATACTTCTAAATAACGTTGAATTTCGTACTCTTCATTTTTGCCTCTTGTGAAATGACATGAAAACTTTCAGCTGTTTAGCGAATAATTCATCTTTATCCTTGTTACTCCTTACCCAATTACCGTCGAGTGAATATCATTCCTTTCTAAACTTTTTTTTTCTGCTATTTTGTCTCTTATACTTGATGAATTCTTTCATGTTTCCAATGTTTTTATTGTAGGGGATGCTGCTTTTTGTATTGTGGTGTTAAAATTGTCCATTGCTTAATGTAACTATAAACGGAGAGTGGTATGAAAACAGGTCTAGCATGATTCTATCTTTGAATAGTGTTCTGATATACCTTTTGTTACACAAATAACATCAGCTTCCTTCGATCCGTTGGCCAATACGTTGGCTTACCTATAGTTAGTACACGTAAGTTATTTTCTATAATTGCTTGATATAATTGTCGAATTTTCGGGGTAGATATGTGTGATCTTGAACGCCACCATGGATACTTTGCATTACAGCCCCCCTCCGGCAATAAATCTATTACTCAGGATTTTGAAGAAATACGTATAGTGTTCCTGCTTAATTATACGTTTCGGAGGACTATATATGAATACTATTGTTATTGATCTAAACTAATCTTCAATTGTGACGTTGATAGTTTGTAGATGTCTTTATATGCTTCATTTACACAGTGTTTTAATGATGTTTTTATAACTATAGTTGTGCATCCATGTGCTGTGCCATCTGGATTGGGTATTATAACTGCTATAACTTAGAATTTTTAAATAGCTTTTCTTAATAAAATGGATCTCTGAGATGAGCATTATATCAATTTCATGTTCTGTTAGAAACACTTTAAGTTCTTGACCTCTTTGTATCAGCCCATTGGCATTCCATTTCTATTTTAATCCGGCTAGCCATTATTTCATTTTTGCTATCATTGTAAGTCAACTTAACATATTATCCATTTTCGAAATAAGCTGAAGCATCATTGCCTCAATCTTGTTTGATCCATAGTGTTCATTTATAGACATTTATAGACATTTATTTTCTGCTGTTATTTGTTGGCTGTTATCAGCTTGGGGCTCGACAAGATGAGTATCTTTTTTAACCATTTGCGCGTATGATATATTTGCTTGTTGTCTTTGTTGTTTTGGTTTATCCGCTTGTTCTGTTTGTTGTTTCGGTCTTAATGCGGGAAAGAGTTTTCGTAATAATTGTTTATGAATTTCGCAACCTTTGTAATTTGCTAGATGGTTACCCCCGCAATTATGGCATTTTACTTCGTCGAATTTTGCTTTCATAGAGCAGTCATTTGTTATGTGCTTTCCCTGTGCATACATCTTGGACATCTAAAACAGTAATTTTTAGTGTGCCCATATGTCTAGCACTTTGTGCATTGTGATCCTTTTTTTTTATAAGGTTGCTCAAATTATATTATTGTGTTGAGTAGGTGATTAATCTTGTAGATGTCCTTATTATTTTCCTTTTGTTCTAATTGTACAAAAAATAAAGGTAATGGGTTTTTTATTTTGGCTTGTAAGATATTAGTTATGCTGATTACTTTATGGTTTTGAACTTTTATTTCTTCTTTGACTTCGTCTGTGTTTATTGATGGGTACATATTTTTTACCACTTTGAATTTCCTATCGTTTTTACATTAATATGTAAAGCCTTGTGTACCTTTTTTTTAAGTGCGTTCATTATGGACAAGTATTTTATTGTATTGAGTGGTTGAATTTTGACTTGATTGTTTCTCAATATTTTTAACGTGTATTGATCTTTCGCGGCTTCTTCGAGTAATTGTTTTAAGGGATATTTTTAATTCTTACAAATATTGGAGAAGCTCAGTTTTATTTAGATTGTCTAATTCTTTCCTTGTAGTTGGAGTTTCTTTCATGTTTAATTTGTCGTCACCTTTGTACGGTTGCAATTTCTGTCACAAGAGGTGCTACTGAGCCCATGTAGATCCAATGTACAACGCCCGTCCAATGTACAATGTGTCCGTCAATGATTCGCTGGGTCCTGCAGTGACTTATCGGTCTGATTATCCGCAGAGTCGATAAGATAATATAATAAATACGCACGCATCGAAACAGACACATTAGCAATATATCTAATAATCACACTAATTCTTTTTATTTATTCCATCTTTCTTCTCTCTTTTTCTAATTTAGAAAGAAAGGCATTATATCTTTATCATATCTTTATTATATTGTTCGTTCATACCGATCTTTATATCTATATAAACATATATTTCATAACATGGTATGCTTCGAATTATAAATTGCTAAGTAATTGGTCGAGTATTCTTCTCGTACAATTACTTGCAATTGTAATTCATTCATTTTTAAATGTTTCTAGATTACCATTAATATGTTCCTTTCGATAAATGTATATTTACCATTATTAATCTTATCGATCCAGTGGATCATCAGACCGATAAGTCAGGGTCACTGTGGATTTAATGAATTATTGGTAGAGTACAATATGTCTCATGAAAATTGAGAAATGTATCTCTAACTGCAATCTCTACACCTTACGTTACAATTCGGATTAACTGATTATTAATAAATATGCATAACGAGAGTAAGAAAGTAGAAAACGAAAGAGTGAGCAAGATAGTATGCTTGTTGCTCTTTTTTCGCGTGTCCATTTGGCGGTTAAAGATGGTTGAGTTTCACGACAAGTTTCACAGTTGGTAATAATTTATTTTGGAGTGTAAATGACTGATATTTATGCGCCATAATCTGTTATTTTGGAAGTAGGTTCTAAGAAGCAATATAAATATTGTCATTTTGATATTGTCCTTTTACGTATATGTTTGTGCTTTTTTCCAGAAATCAAAGCTAGAAGTGTTCAGATACTATAATCTGTACAGATTGTTGTGCAACAGATTGAGCTGTCATTTGAGCTGTCAAAAACAGTTGATTATTGTAACACAACAAATAACATTTTGACACGCGAAACGAAGCCGAGTATATAAACCTGACAATTTTTCGACTCGACATCAATCGCGTCTGACAATCCGACCTGAACCTATCTGGCCAGCACGAGAGTTCTCGTCTCCGTCCGAATATTGAGCGTTCTCGCTATTCTTTCCAGCACAATGAATGTTCTCGTTTATCCCGTCCAAATATCTGAGCGTTCTCAGGTATTCTTTCTGAACAGCGAGCGTTCTCGTTCTTCAGACTTAATATTCCAGCGTTCTCTATTTTATCCATACAACGAGTGTTCCCATTGTACCACTCGAACACCGAATGTTCTCGGTATTCTCTTCTCGACAAGCGTTCTTGTCATTTAATTCCAAAAACGAAAAAATATATGTCGCGAAAGCATCCTCGGTTGTCTAGCATCCGATTGTTCGGCAACACACGGGCCTGGTTGCCTGGCAACGCGCTGCGTCGTCGACGCTATACTGCTAATATACCGCATTCGACATCTAACCATCCTGCGGATCACTCAAATTTATATTGATTTAATTCCTGCCAACGACGTCATGCCATTGACGATTTTCAATAACGCTCTAATAGTAATTTTAATTTCTTATGTTAAAATAAATTGTTATCAATTTATTGTTAATTAAATTCTAGCGTCACGATTCTTTTGTACCCGAACCCAGCATCCGACGAGTTATCCGAACTCTCGATTCACGTTCCCATTTCCACACCAAACTCCCAACCGAACAGGGACGTACCGTTACATTGTTTAAACAATATATCAAAAAGATATATTTAATAATTATTAGTAAAACTGAATTATCTTTTCAATGAAATTATTAATAAAAATAGTATTAATAAAAATATAAAAAAACATATTGTACTTGTACCAAAATTACATGTATCATACATTTTCAGGATATTCAGAAAAAAATTGTAAAGCAACATCCTAAAATATTCAACAAGTCTTAAGTACATTAAGGAAAAATATTAAAAATTAAAAAGCATAAATATATACGTAAAAGTAAAATATAATAAAAAATGCATGCATTCAAAATGACAGTTGTCCTGCATTCAAAATGACAGTTGTCCTTTTACGTATCTCCAGTAATCAAAACTATAAGTGTTTAGATTGTTGTGCAACTCTTGATCATATTATGATATACTTGTTTATCTTTTTAATAAAACTGTATTATATAATAAAAGTTTAAAAAAACATATTGTACTTGTATCAAAATTATATGTATCATACATTTTCAGGATATTCAGAAAAAAAATTGTAAAGCAACATTCCGTCCTGAAATACTTCAACAAATCTTAAGTAAAAGTATTGATTAAATGTTAATCAACTAAATTTAATGAATGGACTTAATCGTTTGAAATTTAATGAACGAGAAAAAAATTTACTTACAAAGAAGAGAAATAAGTAAAAAAGTTATAATATGTGTCCTAATTTATTTTGAACATTTCATTAAATATTTTAACGTCTTTTTCTCTTACAAGTTTATGCAAAATTTATCAATGAATGACTGAATGAATGAATGCTTTATTGTGCCCCTTAGGGTTGCAATTTTATATAAAATCCTTAACCTATTTACAACTACTTATTATCGCAACTTATCCTCCTGCCCTTTCTCTCCTCTCTCTCTCTCTCTCTCTCTCTCTCTCTCTCTCTCTCTCTCTCTCTCTCTCTCTCTCTCTCTCTCTCTCCCCTCTCGCCCCTCCGTTTTTCACTCTTTCAACCTCTCTCATCCAACCTTCCTCCTCTCCTTCATCCCCACTATCTCTTGCCAACTCCCCCCCTTCCTCTTCCCATTCCCTGCATCTCTCCCATACATTTCTCACGAATTCTATCTCTCCCTCAGATAATCCGCATATTTTTTTTTTCCTCCCTTATATCTTTCTTTCTTATATTAATATCTTTCTTTCTTTATTTCATTTCTTAGCCTAAACTTGGTCACCCTCCTCCATCTATTTTCTCCCCAGCCTTTCA
The DNA here is from genome assembly GCA_024349325.1 of Pogonomyrmex californicus. Classification (NCBI taxonomy): domain Eukaryota; kingdom Metazoa; phylum Arthropoda; class Insecta; order Hymenoptera; family Formicidae; genus Pogonomyrmex; species Pogonomyrmex californicus. The sequence continues at coordinate 791,363 of JAECZD010000029.1, forward strand.
TCAAATAATCCGGTATTCCCTCTCTCCTCACCAATTTATACCATTTACTAAATTTAGCGTTTTCTATCCTTTCCCATTTTTCTTCTTTCTGCATCCTTATCCCTTTCCTCCAATTTCTCCCATCTTATTCGGTTCTCTCCTCTATTCCCATCCCATTTTGCTATTTCCACCCCCTTTCCTTAAGGAACTGCCTCCTTTGTCTCTCCCATCCTGACATTTCCCCTCCTCTCAACACCCTTCCCCTCATCTCCTCCAAACAAATTTGCGCTAATCTATCTCTACCCTCCAACTTTCCTCAAATCTTCTCCCTTCTCCCGGCTTATCAATTTTTCCCTCTTCATTTCCTCCTTTACTAAATAACCTAGCGTTCTGCCTTCTATTCCTAAAACCCATCTCAAAAATCTTTTCTGCATTCTCTCTACCTTCTCCCTTTCCCTCCATCCCCAAACTTCCACTCCGTAATCTATTACTGTCTATATCAGCACATCAAAAAGTCATAACTTCCTCCGCCAGTCTTTTCCAAATTGTCTTTTCCCTATTCCCCATACCTACCCCATTACTGCTGCAGCCTTTTCTACCCTTTCTCTTACTAAGCCTCCTGACTTCCATTTCTCTGCAACCTATATCCCAGATATTTAAATTCCTTTACCTCTTCAATTCTTTTTTTCTTCCAACTCCACGTAGCCTTACCCTAAAGGTGAATATGATGCAGTTTGTTAGTACTGCATCAGTGCAACAATAATTATTGAAATAAGAGCTTTTTTATAATAATAATAATGAGAATAGCTTTTTTATAATAATAGTAATAATGATAGCAGGTTTTGTTAAACAAAAATCAAATATTTTTGATGAGGTATTAAAAAACGTACGAAGCACTTTGAACATTTAGAAACAAATTATAAATAAAGAAATGATTATAAAATAAAATGATTTATTTAATTTCATAAAATATAGTTTATTTAATTTTGGTCGTAGGGCAGCTATTGCAATGCTTATGGTAGCTATTACAATCTTATGAGTATATTTTATTAATTAACATTTATATTTCGTGTCGTAATGTCTTATTATCGCAATGCTACTAAATATATTTGCTAAGGCATAGTTTTATTTGCATATATTATTTACATAAGCATTGTTTGCATGAACATTTGTATAAAAGAATGCAAATCACAGCAAATTCGCAGTTTTATAATTAATTTTATTTTCTATTTATATTTTCATACATTTTTTATTTTATAAATTCTTTAAGTTAAAATTATAGTTATTTATTTTAACTTAAAAATTTGTTAATCAATAATTTATTAATTTTAATAATATCTTTTAAAGATTTTTAAAGACATGGTATACATGATCTATATATTATATAAGATTATCATTATATTATACAAGAACATTATATTATACAAGATTATTTCCTTTTTGTTCAACAAATTTTTTATAAAATAATCAGTTATTACAAAGATGCTTTGAATCTATTATAAATTAGCTACTTAAATAAAAAATTATTTAAATAATTAACATAAAATAGAAGAGGAAGAATCATTGGATTTTCAAACCGTATTTGATATACCAGAGGCAGAAAAAATAGAACTCACTGACGACGAAAAAAATTACGCATACAATGTAAAAAGATGTTATGTAACATCGATAATATCTCAGTAGAATATATAAAGAAAAGCAGTTGAATTTTGAAGAAGTAAGACAAATTCAAGAAAAATTGAACAAAGGTTTCAAAATTTTTATCAAAATTTCATCCGATGCTTATGTAAACAATGTATGCAAATAAAATTACATCTCCACAAATCTATTTCTTGCATAGAGTTGCGATAATAAGATATTATGACACAAAATATAAATGTTGATTAATAAAATATATTCATAACATTACAATAGCTAGCACTGTAATAGCTGCCGTACGACCAAAATTAAATGAACGATATTTTATAAAAATAATAATTTCTTTATTTGTAACTTGTTTTTAATTGTCCACGGTACTGCATACATTCTTTGATATATCATCAAAAATATTTGAATATTGTTTAACAAACCCATTATCATTATTAAGATTATGATTATGCTTATGATTATTATTAATAAGAGGAAAGAGAGGCCAATGAACAAGCGAAAACGAAATAATGAAATAAAAACAAATTCGTGACAAAAACAAATTCGAAACAATATTTATTGTAAAAACAATAAGCAGTGTCACTTTCAATATAAATTTGATATTGTACATTTCACGGTGCCTTCTTCAGCAATTTTTCTTAACAAAAACGATAAAAAAAACGAAGGGGAATTTTAAATGCATAAAAACTTATGCGTCTGACTGTTAACTCTTAATTTCATTCTTATAATTATTATATTATTCACATTTTTATAATCTTTTATCTGTTTGCGTTTGAATCTAAATGTGTTCTATAATTTCATTAAACCAGTTTTTATTAATAGAAGTATGTCAATTGAATAAAGATATAAGAACCGATCACAATACTTTGGAGATCACCAGACCGCATACATTGAGACTTAAAAGTTAAAATAATGTTACGTTACAATAAATGTTTGTCCCAGACGGAACTCTGCAAAGGAATGAGACAAAGATCGACCATGTACAAAAATAATAGCTAACTAACATGATTAGGAGGGGATATTATGTGGAGGGGGGGGGGTGGATTCTTATTAGGGGAAGAAGGCAGATTAAGAATAGGAAGGTAGCAATCCGGCAGAAGATCAGTGTCACTTTGTTTGTTTAATCCATGCACCTGTTTTTTAATATATCATCTCAGAAATAGTTCTCTTATTCCAGGAAGGTTTTTTATCCAGAATTTTGATATTATTCCAATCAAAATCGTGATCAGTTTCCATTCTATGACGTGAGACGACCGAAGAAGAGCTGTTACTTTTTTTGATATCCCGGACATGTTCATTGATTCTCGTTTTGAGCTGCCTTTTGGTTCGGCCTACATAGGTAGCGTCGCAGTCATTACAGCTAATTTCGTATACAATCTCAGGGCAAGACATTAGGTCTAGCGTGTCTTTGCCTATCTTTATGAATTTGTTTAGAGATGTATTATACTTACGTTGATAATATTTGCCTAGCCTTCTATATTTTCATGTATCAACAATTTACCGAGTTTTATCTATTTATTCCGAGTTTTATTATCTATTATCTAGTTCAACCGAATTTTACTTACACTTTTACCGAATGTATCGTATCTTTCTTCTTTTGTTAGATCATCGCTATATAATTTAAATCTTGTTTTTATCAATTTTTACCAATTTTTCATACTGAAGATGACCTAATATAAGGTTGAAACGACGTATTCTGTTTGTCTCTATTTATATATTGTTTTATTAATTATTTATGTATCGACTTTTCACTATTAACGATAAACATTATTCGCATAAATAGACCGTTTTCGCTTTTATGCTCCTTCTTATTTTCGAAGTTAATAAGCGCCTTCTTAGTACAAAATTTAATATCTTGATATCTTGTGATATCTTGTGTATTTCATTAAACTCTGACTATTAATTAACAATTTCGCTGTGATTCCTTCCTAGTCTTCGAGTAATCAATTCGCGAAATGGCCGGCTGATTGCATCACGTGCTCGGTTAAATCGGAGTAATTCTACCGGGCGCCTTTTGGAAATCCAATCGCGCTGCTCCGCATTAACTGGACGCATCGCTTGCTCGCCTCGTGACGAAAAATTAAAATTAAAATTCGCATAAATATCTTACAGTTGTGTGTTACAGTGCTTGTATTCTTTGCGCCGCGGTATATATATTTATATGGGTGTATACTTTCCGGGGCGGGGCGTGCGGCGTACGATTGGTGTGTTTATGCGCGGGTCGACGCGATCAGCTGAGCTTCTCTAAAGTGGGTAAAAGTCATAGATATACTAGATACAGCCTTCCCTATCTTTTCCATTATGTTAAAAAATTATTTAAACGAGCGCTGTTATATTGAAAATTAGACATTAGCACCTCTGGATTAAGGGACAGAAATTACTTATATACAGCATGAAGATAAGTTGTCATTTTTTGCGTATTGTAGGGTAACTTATTACACACAGAACATAGAAACAGAATTAAGAGAAATGAAAGCTCTGCATATAAGATGGGCAACAAAAGATGAGACACTGCCATGTGGTAGTGGAGTGCGAACTAAAGTAAATTGTAGGGTTGACAGGTTTCGTCTGATATATACATGTAATATCAAAATTCAATATCAAAATTTGAAATAGATATTAAATGATAATTAGATGATTAAATAGGTATGTAAAATTAATAAACACAAACAAAAACATATATACAATAAACATTATATACAAAATAGACAGATTTATTATCAAATAAACTGCACAAATACAATATATTTGCACCAATATTTACATATATCTATGAATAGAGATACCATACTTCGTATACTTATCGCAATATATGCATCACAATAATATCACAGAAATTATCTTACATACTATATGTTGTATTATATATTAGCATATTACTTGTTTATGTAGTTAAGCCTCTCATGTACATTGGATGTTCTATGTAATTCCATATATGTAAGTTCCATAGTTCTGGAAAATATATTCTGGAAAAATAAAATATAAAAAATTATAACACAAGATTTGTCGATTAGAATATATAAATTTATAAATTTGATTATCTTTTGCTCGTATTTGCAGACACACGTTCCATGTCCAATAATCCAGTACTGCTGGATATGCGAAATAATCTGAAATAAAATTTATATTAATATAGCGTTTCTTCTTTTAAACTCTATTTAAAAAATGTATATTACAATACAAAATATAAATTGATAAAGTATATTTATAACATTGCCATAGCTGTTCTATAGTCAAAATTAAATGAACGATATTTTATGAACATAATCGTTTCTTTATTTGTAAGTTGTTTGTAAATGTCTAAAGTGCTTTGAACGTTCTTTGATATATCATTAAAGATATTTGAATACCATTTAATAAGACTTGCTATCATTATTATTATTATTATTATTATTATTATTATTATTATTATTATTATTATTATTATTATTATTATTATAAAATAAGTTCTTATTATAATAATAATTATTATATCAATTGTTGCACTGTACCGACGAACTGCATCATATTCGCTTTTAACGCTGTCTCACGCAGCTAGCGCGGTATGAGACGAATACATATGAAGCGCATATATAGAGGCTTTCTTGCTCATTTCCCAAAAATGCGATTTCGGAAAATGACTTTATTATAGGTCGTTGTATTCAGCATAAAATACACTTTAATTTCTGCTCTCATAAAAATTAAAAAATTTTTTAAAATTAGAGGGGTAGGAGAGGTGATAAAAAATATAACATTTTTGAAAAATTCGAACGCGTCGTTATAAAATGTATTTGTAGCCATAAAACTTTTGTTTAAAACTTTTTTTCGGTTATTAACGGTTTGAATGATATTTACTCCAAAAGAAAAAAAAATAATTTTTTTCAAGGGGTGGTTTCACTCCCTTAACAATGCGAGAATGCAGATAAAAAAAATACGTATCTCTTATTTTTGTCTATATTTTAACATATTTGAAGCTCATTACAATCGGTGAGGAACACTTCCGTCACTTCCCTTGTAAGATTTATAAATCGTACAAACATAACAATTTTTATTTCTTAATAAGTCATATTTTCCGATAAGTCATTATCTTCTGATGACTCATTAAATAAAAAATAATTTTTGAAAATAATTATACATAAGACCACATGGCACACCGATTAATAAAATGACGGGTAATAGAATTAACAATTTGAGTTGCATAATTTTTGGTCGCAGAAAACTTTCTAATTTCAATATAATTTAATAATTGTTTCGATTAATATGCTTCTGTCATCATCAAGAGATGTGACAAAAAGTTTCATGAGCATGATCATTTAAATCTTGAAATAAACATTTTTTTTCTTGTAATATTTGATATGTATTAATTAAAAGAATTGCCGGAAAATTAATTTCAGTTGGTGGTTTTTCTAAGTTCTTATCTAATGCTCTACGAAATAACACTTCTGTTTGTTTACAAATTACATCTGAAGATATAATATTATTAAATTACCACGATCTTTTTGATTAATTAATTGAATTGTACACAGTTCTGATAAATATTTATCAAAAACATGATAACATACATTCAATGCATTTTATTTTGTTGGTTATATTTTTTACAAAGCCTGCAATATATTCAATAGCAGATTCTGAAAATTGAGTAATGTTCACAGATAATTTTCTTGCAAAATTTATACGTTCATTAAATTTATACATCTTTAGGAGAAATATTTTTATCATTAAAGTATTCATTTAGCACTATATTATTTTCATTATTATTGCAGTCTTTCCTTTTTCTCTTTCTCTTATTACAATAAGTCGAATGTAATAAAGATATTCTTTCTAAATTTGCAGCGCAATCCTACTGTAATTTGTATTATCATGTCTAACTAACAAACGACGATATGAACTTTTTACTTGAGCAGCAGTAGGATTTGGATATCAACCACTAATAGCATTAAAAAATAGTTCCAAGTGATCTTGACTTTTATAAACAAGTACATATGATAAATCGTATATTCCTGATTAAATATAGTTATTATAAATATTAATAACTGAAATTACTGCTGTATAGAAGTCTATAGCCTCCAGTTTTTTGCCAGGTTTTCTATTACAAGAAAAAATATAAGTAGGTATACTAGGCAGTTCTAACTTGGGAGCTCCGAGAGAGTGCGAGTGTGCGAGGGGGGAACGGTGGAGAGCGGGAGAGGGAAAGGGGAAGGCAGAGACGGCGGAGGAGGATAGAAGGATCCGGTAGTTATAAAAACAAATAGATAAACAAGTAGATAAATAAGTTTGATATAAGTTATAAGCAAATAGAAAATTGCGACTCGAAAGATATGACGTCACGAGGGGGGGAAAGGTAGATAAGATAGTAGCTATGAAGGCGAAGATGATATAAACAAATAGATAAACAAATAAATAAACAAGTGGTGAAGATGATATAAATGAGAAGATAAACAAATTGCGGGCGTCACCGCCGCCGCCGCCGCCATGTTCTCATATCATCTCTTTTTTACCAACTCTCTCTCTCTCTCTCTCTCTCTCTCTCTCTCTCTCTCTCTCTCTCTCTCTCTCTCTCTCTCTCTCTCTCTCTCACACACACACACACACACACACACACACACACACACACACACACACACACACACACACACACACACACACCTATTATCTTCTATCTCTCTCTCTCTCTCTTGCGACCCAAATAAGAAGGGAGGGTGTGCGTCGGATGTGATAATATTTATCGCAAATAACGTGTTTAGAATAACACGTCAATAATACAATGATACACATATACGTATATTACAATATACATATGTACATGTATTCTTTCGAATCCCCACGACCGATACTCCAGAGAAGGTACTCTCTTATTACGAATCTTATGACTATTTTCTTTTTTGGATAATTATTTTTATAGCGGGAGGAAAGGAATAAAAGAAATAATGTTTTGCATATTATATAAGTTTATATTTTTAAACAAATTAAACACATTTTTCATTTAAGCGTAAAACTTTTTTATTCACACTTCCTCTTACACACTAAAAACTAAAGCTAACAGCTCACAATCGATGAGTTGACGTCTATCGAAGATATCACAATCGCGTATCGCATTCGATACTTCCTCGTTACAACAGATGCGATGTTGGAAAATTGCGTATACTTGGCATTGATCGTATCGACGAATTTGACGAGTCGATCAAATCACATCGATACCTTCGTCCAAATCAATTCGGCGTAATGTCGATTCGATCATCGTTATGCGATCAAAGATTCAAGACGTACGAATGTAAAATCGTTCATCAGGCAAATTCTGACGGTTAACGGTCCCAACGTTTATAAAATTGTCTTTGTAATCGTTTCGCAGCAATTTATAGATATTCCGTCGTTGCTCGTAGAGTTCCTTCCACGTTTCGAGAGACAGTACCAGTTCCTGTCCCCGATGATCTCCCAGAGCGATCTCTACATAACTTGGTGGACAAACGTTGATTACAATTTCCATAAATTTGCTCATGGCCGTCAGAGTGTAACATCTGCTTAGTAGGCGCATCGCATGACGCTCCACCGAAATGCGGAAATTAAATATAATATAATATTACACAACATTGGAAAAAAATAGAAAAAAAAATAAAAAATGCAGTTGAAACTTACGCGTTACGTTCCTTCTTTATTTCGTCATTGTACGATGCGCTACTTCCTTTGGCGGAGTACATTGCGTGTTGATCGTTCGTACAAACGGATGATGGAGGAGCGGAGTAGATCTTTTCGTGCAGATCGTTCGATTGATCGCATCCGCGTAAATTTTGACATGGCAAAGCGTTAATCCCCCTCTCCCCTTCTCCCTCTCCCCCTCTTTCTAGGAATTTCATTGTTGTGATCAAACATGTAGTGACATGTTCGCAAAGGATCGTGATGACGTATTTAAATTTTTTTCCAGAAAAAAGCCACGATGGCTTTTCCTAGAAGTTGATGTATGTGTCGCAATGTGTTAAGAAAGAAGCGCCGATACTCCTTGCTATAAACAAATTTCGATTTGGAAGACCTATGATGCTCCGATTTAGACAAAGAAGTAGCATGACGACTATACATGTCGCGGCGTGTTAAGAGAGAAGCGTTGATAATCTGGTTACTATAAACAAATATATTTGTTTGCATACATCTTCGAACGCATACATCGCTGACGAAATTTCCTTGATCTATCAGTATTTTTCCTGGTATTTCGAATTCGCATATTATTTTCGTAGTAAACTCTTTGGCAATTGCATTTTGGTTCTTGGTCTGGTATCGGTATCGTCTTATTGAATTTTGTTAAGTCGTCCTGAAATGTGTACAGATATTTGTTTCCTTTCGTGGTAACCGTGAATGATCCTACGATATCTAGAGCGCATTTTTCGAACGATTTCTCTGCCATTTTTGTTAATATTAAGAGTATCTGATTTTTCTGCTTAACTTGTTTTTCTGACAATATTCTTGTATTTCTTAACTTATATTTCTGACAATATATACATTTGGCGATGTAATCCTTCACATCTTTCGTTAATCTGTGCCAGTTATGTATCAATTTTATTCGGTTTATCGTCTGTGTTACACCTTGATGTTCTCCAAGGGAAGCATTGTGGTATTCGTACAGTATTGTTCTTTTTCTTCTTTGCTGTATTCGCGCTCTTCCTTGTCGCGCTCGACGCTATCTGCGTGTCGGGCGCGATCGGATTTCTGCTGGACGCGTCAGCATTTATTGCCTTATGTATTGTCTTATGTATCATCTCATAGTCGTATTCTTCTAATTGAAGTCTTCATCTGATTAATCGCGAGCCAGGATCTGTTATACTATATACTAATAACCAGATCAATGGCTTGTAATCCGTAACTATTTGAACTTTTGTTCCATACAAATATGGTCGAAAGTGTTTGATGGCCCAATGTTACTATGGCTAGCAGTTCTTTTTCCGTCGTATTATAGTTCTGTTCCGCTTTATTCAGAATTCTGCTCGCGTAAGTGATTGGTCAGTCTTGATCCTTGCAACAACCGTTCCGATGGCGTAACCGGATGCGTCTGTCGTTAATATAAATTGTTTCGTAAAATCAGGATAATTTAGTACTGGCGCAATTGTTAATCTTTTTTTTAGCGTTTCAAATGCGTTTTGTTGTTCTGCCGTCCAAGTGAATTTTTCGTCCTTTCTTGTTAATTTTGTCAGTGACTTTGCGATCTTCGAAAAATTTTCAATAAATTGAAATCTTCTATAGTAAATTTCTATAATAATTAAAATCTTCTATAATATTAAAACTTTCTCGCATTTATTTGGTTGTAATTTTAGATTATATGTTCTTAATTTTTGGAATACCTCGATTAGTCTTTTATTATATTCTTTTAGGTTTGGTCTATAGACGATAATGTCGTCTAAATATACAAAGCATCTTATGCCCTGTATTCCCGCTAACACTGAATTCATTAAACGTTAAAACGTGGCGGGCGCATTTTTTTAACCGAAGGCATCCGATTGAACTTGTAATGCTCGTACGGCGTAGAGAAAGCCGTTTTACTTTTACGTTTTGCTTTTATCTTTGTCGTGCATTGCTATTTGATATAACCCCATACGATATCTAGCGTTGAAAAGTATTTCGCGTTCCCTAGCTGATCGAGAATGTCCGTAATATTCGATAAAGGAAACGAGTATCCTATCGTTAAGTCATTTAGTTTCCGGAAATCTATGACATGCGTAGTTTAGATTTTCTGGACGCATCAGCTTTCTTTGGGACGACTAATATTGGCGCGTTCCACTGACTTATGAAATGGACTTATTGAACGCATAATTTTTTCCTCGAGCAAGATAATTTTAAACCAGATAATTTTTTCTTTTTCTGCTTATTCACTTCCGCCTTGTGTTTCTCGGGCAGGCGATATGGTCGGACGTTGACCGGTGCGCTATTTGCGCGCGTGGTGATCTCATATTGCACCGCGATCGTGTGTGAGAGTGAGTCACCTGCCAAATGGAATACATCACATTCATTACATATCTATTCCAATGTTTCTTTTTCTTCGATGTTAAGTGATCTGCGTAATTCTGCGTTATTCTCGCACTCGTTTTCTCCTCTCGTCTATGGTCTCGATGTCTTTTTTCACTGTGTTCAGTATTTCGGCGTTCTTCGTCTCTATTTCTTCTAAGTTTACCATCGGTGTGTTTATTTCTATGAGCTTTTCATAATTGTATTCATTATCGGGCAGGTGAACTTCTTGAGATTCATCAGGCAGCATCTGATAAATACTCCTGATTTCGGTTGTTCTGGTCTTATTATCCTTACCTGATTTTTGTTAGTAACTGCTTTGATAATTGTTTCGCTGCATGTGGTTTTAGCAGTATCTTTTGATACGGCTGGAGTTTTAAATTTATATTGCCGATATTTAATATTTTTCTTTCGTGGTCGCATCTTGCTTTTTGTTTGACTAGGAAATTATTCCCTTGTAATCCATGGGGAAATCGTCTCTGACCACGTATACTAAGTGGCGAATTTCTTGTTTTTCTTTATTGTTAATTTTACTTTTCCTAGCGTGGATCTTATGTCCCGTCACGCCGGTTAACGCAATGCGTTTCTCACGCACTGGAATTTCGCTTTTGAAATTTCCGATTTTCATTAAGGTGAAAGTAGCGCCAGTATTTAGGAGAAAAGTTGCTTTTCCCTTTTTTTGCCTCTTTTATTGGTAATATTAATTCTAGCCCGTTGCGCGCTTCCCCTCGCGTTACTTGTGTTATTTGATACTTTCCGACCGCGCGTGTCGGCCTAGCCTTCGGTCTCTCACTTTCGTCCGCTACTGCTGCTTAATGCTGAGTCAGTGGTCTCTTTTTCCCGGCTTATCTTGTCTCGTTTTTACTATTGTATTTATTCGCGTTTTAATTGTATTATTATTTTTGGCTTGGCAAGTAATCCTTTTTTCGGTTTTACCGTGAAGTACCTAGCATTCTGCCTGGTTATCCTGTTTTCTTGCAGTGCGTGCAGTATTTATTCATTGTATTTATACGCGGCTGCCTATCTGGTTGTGGTAGGGAAAATCGATTGATAAATTTGTTTATTCGGTAATCTCGGCCGTAGTGTTCTGTCTTTCCGCATTTGTGACATTGCGGCAATCTATTTTCGCGGGTGAGTGGTGAGGTACTCGCTTTCGGATGCTCGAAATTCCTCGTTGGTCTCTTAAATTTTTCCTCCGCGCTCGCGCGGGCTATGGCTTGCAACATCGTATAGTGTTGCACTCCGTTTGACTCTCTAAGCTATCGTCGAAATAATAATCATTTAAGTTGACGCACGTTATCTCGTGGATCGCGTATATTTTCTACTTGCGCGAGACTCGGGAGACTCGGACTAGTGCACGGCGACCTGTATTACTATATAACCACCATGCGATGGTTCTTTCAACAGGAATTCGATTGGTATCTTCGTTCGACATCTATTTTATCGCTCCTAATATCTATTGTGCTCGCCTTAATTTTCTATGACTTACATTATGGTCGCAATTCGCATGTACTCGCTTGTCGTCGCTTGCTCGCTTGTTGCGGTAGGTCGGCATCTTCTCCGGTGTCGCTAATATGCTCGCTAGCTGCTCGGATGTCCTTACTGGATGGCGCGATTTGCCCTCAATTTTGTGTGTCTTCTTTTTCTTTCCAGAATCCAGAATGTCTCAGAAGGGGTGCGATGATTGCTTTCTCCGGTTCCGGCACTACGGATCTTACTACTGCCAATTTGTTGCGCTCCGGGCGCAACTAGGGAAAGTGGTAGAAGAAGGGGAAGGGGAGCCATGAACTACACACTAGTTGACGGAATAAAGAACTTTATTTAATTAATTTGTGTGTTCGTTATTTCCGAGTCACCCGCAAACTGTCGCGCATTATTACACTTTCTTAACTTCTACGCGTCGATACTTGTGCGTCTGAGCCTCTGCACTTCTGAGCCTCCGAGCGCCGCTTGATTATTCTCGTCACTTTTATCAATTCGCTGTTACGCGGCCTCGGCCCATTCTCGTGTCGAAATGCTGTTTGATACGTTTCGACACGATATTATCTGAATCAGTGTCCTTGCCAAATTGCACATCAGTTCATTGCAATCAGCAAGGGCGCGCATTGTTCTCTTATTGTAATCTTATTTTAGTTTCTTATTTTGTACATCTTGGTCAGAATTCTTGGGATTCTGGCTGACCAGCAGTATTGCGGTAAGATCGGTTTGTATCATTTAGGTTGCGACACTCGCAATAGTAACATCGTAGTGCCGCAACCTAATCTATTATGATATGCGAAATAAGCTTTTTTGTTTCCGACACATGAGACAACGATTACAAGTTTTCATAATGCTAATATATCTAATAATATATCTAGTAACATGGTGTAAAATATATTCAATTCTACTGTATCTATAGTAACTTCTGTATGGTTCATCATCGATTCTATCCGATACATTCCTTTTTAATTGTTGAATGGTTGCCAGAAAATCGAGTAAAGTTCATGATCATCGTGGTTGTAATTACTAATATCTTTTTAATATACTGAGCTATCGTTGTTAATTTTAAGTTATTTTTAAACTGAAGAGCATTTAAAATGCAATGTTTACTATCTGAAACGGAAAACAGATTTTCAAGACAATCCTGCGTAAATCGGCCACCTATTACGCAATTGTAATTTTTTTTCGTTAATAAGTATTGTCACATCTATTAATGATTGAGTAGTTAAAACCATTTCTTTTTGAAATGGCTTCCAATCGTCTTTAACATCAAAACTGAGTTATGTAATCAAATCTATATATTCAGGTTTCAACTCCTCAGTTACCAAAAATTGTAAGAAAGTACTAATTGCGTGGCTCATAACATGAGAAGAATTTTTAACCCTAATTTGAAAATGTGTCGATCTGTCAAGGTATTCTGGTCACAATTTTGATGCAAAAAGCAATGAAGCGTTTTTTTTTATGGTCTGATAATTCAATGAAATGTGCTGAAAGTGCTCTATTCGTCGGTAAATTATATTTTTCTACATAATATTTAGAAATATCGTGATGTACTCGTGGTTCAGCATTTCTTTAAAATTTTTTAGCGCATGTGAACTATCGTGAAAAAAAATAGCTGCCGAATCTCATCATACCGGTGTACGCATTTATTTTTAAGTACAGACGTGAGACATTGATGTTAAATTCTCTCCACATGGTTGAGAGAACTTGGCTTGATTGGCTATATCAACCTATATCGGAAACAATCTCTTTAATGCGCAATCCTATTTTCTCTGCTTTGTGGATGATTTCAAGAATTACATTTTTATAAACGGAATCATTTGTATTTTTGGCTATAAGATAATAAGCCACACTTTGTTTCTACCTGTATCCTATTGTCGCGAGCGCCAAAAACACAATCGCATCCACTGCTGACGAAGCGGATTGCGGCAAGCGAGCGATACTTTATTAGTCGGTTATTATTATTTTTATTAATAGTAGGTATACTAGGCCGATTCTAACATAGGAGCTCTGAGGGGGGTGCAGGGGGGAACGGTGGGCGCGGGGGGAGGGTAGAGGAGAGGGAGAAGTCAGGGGCGACAGTCTTTTGAAATGAGCGGGGGGGGGAGTAATTATAAAACAAATAGATAAACAAATAGATAAACAAATTTGATATAAACAAATAGAAAATTGCGACTTGAAGGACATAACGTCACGGGGAGAAGGGTAAATAAAATAGTAGCGAAGATGATAAACAAATAGATAAACAAAGATGATATAAATAATAAGATAAATTGCGCGTGAACATGACATCAGAGGGTTCAAGCCGCCGAGTAAAAAAAAAGAAAAAAATAAAAAAAAGACTCACCAATTGAGGTTATAAGTTATAGAAGGTTATAGAAGAGTAATCCAAAAAAGAAAATGTCATTTAAAATACACACAAAAGAAATGTTTAATAATTCAAAAAATATGTCACTTAAAATACACACAAAAAAAGTGTTTAACAATCCAAAAAAATGTCACTTAAAATACAAAAGAAAAAATAATTTTATACCTCCCTCCGGATTCCCGCGGATTAACCCGCGGGGGAAACTTCATCCACATCCTCGAAATTATCCACCGGAACTTCATCTTCTAGATAACTTTCCTCCTCCTCCTCCTCCTCCGCCGAAGTCATGCACCTGATAAGTTCATATAATTCTAATGATCAATGCAATTGCACAATATCGGCGTAAGAGTCGGGAACGTAGATATACTGTTCCTCCGCATCCATCACGAAAGTACCGCCATATAATGTCTATGCAGATAATATATATCCACATATGTATAAAAGCGAAGCGCTCCTGGATCAAAATTGTTAAGAAATTTTTCAAAATCGCTATCGTCATTATCACCATTATCGTCGGGAAGTATTACGGACACTTCACCATTCTCTAAAATATAGGACGGTTCTTCGCACACAGGCGATTCTTCGCGCATCAGCGATTCTTCGCACACAGGTGATTCTTCGCGCACCGGCGATTCTTCGCGCACAAAATTATTGCTGGGTGATGCCATTGCAAAGATGTTTCAACGACTGCCAATGTGCCATCACAAGACTCATTGCATGAGATTGAACATTTAGAAAACAAAGATAAAAAAATTTACGTTGTACTAAATAAAATAAGAAAGAGACGGGAGAGATAGAAGGTATACGTATACAATAGAAAGAGAGAACACAACGAAAAGAGAAGATAAATATATGAGAACATAGCGGCGCCGCTTTTTTTCCAGGAGGAGCCACAAAAAAATGGCTTTTCCTAGAAATCGATGTACGTGTCGCGGCATGTTGAAAAAAGCATCGATAATCCGACTGCTATGAACAAATTGCGAAGATAATAAAAGTTATAAACAAATAGATACACAAATTGCGACTCGGTTGCAAACGTATGATGACGCTCCAGTTTATACAGAGGGACGAAGGGACAAAGAAATTGCCGATGATATATATAATAGATCATTGGGCGCGCGGGATCACAGTAGGCGGAAGTCTAAGGAATCGAATGTGAGAGAAAGCCGGTGCGATTGCATACAAAAAACTTGAAATGTCACATTGATTGACAGGTGTCACTTATAATGATGCTCTACTCCTGTCTGCTAATTACTCATTTGCGGAAGTATTATCATATTGAAAAACAAGATCAGTTATGAGTTATATTATAAGAATAATGAGGTGTATATCGTGAACACGATGACTCATAGTTTGAATCTTTTTTATACAGCATGCTGCTAAAGAGAAAAAGAAATTTTACAATGGACATAACATGGTCCACACAATGGACATTGAAGGAGAAAACTGTGATGTGTAGTCGTTGTAAAAAAAGTTAAATTAATACATCCTGACAACTTGTGTCTTTGTCTACTAATCGAAGAGTTTCCAAATTTACCATTATTTAACGTGGCGCCATCCACCGGTAAACGTAACGGATTATTTTTTGAAGAGACATTACATCCCGACTCCCCAGCATTTTGTGAAAAGATGCGACCCCCGATTCCCTGACTTCTCGATTCTTCTCAAAATGTTTCTGAAAACATGCATATATCAACATTTCAGAAAAATCGCACAATATGTTATTAGAAGATGTCCTCTTTCGAAAGTGGATAAAAAATCCAATGACCTCGCTAAACGACAGCTCTCTATGGTAGCATTTTCTGAAGAACCTGCACTAGCGTAGTATAATAGCCAAGAAAAAGGCATAGATTCATAGAATTACGCTTACGAACCCGATATCGATGACTATTTTATTATGCTGTTTATCAGGATTATGTGCAGAAAGGAAGAGGAGCGCGCCATATGCAAAAAGGAAAAAAAACAAAGAGATGATCACATCATTACCAATTAATTATCGGATAATCAGTTATATAAAAAAATGTAAAAAAAATATGAATAAAAAAAGTTTCACTTTTAAATCATGATGCAATTTCTTTGTCATCTGCATGACCGTCACACTGACTTACATTTCTGCCCGTGCGATGAGTCATCCCGGGAAGATAAACTTCTCGCGGCGCTAAGAAGCGGTACATCGATCATTGGAATATTATCAACGTAATGGAAAAGAATAAAAAAACATAATTCGTATATTATATTTATTTATTTATTTTATTCATGGTTATCCGATCACCAATTAAATAATTTGAATACATTTTGTAAAGCGCAATTAGTATAGTGATATCACACATCGCATAGTATTATCAGCGTCTAAATTGTTCAGAGAATTTACGTCTTCGTAATCCGTATCCAGAATCTCGATGTACATGCGCTCTCGCTCGTCCAGAAGCAAATTCCACAGCCATTGTCATTTTTCCCTTGACATATATGACAACGTCGTCATTATTGTTATCATTGTTGTCATCATTGTAGTCTTCATTGTAGTTTTCATTCCGTGCATAGCCTTTGTAACCAAACTCTTAGCTTTACTGTATGGAACTGTTCCGTCGTCCCATCGCAGTCTATGGTGATGACGTATCACCCAGCGTGCGCGAGACTTGTCGATACTTGCGAGGAAATGCCACGGTATAGGGCTTGCGAAAATGTAGTGAGAGAGAACGGTCCGTTCTCTGAGAGCAGCAAATTCCTTTACGACAAACTGTCCTCCAACGAGGAAACCTTGCAGGTCTACGAACCGTTGGCACGATCATGACGAGCAAGTTTTCGAGACAGCGGTCGATTTCGATGTATCGTAAATTTTATTGTCTCTCTCTCTCTCTCATATTGTCTCTCTCTCCAGCGATGCTCTTAGGTGATCTTGCGTATAACAATGGTCAATGGATTGTATTGAACCACGCGATCGTGTATAATGAGACAGTACGCGATAGTATTCATCGGTACGTTCTCCTTAGTCTCAAATTCCAATCTCACGTCCACGGTTGCGCTCTTGACCGATTCGTTTTGTCGAGAGCAATCGATGATTATGAATGGACTGTTAGAAAAGACGTGACGGTGAAACTCGAGAGAACGGTCCGTTACTCGTGTCTGTAGTAACCCTTGCAGAAACGCGCGTACATTTCGTACAACACAGACCATCTGTTTTTTCGGAATCCAGATTCATATCGTCGTACGGATAACATTCTGAGTTCAGATAGAGTTTTACGTTGGTCAAGTATAGTCGTCGAATCAGTTCATGTCCTCGGCTATGACGTTCTTTCGGCCTGTTTGCAGAGCGAAGATGACGTATCGCGGCTTCTCGAGCTGAGTAGCAATCTTGATGGCCCACGAATGCTTGATTATAATTGTTGTAACAGCGGAAACTCGGATAACTACAGATCCCACGAGCGAAAAGCCATGCTCAAGTATCGTCTGCTTTCCAAAGTGCGCAGCATCAATAGTTTTTTATCTCGCTCAATAACACGTGCAGCATTCTCCATTGTATCTTGAATAAGTCAATCACAGGCCGAATTTCCCATCAGGTAATTGTTGTCATTACGCGATCGTATCAAGATCAACTCGTAACGAGCGTTGATTACCATGCGTCTGTAATCCTCGCAGAATCCCAACAATGCGTAAAGAAGTACGCAAAAGTTAAAATATCCATCCGCGTTAGTACGCGCATCCCAGCCGGCATTCCTCAGAATCACGCTTCTGTCGGATGACATCGTTACGTAGTGTTTGAGCGTGTGTGACGTCGTTACGTAGTGTTTGAGCATAGTGTTTGTGCTAGTTATGCTTTCTGTTACGATCAATCTCCACGCCAGCGAACTCGTATCGAATTTTATCGAACATGAACGCAACAAAATTATTTCTCAACACCACAGATTCGTCGACAACTCTGTTTTTCGTTAGTTTTCCCTTGACATATAGAAAGCTTTCGTATGGCAATGTGTACAGATTCTGTTGCTGTATGGCCTGTTATGTATTATATTTTTATTTCATCGCTGTACCCGAACGTTGTATTGGCGAACGGATTGTACGCATGAGTCTCAATCTTCGACGATCGATGCGATCGTCGAAGATTGGCTAGTCCTCGATGTTTAGGATGTCAGTCATCTCACAAGTTGCGCACCGCGAATCCTAAAGCTTGTAAAAATTTAACGTTCGACGCGTTGAGTTTCTTCTTCTTTTTGATGCAACCGGATGAGCGAGTATTGTCGATCGGTGTTTTCTTTGTAAAAGATGCGTTATCTCTCTGTGTATGCTTTGCTTCGTCCAACTTGAGCATCTCAAATGTCACGCTCGCGTTATCGCTGTCGCCGTCGTACGTGCAATTTGACGGTGATCTCTTCTCCTCTGAAATCAAGCAATCCGTTTTGGTCAACAATGCATATCGTTAGCTCCGTACGATGATTGACAAATAAATGATCTGCATCTTTTCAATATCTTATATCCTGGCGGCACGCTCAGCGAAAATTCATGTATCGTGTACCTTTGTCGTTGCTCTGCTCGCCCGCGGTCACGTTGCACTCTACACGGATAATGTTTACATTCATTATGTTGATCGACAGGTTCGATTCATGTCACTTTTGCAGTTGCTTCGAGAAACCCAGTAGCGGCCTAATATTCTTCGGCTTGTTAAAATTTATTCTGTAGGCGCATTTAATCTCACACCTCATCGTGTTGTAATTTGCGTGGAGCACTATT
Organism: Pogonomyrmex californicus; assembly: GCA_024349325.1. Taxonomy (NCBI): domain Eukaryota; kingdom Metazoa; phylum Arthropoda; class Insecta; order Hymenoptera; family Formicidae; genus Pogonomyrmex; species Pogonomyrmex californicus. Next base: position 810,525 of record JAECZD010000029.1, read on the forward strand.
GGGTATTTCTTAATCTCATCATCACCGCGCGCGGTGTCATCGGCGTTACCATCGGCCGCGTCACGTTGCGGTCGTTTCCGTAAAATCTCACGTCTCAAAAATTCATTTATGGCCTGGAGTTCGTACGGGAATCGTAATTTCTGTCGTCTTTGCCAAAATAAAATATATTGTTCGAAGCGTTTACATTCGGTATCGTATGATAAGTCTCCAAAATTGTTAAACCAAGCTCGTAGTCATCGTCGCTCAAATCTATGGCTGAAAAGTAATTTGCCGCGAAAACGCTGCTCTTCCTGCTCAGTGTAAGCAAGTGACATGATGGAAAAAGCGTTCAACGAATACTGAAACATCGGTTCATTTTGTCGGCTTTTATAAATTCACGTGCCGTCGACCGTTTGGAGAAACCACAGGCACAACTAGACGCTCTGATCGTACGTCTGATAGGACGTACTCTATCATCGTAATACTGTCTCCAAAATATCGCACTAGTTCCTAGGGCGGTCGAAAATTACCGAAATTGTCGAAATACACGACGTGATCGTGACGTTTCGCGTACGTTACCCAATAAGTACCGAGACCCATCGTGTCATCCAGATTTACGATACCACTCTCATCGACCGCTCAGTGCGTCGCTAATCGGTAACGCGTTACGCATGAAACACCTCTGAAGTACGGTACGCGCATACGTCTCGTCAGCTGGTCTAATTGTACATTAGTGATTACGCCCGTAGGTACTTTCATTGTCTCTTTAGCGTTTTTTTTTCCTTTTTTCGCTGTTACACCTCGTGTTATATGTAATCTCGTCCGTTTGTATGGAGCGAGATATAGTCCTCGTCCGCGTGTTTTTATCATGCGATTGTGACGTTGCAGTTCCTCAAGCTGACGTCGGCTTTCCTGTCGTTTCACCACGCTGATCACTCCGCCGATCAAAAACCCGAGCGCGCCCAAAATTGGCAGAATCGATAACGCGCCACCTCGTTTCGCCGTTCAAAGTATTCGTTTCTTTTTTTGTCGGTTTTTTTCTTCGCTTTCAATATTTTTTATTACCATTCAGTGCAAGGAGTTCCGAACGCGTAACATTTTTCTCCACATGATCCTTAAGTTCACTCTGATCACTCAGGTAATCGCTGTCGTCAGACAACGCGAGCTCTTCATCTTCATCGTCAATATCAATGTTAATATTTTCAACATTATTGTTCATTTCTTCATCTCCAAACACTTCATCTATTATATTCGCGATGTCTTCTTCCATATTTTCAAATCACAATATTCACATGGTCAACAATCTTTTCTCTCACATTCGATCAATTCATTAGACTTCCGCCAATATGATTCCGCGCGCCCAATGATCTATTATATATATCATCGGCAATTTCTTTGTCCCTCTCATATATAAAATATGTCTAAACCAGAGCGTCATCATACGTTTGCAACCGAGTCGCAATTTGTGTATCTATTTGTTTATAGCAGCTGGATTATCGGCGCTTCTTTCTTAACATGTCACGACACGTAGGTCAACTTCTAGAAAAAAAATCATCTTATCACGACTTTTCCTGGAAAAAATTTAAACACGTCATCGCGTTCTTTTGCGAACATGTTTGATCATAACAATAAAATTTCTAGAAAAAAAGGTGGAGATTAAAGATTGCAATTTCTTTGTCTCTTTGTCTAAATTGGAGCATGGTCTTCGGAATTTGTTTATAGCAATAGGAGTATCGGCGCATCGACTTCCAGGAAAAAGCCGCGATAAGATGGCTTTTTTCTGGAAAAAAATTTAAACACGTCATCGCGAACCTTTACGAACATGCGTCGCTACAATTTGATCACAACAATAAAATTCCTAGAAAGAGGGGGGAAGAAGGGAGGAGGAGTTAACGGTTTGTCATGTCAAAATTTACGCCGATGCGATCAGTTCTTCATCGAACGATTTGCACAAAAAGTATTCCGCCCCTCCATCACTTGTTTGTACGAACGATCAACGCGCAATGTACTCTGTCAAAGGAAGCAGCGCACCGTACAATGGCGAAATAAAGAAGGAACGTAACGCGTAAGTTTCAACTGCATTTTATTTTTTTCTGTTTTTTTCAATATTGTGCAATATTATATATTTAATTTTCACAGCATTTCGGTGGAGCGTCTCGCGATGCGTCTACTAAGACGTTACACTCTGACAGCCACGGGCTACAAATTTTTCGAAATTGGAATCAACGTTGGTCCACCGAGCTACGTGGAGATCGCTCTGGGAGATCATCGGAGACAGGAACTGCCACTGTCTCTCGAAACGTGGAAGGAACTCTACGAACAACGATGGAATATCTATAAATTGCTGTGAAACGATTACAAAGACAATTTTATAGGCGTTGGACCGTTAACCGTCAGAATTTGTCTGATTACACTCGTACGTCTTGAATCTTTGAACGTACGCATAATGATGATCGAATCGATGTTACGCTGAATATTTAATCTGGACAGATGTATCGATGTGACATTCGATCGACTCGTTAGATTCGTTGATACGATCGATGTCAATACGCGATTCTTCAACATCGCGTCTGTTGTAATAGATCCCGAAGAAGTATCGAAACGCGATACGTGATATTTTCGATAGACGTCAACTCGTCAAGTTATTAGCTTTAGTTTTTAGTGTGTAAGAAAAAAATATGAATAAAAAAAGTTTCACGCTTAATTGAAAAATGTGTTCAATTTATTTAAAAATATAAACATATATAATATGCAAATGTATGAAAAATATAAACATAAATAATATGCAAATATGCATGTATTTCTTTTATTCCTTTTCTCCCACCATAAAAATAATTATCCGAAAAAATAGTCATAAGATTCATAATAAGAGAGAGCCGCAACAAGAGAGATATACAATAGAGAGAGCGCAACGAGAGGGAAAGAGATAGTTGATAAAGAAAAAGATGATATGAGAATATGGCGGCACGGCGGTGAGCGCGGCAACGGCGGCGACAGCGGCGATGGCGGCGACAGCGGCAACGGCGACGGCGGCAGCGGCGGGCCCGGACCCCCACTCTGACATCACGCTCCCTGTCCGCAATTTGTTTATCTTTTCATTTATATCATCTTTGTTTATCTATTTGTTTATATCATCTTTGCTTTTGCCGGATCCTACTATCTTATATCCCCCCCCGGTGACGTCATGTCCTTCGAGTCGCAATTTTCTATTTGTTTATTTATTTATTTATCTATTTGTTTTTATAACTATCGGATCATATCGCTCCCCCCCGCGGCTCATTTCAAAGGATCGCCGCTCCTGACTCTCCCCCCGCGCCCACCGTTCCCTCCCGTACCCCCCTCGGAGCTCCTGCATTAGAACCGGCCTAGTATACCTACTATTAATTAATAACGATTGCTAAATTGTAACCGTTTGTATTTATTTTGTAACTGCTCTACTTAATCTTATCCTAAGTATAATAAATTATGTTAATTATTAAATCGGGTTACATCTCATCGGGTCTTTATGCGGAAAGCTGCCGCGCTAGAAATATAACCGCGAATACTGACGATCATGATAATTATGCTGCAAGAACCGGCCGCCTGAAACAAGATAAGAACGGGAGATCGGTGCTAAGAGCGGGAGTCCTCTAGATTCTGTACTGCCATCACGTCTGTCGCGATCCGAAAGAATAAGTGTATTATGTATAGTTCATTAAAGTTTATTAAAATTATTAAAAGAAGCGAAAGTGGTTTCATTCAAAACAAGATTCTGCAGTGAACTCTTCCGCTGAACCATTCTCGAAACGGCCCTCACACTATGTTTGCAAACATAAAAACTAAGCCATAGATCGCAATGTTGTTGTTTATTATGTCCGAGTAAAGTTACGTACATATGTATTAGTGGATATGTCGAAAACGATACCTGCTGATATATTTATTTCATCAAGCACAAGTAAACAGTCCCTATCTCTATCGTTTTTCAACCGCAAGACTTTAATATGTGAAAATTCGAAAACTTTATGTAAAATTCCACTCTGAAACTTTAAATTTTCGAGTTTTCAATTCATTTTCATTTAGTGTTCGTAATGAAGGAAGCGGAAAACCGTGCCTTAATAGTTCTTTGTAGCCAGATAACCCGCAACAAAATCTTTAACTGATAGGCTTTAATTAAAGTAGAATCGCACCATTTTGGCATTTTTTTTATATCTACACCCAAACTTTTTTATTTGGTCAGCATTTAAGAGATTTTTTAATGCATTTGAAACATGTTTTGTATACCTACTTCTTGTTTCAATTTTGTTATTTGTTTCCTATATTCTCTTTGTAAGCATTTATACTTCTTCTTCATTGCAAACCTTAATCCTTCTGACTTTTGTAATTCTTTTTGCAGTCGTTTAATGATCCCGGAATTGCCTGAAGTAGTCGATCCGTATTCAGTTTCATTGCATCGGTTACAAGTGATTCTTTTCATGTAACATTTCGTTCTTGATAGCGACTATAATTTTTAAAATCAAGAGTTTGTGTATTGAGCGTTATCTGTTCTCTATCGAAGATATCTGTTGTTAAACTTCTGGTAATTTCGGGCTCAGTTTGTAATATTTTTACTTCTTTATTTGTCGATAAGAACTGATATGACTTCTTCACTTTTAATAAACACTGTTGATACTAAAAAGAAATAATATTTTACACAATTTTGTTAAGAATTTTAGTTAGTCTTAATTAGAGAGGGAGGAATAAAAAATTGAAGGATGAAAAATTTCATTAACACAAATATAAAAACTTGACCGCATGCTCCAAACATATTACTCAACTGAATCGAATATATAAAGACCACCCATTTTTTCTCTTACACTTTCAAATATATATATTCATTTTATTTTCCCTAGAGTATAGAGTTAGTGATCGAAGATGTAAGACATAGCTTTACATTATCAAAATTATGAATCACGGATATGTAAATGTAATGTTACATTTTAATAACATTTTTTCACTTCTTGTGAACGATCTTTTTTACTATTTTTTTCTTACCATTAGTGAATTTCTGACGCTTTTGTTGTGTCACAAGCTCGCCAAATATTATTGAAATGGCAGACGATTTTAATTTCTTTGATCCATCGATCCGTGGTTTTTTACATGTCAGTTGTAAAGTGAAATTGAAAAATAGAAGTGTTTAACTTAGCTTTTTTATTCTTCTATTACTGATCCGCAGTTATTGATTTCAGTAAATAATTTTTTTAATTATACAAAAGTAGAAAAAATATGTAACTGTAATGTACCTCGTATAATACAGCACAATAATTAAATTTTTTATTTTCCATTCCACAATTTGCCAGCCATATATTTAATCATTGTGGATCTTTTGGAAAATTACATTTTTGAATGTGCATTAGAGTTCTTGCATTTTTTTGTAGCACATGTGATCATTGTAAAAATATTCTGAATAGACAATTAAACATTTTCAGTGTTTTAAAATTTGTTTTTTAGTAATTATGAAGTAAAAACATCTTACCACTTGACTTTACAAGAACACAAATTTCACAAAAGTGAGGTTGCCTATATATACGTTAAGAACTTAGACGGCCTGGCTGCCGGAAACTGATCATAAAACGGAACCAATCAGGGAGAAAAACCAGCATTAGCGTCACTCTACTTTTATTCACTCTAAGCTATAATACTTGAGGCACGCGGCATGCGCATGATAGGTTTACGCGATCTGTCTCTGATCAGCTGATTTTAACGCGACGCGGATATTTGTCTTAGGGATTTGCCGTCAATCTGATTGCAAGATATCGGGAATTCCCGATTCGCTTTTATCCCGTCGACTAAGGTGGAGAGTTTGTAACCCGACGATACCAGGGAGTACCTTGGAAACGACCATCGAGAGTGCTCGATGCTACCCTGGTGTTTTGACTGCTGTTAGGGAGAGCCCTGACGAGATTATCGGCCATGTCGAGGTGCTCCTCGACAACGTTTCGGAAAGTATTAGGAACGGAGGATTTCCATAGTCGAGCGTACTAGGCCGTGCTGGAGTGTACCCCAGTACTGCGATAGAATTCCCCGGGAGGTAAACAAGATTCCCTAGAAAATGAGTCCCTTTTATCCGAGATTGGCCGCGGTACGGAACGGATTTGGATTGGCCAATCTCGGGGGAGAGCTCCCCTTTCAGGATGATAGGAAAAATCGGGAGTAGGAATAGGAATCGGAGCAGAGAATGTGTTTTGCTCGGCGGCGCGATATTCGGAGCGGTGCGGGGAGCACGCTAGTTCCTAGGCGCGATCTTCGGCGCGGAGTGGGGAGCACGTTCCTAGGGATTGTATTCGGCAGGGCGCGGAGAATGTACTATAAATGAACACATGTTCGTTATACGTGTGTCAATTCTCCGAGAACTCGGAGAATTTTTGTTTCGAATAAATTAAAATTTGGCGCAAGTGCCAATTTGCGTGTCGCACTCTGCCCGGTGACCGGCGATCCTCGACAGACCCGAAATAAGAAGGGAGGGTGCGTCACGGCGGGGCCCGACCACGAACCAGTGAAAACTCGTAATTATTTTGCGAAAAAATACCACCTCAGCCAGGAATCAAACCTGGATCTGCTGCTTACCGGGCAGGCATCTTATCCCTTCGATTATCGAGGCATGTGATGATATTTATCGCAAATAACGTTTTAGAATAACACGTCAACAATACAATGATACACATATATACGTATATTACAATATACATATATACATGTATTCTTTCGAATCCCCACGACTGGTACTCCAGAGAGATGATGGTCCTATTCTCTCGATGGAGTCATGGTCAGTCGAGGGAAAGTGATTTTAAGCGGAGGAGCGTTTCGTTACAGAGTTTTTCTATTTAAACCCAAGTGTTATATCACAAGCTTATTAAATTCAAATAGTATCTAATACTCAACTCTATATCATTTATATAAAAAATTTGATATAAAAAAAATGGCGCCAAGTTATAGTCCAATTACTTCGAAAGTTAAATGTACAATTGCTTTTTAAAATGTAAGTCAATTAATGATTCGTATCTTTGTATTCTCATTCAAATCTATTCCAAAACCCAAATAATAGCTTTAATCCTTTTTCAAAATTATGATATCATGAAATTGTGTTTAACCTAATTTAACTCAAATATGTATCTAACACGAGTGATAGCAGCTTTCATTCTATCTCAACATATGTATTAGATTGTCAGAAAAGTTCGTGCCGTTTCTCCGATAGATGACGTTAGTAATATAAATAATAATGATATGAGGTAAATTAATATGACTTCTATATATCAATTGAAAGGGAACCGTGTGCTTAACAGTTTACAAATATTTTAATTGCACAGAATTGCGTTGTGCATGTGTTACAATTATGTAAAGATGGAACAAAGAACTACAAGAAAGAACATTTTCGGTACATTTTATTATATTATTATCAAAAAGGCAAAAACGCTGCGGATGCTCGTCGAAAGATGTGTACTATGTATGGGGAAAATGCCATTAGTGAACACATAAGTCAAAAGTGGTACGCGCGTTTCCGTTCTAGAAATTTGGATGTGATCGATGCTGCTCGCTCTGGATGGCTACGCAGGAGATCGTAGAATGTTTAAATATACACCATTTAACCGTCGCCGATCACTTGAAACTTGGAGATGGTGAACAAGGCCGATGTTTGGGTGCCACATAAGTTGACTGAGCGGAATCTCATCAAACGAATTTCCACGTGTGATTTGTTGCTGAAGCGTTACCAATTTGACAATTTCCTGAAACGCATGGTTACTGGAATAAGAAATGAATTTTATATGAAAATGGCCTGCGAAAATGATCATGGCAAAAGTGCGGCGAGCCGGCCCAAACTGTGGTCAAAGTGATTTGCATCCGAAAAAGGTGCTATTATCGATTTGGTGGGATTACCTTGAAGTAATTTATTACGAGTTGTTCCCGCAAGATCAGACCGTCAATTTTGATAAATACTGTGCGCAATTAAAGAAATTGAAGCGCGCCATTGCAGAAAAGCGGTCGACATTGCTGAACAGAAAAGTTGTTGTGTTTCATCACGATAACGCGAAATCACATACATCTTTGCAGACTCGTCAAAAACTTACGCTTAAGTTGGGATGTTTTGCCACATCCACCATATATTCCCGATATTGCTCCATCGGATATTTGTTTCGCATTCTACAGAATAATCCAGGAAAATCATTTACTTCTGTGGAGGACGTCAAAAAGCACCTGGACGACTTTTTTGCTCAGAAGTTCCAGAAGTTTTATGGAAGGGAATTATGGAATTGCCGGCATGATGGCAGCAGATCATCGATCAAAATGGAGAATATATCAATTGATAAACGTTTCAATGTCTCAATTTGATGTCTCATTTTCACCTCCAAAACGGCACGAACTTTTCCGACAACCTAATATATATATAATATTTCCACACATACTTCTGTAAAGAATTTTTAAATACATGTATATTTGAATCGAATGAAAGATTTAATTAGAAAAAATTTGTAACGGTACGTCCCTGCGCGGTCGGATAATTTTCGATACGAATGCGAAGACGTAGCTCGGGAACTCGAAAATACTCATCGGATGCCGGGTTCGGAGAAGAAATTGCAGACGCCTGGATTGAGTTTACAATAGAATAATTAGATTTATTCTAATATAACAATTGGTAGTTTAATGAATACAAAGTGTCTCTCGCAGCGCAACGTCGTTTGGATAGGCCTTAATAATACTCGCTGAATTTGAGATTGCCGCAACACGTTGCTAGGCAACCGGGCCCGCGTGTTGCCAAGCGTTCGGACACACGGGTTGCTAAGCAACCGTAGATGCTTTCGACACATGTTTTCATGTATGTCGAAGGAAAAGGTCGAAGGAATTCCGGACCGGATGAGAATATCGCGAGCGCCCGATATTCTATAGAAGAGAAGTCCGAGAACGCTTCGACTTTCCGGATGGAAAGGAAACGAGAACATCGCGAGCGCCCGATATTCCATAGAAGAGAAGTCCGACTTTCCGGACGAGAAGGAAACGAGAATACTGAGAACGCTCGGTATCCCGTGGAAGAAAAACTTGAGAACACTTCGATTTTTCGTGAAAGGCTAGAACGTGAATACTGAGAACGCTCGGTATTCGGTGCGAAAAGATTCTCGCATTGTTCGGATCGGTGATTTCGGACGGTCGAATGATCGGACAGGTCTGGTTATTTTCTGCAAAAATCGCCGGGTTTATATTTATTTCGTGCTGATGCGTCAGCACGCGATTTGTTAACATAATTTAAAAACAGCCGATCTGTCAGTTGTTGGTGCAGCGCGCGAGTATTCTTCGGTCGCTGTCGCTGTCGCTGTCGGGCGGCCCCGGATGATGCGGGCCGCCTAGCGCGCGCTAGTAACGGAGCTTTCACAGATGAGCCGTTACAATTGTAAAGTTGACGTTGCGTGACGTTGCGTTTACGTGCTTATACATGAAGCCGTCAACCGTATTCCTTCTATTCGAACTTGAACATTGCGTCGAACATGTATATTACTGGCTCTATAAGAATATATATGGTGTCAGCGAAAAATTTAAATAATTTATAAAAACTTTTTACGGCGGAATTGTATCACAGATAAACATACTGCAATAAAAACTTTGCGCGAGAGCGACATTTTTGACAAAACTTCGATTATAGATTGTGAATTATTAGCGTACGCTATAGATAATATTATACACTATGCATTACCATTAAACATTGACCAATAAATGTATATTATGATAAATATTACTTGCTTTATTCTTCATTCTTCCTTTCAATTCAGCGGTTTCAGGTGCGCTGCGATAGCGAGTCGCGTGCCGACGCATCTTGTTGCGAATAATAATAAATCAATCATAATAATCATAATAATAAATTTAAATTACTAAGTAATATTTTATAATATTTAAAAAAAATCTTCTTTGAAAAAATAATTAATATTAAAAATTAAAATTACAAATATTAAGACAAAATGATACCTTAGTGGGAAAAGAGAGAACGCATAAAAAAAGAGGAAGGAAGAGAGAAGAAAAAATGGTGGAAAAAGAAAAAGAACATGACGGCGGCGGGCGGCGGGCGGCGAACGCCGCACCGTGTGACGTCATGCCGAGGACTCACTTTGCGGACCCCGTGCTATAGTCCCCCTCTTCGCCCCGCGGACCCTGCACCCATCGCTTATGAAATGCTCCGCATCGCGGAACCCCTCTGTCCCTCTACCCCCCTCGGAGCTCCCGAGTTAGAATCGGCCCTATATTGCTACTTATGTATTTCTTATTTTTGTCCATATTTTAATATACTCGAAGCTCATTAAAATCGGGCGGGGACAGTTGTGAACCTTTCCTTGTTAATTGTGTTTTATGATTACTTTCACTTTTACTTTATCACATTGTACTTTACGGTTTTACATTTATATATGGTGTATTTTTAAACAAAGAATAAATAACAATAAAAATATTTTACCGGAAAGAAAAAAATAGAAGAAAAGTTGTCTATTATTTTTATAATTATTGACATTCTAATAAAATTTGCGCCCACGGTTATCGACTCAATATCGATGTTATGCATTACTATGATCCCGTAAATCATTGCACTGCGCATTGCACGCGTATACACGCGGGCGCGTGCACACCGCGCGCGCCACACACACACACACACACACACACACACACACACACACACACACACACACACACACACACACACACACACACACACACACACACACACACACACATACACACACATACACACACACACACACACACACAAATTTAATATTGCATTTGTACATACATATATTTATGGTATATTCAGCATGATATGATTTTTCTTTCATTAATTTTTTAAATATTTCAGTTCAATCCACTGAATTCTACGGAATGTGGAAGTAATCTCTGTGTGCCGCAATTGAGCAAGAAGTATCTTCAAGGAGAGGAAGAAATACCATTGAATAAACAATCAGATAAGCAACTCATATTATCTTTTAACTTTTTTAACTATACTGCTCGACCAGATATACTGTTTGACATAAAAAATCAAATATACAACAGATTCTTTGGTAATTTTTATTTTGATATTAAATATAACAAGTGTGTGTATATACAAAATAGAACAATATGTAATTTTGTTTATCTAGAGTATGTCTGTTATGTTTGGAAATATGAACATTTTAATTATTAAGGGGATCTTAAAGTGACGGAAATTACAGCCGACACTAATCTTTGAATTGGCTTTACAGATTGCAAAATCCTTTTGTGCAGTTAAAATACGCACAAAAAGAAAGTGCGAGACGGTCGATTTAACGAGGAAATCAGAAAAAAATTTTTTAAATTCACTTAATTTTGACTCGTACTATCACTTTAAATCTTCGTTTCCTTGATATAAAAGTTCTACAGTTTGTATATGCAAAATGAGTGCGACCCGCACTTTGGACTAAATGAATAAACAATACTGTATTTTTGGATTTATGATTAAAAGCTTAGAAAAAAAATTTAACACCTGAACAGATATGATTTTACGCGTATATATATATATATATATATATATATATATATATATATATATATATATATATATATATACTTGGTGCAGGCATAAAATGATAAGTAGAGCAGTAATTATAGTTGACAGATCTTGCAACAGATGGCACTGCAGAAGAAAGACAAGGACAAACGATCTATGAGATCGATAAAACGTTCAATAAAACTAGCACGCTTACTAAATAAAAAGAGAGAGTGTGCGTCACGATGTGTTTAGAATAACACGTCAACAATACAATGATACACATATATACATATATCACAATATACATATATACATGTATATTCTCTCTAATCCCTACGACTGGTACTCCAGAGAGATGATGGTTCTAGTCTCTCGATGGATGCAGGTCGGACTGCAGCGGTGACACCCTCCAACGCCACTGGCAAATATACAAATAATCCTTCTGGTGCGCGGCAGGAGAGATTGCATCAAGTATGGCTCGAGCCCCCGAATAAAAAAGGGAGGGTGTGCGTCACGGCGGGGCCCGACCACGAACCAGTGAAAACTCGTAATTATTTTGCGAAAAAATACCACCTCAGCCAGGAATCGAACTTGGATCTCCTGCTTATCAGGCAGGCATCTTATTCTTTCTACAGAGGCATGTGATGATATTTATCGCAAATAACGTTTAGAATAACACGTCAACAATACAATGATATATTATATATATATATATATATATATATATATATATATACATATATCACAATATACATATATACATGTATATTTTCTCGAATCCTCATGACTGGAACTCCAAAGAGATGATGGTTCTAGTCATTAAAATAAAGTGAATTTAATTTTTTATTGATTTTCGTTTAATCAACCATCTTGCACTTTCTTTTTGTGCATATTTTAATTGCATAAAAGGATTTTGTAATCTGTAAAGCCAATTCAAAGATTGGTGCCGGCTGTAATGTGTCGATAATCCCGTCAGTATCTTTAATAAGAACAGTCAATATATAACTTTGCGTTTTTACTTTATATATATATATATATATATATATATATATATATATATATATGAAATAGAAATTTATAAATAATAAATAAATATATATATATACACATTATCATAGCACTTTCTGTTATAAGAATTTTATATGTAATTTGACATAAAGTATAAAATATCTCACAAATTATTCATTTCTTAGTAACTATATCTTAATACTTTTATGCACAGAATGAGATGAATCAGTTGGTCAAAAAAATACATATGAAATTATTTTCTCAATATAAATGTATAATGTATGTTCCGAAAATGTCGAAGAAATTCATAGTTTGCTGTTTTGAGTAATTAATTACAAATTCGACAAGACACTTAATGAACGATAAATGAAATAATCAAATTATATTACTTTTTCTTTCTCTCTACTGTTTATTTGATATGAGTAAAAATATGCATAACTTGTTGAATTTATAATTAATTATCCGAAATATAATAAACTTTTGATTTCTAAAAGATGGAATATATACAATAAGATTGCAATAAGAAAATAATTTCGTATTTATTTTTACTCATTTTATTATTATTATACTCTTATTATACTTTTATTATTATATATACTTATATTCTTCAGTTATTATAATTTTATTATAAAATTATATAACAAATTATTATAAATATAACAAGTAATGCATATGATTATAACAATTTTCGAATTTCTTCATACATCGTTTTCATGTCTGCTTACTCTTTGTAATTCATATAATGTATATATCAACAATAACGAGTAGTAATCAGGAAATGTTGGAGACGCTCGACAACCGCACGGTGCATGAAGCGCGAAAGAGTACGATATTATTATTTCCTTCAATCATACGCGTCGCGAGCGCGAGAAAGTACAACGATATTCCTATTCTCTGCTCACAGGTGCTTCGGTGCAAGAGAGTAGGATGATATTTTTATTCTTTTCGGTCAACCAAACGTTGTCAAGCGCACACGTACGTTTATTAACTATTTCAATCGTATATACAACGGAAATATCAGAATCGAAGCGATGATTGACGGAGTTCTATATTGATAGAGTGACAATATTGTTGTACCCCGGATGGGCTACAACGATAATATTAGGGATAGTCGGGTTCGTTAAGCCTAAGGAGTTGGGACTCCGAGCAGGATCAAAAGAATGTTCTTGAAAGGATCTTCTTGAATTCACTAACACACTTTCTTTATTTTAATTGATTTATTTAATTAATGCACAAATTCTTGAGATTAGTATTTCTTATTTTATTACTTTACACACGGTTAAACGTCGGCGGGCGGCTCTGCGCGTATCGCGTTATTCTGGCGGCCGACGACCGAGTATGTCACCTGAGATGCTGATAGTACGCGTGAAACTCGCTCGTGTGAACTTCGCCGCGCTTTTGTAATATCTTGCGCGATAATTATAATAATGATTCCGAACGATACGTTATTCTTGACTCTCGCGACTCCGCCTTGTGTACCCGGTTATATAGTCTGATCGATGCCCGATCAGCATTCCGATCGGTTGCGTCGATTGATCGCGTAATATTGATTGATCAATATCACGCCTGGTTCGATCAGCAAATTGAGGAATTTGCTGATAGACTTTTCGCAATTGTTCGCAATGTTCTCGCGCGATGCATTTCTGCGGTCTTTCGAAAGACTCCTCGCAATTTTGGCGATCACGCATTTATGTCGTCTTTCGAAAGACTTTTTCCAATTTCATGCGGATTAGTTTTGTTGCTATGCGGACTACTTTTATTATTAGTTGTAGATCTGGCTACAACAATATAGACTTGCCAGACGAAAGCCCGGATTCGATCCCCAACGACTCTTCGTTAGGATGATACTCTTCGTATGGTACTATCTGCTCCTATCTCCGTTTTTTATCTTCCTTACAACATGAAATATACGACTAATGTCTGATAAATTTAATTAGAAGACAAAATTTTTAATAACATTTTATTTGCAAGATAAGAACGTTATGATGCTGTATATTTTTGCGAATTTTTATCATGGTGCGGATGTATCTTTAAAAATATGAACAATTTATATATAATTATATATAATATTTATATATAATATTTATATATAATTGGACATTACAAATATGTAAAATATATATATGTTTATATATATAAATAATGTACATGTTACATTACATATTTGTAACAGACATTTACGAAAAGGATTGTTTATTGCATTATTACATACACATTTTACAATTTATTACATAATTCATTCTCTTGTTTACTATCGCATATTAAATTTATTTCCGATAAATTTATTTCTCGAAATCGGCCGCAATATAGGACCGATGCGAAGCATACGCACACATGCATACACACACAAGCAAGGCACATACATGTGCGCTCGGCGCTCTGTAACGTTTGGTTGGCCGAAGAGAATAGAAATATTATCCTATTCTTTCGTATCGAAGTGCCTGTAAGCAGAGAATAGGAATATCGTTGTACTCTCTCGCGCTCGCGACGTGTATAAGAAGGAAATATTATCGTACTCTTTCGCGCTTCGTGCAGTCATCGAGCAATTCCAACGTTTCCTGGTTACCACTCGTTATTGTTGATATATACAATTATATGAATTACAAAGAGTAAGCAGACATAAAAACGATGTATGAAGAAATTCGAAAATTGTTATAATCATATGCATTACTTATTATATTTATAATAATTTGTTATATAATTTCATAAAATTATAATAACTGAAGAGTATAATAATAAAATGAGTAAAATTAAGTACGAAATTGTAATGAGTAATGAGTTTATTTGCTCCCCTCAACAATTTATACAACACAAGTCTTAACCTATTCCTTATAACTAATCCTTACAACTACTTAACTTAAAACTACGCCGCTTATTCGCCACATACACCTTTGCTATCGTCGCAAGACTTTTCCGACCAAACTCTTTCGATAATCCCTTAATTCCTTTCTTCCTCCCTCCGTCTCTCTCTCTCTCTCTCTCTCTCTCTCTCTCTCTCTCTCTCTCTCTCTCTCTCTCTCTCTCTCTCTCTCTCTCTCTCTCTCTCTCTCTCTCTCTCTCTCTCTCTCTCTCTCTCTCTCTCTCTCCCCCTCCCCCTCCCTCCCTCCCTCCCTCCCTCTCCCTCTCCCTCTCCCTCTCCCTCTCTCTCTCTTTCTCTCTCTCTCTCTCTCTTTTTCGATGTGAAGATGTGTGTCACATCGCTCCGTCAAAGTAGTGAGTTTTCATGCGCAAATAGTGAGAAAAGTCATAAAATAAGTGTTTCAAGTTATGTCGCCGTAGATCAAGGTTGGATATGAAAGTTATCTAGCCGGGATTTGGCGATCGGTGGATGTGAGCAGTGAATTTATTATTCAGGACATTGAAGTCTCACAAGACAGTAGGCATTATACGTGGACACAATAGTGTTGACGTGTGAAAGTGGATCACAGGTGACTGATCGATTATGCTGATACTAACGGTTTCGGCCGGTAATTATCAGCATGGAAGACGAATATGCAGAGTATCGATGCTCGGCATGTAGGAAGGCAATTAAGAGCAGAGTTGTTAAATGTAAAAATTGCCCAAAGCTTTTTTACCATCCAGGATGTGTAAATAAGCATAAAATTATCGACAGAAATCAAGAGTACGTGCCGTGTAAAGGCCCATTTGAGGAATTTTTAACTGATAGTGAGAAAGCTCCGGCACCGGCAGGGAGAGATAGGACATCATCTACAGGATCTACAGGATCTACAGGAGTGTTCACAACATCGAGCAGTGGAAATAAAGGGTCAAGTATTGATATAAAAATAGACTGGATTATAAGAACTGTGAAAGAAATAAAAGATGAAATGGTGCGTAAAAATGAAATTAAAATAATGATTAAAGAAGTAGTTCAAGAAGAATTAGGAAGTGTTAAACAAGAGATGGAAAACTTGAAGAAAATAATACAGGGAATAGAGTATGGATCGAAGGGAGGAACGCAAAGTAGCTACAGTGAAGCGGTTAAAGAGAAGAAGAAAGAGAGTCTTATAATTGTTAAATTGCAACAGGAGAGTGAAGACACGAAGAAAATGATAAAAGAGAAGGTAGATATAAAGAATATGGCAATGGGAGTAACAAAATTAAAAAAAGGAAGCAAAGGAGTAGTAATCATGGGATGTGAAACTGGAGAGGAGATAAAAAAGTTGAAAGAGACAGTTCAAGCTAAACTGGGAGAGAATTACAAAGTGACGGAGTCTAAATCGAAACCAAAGATAAAAATTATTAATATAAATTTAGAAGAGATGAACTTAGATGATAATGAGCTTATAAATACGATAAAGAAGCAGAATAAAATAGATACAGTAAATATGCGAATTGTGAAGAGAATGGTCAAAGTAAAGAATAACGATCAAAGAAGAGGAAATGAAGAAGGATCAATAATAATGGAAGTAGATGAAGAGACACACGAGATGATATTGCAGAAAGCAAAACTAAATGTAGGATGGAAGAAGTGTCCTGCATTTAATCACATCAGTGTCAAAAGATGTTTTAAGTGCTGGGGATATTTTCATATTGCGGAAAACTGTAAGAGAGAAGAAACATGCTGCAAATGCGCGGGGAATCATAGCTCGCGTGTCTGTACAGCGACAGAGAAGAAATGTGTGAACTGTATGTTCAAAAATCGAACATACAATTTGAAGATAAATGACAACCATGAAGCTATCAGCCGTGAATGTCCGACTTTTAAGAGGGCGTTACAGGAAGAGAAGAGGAGAGCAGGCTGGGAGGAGAAGTAGCAACTACAGAAGAAAGAAGAAATCATACTATATACAAATGCGCAGAGTTTGATAGCGCATAAGGATGAGATTCAACATCAGATTATGAAAAAAATGAATCCTGCGTTCTTAGCATTATCGGAGACCAGATTGACCGAGGATATTGAAGACAGTGAAGTGAACGTTTCTGGTTATAATATAACTAGATGTAATGCTGAAAATAGAAATACAGGAGGCGTTGTTCTATATGTAAGGAATGATATTATTTGCGAGACGGTGTTAGTACAAAAACTAGAATCGAATTGTTGGTGTGTCGCGGTAGAAGTGAAAGATAAATTATATAAAGGAGTGATAATGGTAATATATCACTCACCAAGCGCATCGCACGGGGATTTCATGAGATTTTTTGAGGATATAGTAGAGGAGTTAGTAATAAAGGGTGAATGCATTGTAATAGGAGATTTTAATATAGATCTTATGACGGACTCGTTTTATGCGAAGAAATTACAAACGGCAATGTTAAGCTTGGGTATGAAACAGTATGTTAACGAACCGACGAGAATCACGAAAGATAGTCAAACAATTATAGATCTAATCTTCGCTAATAGTAATAAAAGAGTGCAAGTAATTCACGAACCCAAAATTACGGACCACGCGTGGCTGGAAGTTGAGTTGAGTGTGAATAAAATTGAAAGTAAATATAGAGAATTTAGCGCTAGGAATTACAAAGGGTTTGATGAAGGTGAATTTGTTATGTTAGTAAAAAATAAATTACAGGAAAGCCAAGGATGGCAGTGTGTATGTATGGGTGTGAGTGAGAGAGCAGAAAAATTTGTCAATAGTATAGTAAATGCGTTAGATGTAATGGCACCGAAGAGCAAATTTAGAATTCCGAAAGTATGGGAAGGGAAAAAATGGTTCTCAGATGTAATAAGAGAGGCTGCGGATAAAAGAGATGAGGCATTTAGACAAGCAGTGTACGTCGATTCAGAACAAAGCTGGTTGCAATTTAAAGTTAATAGGAATGCAGTAGTAAAACTAATCAGGACGAAAAAGAAAGAATATTATGAAAATATGATAGATTTTAATAAGGAAAATCCTGCGACTATGTGGAAAACTTTAAAAGAAATTATTAGAGGCGAGCCAGTATGTGCAAAAGAAATAAAAGATATAGATTTTGAAATACTAGATAACATAGATTATGATACAATAGGGTGCAATATAGCGGATAAATTTAACTTATATTATACAGAGTATTAATAGTATAATAAAATCTATAATAGAGGACCGGTCTACAGGCGCAGGAAAAAGAATTATCTATGCTATAGAAAATATGGAAACTATGGAAAATTTTGAGGAAATCACGGTAGAGCATCTAGAGAAAATTATTAAAGGACTGCCAAATAAGAAAGGCACGGAAGAGGGAATAACTAGTGATATATTAAAAGCAACGTTTTGCGTAATAAAAGAGGAATTTGTTGATATAATAAATAACTCCCTGAGAGATGGTTGCTGTCCAGAAAGTTGGAAAACGTCTACAATAATACCGATTCCAAAAGTAGATAAAGCTAAGAAGGCGAGTGAATTTAGGCCTATTAATGTGTTACCTATATTTGAGAAAGTGTTAGAATTGGTAGTAAAAGAGCAAATTGAAAGGTATTTGGAAAATAATAGTATTATAACTGAACATCAATCGGGCTTTAGAAAACACTATTCATGTGAAACAGCGATTCAAACTATTGTTGACGAATGGAAACTGATAGTCAGTGAAAAGAGAATGGTGGGGGTAATTTTCATGGATCTGAAGCGAGCGTTTGAAACGATAGATAGGGAAAGATTATTAGGGAAATTATATCAATATGGAATCAGAGGAAAGGTCCATGAATGGTTAAGCTCATATCTAAGGAATAGAACACAGCAGGTGCGATTTAATAATAAATGGTCAAAATTAATGGCAACGGAATATGGAGTTCCACAGGGATCTGTATTGGGACCCTTGTTATTTATACTTTATATAAACGATATAGTCAAAGTCTGTCCAGAAGAATGTAAGATAAAAATGTTTGCGGATGATACTTTAATATACGTGGAGGGAGAAAGTAGCGCAGAATTAGAAAGAAAAATGAATACGGTGTTTGTTATAGTAGAAAGGTGGATGAATATAAATAAATTAAAAATGAATGCAGGGAAAACGAAATACATGATAGTTAGAAGTATAAGAAAAGAGTTAAGAGGTAATATTACGTTGAAGTGCTTGGATGGAACTGAGATAGAGCGTGTGGAAATGATGAAGTATCTAGGTATAATTATTGACGATAGACTTCGATTCAACGGCCACTGTGATTATATGCTAAAGAAAATAGGAAAAAAACGAGTTTTCTCAATAGAATAGGTAGTTCCATATCGGCTTATACCAGATGCACGATATATAAGTCAATCATAGCTCCGCATTTTGAGTATTGTGCGACGTTGCTGATTGACATGGGTGAAACGCAGTTAAGCAAATTGCAAAAAGCGCAAAACCGAGCTATGAGAGTCATACTGCAGTGTAATAAATATACCAAGGTGGAACATATGCTGCAATCGCTGCAGTTTATGTCCATAAGACAGAGACTATATTATAATGTGTGTACGTTTATCTTTAAGATTGTGAATAACATGCTACCGGAACAATTAAAAGATCAATTAGAGCTAGTGGGGAGTAAAAATGAAAGACAAACGCGACAAATCGGAGATATTATAATAAGATTTCGTAGAACAAGGAGTGCACAAAAAAGTATGTTCTACGAAGGAATAAAAATGTACAACGCGTTGCCAGCCGAAATAAAAAGATGTGAAAAACTAGAAATGTTTAAGCGAATGTTAAAAGAGCATATATTAAGTATAATTAGTGTATAATAATATAATTATGTATATGTATATGAAATAGCTGAGAAAGCTAATAAAGTTCAATCAATCAATCTCTCTCCTCTCCAAACCCACCCTCCCTCTCTCACTAACTCTCTTCCCCTATTCCTCATCTCTTTCTTTCTCTTTCAGAATTTCTGAATCTTTCTAGTTCTCTTAACCAATCCTCTACCTCCTCTTCCTCCCATAGTACTATCTCCTCCTGCCAACTCCCTCCCCCCATCCCTCCTCCACACTTCTCCCAAACATGCTTCCATGTCTCTCTTTCTACTCTGCACATCCTACACACTCTATCCTCCTCCCTTCCTCAATACACCCCCTCTCTAACTCTCTCCTCTAGCCTATACCTTGCTATCCTCCTCTACCTGTTTTTCGCTCAGCTTTTTTTTAAATATCTCGGGATATCGTCCCTCTCCCGTACCATTTATTTATTATATTTATTATATTTATTATATTTCGACTCCCCAATCCTCCACCATCTTTCCTTCCTTTATAAGCTTTTGTCCTTCTCCTCTAACTCCCTAAAGTCCATAACCCCCTCTTCCCTCACTTCCTCCACCCTTCCTATTTCCATCCCTCTATAATCCTTCGAAGAACCTCTCTCTCTCCCTCTCTCACTCTGAGTGCCTCCTTTCCATTCTTATTTTCTCATCTCCTCCCAGCACTTTCTCGCTTCCCTTACCACTCGCTAATCTCTTCTCAAAACGCCGCGCCCTCCTCCCCACTCCTAACCCTCAATTATCCCTTTGTAATTCCTCCCTCAGCATGTACTCTGGCGTCTTCCATCCCACTCCTATCATCCATCTTAAATATCCCTCCTGCATCCTTTCTATCCCCTCCCTCTTCCTCCATCCCCATATCTCCATCCTATACATCACTGCCCACATCAAATAACCATACCCTTTTCTCTCAGTCCCCCCAATCTCCTCTTTCCAATTCCCCACACCTGTCCCACATCCTAAATATTGAAAACGAATCTCTTCTACTTCCCTTCCCTCCCAGTACCACCTTATCCTTCTTCTCTTTCTCCCTTCCTTCCTAAATCTCAACATCTTTGACTTTCCTACATTCACTGTACATGCCCTTTATATATCTTTCCAACCTTGCCATCATCGCTCTCATTCCCTCCTCCTCCTCCGTCAATAACACCAGGTCATCCGCGTATGCCAGCGTGTATACCTTCTCATCCTTCAACTTAACCCCTCCCCATCTCTCTTTTCTCCATATATTCCTCTACGTCCGCGATTAACAAGTTGAACAGACAGGAGTGTCCTTTGAGCTCCAGAGGTGTCCTTTGACACCCCTGTCTAACCCTCCTAGCCGTATAAAACGCTTCACTTACTTCTTGCCCTATCCTCATCCTGTTCTTTGTCTCCCTGAATAGATCCTCACCTTCCCACCAATCCCTCTCTTACCCCTCTCTTTTGCAACTCCCTTCCTAGAATCTTCCTGTCTACAAAATCAAACGCCGTTTTCAAATCTATGAAGAATGCCATCAACTTCTCCTTTCCACCTGCCTATTTACCAAGTAATTCAACACGTATATATTATCCATCGTCCCCATTCCTTTCCTGAAGTCCGTTTGATTCTGTGGCACCAGGTTTCTTCCCTCCACCTTTCTCTCCAGTCTCTCCCGCAGGATCATTGCATAGACCTTATATAGGGCCGGCGCCACTCCCCTGTAATCCCCTACCTCCTTCCTCTGCTCCCTTTTCCTTATTGGTACTATTGTCCCATCGCTCCATTCATCTATCTATTCACTCCCGTTCCACACCCTATTACATACTTTCTACACAAACCTTATTTCAAACATGCTTTCCCCTCCAAATTTCCACACCTCCCCCGGAATCTCATCCTCTCCCACCGCCTTGTCTTCCTTCAACCTCCTTATCGCCCTCAGTACGTCTGCTCGCGAAATCTCCGGCTCGCTATCTTCTTCTCTTCTAGCTCCTTTCACTCCTCTCACCACTCTGCTCTCCACTCCTTCCAATAGACTTTTAAACTAATCCATCCCTTCAACTCTATTCCCTCATTTATTCTCCTTCTTTTCTTCCTTTCCCTGTTTACCACTTTTTGCTCTTTCGTCCTTGCCTGCCTTGCTACTTCCAACCATTTCTCGCTTTCTTCCTTCTTCTTCCTCTCGCACATTTTGTTGTACTCTCTTTTGCTTTCCCTATACCTGTCCCTCCCCCCGTCTTTTCCTTTCCTCCACATCCTAAGCACCTCCCTAATCCTTCATTTACATTCCCTGCATTTTTCATCCTATCAACCCTTTTTTCCCTTATCTCTCCTGTCCGGCCCTTGCTCTTCCCTCAGCACCCCTTGGATCCCCTCCCTTACTCTCTCCTAACTTATCCCCTCATCCCTTTTCCCCTCCTCCCACACTTTCTCCATCTTCTTCCTGAAAGCTCCTTTCCTCATCCGTCCATCTCCACCTTTTCTTTTCCTCACCACTTCTCCTTCTCCTCTTGCCGTCCCATCTAACCCAGACCACCGGAAAATGATCCGAGTCTATCCTTCACACTCAGTCTGTTTATCCGATCCCACACCTCTCCATCCCCTATCACATAGCACTAATTCCCCCCGTTCTCCAGAAAATGTTCATGTATCCTCCCCATCTCCTTTCTCACATCCAGTAAAGATATGCCATCTCACTTCCTCCACTAACTATGCATTCTCTTTGTTTATCCAATGACCTCCTCCTTTTCTCTCCTCCATCCCACTATCCTCCTCCGTTCTCGCGTTGAAATCCCTTCCCACTATCATCTTTATTCCCTTACTTTCATCCTTCGCCCAAACACTTATCTTCCTCTATTTTTCCCATTTTAAATCCCCGTATTTACGTACACTCCTGTGATTCTCCATTTCTTCCCTCCCTAATCTTATCACTTTCGCCATCAATCCCTCCACCTCTGCCATCTCCTCTTCCACGATTTCAATTTCCCTCCTTAGCCTCATCACCATCGCTCCCATCGCTCTTCCTTTTCTGTTTTTTCTTTTTAGATGGGAGGCGCAGTTGGCCTCCCACCTAAAGCCTTTCGGCAACCTCCTTTTCTCCCAACCCTTCTCCTCTACTCAGGTCTCTATCAAAATCATTACATTCCATTCTGCTATTCCCTTCCAGAAGTCCCTATCCTTATTACCTAATCCCGCAACATTCCAGAATGCGATCCTTACTACTCTTAGTTCCTTTACCCTCCCCTAACAATTCCTCCCTTTTCCCTATCCTTTCCTTTACACCCCTCCCTTCTTCCTTCTTACCAAGCAGCCTCCTCCCCTTCCATGCTCTCTCCCTTTCTGTT
The DNA here is from genome assembly GCA_024349325.1 of Pogonomyrmex californicus. Lineage (NCBI taxonomy): Eukaryota > Metazoa > Arthropoda > Insecta > Hymenoptera > Formicidae > Pogonomyrmex > Pogonomyrmex californicus. Next base: position 833,948 of record JAECZD010000029.1, read on the forward strand.
CACCTCTCCCCTCTATTGCCTCCCTCCTTTTTCTCCCGAAATCCTCCCCCCTCGCTACCTCGCCTCCTTCCTATTAAGTCCTTCAGCACCTCCTCCCTCTCATTCCAGAATCACCATTCCCCGTCGATCATCACTTTATTATTTCTTATCCACACCCTCGCACTTCTCCTCTCCTCTGTCATTCCCTGTCGATCATCACTTTATTATTTCCTATCCACACTTTCGCACCTCTCCTCTCCATTGTCTCCCTGAATCTCCATCTTGACATCCTCTCCACATTAGGTCAGTCTTTATCCAAATATTATCTCCTTCCAAGCCTTTCTTCCTCGCCATTACTCTCCTCTTCTCTTTTATTTCCCTCCCTTAGCCTATCGCCATTCCCCCTCTCTCTTTCCTCCCCGTTCTCATCGTTCCATCTTCACACTTGCCCTTATCCTCTTAAGAATGTCCCCTTTCTTGCATCCCCTTCCACCTCCCCAAAATTTGACTATTATGTTATTCCTTCTCTCTAGCCTTTCACTATTATGTTATTCCTTCTCTCTAGCCTTTCCCTTCTTTCTCTCTCCCTCTCCAGACTTCTAACTCTCTCCTTCACCTCCCCGCTTCCCTTACCGTCAACTCCCCTTCTGCTCCCTGTCTCTAGAATTTACTCTTTTTTTCAACTCTTCTACTTTCTCCCCCCCCATCCTCCCCTACCCTTAATCCCTTTTCGACTTTCCTTTTCAGATCTCCTATCCTTCTTTCCAATTTTTCTCTCTCCGCCCTCCATTCTTCCTCTTTTTTTCTTATCCTTTTCATCACCCTTCTGATGCCATTCACATTATCCTCCATCTTTTCCCATCTCTTCCACCTACACCTGAACTCCTCTTCCAGCACCCTCATTATATCCCCTTCCTCTTCCCCTTCTTGCATTCTCACCGATCTTGTCTTTTTGCTTCTCTAGAAACCGTACTCCTCCTCATCCCTTTCCCCCCCTGCTAATTCCTTCGCTGCCTCTTCCTCTAACTTCCTTTTCCTTTTCCACAGCTCTATGATTCCTGCATTACTCGTCCTTTCCCTTCCTCTCTCTCTCCTCCCAGTCTCTTTTTCTTTTTCCCCCCCTTCCCTTATTATCCCTTCTGACTCCTCTTTCGCGCCCTCTTTTTCCCTCACTTCACCCTTATACCTTCGCCTCTCTCTTGGGTCAGTCTCCTCCTTCTCCACTCCTCTGGTTCCTCTCCACCTACTTTCCCCAAACGGTTCATGCGTGTGCGCCTTGCTGTGTTAACGCAGCGCGCTCTTGCAGGCTGTGCCGGGTTGCCCCTGCTTGTTGATGTGGGTGCCGGGGGCGCGTCGTTCTTGTTGATGGTCGGCGTGTTTATTTGCGCGTCGCTGGTCGGAGATTCTTTTCTCGGTTGTCGATGCGTGAGTCGGAGATTCGCTTCTTAATTGCGCGGGTTTCAGATTCTGTGGAGGGGTTGAGCCTTTTTAACCCGAGAATGGCCACGGTTTTTCGGTACGGATTCGGGTTGACCGCTCTCGGGAACGGCTCCCTCCTACCGGTCGCCAAAGAATACGTGTTTGGAGTTTACCGTTCTTATTTTTTGTAGGTCGGTTTAAAATTGCGGTTTTATCGTCCTGATACGTCCGGGGGACTTCACGAATTCTTTTCTTTCGGAAAAAGATAACGGCTGCTAATCAAAAAATGAAGCGCTTCGAACGATCTAAAGAAACCCTAAATAAATACACAAAAATTCCTCTCGAGATACGTCTCACTATCAAAAAAGGAATAATTCTTGCGATAGACACCTTTGTCGGCACCGACAAATTTATAACATACCAATAAAAATAAAAAATATTAACAAAAGCAAATTCTTAACGGATAAGAAACGCGTCAGATCGTTCGAGGGTGACACTCCCCCAAATTGGTGGGGAAACTAAGGGAAACGCCAATCAAGAAGAAACGATTAGCGGCCGTTGGCGGCCACACCAATGAATGATTGAAGGTGTGGAATGGCGGGAAAATTTTCACTAACTAATTCCATCATTCGCTAGGAAATCTGAAAATATAAAAACAACCACAATTCACAGAACACCGCTCCCCTCCCTCCTCTATACTCACAATTTTTCTAAACTATCATTCGACAAGCCAACGCGGAAATCCATCATGCCCTCAGATATTTCCCTTCGGAACCCTTTAAAAACCGCGACTTGGAGCGGATCGCTCTCTTCTCGCTTCTCATCGCTCCACGCCTTCACGGACCATCCGAGGTTGTCGAAAAATCTTTTTCAGTTAGAATCTGTGCGCGATTCTTACATTTTTCGTGTGATTCAATCCACGATCCAGCCACCACACTTCTCGTCCATCACCAGGGACCGCTACAATAAAAGTAAGTCCATCTTTATCACTTTTTCCCGCGGTAGACTGGCTGTTTGGTTCGCGATCTCTACATATTTGTTTCATTAAAACACTCCAACATTTCAAATTGGCAAGCCGCCGATTAACTCGGTGAAGCTGCCTTATCACGATTCCTCAATTTCTTTTTTTTTTTTTTACTACTTTCACCTCACACTCTCTCTTATCTAACTCTTATTTACATAGTGAACCAAACGAAAGCCATCCCGAACAACCCAACGAAACGGGCATTGCGACATCGTCGGGAGAAATTAAATAAGCGGATTCGTCGCGAAACCGGACACGCCGAAGAACTCGCGGAGCAGTTAATAGACGTAGAACCGAGACTAGCAAACATCATCTTACAACAGTACGCCACCGCCCTCCGCTCCGTGGCAGATTTTGAAAAACAATGTACTCCAGAGAACTTCGACGTGGAGAAGTTCTTCGATCTCGTCCGTCAATTTCCCCGCTCTCCCACCCATCTACCTCCTGGCACCTTTTTCATTAAAAGAAAATTCAAACCCGACAGCCAGTTTTGGGATCAAATCTCAAGACACCAAATTACTGATACCATCCCTGTGTACATTTCCCGTGACCCTCTTCCCTACCTCATTCCAGTGAAGGCTTTCCGCAGCGCTCTCCCTGATCCCCCGCCACATCTACAACCCGATCCCGTCGATATGCTCGCGATCACTTATTTTTTGCCCCAATTGGAACAATTGGGTATATAAATACCAGATTTTTTGTTTGTTTGTTATTTATTATTATTCGAAATTTACGTATAAAATTTTTTTTTGTGACCAGTACTTCAACACTTTAATGTACCCAGTAAAATTTGCGAATTAACATATTGTAATTCTTTTTTTATTATTATTATTATTAAATCAGTTAACTCGAATTCCGTCTCAATTTATTTACTCTAAAACTTGACCCCGAACCATTCACGGCTCCCTGAGGATCGCACGAGGTCCATCCCTGGTAAAAGAGATTCGGTTCTCTGATCAAAAAACGGACCACCGATAGCGCTGGCGCAGGTAAGGGTTATAACGTCATCGACGCTAACCCGATTCCTGTCCCCTTAACACGCGTTCGACTCGCGGATCGACCTCACGACGTCGGTCTGTGAGAACAGAAAAGGTTTCATGCGTCCACCCGAGTTCTCCTCCTCCTAACGGAAGGTATTACCTTTCCTCCAGAATCTCGGACGTAACAGTCCCTTTTCGAACGACGACGGCCGGAGAGTTATCTTTGTATGTTCGACTTCGGTATCGATTATACTTTGCATGGCTGGGTTTCGCGATCGGGATAGGATTATTTAACCGGATGTGGTGTTCTATAAGTTCGGTCGGCCCATGAATATTGTCGAACTCCCTCAGTTCTTTATCGAGAAATGCTCGATGTCGATCATCCTCGGAAAGTTGACAATTTTTTGGATTGTGTGTTTTTATTCTCGATCTAGGAAGCGGCCGCAATATAATGCCCGATCTCGTCCATTCCGATTAACATCTCGTTGTCTAGACTGAATAATATACGGAATTTATGTTTTTTTTTTAAATGATGGAAACGGAGGGATATGTCGATGGTCCCCGGTATATATGTGCTATCTGCGAGCCGTACTTGCCCGGCTTCGTTTACGGTTCTACAGCGGAGGCGTCGTAATCGAGCGGTAGTTTGGTTAACGAAAGATAATTCCGACCTAGTATCAATCATGGCTTGAATCGGGTGTCCTTGGATGTATACAGTGATATGCGGCCGCGAGATGTAATTTATGCGATGGATCGAGACGCGACCGTGGGTTTCTCGATTCGATTCTCGTTTCCCGGCGGGTGGCATTCGCGCGTGAACACCCCATCCTTACCGCACTGCGAGCAAAATCGGAGGAGTAGTCGTCAACAATCGAACCGAGTGTGTCTCCTTTGTTTGTATCGCCAGCAATGATCGCGTGGATTGTAAGTGGCCATTACGCGTGCGATTTTACTCGGCTTCGGCGTGGTTTCTCCCCGAGTTTCCGATGATATCGTTCGTTGTTGGTGCTGAATATTCTCGTACTTGATAGCCCGTTCTTGCAGGGTATGCGGGGAAATCACGTCTTCGCGGCGAATATACAATTTGTAATCGGGGTGAAGATTTGCGTATAACTGCTCGGTCTGATTTCTATCCCTGAATCCCCATGCCCGACACATAAGGGTTTGGAGAGCGGTGGCGTATTTGGCGTATGATTCCCCGAGTTTCTGTAGGCAAGTGTATATTTCTCGGAGGAAAGCGGTATGTTCTTGTCGGGAGCAAAATTGCCCACAAAAGTCTTGACGGAACGTTTCTCAAGAATGCCAATACAATCGATTGTTTCGGTGCCATAACAATGCGTCGCCGCGTAATAATTCCGATTAATAATTGTTGCCCTGAGAAGCCATAGGCGAGGCTGAGCTCCTCCACGCGTTCGAGAAAGCCAATCGGATTACGCCCGTCAAAGAAACATCCCCACTTTCTCATTTGATTAATTATATCGGCGGTCCGCGATATTTCCGGTATTATCCGGACCGGAAATTCTGGCGAGTGCGAGGTTACGGGCGAGATCGCGGGGGCGTGCAGGTGGCTCGAGATTTGTCCCCGCGCAGATAGTGGCGTAAACGTTGTCGAAGGGCGTCAATGTTACCGCCCGTGTTCAGTTGCAGTTGACCGAGATACTCTTGCAATTCGGCTTTCGATAGTCGTTCGATTTCCTCATCGTTCATCGTTGTTAATCTTCTCGTTCTTTGACGCTTTCTTTTCTTCCGGTCCCTGTTCGGGCGCCATAAAATGGTCTCATTTCCGCGCGCGGATAGCTTCGGTAGTCGGTAGTCAGGTGAGGAAGTGAGCGATTGAGATTGGAGTAACAATTAATTCTTTATTGATGGAGACAGAGGTTATAACAAAGACGTAGATTTGACTTACGATATTATCGGTCGCGGTGTATATCACGGATCACGGGTATTGCGGTGTATATCACAGATCACGGGTATTGCGTGATGCGGGACGGATGACGTGCGGTCAGTGCGTCGCCGGTCAGCTGGCCCGTGATGCGCACGTGATGCGCGCGTGACGGATCTTGCGACTGTTTTCGCGGACAGCTGATTTTAACGGGAGGTCTCCGGGGTGTCGTCACGGGAATCGGGAGTGCCTGATTCGCCTGTCTAACCCATTGACGCAGGTGGAAGAGTGTCGGGTGACCCGACGAGACCAAAGAGTACCTTGGTGTTCGGATTTGTCATCGAGGGTGTTCGACGCTACCGGGGTATACCCCGGTGTTTTTGTCAGTTGTCAGGGAGCGCCCTAACAGATGTAATGCGCAATATGTTCTCGCAGGTAGTCAGAGACAGAGTGGTCAACCGTGGTTGAGCGTACTCGGATGCCGTGCTGGGATGTTCTCCAGTACTACACGGTTTCTCCGGAGAATAACGGATGGTCGTTCGTGGCTGAGCGAACTCGGCCGTGCTGGGGTGCTCCCCAGTACTTCATGTTCGACTTGCTAGGATTCGGAAAGGTCTCTTGGCTTCTCTTCGCACGATGCTGTGCTCGAGATGTCGGGAACGGGACAGGTGTTCTCTGTGGAAAGCGAGTCCCTTTTATCCGAGATCGGCCGCGGTATCTCGGTGCGGAACGGTTTCGGATTGGCCGATCTCGGAGTTGAACTCCCCTTCCACGGATGAATAGGAAAGGGATAGGATTCGGGAGAGGATCGGAAACGGAGCTAGGTGCAGTGGTCGGCGCGGTACAGGGGGATCATGATTCGACGGCGCGGCATTCAGCGCGGTGCGGACGGCGCGGTGTGCTCTGCGAAATCGAGCACGTGTTCGCCGAATGCCGGCGTGGATTCTCCGAGACACCTCGGAGAATCGTATGTTGTGTAATTAAAAAAAATGGGCGCATTGCGCCGGTTTGCGACGATGGGTCGCACTCCGCTCGATGTTCGGCGGTCCTCGACGGGTTGCCGAGAAAACGGAAAAGACAGAAAAAACGAAGCGAGGGGGAGGCTCTCTGTTACAAATTTAAATGCATGTATTTTTCAGTGTATTGTACTTTTACGTATCTATATGCTTTGTTATTATGAGACACTATCGTGTTTCTTGATTACTGACAAAATCATTATATCATCAAATTTGATATATTAATTTTTTTAGAAGGTATCATTTATGTATCTTTTAAACGTTCTTAAATTTTGTAAACCTGCAAAAGAAAAAAGCGTTATAATACTTTAAGAAATTATCATTGATAAGATAATTCTGATTTATTATTAGATGTACAAAAAAGTTCTGAGCTTTAGATTTCATACAACCGAAATAACAATTTAAATTTTATATATCTTCCCGCCCTTTTGCGGTTTTAAAGCGTTGACATTTGGCCTTCTAAAATGCCATACGGTTTGGCGTTTGATGCACATAACCTCAAAAATCAATAGTGTTCACGATGGCAATAACAAAAGAGCATATTCGATTTTCCATCCACTTCGCGTTTCATCTGAAGAAAAATGCTGCTGAAGCCATTGCAATGATTTGTGCTGCATATGGAGAGAACGCTGTAAGTCATACTACATGTAAAAGATGGTATCAAAAATTTCGCCAAGGAGATTTCAGTCTTGAAGATGAACCGCGTGCTGGACGTCCTCAAAAGATTGAAACGGACGAATTGCAAACACTGCTGGATATAAACTCTGCGCAAACTGAAAAGGAGCTTGCAGAATAACTTGGCGTTACGCAGCAAACCATTTCTGTACGTTTACATACGATGGGAAAGGTTCAGAAGGAAGGCAGATGGATTTCGCATGAATTGTCTGAAGACAACAAAAATCGTCGGCGTGACACTGCACTCACTTTGCTTTCAAAGTTCCGGAAAGAAGATTTTCTGCACAAAATCATTACAGGCGATGAAAAGTGGATTCTTTATGATAACCCTAAATGTAGAAAATCATGGGTTGACCCTGGTCAACCTTCGACATCGACGCCAAAGCCCAATATCCACGCCAAGAAGGTTTTGCTCTGTATCTGGTGGGATTGGAAAGGTGTGTTGTATTACGAGTTGTTACAACCAGGTGAAACAATCACGGCAGACCGCTACCAACAACAATTGACCCATTTGAGCGCATTAGAAGAAAAGAGGCCATTTACTGGCCAAGGACGTCGTAAAGTGATCTTGCTTCATGACAATGCTCGACCACATGTTGCGAAAGCGACTCAGGACCATATCTTTGCGTTAGGCTGGGAACTTCTCCCGCACGCGGCGTATAGCCCAGACATGGCGCCTTCCGATTACTACCTATTCCGGTCGCTGCAGCATCATTTGGCTGATACACATTTCGTGAGATTTGAAGAGATACGAAAATGCATTGATGACTTTATCGCTTCGAAGCCGGTGAGCTTCTATCGTCAAGGAATTCGCAAGCTACCCGAAAGATGGCAAAAGGTCGTTGATGCAAACGGGGAATATTTCGCTGATTAATATTTTTTTGTTTGTTTTTGAATAAAGATTGAATTTTACAAAAAAAGCTCAGAACTTTTTTGTACACCTAATAAAATAATTATTAAATATATCTTTTGAATAAGTTATTTAAATAAATATATCATAATTGTCTGTATTAAATAACTCGAAAGCATTATTATTTTAAATTAAGCATGATATTAATATAAAATCTGATTAAATTTTTACCTGTTTACATATTAATCCTAAAATATCATACGAGAATTACCAATTTTTATTAGTACATGTGCATAAAAATTTGAATCTAATCATTCCATAGGAGTTAGACACGTTTAAATACAAATAATGATGATAGCATGCTCAATCTATCTATATTATGTCTATGCGTGCCACTATTGTGTGACGTATTAGATTATATATCGTTGGAAAGATGCTATTTTATATAACATTTTGAAATAAATTAATCATAGATTTGAATGATACTGATGCATTCAAATTTAAAAATGAGTGAAAATGAGGAACATTTCCGACACATTTTACTTTTTTATTATAAAAAAGGGAAAAACGCTGCGCAAGCCATAGAAAAAATTTGTCGTGCTTATGGAGAAAATGCTCTAACTAGACAAAAAGCAGCGAATTGGTTTCGATTTCGAGATAGAAATTTCGAAGATGCATATCGTTCTGGTCGGTCTATTGTAAAAAATGTTAATGAAATTTTTCAAAAAATTGAAAAAAATCATCATGTAAGCAGCTATAACATAACTAAGGAGCTAAATTGGTCATAAAACTTTTTGGGGCACTTGCATAAGGCGGATACACAAAGAATCTTGATGTTTGGGTGCCACATGATAGTAAAAAATTTAATCAAATTTTCTTTTGCGAATCGCTGCTGAAACAAAATAAAATTGAGCCATTTCTAAAAATATTGATAACGAACGATGAAAAATAGATAACATATGATAATAATGTTCGAAAAAGATCGTAGTCGAAACGAGATGAGGCATCACAAACAATCGCAAAGAGTAGATTGACGCTAAAGAAATGCCGTGATACTGTGTGTCTAATGGGATTGGAAAGGAGCCGTTCAATATGAACTGTTGCCGTCAAGCAAAACGATTGATTCTGACCTCTATTGTCAATAACTAATGCGAGTGGAGCAATCCATTCGGGAAAAGCGGCCAGAATTGATTAATAGAAAAGGCGTTGTCTTCTATCATGATAACACTGAACCACACACATCTTTGATGAATCGACAAAAATTGAGAGTTTGGCTGGGAAGTTTTGATGCATCCACCGTATAGTCCTGATCTTTCCGATTACCATTTGTTTCGGTCTTTGCAAAACCTTAGAATAAACTTGATTTCAAAAGAGGTCTGTGAAAATTATTTATCCTGGTTTTTTACCGAGAAATTACAGAAGTTCTACACCGATGGAATAATGGTTTTACCCGAAAAATGGCAAAAGATCATCAAAACGGCACATATTTGGTTTAATAAAAGTAAACAATTTAAAAAATATGTTTCAATTTGCTCCAACTTTTAAAAAGACTTTTAAAAAGACTTTTTCCCTAACCCAATATTTAAGAAAAAAGAAAACTTTGCGTAAAAGAATACTTTGCTACCATTTGTTGAGCGAAATATAACAATACGTCCCGGTTTTTTAAACTTTTATTATTTAATAGTTATTTTACTACAATACCTTAGACTTGCATCACTTGTATATTTAGAACGTGTATATATTTTATGCGTTCATGCCATGAAATAAGAATAAGGAGATCTAACTGCATAGAGTGAATGTGGTCACGAAAAATGTTCCGTTTGGTACCAGGTTCGCTGAACGGAATAACTTGTAACATTTCGTCGCCATCTTGAAATTGTGAATCACAGATGAGGAAACGAAAAGAAACATTTACATTTACACTGTAAACCAGTGTAAATATAAAATTTAAGGCAAATAAATAAAAATAATGTTATAAATTTTTTAAATGTAATATGTCACAATACCTATGATAAAATAGTAAATATATAAATAAGATTAAATATAAATTAAAGTTTAGGAATAAAAATTGTACAAACATAGTTTATCTTTATTATAGTAATGTTATAATATCTATTTCTGAAGAGAGAACAAGAGGGAAGATAACAGGAATCAATTAAATTAATTGCATAAGAATGAATTGCATAAAAAAACAAAATTGTATTTTTTTTATTTTGTACAATAAATATGTTTTGTAGTAATAAACATTTACAGTATTATATATAGTTGAAACAAAAGCAAATATATTATTATAACTATTATAAAAAATTAATGTTTTTTAAATAATAATTTTATATTTTTATAATTTCAATTATGTGTCAAGTTTAACACGTTTTAATTATTGTTTTTCTTTACACAAGTTTGCGCTTTTTTCCATAATTTTTCATTTGTATTACAGTTTCAACCGCATTTGTTTCTTTAATTTGAGAATACATATTTGGAACATTTGGAGCATTAAATTTAACTAATTTTAAACTTTTTCTCTTCTCTTTTATTTTTTCTCTTTCAATATTATCATTTTTATTCGCCTGTTTGACTAAGAAGAACATTCGTGTTATTAAATAAAAACGGATAATGTTTTTAGTAAATTTGTAATTATGTTTTTCACAGCCGAGGAGAGTTATAGGATTTTTTTCTTTGTCAATCAATTCCATTATTTCAAATAATGTGTTTACATTAATTTTTCCACATTGTGTTGCCTCTATTATTCCTTTTTCTAAAGTTGAAAACAGATGAGATAAGGCCAGAGAAGGATTTATTAAATTTTTTTTATTTTATTTGAATTAATTTATGTCAGTTTTCATTATTTGATTGTAAAATTAACGTTTTCAAACATACTTCGCAAATAAAATGTTTATTATTATTTAAATCCTTACAAAATTTGCCCTATTTCCTTTTCTTGCCACATATCCAGCAATGTACGTCAGAAGTAATACATATATGCGAATCATGATCGTTAAAAATTGATGGGACATATGCTAAAACGTCAATATTCCTTTTTCTATCAAGTATAGTATCTACCTGACCTATCATTGTTCTTCTCTTTCTTTCATGTCTGCTATATCTTTAATATTTAAAAGAACGTTCATTAATTCTGTACTAGACACATTACAACTTTTTGGAGGTTTTACTAGGGAATACGTTGATATTAATCTAACATTTATATAAATAACTGAGAGTGATGACTCAGGATAATCGTTGAAACTACAACAATTTCGCATCATTTCAAAAAATCTCTACAGAAGTCATTATAAATTAAATATTACAAATTTTATTTACATTTTAAAAAAGGTACATTTACCTCCAAATTGTCTTGATTTAATATAGATGTCTAGATCTAGATTAAATACTCATATCCGTATTTATGAATTAAAAAAGAACAAATTTCAAGAATGGCTTTGAGAAAAATTTTTAAATCGTAACAAGTTTGCTCAGTTATAAAACTGTAATGCATTTTTTTTTAGCTTATTTTTCCCATTTAATTAAAAATGTTAAAAAAATGTTCAATATTCTACAAAATTCTAACATGATTAATATTGATATAAAAAAGAAGTTTTTAAAAGAATACTAAGAAAAATATTAAAATTTAAAATATTTAAATTTATAAAAATATTTAAATTTATAAAAATTTTACATAATTAAATACTAAATGTTATAATTACTACATTATAAAATTACTTGCAATGTTTATCCTTATATTATTACCTTATACATTTCATTATCCGATTGTAATGAATTCTTAGGAGTGCGACTATTCAGACTGGCAGTGATTAATGCATTCCCTCTTTTGCATAATTTAATTGATCCATCAGAATCATTCGAATCATGATAAATATTTGCTTTTTTGAATAGTTGCATGGTAAGTGCCACACTGAAAAACTATTAAAAATCGCATAAGTATATTTGATGTCAGTATATAATAAATAATAATGTGACAATATCTACATACTCGAAATTGTAACATTGTAACATTCATTTTCTGATAATATTTAGATTTAATATGGTATTCATCCAAATGATAACTAGATTTTAGATTAAAACCGTAACGATTTTCAATGGCAAGTATCGCATACCAATGATTTAAAGAAACTATGGAAACCAACTTTTTTCTCCCTATTCTATCTAGTTAGATCTCCTTATTCTTACTTCATGGTGCATGCGTGCACACAATATAAGTTGTGTTCGGAGAACTTCCTACCGTGCTATCGATGCTAACACTACCAACTCTGTTCATGGTGCTAGCAAATGCGAATTCCATGAACAGCGATAATGAGTATAGCATTAAGTGGTTAATAGCATAATCAATTCCAAACTTAATCAAATGACAAAATGGAGCAAGATCGAAGGAAACTACTATTAGCAGCAGTAGCACTTACAGTGCGAAAATTAATAGATTCTTCATCGTCTGAAAGCGATGATGAAGAATTATTAGGTGTACAAAAAAGTTCTGAGTTTTTTTTTGTAAAATTCAATCTTTATTCAAAAACAAACAAAAAAATATTAATCAGCGAAATATTCCCCATTTGCATCAACCTTTTGCCATCTTTCGGGTAGCTTGCGAATTCCTTGACGATAGAAGTTCACCGGCTTCGAAGCGATAAAGTCATCAATGCATTTTCGTATCTCTTCAAATCTCACAAAATGTGTATCAGTCAAATGATGCTGCAGTGACCGGAATAGGTAGTAATCGGAAGGCGCCATGTCTGGGCTATACGCCGCGTGCGGGAGAAGTTCCCAGCCTAACGCAAAGATATGGTCCTAAGTCGCTTTCGCAACATGTGGTCGAGCATTGTCATTGTTAGGTTAGGTTTAAATTACGCGGGCGCTTTGATTGGCGCCATCTGGAACGAGTGTGTGGTGTCGCTTTTTCGGCGGGGGCTGTCTGCCGGCGACTTTGGAGCGAGTACCTTCGCGGCTCCTGGTTGTTCGAAATGTATAAGTTAGTTAGAGTTAATAAATCACTGGATTAGTTTTCAACGTAATCACTGTTCATTTTCTTCCACGTGCCTCAAAAACACACAACAGTTGGCGAGGATGTGATTAGAAAGAAGAAAAGAAAAAAAAAAGTTCGTGACTTTCCATTAGTACAAAGAAGAAGTACATGTGTCAACATTACGTTATACGTTTCGAGTGAAATAAGAAAAAGATTTCAGTGATTACTGTGCGAAAAATATGGCACTACCAGCCACACAAGTTCCAACGGCACAGATTCCTAGTTCGTTTACAATCGAATCTTTCGATCCAGAAACTACTACGTGGAAACGATGGCATCAACGACTCGAAGGAGCTTTTTCAATTTTTAATATTCCAAAGGAAAAGAAGGTACCGTATTTATTATACTACATCGGACTGAATGCTTTCGATGTCCTTTGCGATAGATTTGATCCAGAAGATCCGTTCAAGAAAGATTATAAAACGATAACGGAAAAACTAACGGATTTTTATCCAGCACCGTTAGAAATTGCTGAAAATTTTCGTTTTCATCAACGTAAACAAATGGAAGGAGAATCGATACAGCAATTCGCATCGGCTTTACACAAGCTCAGCATACACTGCAACTTTGGAACGTACCTAAAAACAGCTCTTCGAAACCAATTTGTATTTGGTCTACGGGATAAAAGGATGCAAGCGAGGCTTCTAGAAAAAAAGGAATTAGACTACGATACGGCAGTTCAAGCGGCTACGACGATGGAGTTATCGGAAAAAGGCGCGAAACAACTACAAGGAGAAACAGCGACCGTCACATATTTACAAAACAAGAAGCAGCAAAAACACAAGTACAAAGATAAGTCAAACATAGACAAAGGTAATACCGGGAACAAAGTTTCCAATTCCAAATTCAATAAGAATACAAGTGTCAATACAAATGTAAATAAAACTTATAATGTAAATTCGAATTTAAAATATTATAGATGCGGAGGTGCACACCTAGCAACAAGGTGTACATTAAATAAGGAAGTCCGATGCAATGGTTGTGGCGTAAAAGGACACTTACAAAAAGTATGTTTTAAACAGTGAAATCAAACAAACCGCTTAGAAGAAATTTTACACTTGGAACAAGTCTACGCGCGAGATAAGTTGTACGTGACCTTAAAGGTAAATAAGAAATATCTGAGATTTGAAATAAATAGTGGTTCCGCAGTAACGATTATGAATATAAACCAAGCGAAAATATTATTTCCATATTCGTCTATCCATGAAAGTGATTTAAAATTAATATCATATTGTAATAAGAGAGTAAACACAGAAGGATTTATGGTAGTTAAAGTAGAATTCGATAATAAAGTATACAATTTAAATTTATATTTGACTGATATCGAAAAAGAACCTCTTTTGGGCCGAGAATGGCTTCATCAAATAAAGAATTTGAATTCAATTTTTGAAGGAGTAGGAAACATTCACTCAGTTATTTGTAGGTTGGAAAATAGAAATGAGAAGTTAAATAATTTACTGAAAAAGTTTCATAATTTAATAACAGGAGATTCTAAACCAATGAATGGTATTCAAGCAAGTTTAAATTTGAAAAAGGAGGCAACTCCAGTATTTTTGAAAGCAAGACAAGTTCCTTTCAAACTTATACCGTTAGTAGAAAAGGAGTTGGAAGATCTGGAAAAGAAAGGGATTTTGGAAAAAATAAATTCCTCAAAATGGGCTACATCAATTGTACCTGTGTTGAAGTCAAATAATAAAATTAGAATTTGTGGAGATTACAGCGGTACATTGAATCCACAACTAATCATTGATGAGCACCCTCTGCCTGCCATTGATGAACTTTTTGCATCAATGGCTGGGGGAGTAACCTTCTCCAAAATAGATCTCCAACAAGCGTATTTACAAATGGAAATTAAAAAAAAATGTCAAGAACTTTTAACGTTAAACACACATAAGGGATTGTACAAACCGACTAGATTAATGTATGAAGTGGCATCTGCGCCAGCAATATAGCAAAGGGAAATCGAAAATATATTGAAAGGAATAGATGGTGTAACCGTTTTTCTAGACGACATTAAAATAACTGGTAGATCAGACACAGAACATTTACAAAGAATCGAATCAGTTTTTCAAAGGTTGAATGACTATAATTTAAAAATTAATGTCGATAAATGTCAATTTTTTCAAAAACAAATCGATTATTGTGGTTATACAATAGATAAGGATGGTATCCATAAAAGTCAAAGTAAAATTGAGGCGATTGATAAAATGGAGCGTCCGAAAACCGTAACGGAATTGAGATCATTCATAAGAATGATAAATTATTACAGCAGATGTATTCCAAATTTAAGTATGATTTTGGGACCGTTAAATAATTTGTTGAAAAAACATTGTAAATTTGTATGATCTACAGAGTGTGAGAAAGCGTTCGTGAAAGCGAAAAAAGAATTTCAAAATGAACGAGTTTTAGTACATTTCAACCCAGATTTACCTCTTATGTTGGCAACGGACGCGAGTCCATACGGTGTAGGGGCAGTTCTGTCCCATCTATATCCAGATGGTTCAGAGAGACCCATTCAATTCGCCTCACAAACGCTATCTGAGACTCAAAAGAAATACGCGCAAATCGATAAGAAAGCTTATAGTATTATATACGGGATTAAAAAATTTCACCAGTACTTATACGGGAGAAAATTTTTACTAATTACAGACTATCGTCCGTTGGTACAAATTTTTTCACCTGAAAAAGGGTTGCCAATATATTCTGCAATGCGAATGCAACATTACGCAATTTTTTTAAGAGGATTTACGTACGAAATCAAATATAGAAAATCAGAATTACATGGTAACGCACGGTTACCTATACACAATAATGAAAACATTTACGATACAGTTGATGTATTTCAATTGGAAACAATTGAATCATTACCAGTTACAAGCGATCAGTTAGCAAAAGAAACTGAAAATGATCCTGCTTTAAAAGGGTTGCGTATGTTGTTAGCAGAAGGCAAAGAAATTCCAGAGAATGAACGATGGCATAT
This sequence comes from Pogonomyrmex californicus, assembly GCA_024349325.1. Classification (NCBI taxonomy): domain Eukaryota; kingdom Metazoa; phylum Arthropoda; class Insecta; order Hymenoptera; family Formicidae; genus Pogonomyrmex; species Pogonomyrmex californicus. Next base: position 849,785 of record JAECZD010000029.1, read on the forward strand.
AAACCAACAAGAATTTTCGATATAAGGAAACGTCGTTTTACGTGGTCACAAAGCAATAATTCCAAAAACTTTAAGATTCAAAGTTTTACAAGAATTGCACGTAGGCCATTTTGGTATTGTTAAGATGAAAAATTTAGCGAGAGGATATTGCTGGTGGCCAGGTATAGACTCAGACATTGAAAAATTAGTACAAAATTGTGTCCAATGTAATAGTTTCAAAAATAACCCGAAGAAGGTAGAACAGCATATATGGGAACTTTCTGAAGCTCCAATACATAGAATATATATCAATTTTGCTGGACCTTTCTTGGGATATAATTTTTTCGTTTTAGTCGACGCATATTCAAAATGGCTTGAGGTACACATATTGAAAAATATAACGGCACAAACTACAATTCAAAAATGTAGGGAAATTTTTGTAGCATACGGATTCCCTAAGGTCATTGTGAGTGATAATGGTCGTACATTTGTTTCTGTAGAATTCAGGTCGTTTTTGAAACTAAACGGAATTCTTTTGAAAAATACAGCACCGTATAACCCATCTACAAATGGGCAAGCGGAGCGTTTTGTAAACTTTAAAGAAATCCTTAAGAAGTATGAAATATAATAAAGAAAATGTACATTTACAATTACAAAGATTGCTGTTACAATACAGAAATACGGCACATGCGGTTACCGGGAAAAGTCCGGCAGAACTATTTTTAGGTAGGAAATTGAGAACACGACTAGATTTACTTGTACCAATCAAAGAAACTTATGTAAATAACAATGTAAATAATAATAGAAATATTGTATTTTTCAATGAGGGAGAGAGAGTGAGTTGTAGAGATTATATCGGAAAATCTAAATGGAGATTCGGTAGGATAATCCAAAGATTAGGAAAACTACATTATCAAATTGAGCTAGACGATAAACGAATATGGAAAAGGCATGTAAACCAAATAAGGAAGATAGAGGAAGGAAACCTCTCCCTCAACTCCCGATCAAACGATGCAGGATTCGTATGTCCCGCATTGGGATCTTGAGGTAGGCGGAAATCAAAAACGAGTCACGGAACAAGAGATCCAAGTACAAGTACACAGAGAAGAACAGGTTCGGGTTAAACCCGAAGCAGAACAACCATTGCAGCTTCCTCTACCGCAACGAGAGAATCGTACACCCATTAAGGGAACAGTACAAGTAGAAGTGCCGGAAACGGTACGGCGTTCGAGTAGGGCTAAAAAGAAGCCGGAACGTTTCCATGATTTTGTTACACAAATGGATAATATCGATTAGATGTGTTAGGAAAAGAAGATGCAGAAATTGGGGGAAACGGAATCTCTCGTTACGGCTCCGCAAATTAGTTTTAAGGATTTTAGAAGCGGTACTATGTTTCGTTTTTGATACGGAGGATAGCACTTTCTAAGAGAAGAGGGTGTTAGGTTAGGTTTAAATTACACGGACGCTTTGATTGGCGCCATCTGGAACGAGTGTGTGGTGTCGCTTTTTCGGCGGGGGCTGTCTGCCGGCGACTTTGGAGTACCTTCGCGGCTCCTGGTTGTTCGAAATGTATAAGTTAATTAGAGTTAATAAATCACTGGATTAGTTTTGTTCAACGTAATCACTGTTCATTTTCTTCCACGTGCCTCAAAAATACACAACAGTCATGAAGCAAGATCACTTTACGACGTCCTTGGCCAGTAAATGGCCTCTTTTTTTCTAATGCATCGCTCAAATTGGTCAATTGTTGTTGGTAGCGGTCTGCTGTGATTGTTTCACCCGGTTGTAACAACTCGTAATACAACACACCTTTCCAATCCCATCAGATACAGAGCAAAACCTTCTTGGCGTGGATATTGGGCTTTGACGTCGATGTCGAAGGTTGACCAGAATCAATCCATGATTTTCTACATTTAGGGTTATCATAAAGAATCCACTTTTCATCGCCTGTAATGATTTTGTGCAGAAAATCTTTTTTCCGGAACTTTGAAAGCAAAGTGAGTGCAGTGTCACGCCGACGATTTTTGTTGTCTTCAGACAATTCATGCGGAACCCATCTGCCTTCCTTCTGAACCTTTCCCATCGTATGTAAACGTACAGAAATGGTTTGCTGAGTAACGCCAAGTTATTTTGCAAGCTCCTTTTCAGTTTGCGCAGAGTTTATATCCAGCAGTGTTTGCAATTCGTCCGTTTCAATCTTTTGAGGGCGTCCAGCACACGGTTCATCTTCAAGACTGAAATCTCCTTGGCGAAATTTTTGATACCATCTTTTACATGTAATATAACTTACAGCGTTCTCTCCATATGCAGCACAAATCATTGCAGTGGCTTCAGCAGCATTTTTCTTCAAATGAAACGCGAAGTGGATGGAAAATCGAATATGCTCTTTTGTTATTGCCATCGTGAACACTACTGATTTTTGAGGTTATGTGCATCAAACCGTATGGCATTTTAGAAGGCCAAATGTCAACGCTTTAAAACCGCAAAAGGGCGGGAAGATATATAAAATTTAAATTGTTATTTCAATTGTATGAAATCTAAAGCTCAGAACTTTTTTGTACACCTAATAGAAATAATAAAAAGAAATATAAATCTAAGAAGATGTACCGAGAATCGAAAATTATGCAAAAAAATAAAATTAAAAAAAATTTAATTTAAAAAAAAATTAAATTAAATTAATTAAATTAAATTTTAATCTTTTAATTTTAAATTTTTTATCGAAATTTAACAAAAACTTCAAAATTTCGGATTAACAGACAATTCGAAATAATAGACAATTCACTGTTAACTACTGTTCGTAGAAGTCGCAAACGCTAACGCTGCCAAACGCTATTAATGTCCCGAGAAAAAAAATGTATATCATATGTCATATTAGATATAATTATGTATAATTATATATAATGAGATCTATTAATATTACATGCAATTATATGCAATTATTATATATCAAAATATTTATAATTCCATATAAAATTATATTGAAATTTTTTTCGAAGAAAAAGTTTATATCTAATTAGAAATGATTATATCAAAATGCTTACAACTTTAAATTGAATTATACAAAACTATATTTCTTTTTCAAATAGAAAGATATACATTAAATTATATAAAAATTTATACATAATATATCATGATGCATCAAATTAGATATAAATAATAACATCTAAACGAGAGACATTTCCGAAATAATACGAATTCAGTTGACATTGTACGATTTATACGTATATACATATGTACGAATAACGTAATTTACGAATAATTTACAAAATTTATCGATCACATAATTTCAATCAAATATAAAGGATAAAGGATAAAGAATCCTTAAGGGATAAATTTTAAGTTTAATATAATTACGCTGGTTTACTTCATTTATTTTACGAAAAACTTACTATTTTATATATGAAATTGTTCATATAAATACAAATATTATAAATAAATATATATTAAATAAATATATATTAAATATAACTAACATATTTATAAAAATATATTAGTTTTTTATATTTACCACAAAAATGGACCCATTAAAAACTTGATCTAATTGTATTTAAAAATGTATAATTATATCTAATTATTTATATATATATAAAATTATATATATATAATTAATATATATATATATATATATATATATATATATATATATAGTTAAGTATATATAAAGTATATATAAAAAATTACATATGAATATTTAATTATATATATAAAATTAAATATGCATATGTAATTCTTTATATATATATATATATATATATATATATATATATATATAAAATTAGATATGCATATGTAATTTTTTTTTCATTTTTTAATTTTTTTTACTTATTTTCTGTAAGGATATTTTATGTCACATATATTATAGATTTTCAGTACTAGCAGTCAATATCGGAATGCAACAGTAATTTTGTCATCAGTATGCATAATTTAATTTGTTCATATATAATCTTAAACAATATAATCATAATCATAAACAATTTTATCTATTTATATTAGATCAGGTCAAAATCCATACATAATTAGATCTACAAAATTATATATAATTATATATAATTTTATATAATTATATATATTTTTTCCCGGGGCATTACTTCTGAAGCGATAGCGTTGATAGTGCAAAGTTATGACGGAAAAACCGATATAACGATAGTGTTTGGTAGTGCTACCAATTAGTTCTTCGAATAGTAGTAGTGCAAAAAAACGCCAATAGTGAACTCCTCGAACGCATCCATAGTCGATGCATGCATATTGCGGCAAAACATACAAATAAATTGTAGATGTAGAGGACAATGGCAATCACATTGTTAAATAATTTGAGCAATAATTAAATATTTGTATCTTACATTTTATAATGAAAATTTCTTAATTTTCAGTTGCACCGACCGGATCTCATTTAGACAGTTTCGTCTCTAACATTTCATACCAAAATCCACCAGGACCTCTTATATCACAATATGATGGATATGAATTTATGTGCGGAGATCGTTATACACCATCTACATGTACAAGGCCATGCACTTGTACTCATGTTTATCACATACCATTAGGAGCATTAGTGGATGTGATGATCTATGATAAAAGTATGTATAGCAATCTTAAACTAATAAATATAGTATTTTGATAATCGTGAAACGTATCTGTTATCTCTTTTTTACTGCGTAGAAATGTAAAAATTTTTTAAATCAATTATAATTTTAAAAATTTTGTTCATATAACACTATGTTATACAGAAATGTAAAAAAATCATAAATATCCATATAAAGAAAAGAACTTAATATTGGGAGTATTATTTGTTATCATTTGTAATCATCAATGTTGCCAATACAGATTTGATAGAAGTGTATTCTGCTTAAAAAAATCCGACAGAAGTAGATATAAAGAATAATGCATATAGTCTATATTTTGTCGCATTTTCGATTTATGATTATCAAATTTAGTTTGTGATGTTTTTAAATAAATGTTCTATTTGTTTTTATAATATTTAGCATATAAATGAATAATTCTTTTTAATCGACATTTATAAGGTCGTATTTTGTCGAAATTAATAATATTCTATTATATTTTTGTCTCATAAGTTCATTTAATATCTAATATTTTCTATAAATGTTTTAATGTTCTATAATGTTTTTCTTTATGTTATATTATCTATGTTCTTTTATATTACTTAATGATCATAGAATCTAATAATCTAATAATCATTTTTAATCAATGCTCAAGTAATCGTGTTTTATCGAAATTGATAAGATTCTATCAATTAATATATCTATCTATATATCCATCTAGATGGCTACACACACACACACACACACACACACACACACACACACACACACACACACACACACACACACACACACACACACACACACAAACACACAAACACACACAAACACACACAAACACACACACACACACACACTTTTTCATTGCTTTGTGTCTCACATTCATTTCTGAAATGGATCCCACATGTTAGGAAACACCTAATATATATATATATATATATATATATATATATATATATATATATATATATATATTGTTGCGGCCGTGCGGTATTCCGTTCGGCGCTGCTAAGAAATAATCAATATCAATCGATAAGAGTTTGAATAGAGGATCGGCCCTTGGCAACGCATCGTTCTCCGACTGTTTTATAGATTTGACGGCCAGATTTCGCGGTGGCCGGACGCGTTTCTGTACCGTTGGTTTAATAAAGAGTGAGTCTTTCCTGAAACAGTGTTCTTCCTTTCCGAGAGCGCTCCGCCGAGTATCGCGATCTCGGGAAGTAACGCCGCGAACGCGACAATTTTGGGGGCTCGTCCGGGATCGAATTTTTCGATTCGTGTGTGTGTGTGTGAGAGATAATGGCGGAACGACAAACAGAAGAGACGGGGACTGGACAGGAAGAGACGAAAGGTCGGAGAGTGATCTCTGCAAGGAAAAGGGCCTGTACTCGTGCGGAAGGGCCGGAGGCGTCTCCGAACTTGGAGGAGATTCTTCGCTTAACGCTGGAGGAGCTTCGTTCTCTGAGGGAGGAGCGCGCTCGTCGAGAGACGGAAACATTTTCAATGCCCGGTCCGCAGGAAGAGATTTCGCAACGTCCGATATCAGGCCAGTCATTTCCTTTTTCAAATTTTAATTCCGACTTGAAACTTAAGCCCGATATTTACGACGGTAGTGTTCCGTTGCGCGAATATCTTACGCAGTTTAATTTAATTGCGCGGGCGAATAATTTGGGAAACGCGGAGAAGGCTGTCGTATTAGCGTCATGTCTCCGAGGAAAAGCGCGTGCGATTTTGGAAGGAGGCACGGATTTTGAGAACTCTCAATTTGAAAATTTGGTCGCGCGTTTAGAGCTACGTTTTGGGGAAAATTTATCCTCGCAAAATTATTATTATCAATTTACGAATCGAAAACAGAAATTTGGAGAAGATTTAGCTGCATTAGGCTCGGATATCGAGCGTTTATCTCGATTAGCTTATCCTGAATGTTCTCCTGGAGTTCGTGACAAAATTGCTTGTTCTCAATTTGTAGTTGCATTGTCTGATGTGAATGTTAAACAGACATTGCAGCTAGAAGGGTTAACATCTTTGAGGGCCGCGGTAGAAAGAGCTTTGGCTATTAAAATTATTAGGGAGAATTGTTTAAAAGAGCGGAGAAATTTTAATTTTAAGGAGGTTAAAGATTGCTCGAATTATAAGAGCAATTCTGATTTAAACGGGTTCGAAGAATTTTAAGTAGAGGTTTTCGGGGCCCGGTTTTCCAATTTCGACATTACTTTTATTTCTTGTTAATTGTTTTGAGTTACTGTGTTCTGTTTTATTTTTCTTTAAGCTTCCTTCAGTCGTGAGAAGCGTTGTGGGGAGATCCTCGAGCTTGAGCACCAAACAAGATCTTCAAGCTTGTGCCTCAAACTGAAAAGAAGTCTGCCTCGCCTCCGGTTTTCCGAGTCGTGGTTTTTCCGGGGGACGATGGGCGAATGCCGAGGCAGGGGCTTAGTGTGTCTTTTAGAAAGACGTAAGGATCCACGACGATTACCCCCACTTTGCCCGAAAAATAGAAGAGAGAAGTGCGCAAAGCTCAAGACGAAGAGTCAAGAGTGAAACGCGCGAGAATTTCAAGAACAAGATTTTTCTGAAGAGACTGGGATTGGAAGTAGCGGCGCCCGATAACCTGAGGCAGCAGCCCAGGGTAGGGCAGGAAGTCGCCAGGAGCCCAGAAGTCTTTTCCAAGAGGAAGTTCTTGAAAGAGGAAGAATTGTCGGGACGACAATTTTATGAAGAGGGGGGCAGTGTTGCGGCCGTGCGGTATTCCGTTCGGCGCTGCTAAGAAATAATCAATATCAATCGATAAGAGTTTGAATAGAGGATCGGCCCTTGGCAACGCATCGTTCTCCGACTGTTTTATAGATTTGACGGCCAGATTTCGCGGTGGCCGGACGCGTTTCTGTACCGTTGGTTTAATAAAGAGTGAGTCTTTCCTGAAACAGTGTTCTTCCTTTCCGAGAGCGCTCCGCCGAGTATCGCGATCTCGGGAAGTAACGCCGCGAACGCGACAATATATATATATATATATATATATATATATATATATATATTATCGCTGCAGCATCATTTGGCTGATACACATTTCGTGAGATTTGAAGAGATACAAAAATGCATTGATGACTTTATCGCTTCGAAGCCGGTGAACTTCTATCGTCAAGGAATTCACAAGCTACCCTAAAGATGGCAGAAAGTCGTTGATGCAAACGGGGAATATTTCGCTGATTAATATTTTTTTGTTGTTTTTGAATAAAGATTGAATTTTACAAAAAAAAGCTCAGAACTTTTTTGTACACCTAATATATATATATATATATATATTGATAACTGTCCTTAGATATATATATATATATATATATATCTAAGGACAGTTTTGACGACAATATCTGTTACGCAACTTGGTGGTTTTGCCGACATTTGATAGTTTTGACAACTGTCGGCAAAAACACTGCGGTATAAAGGTAGTTTTGACGACAATCATTGAATCTACCTTTATATAGTAATATGTATGTAAAAAGTGGATTTGATGACAGTCGTCAAAACTATCTTTACATATATTTTTATATACATTCTTATCGAAATTGATGATAAATTATACAATCATAAAAAATGGATAATTTCCGAGATATTTTATATTTAATGTCGTAACAAGCCAGAGTAAAGTATAAAATATCTCGTTAACTATTTGATAACTGTATCTTAATATATTTATGTATCTATATATTTTGATATATCTAAAGGAATCATTATATAATAAGAAATATATAATTTTATTTTACAAATAAATATATATATATATTATGCAAAGTTTTTAATATTCTGCGTTCTTAAAAGTTCATAAATCATAAAATAAAACTGAAAATTATTCGAGTTTCAATAATGAAATTTAAAAAGTTTTGAAGAAAATTAGAAGAACTCTAAGAAATAGATATTTTTTATTATATGAAATTTTTAAATTTTATTTTTAAAAACTACAAAAGTTATGTAATATACGACTAGTATAAAACTTTTGTAAAATTATTAAAATAAATATCCGTCTTCATTAAACAAAACTGTTTCTAAACATAAGAATATATTGATTTTATCCTAATATTATATTTAGTTCAATATTATGTTTAGTATTAGAAACTATTTCATGTTAACTACAATTTTGTTTAATACAGACAGATATATATTTTAATATTTCTACAAAAGTTGAATTTTGTGTCAGTTATTACACAATTTTTCATTTGCTTTGGAAAATAAAATTTGAAAATTTTGTATAATATAAAATATTTATTTCTTAAAAGTTTGTATTTATTAATACTTTTATATTCAGTAATATCAATCAACAGTTGAAAACGAGGAAAAGAGGGAATCGAATCGCAATCAAAGATAACCGAATTCTATATAGCAGTAAATGAAACACTTTCATTCTTCTTAAATCTCAAAAACTGATATTACACTGGCTCGTTTATAAGAACAGCGAAAAAAGTTATAACAGAGCTATTTTGTGCCATTTACAATTCAAGTGGCAAACTCTCGATTTTCTTTTTAAAGAAGACATGCAAATCGAAAATATTGAAGTATTGTTCGCATACCTTGAAGTATCGTTGACACTTTTCGACTTTGTTACTGATTGGTTCTCTCGCTACGCTAATTTCGTGAACGGCTGTCATTGCAGAGTTAACAAATGATAATTTGTACATAGAATTATATATATATATATATATATATATATATATATATATATAAAATGCAACTTATTCTCAAAAAGTAAAGAATAAAAAGCCAAATATCGTGCATGAAACGCGCATCTGTGTATCTGGTATAATATAAAGACAAAATATTAGAAAACGTAATTTCAAAAAATACTTAATTTCTAATAAAATTCTATGAGAATTCTTTGATTTTTTCAAGATGTAAACAAATTCCCTGAGAATTCCAAGTTAGGTAGTAGACTTATTCAAAATACTATTGAGTCTCTCGTATCAAGAGCTTCATATCAAGAGCAACACGCTGCGAAAATCTAAAAAATGTTGTTTTGAAAGCAATACATTGCAAGAAATTATGTAAGATACTGTTTGCTCTCATATATAGAAGTAAATTGAATACTTCTATAACGGAGCGCATTCCTCCGCTCCGTTCCTCCTCCGAATTTCCCCCGACCGACCATCAGTCGGGGACCGCCGAACACCAGGCGGAGTGCGGCAGTGGCCGCAAAGAGGCAGCAATGCCTCATTTATAATCATTATAAATACGCGAACTCCGAAACGTCGGAGAATACCACGAAAACATACGTGTTTTCGTGGTATTTCCCCGCACCGCGCCAAGCGTCGCGCCACCGAGCGCGAACGCGTCCCGCGCCGCACCGACGCCGCGCCACGCAATTGAGCGAGCGTCCCGCACCGCGCCACGACCGCGTCCACAAGCGCGTAACCACCCCGCGCCGCACCGATTACCTTCCCACCGAACTCCTTCCCTACCAGAAAATCCATCATCCCCCGATCCTTTTTTTCCGTTCCTGGGGAAAGGGATGCTAACCCCGAGATCGACCAATCCGACCGATCCGACCGAAAATACCGAGGTCGATCTCGGGTATAAAAAGGCATCACTCTCCGCAGAGAAATCATCCGATCTCATACTCACGATCCGATCTCACACTCACGCTCCGATCATTCCTGTTCCGAGAGCTCGCCTCGAGGAAACGATCTTCCGCCACCGGTAGAAAGCCTGAGATTTGTTGGGGTTCTCCCCAACGCGCCAAGTTCGTTTGGCCTGGCCGAACGCCGTCTCCGTAGCTCGCACGGCAAGCCGAGAGCTGCTGGGGTCTCCCCAGCGCGTCGAGTTCGCTCGATCCGACTCTGCCGTTCCGAGAATTCACCGCCGAGTATCGGGGTTCTCCCCGATACTACCTCTCCAAGCACCAGGGTACACCCTGGTCGGCCGAGTACACTCGGCACCGCCACCTTCTTCTCCGCACGCAGCTGGGGCCCTCCCCGGCTGGCCGAGTTCACTCGGCATTCAAACAGACAGACGAGGGGCGCACCCCCCGTCAGCCGAGCACTCTCGGCAGGGAACGGGCTCACCCGTTCTCCGATCTCAACGATCCGCCGAATTCGCGAAATCTCCATCCTCGCGACAACATCGCGACACGCGTTTAAATCCACGCCGATTTAAAGGCCCGCGACCGAACACGTGCGACACCGCCGCCGCCGCGCGCGCCCCGCGCCACCGAACTGCGCGCCGCGATCAGTATCGCGTCGACCGCCCGAGCGATCTCTTATATTGTATTATATTTACGCGCTATCCACGCGCCGATCGCCGTCTCGCCCGTTCACGGCCACAAACATTTACGCGAAGTCTCGGTGCATTCCATCGCACCCCTATTAATTAAATAAACATCGTTATTGGTTATAATTTTCGTCTAACGAGTTACTAACGCCTTTCTGTCTCCAACGTCCTCGCTTCCCCTCCTGGCAACCGACTGACCGCTCTCCGCGCGGGAAAGCGAGACCGTTATACTTCGAAGTATTATATTTATAGCATCAAGTGGACCGCATCTTTAGATATTTATTCGATCTTATTTTAAAGCCATTTTAAGTAACATCTTAAGATATTGATAAAATTCTATGATTTCTTCATTATATTTTAAGAGTGTAAAACAATTTTAAATATAAAGGCAAGAACACATATTTTTACATAATACATAATTATAAACTTCTATATTTAATATTAGACCACTAATAACGATCTGTAGAGGAAGGCCAGATGATGATATAAGATGTGAGTTAAAAATCAATATACAGATGTAAAATTTTAAATCAGTTTTAAATCATATTTCATACAACACTCTATATTATTTTGCAATGTTGCACATCTAGTATACAGTATTTTAGTTTACATGACAGAATTGCATCTTGTTTTTACTATAAATTCACTAAGTGTTAGCGGTCTAGTATATAGAAATATGGAGAATTATATATATAGAATATAATATTATATACAGAAATGTATGTGTATCACTCTTTAGACTAGCTCACTTAAATGAGAGAACGGAACAAGAAAGAGAAAATAAAACGTCTAAGTCCATTTTTTTTTATTGTGTAAATGTTTATCACATAATAGAAAATCAATTAAAAATTAGAGAAAAAATGGATGCTGAGCAATCTTCTCGTTTTTTTTCTTCTGCGAGCTCAGCCTCTAGGGCCGGTATTCATAGTTGAGTCTTATTTTAAGATCGTCTTAAGTAATGTTTTAGGATGCTAATACGCCTTTGTAATTGGTTGATTTTTAAATTTCTTAAGCTAATATTTAAGACAGTCTCAGTCAGCAAAATGTTAGCAAAATGTCGACAGACTGGCAACAGATTTGATTAGAAAATATTAGCAAACTGATCTCATCAACTGAGATCCCATTCTGCTTACATTTTGTTGACAGAACCTGTTGACATTCTGTGACAGAAAATTTACAGCAGAAATCAAGCAGATCCTGCTATCAGTTTGCTGTAAGATTGTGTTACGCAGATCCTGCTCGTTTTCTGCCGCCAATCTAACGGCAGACCGTAGCAGAATTTGTTCGATTTTTGCTATCAGTCCAATAGCACAGAATGTCAACAGGTTCTGTTAGGTTTTTAGCAATAGTTTGCTGACATTATCAAATATTACAAAATCTGTTTGCAATCTGTTTCTAACATCATAAATTTATAGCAGACTTTATACATAATCTGTTTCTTCAAGTTTGGCTATCTTAAATATAAGACTATGAATACCGGCCTAAACATTGCAGTGAGCATTCCAAAGTTCACTGATAAAGTTCACTGATATGCATAATGCATAAGAAAATAAACCAATAGTCCTTTATTTCCATCTTTACAGTAAAACTGAAAAATTCTGATTGGTATTTTCTGATGTATTCGACATTATGTATTACTTAAAAGTATGTAAGCCCGCGGCTTAAAAATCGACTATAAATACTATTCATTGCCATCAAAACAATTATTAATATAACAATAAACAATAATCAAAGCCAATATGTTTTAAAACAACAGGAAGATGAGAGATGGCATTAATCAGCAGACAAGGTTAGAGTCCCTATAGTAAGAGTCTGGACAGAGTTTCTAATTTAACAAAACATGGCAGACATAAAACAAATATAGATTAGTGTGACCAGTGATATATATATTATACATAATATACATACTGTTAAAATAAATATACCATAAACAAGTAAAATAAAGCTTACGATGTTATAAAGAATAAAAAAATATATATAAAATATAAATATTATAATGAAGAAAGTTTTTAGACGGCGAGAGGAGTGAGGCAGGGATGCCCCTTAAGCCCATGTTATTCAATCTGTTAATGGCGGATTTAGAGGAGAAGTTAGGAAGGGTAAAATGGGGAAGGGTGAAGTTGGGAGAGGGAAATATATATTTCTTGGCGTATGCGGACGACGTGGTGCTGATGGCGGAGGAGGAGGGAGAAATAAGGAGTATGAAAGGTTGAAGAGTGAGAAAGGAAACGAAGAGAGAGAAATTAAGGAGTAGAGCAGGGAAAAGTGTATGGGGATTCGAGGAGAAATTGTTAGAAGGAAGGGGTAGCATATTAGCGTAGAGGTGCTTACAGGAGTGAGGGAGAAGGGAGTAAAAGAGAGGGAGCTTTCAGAATGGGAGAGGGAGAGAGAGCAGTTTTTTGAGGAGAGAGGAATAAGTATACAGGAATGGGAAAGGAAAAAGAGGGACGATAAAATAAGAGCTGGAGGAAAAAGACAAGGAGATGCGAAGGGGTGAGAGGTGGGAAAGGATAGAGAACGCAAAATATAATAGATGGTACAGGTACGTAAAGGGGGAAAGGATTCCAGCGTTTTTGAAGAAGGGGTGGAGGGAGAATAGATGGAGAAGAGTGGCAAGATTTCGGCTGGGAAATGAGATGAGGGAAGGGAGATACTGGGAGGAAAAGAAAAAAAGGATTTGCAGACTATGTGGAGGGGGAATAAAGACATGGGAACATATTTGGGAAGAATGTAGGATGTGGAAGGAAGGAGGAGGAAAGAGTCGGCAGAAGGCAGGTGGATTCTGGGAGAGGAAGAGGAGGGAGAGCTTTGGATGAGGGAGATGGAGGATGAGAGAGACAGAATTAGAGGGGTGGGTGAGTGAGTGATGGATGAGAGAATGTGTGTGAGAGTGGAAGAGGAAGCGAAAATTGTAAACGGAGACGGAAGCCCGAGGATAGATAGGGTTGCGGGAGAGAGAGGGAGAGAGAGGAACGGTAGGCTGGATAAATGGATAGGATAGGCGAGGCACGGAGAGAGAAGTAGGGTAAAGCGAGCAAGTAGGATAAAAAAAAGCGGTATATAATGTAAATATTATAAATATTGTAAATAGTGAAATAGCGAAATAGCGAATTGTTAACATCTTGTAACTTCAAGGGGGTCATTCATTCATTCATTCAAATATTATAATGAATGTCGTCATAAAAATTAATTCCTAATCTTTAATACTGTATTCAATGTTCATTATAAATTACATGAATTTTGTAGAAAATGCCTGGTTGTTGCAATGCCTAATTGTTTTAAGTCTACGATTAAAAAATAAGGTTTTTAATAGTAAAACTATGGCTAGGCATGCTATTATTAATTAATATTTAATTTTTAAATAGACTTGTACTTTTTATATTTTTATATATAAATAAAACTGTTGAAAACAAGTTTATTTTTTATATTATTTTATTCCTACTATTCGAATAATACCGCGCGTAAAGTATAAATTGGAGACATCTTATTGGTTCCGCCATATTTTGTCAATATCAATTTCCAATAAAGATATGAATAATTTTTTCATGCATTTGTATTTTATTAAGATTGTCTCAATATTAAGACCTATCTATCTATCATAATGTCTATTATAAGCTCCTTACGGCGATCGTAATGTTCGTCGTATTAGCTGTCGTAAGTTCATCGTATGAGTTGATTCAACTTCAACTTATAAAAATAATGCTATTTTACAATAAGCCATAAGTGGTAAATCATAAGTCAGAAAATAAAAATTAATCAATCATAGTTGAGTATTCTTATTATATTCAATCTGTGATTGGTTAATTCTTAGTTTCTGATTTATGATTTATTACTAATCGCTTATTATAGAAAGCCTATTATAAAAAGCTTATTATATTACGATTATGATGCTTACGATTACAATGGCCGATATTTATAGTCGAATTTTATATTTAAGATTATTTTAAGTATTGTACGCGGCGCGCAATGAGAGGGAGGGAGATAAAGCCGTCCGCTGTTCAGGCGGCGATATGTCACCTCCCTTTCACCGCGCGCCGCATGCCAGTAAGCTAGAAGCAGTAGGCCCTACTATAGCACAGCGTCACCATTCATTGGTTCGGATATTTTATTTTATAACTCAAAAATTAGAGTGAATATCACAAAATGGTATTAGACTTTTTTGTTCCCCTTGATTTCTTCTACATTCTCACTGCGGCTCGTTCCCCAGTTCTGGAACACCCTGTGTGTGTGTGTGTGTGTGTGTGTGTGTGTGTGTGTGCGCGTGTGCGCGTGCGCGTGCGCGTGCGTGTGCGTGTTCGTGTGCGTGCGTGCGCGCGCGCGCGCGCGCGTGTGTGTGTGTGTGTGTGTGTGTGTGTGTGTGTATATAGATTTCTTTTAAAACACTATAATGAAGTTATTCTTCTTTAAGTACTTTTCGAGTTAAGACTTGAAGTTTACAATAAAAAAATTTGCAGCCAAGGAAATAATTTTATATTGTTTTTTTTTATTGGAATATCTTAATAATAATACTAACCTATAAATAGAAGATACAACCTCGACGTGTTACAACAAATGACGTAGACAGGGGGGGGCTGACGGGGGTGAGGATAGACGTGAACGGCACGCAGTGCCATGTATTAAATGCGTAGGGCAGCCATGGCGCGTCAAAACAAATGACGCCACTGGCAGTGATGACAGTTATCAGTTCTGGGGAGGAGAAAGTGGGCCCTGACGTGAATGAGGTTGGTGGACGGATGTGTTTGACGCTGTCAGACTGACGCGTGAATGAAGGGAATAATTGAGTATTTGGTCTGCATGCATTCCGATCGTCAGCAGCTACTCCTGCGAGCTGATTGAATTAGCCATCGAGGTGATTGACTGTGCCCGTAGCAGAGCTGAAATGGCATCCTGCATCACAGCAGTATTAATGGTGAGGAAACGCGAAACACGCACACAAAACACGAGCCACATCCATGTGCGCTCGGCGTTTCGATTTCGGACGGTAAAAGAGAATAGAAATACTATTCTACTCTCTCGCGCTCGAAACGCTGTGCGAAGAGAATACACATACTATCATACTCTCTCGCGCTCGCACAATGCATCGAGCGCGAGAAGAATAGAGATACTATCGTACTCTCTCGCGCTCGACGCGCTGCGAGAAGAGGATAGAGATGCTATCATACTCTCTCGCGCTCGACACGTTGCAAGAAGAAGACACTACCGTTCTTTCTTGCCTGGACGCGCCGTACGATTTCGAGTGTTTCCAATGTTTTTCGGTTACCGTTCACTATTCTTGCATACATGTAGCATATCCATTGGAAAAAAAATAAGCGGTATTAATATATGATTGAATTGCAGAATTGATAATATGAGCAGAATTAATAAAACGAAAATGAATTTATTTTAATAAATATTATATGTTATACGTGATATCATATAATAGTTTCTTAATTATGTCACTCTTCTCCTCAATGATTATTCTATCCAGTTTGATTTTTCATTTATGATTTACATTGCAAATGTTAATTATATATTATTTTTATTTATCAGTATAATTATAAAAATAATAAATTAGAGGCTTTACTATATGCAAATCTAGTGCCTGTTGAAGGAGTTAGGAGTCCTACTGGATTCCGAACTTAGTTTTATAAAATCTGAGACATCTCTGCAAGATAGTTTACTATCCGGGTGTAATTGTCCTCTCGAGCTTTTTGCTTGAAATAAAGACGTTTCTCAAGGATAAGAATGGTGTGGGAGAGTGTCGTCACTGCGGTCCGACCTGCATCCATCGAGAGAATAGGACCATCATCTCTCTGGAGTACCGGTCGTGGAGATTCGAGAATATACATGTATATAAGTATACTGTAATGTATGTGTATATGTGTGTATCATTGAATTATTGACGTGTTATTCTAAACATTTATTGTGATAAATATCATCACATGCCTCTATGGTCGAAAAAATAAGATGTCTACCCGGTAAGCAGGAGATCTAGGTTCGATTCTTGGCTGAGGTGATATTTTTCGCAAAATAATTACGAATTTTTACGACTGGTTCGTGGTTAAGCCTCGTCGTGGGACATGTCCTCCTTTCTTATCCTCTTTTTATAAAATTAAGATTACCAAGTATAATTATAAAGATAATAAATTGAATCACGAATACATTGGATTGAATCACGAAATTATTAATATTTCTATTCTATACGTCCATAAATTAACGTATAATCAGCAGTATTAAATTATAAATATTAATATTACTTTGATAAAGATTAACATTATTTTGACAAAAATACGTTCAAACTTTACATTAATTCTTCTATTCCTCGCAGCAAAGAATTATGAACATTTTAGTACAAATAAAGGAAAAACGAATGCTAATACAGTTATCAGCACAGTTACTCTTTTTCACGCACAGGTTTAATTTTTTATTGTAAATTCATGTGTCAATGTTATGTGCTGATTATTTATTGGATTTTATTATTTTATTTATTCCATCATAGCAGAAGTTTTAATAACTTATTTTATTTCTTAATTTATTTTCATATAATATTACTTATTTTAATACATTATGTATCGAGTTAGCCAAATAGCATTCTGGAGCCAATTACATCTTTTCTTATAAGGGATAGAATTTTTGAAACCGTTTTCACGAATGCGACGTAGCATTTGTGCGATGCCGCTGTATTGCTCTATCTCACTCGCCGTTTATAAACATTTGACAATTGCGACCTTTTCACGAAACTCCGACAATCTGCCGTGTTCGGTGTGATTCCTTGTGAAAGATTATCATTCTTGTTACTATAAGATCTTGCTCTTATAAAAACTTAATAATTAACCATTATTTGTTACACGATTATTGTGTGACTTATCATGGTGTTGTGTAGTTGTGCGATTGTATGGTCTTTCGTGTGCCATACATTATTCTTCGTTTGGCGATTCGTGCTACGATTCATGTAAGTCATTGTACAGTAAATAATTGGTTAATTTAAAGATTATAAAATTTATATATATATATATATATATATATATATATATATATATATATATATATATATATATATTATATATATATATATATATATATATATATTGTTTCTAATTTTTTTTCTTTATTAAATCTTTAGTATGGAACCGTGTAACAAAGCAAATAAAAAAAGTAAACGGCTTTTTAGATAATTGCTTATTGATAATCGCTTTAAGTCTTGGATACGTAAAGTATCATCAGATGGCAGTCTTTTTTATTGCATTGTATGCAATAAGAGTTTTTCGTGCAGTACGAATCTTTTAAGGCATGCAGAATCTGCGTGTCACAAAAATAATTGTAGAGAAAATACATCATTATACATCATTATGATAACGTCGAGTAAGTTCGAGTCTAAATATATCAAAAAAAGAGACTTTTAAACAACAAGTAAAACAACAATGGCTTGATATTGAAGAACTTAAGTTGTGTGAAGCGCCACATAATATAAACTTAATTTTTTGCTGCATTTGAAAAATATATTGCTGCTCGTTTATCGAACATTTATCAACACGCAAATTCAGCAATGCATACACATAAATGTAATAAACAACGTATTGTTAATACATGTGATGTTAATGAAGATGTTGAAACATTTTTGACATTTGATGAGCGGAAAAAGTCAGCAGAGATTCAATATGCTGCATTGATTGTTGACGAAAATATTTCTCTTGACACTGCACAAATAACTTTTAATTTTTTTCAGAATGTAGGAAAAGATCTAGTAGCATAAGGTATTAAACAGTATGAATGTGGATCGCACAAAATGTACGAAAATAATTTCGAATGTTTTGTGTCCTGTGGAGACTGATCGTGTAATACAAAATATTAAAAACACGAAATTTTCAGTCTTTATTCATGATCAGATGGATCAAAAATGAATGACAATTTTCGTTCGATATGTCAATTCTGAAACTTTAAATGTTCACTCGCAGTTAGTCAAATTAATTGATGTCGATGCAAAAGATTATAGTTCGGAAAAGTTGTTTAATGTCTTTAAAATGGAAATGTGGAAATTGCAAATTCCATTTTCAAATATTATTGCCTTGTCATGCGTCTGTAATGAGGAAACATTTATCATTTAAAAAAAAGCTTGAAAAAATATCTAAAAATTTATTGACGCTTCCATGTCCATGTCATTCTGTTGCATTGGCTGCACATGTTGCATATTCTAAAATACCTGAATTTTTAAAAAATGGAATTTAAAAAAAAATTTCTAATTATATCTATAGTAGTCCAAAGCGATCTTCTAATTTTCGCGAGTTTTCCGAATGTTTTCAGGAATCGAGTCATAAAATTTTAAAATTATCCGATACGCTGGCTTTCTCGTCACTCATGTGAAAAAAATTCTTTCTTCTTAGAATACTATGAAACATTTTTTAATTGACATATCTGTAAGTGAAAAAAAATGAGCCGCGAGAGTATTTATTATCTATAATGCAAAACATAGACATGAAAGCTTATCTATTGTTCTTAAAGCACATTTTAAATTTATTTAATACATTTAATGCATTTTTTCAAGCAGTGGAAACAAGAATACATTTATTGTATTTAAAATCTATGAATTTTCTATTCCAAATTTCTCAACATTTTTTAAAACCAGATCTTTTAAAAGATTTATTTACGATAAACTTTTCCGAAAATAAGAATCATAAATCTTTCTTTTATCATCAAAACTATTGGTGAAAATAATTTAAAAAAGAATGGTCGACATTACATTTAAATTTTAGTGATACAGAAAAATTAAATTTGTCAAAATTAAATTTTGATGAAATATGGAAGCAGATTTTGTAATGTCATCAATTTGATTAAATATCCCAACATTACTTTTGAATGCCATTAGATCCCTTCCAAATTTAAATGCTGATTCTGAAAGAATTTTTTCATTTTTAACACATATAAAAACAACGAAACGAAATTTACTTTCTTCAAGTACTATTAATGGTATTTGCATACTTAAATCATACTTTGAAGATAAGAGAGGAATCTATTTGATGAAGATTAATGAAAAACATTTATCTTTAATATCATCAGATCAATTGTATGTTACTTCTCCCGACAAAAAAAAGAAGTAGTCTAACATTATATGCTGCAGATAAAAATATTGCAAATCCTTCTTCATATAGCAATATGTCATAATATTTGTAAGAGACACCATATCTGTGTTTCAAAATTTACTGTCAGCACTGATAATGTATAGTACACATTATATAAACTATACATTTTTAATACTGGCAGTGAATTTTGAAACATAGCTCATATCTGTAAGAGACACCATGTCTGTAAGAGACATGATACTTTTAAGATTGTTTTGTTTGATAATTTTGTTGTGCAAATTTTATTACTTTTTATTTATATTAATATTTAAAATTATAAATTATAAAAAGATGTTATGTTACAATAATTATAAATGATTTAATTAATGTAAAGATACTAATATTATTAAAAATAATAACGTAATTGTATTTTTATTTTTGAAAATGTTAATTATTAAAGTATTTTTTAATTTTATTATTAAATATATGAATTAATTTTTTGTAATAAGTTATAATTTTGTTTTATTGTTATAATTTCAGCATAATTTAAATATTAATAAAAAATTTATATAATGTTTATTATATTATTTATTATAAATTTTTATTATGTTTATTTTAAATTTATTTAAAAATGTATTTTTCTTTTATGAGTACTGGTAAGATTTTTAGCAGTTTTTCTTACCCTTGCAACAAACGTTGGTATTCTTGAATATTTCTACTAAATATTTTGAGTTACATGTTGTGTTTTAAATTATTTCGGCATCATTTCTTCTTTTAGTTTATTTATAGTATTTTATTAAATATTGAACTATTATTAAATTTTCCGTAAGTGTGTGCGTGCGTGCGTGCGTGCGTGCGTGCGTGCGTGCGTGCGTGCGTGTGTGTGTGTGTAGAAAATCGTACATATATTTGTTATGTAAGTGTATCTCAGTATCTTTATAAATTAGAAAAATTTTTATGTGATTACGCATGGGCACCCAATGTTACATAATTTTACTTATATTAGGTACGTTATTGATAACCTATGCTTTTTTTGTATATATGTTTTTTTTATAAGAGAATTTACTATACATTTTATATATGATATTTTATATTTTTATTTTTTTCTGTGTTATAATAATTCTTAATTATTGTAATATTTTTAGAGGGCACAGTGCGCCCTCGCCGCTGACCGAGTATCAACGGGCACGACTGCTTCTACGGCTACGTCCTCTTCTGTAATCTTAAATAAAAGAAATTACGTATTAACATAAATATTTTACATAATAGTATTAGCAATAATAAATAAAATATAAAAATAGCATGTTAACAAAGAAATTGAATATTATTTGTATGTATATGTGTGTTCAGATGTATATGTGTCTTATTATTCAGATGTATATTTTACTATTTCTTTGTTGCAACTCTTGTTGCAGCGGTTGCTGCATCTGATTTTGTTGTTGCTGTTGTCCCTGCTTGTAATTTGTAATTGTAAACATTGGTAGGATATGTCGATAGTCGATAGTCATATGTCGATAGTCACTTTTTGCTCTTTTGTATTCCTACATTCTTAGCTAAGAAAACGAGAATAGTAAAAAAAGGAATAGAGAATAGTAAAAAAAAAACGATAAGAAATAAGTATTGATATAGTGTTGATAAGTATTGAAACATGAAATTATATTTTGAACAGCAATAAAATATATATTATATATATCCCGTTTTCTTAGTTAAAAACACAGGAATACAAAAGAACAAAAAGTGAATATCGACATATCCTACCAATGCTTACACTTATAAATTTTTGCTCTATATATGTATATATATATATATATATATATATATATATATATATATATATAATACATATACATGCATTCACACATGTTTATAAATACGTAGCATAGATATTGATGTATACATTAAGATTACATTTTAGGCAGGAACATCGTGCGTGTCATAATATAGTAACTAAGAATATTTAATACATTAACTACCACATAGATTTTGCTTGACTTTCCGTTCGCGCTACTTGACACGCTTGATACATAAGTCGAAGCATAAATAGCAAAACGCCGATCCGGCGCAGTGTAAACGGAAAGTCTAGTGCCGATCCGTAGAGACCGGCGTGAACATGTTAACATGTTAAATAATAATATATTTTAATAATTTTTAATACTTAATTGCACATAACTTTATTGTCCTTTGCTTTGTCCATTCTGCTTCGTCTTGACATGAACTGTGAACTGTGATGCGAAAAAAAGGCTTCACAAAACTCGCTTGTTTGATCGTCAAATGTTTGTAAGCGGCGAGTGAGATAGAGTACAGAGAGAGAGATAGAATACAGCGACATCGCACAAACGCTACGTCGCATTCGTGAAAATAGTTTCAAAAATTCTATCTCTTATAAGAAGGGATGTAACTCGATTTTTTTCCGGAATGCTATTTGGCTAACTCGATACATAATGTATTAAAATAAATAATATTATATAAAATAAGTTAAGAAATAAAATAAGTTACTTAAAATTCCTGATACGATGAAATAAATAATAAAATCCGACAAATAATCAGCACGTAACATTGACACATGTTTGAATTTACAATAAAAAATTAAACCTGCGCGCGAAAAAGAGTAAGTTTGGATCTGGTCCGCGAGTTGAGTGTTTGTGTCCCATGGTGCCCCCGATGCTGATTGATTTCGAGAGATTTCAATTGATTTTGAGAAAGACGAGAAGTGACCGATGTTAAATTTTGGAAAGAAAAAAATGGCGACGAAACGAGAAGGGAATTTATGGCTTGTATGACTTAAGGCGTGCGAGAAAATTTGAATATTACAGGAAAGAAAGTTTGTCAGAGAAAGAAATAAGCAGGAGTTAAATTATAAAGACAAAAACGGTCAGATTCATTCATGATGCTTCTAACGTTATATTATATAAAGGTTAAGAATAATTTTTACTCTGTGCATATCCTGGCACAATCACTTTAGTTTAAAAATGATTTCCAGACCGATAAAATTGTCATTATATGTTTTATTTTATATTATAGTATAGAGGGAGAAGGTGAGAAAAAGAAAATACACTCATAAAAATTAAAATATTTATTTATATAATTGTTATAAAAATGTTCCTACATTTATTTGTTCCTTTCAGTACATGTTTGCACATGACAACATACTGCATGAGGCTTTTTGCATTTATTTTTACCATGAAGAAAAATTTTATGAAATAGTACAATCAGACGATCTTCCCAATCTTGGAAAATAAATCGATTAAGCGAGTAATATTGTAATCGCGAGATATAAAAGAAATACACAGCAGTATTGTCCGTAAGTTTGTGAAAATGTACAGTCATGTAACGCTCCATTTATGAGTGATGGAGTTTCGTCGAAGTCGCTAGACGAATCTAGAGTTCAAAAGTGATAATCCGAAATATGTTCGTTGATGTAAAAGGCGCCACGTCGCCCAGTGTTCGCCACGTCGATTGTAATTGTCTGTGTTAGAATGTGACGAGTTATCGATCTCGTCTACACCCTCGGGAATCTGTCGGCCGGATAGACCCCCGCATGTCTGACGCGAAGATGATGCAATACTTGTAAGATTTCGAGCGAATTCATCATTTAGAGAAGAAATACGAGGAGATATTTGTGTAGATTTTACCCCCCCTCTCTTCCTGTTTCTGCAACGTTGTCACCGGCCATGTATTCGCTCGCAAAGATTGTGCGTTTTTTTGTATAAATTTCAAGATCTTTTTCTCTTACTCGATTCGCGTACCCTATTGCTTTGTCTTCTAATCTCTTATTCCTCCAAGCAAGTAAATTCGAAAAATTACGTTTTATTATCGGGGGCTCGAGCCATGCTTGATGCAATCTCTCCTGTCGTGCTCCAGGAGGATTATTTGTATATTTGCCAATGGCGTTGGAGGATGTCGCCGCTGCAGTCCGACCTGCATCCATCGAGAGAATAGGACCATCATCTCTCTAGAGTACCGGTCGTGGGGATTCGAAAGAATACATGTATATATGTATATTGTAATATATGTATAATATATGTATATATGTATATGTAATATATGTATATATGTATATGTAATATATATATATATATATATGTATCATTGTATTGTTGACGTGTTATTCTAAACACGTTATTTGCGATAAATATCATCATATGCCTCGGTAATCGAAAGGATAAGATGCCTGCCCGGTAAGCAGGAGATCCAGGTTCGATTCCTGGCTGAGGTGGTATTTTTTCGCAAAATAATTACGAGTTTTCATGACTGGTTCGTGATCGGGCCCCGTCGTGACGCACACCCTCCCTTTATTGTAAAAATACTTTCTATCTCATCGAGGCTTCCCGTGCAGTTGATAAAGGAATCTTTGCTGCTTGTGGTTTCGCGTTCTTATAATACCACTGTCTTAATTTGTTCGCGTTTCGCAATGCGCGTGAAATTTATTAGAATTTCGAAATCCGTGATGACTGCGGTGTAATTCGTGCTCCTCGCCTTCCAGTAGGCTTTTGAACGCGGAAGAGATTCTTTCGAGATTATATACGTCGCTAGCGAGAGCGTTTTGCAAGTAATCTGCTATATCACGTCCTTTGCAATAGATGTAGCGTGTTTTTCGTGCAATCTCCCGCAGTTCCATCATGAAATATTTATTATTGCTTGCCCCGTCGAACCATTCGGTCCTGTGAAAGTTTCGCGAGAGTCAGTTGTTTTTTTTTTTATATTTTTTAGATAATTCGGAGAACGGATACGATGGCATCATAATCCAATGGTCTACAAATGCTTCGTTACGCGATGACCGCTATTTCCTTCGGTATAAACTTTCCCTCGTTGTCATGGAAATCTTGTATATTGACAATTATATTCATGAATACGTTTTTTTTCGTTCAAAGTGGCGTGGTTCGCGTTCCGAAAAAACTGCGGCTGTTTTCCATAATAGCTTAGTGTGATATGAAAAAGTGATCACGGTGAAGGGAGAAATTTGCTCTAACCGCTAAAATCTACAATGATTTAACGCGAAGAGTTGATTTCCAGCATGTTTTTGAACTCTTTGTAAAGGATACAATTAATCGTTGCGGCAATAGGCTTCTCGAATTGCACCTTTAATCGTAAACTTCTGTGTCTGACAAGATTCCAATGTCCAGTACAATTTGCCGATAAATCGGGAGTGAGATTGAAAGCGAAAAGCGCTAATACATTGGCATAATCTTCTCTGCTTATGGAATTTCTCTCGTTTATGGATGCCGGTTCTCGAGTGTATTATAAGTCTTGACGTAGAGTAGCTCGTTTTTCGAAAAATTTGGTTGTAGCGGTCTGTTCAGAATTTGAACGCCATCGACATACAACGAGAAGAAATTTATATTATAATTTTTGAAATTAAATGGATTTAGCTTTCTGTCGCCGTTAAACGCTTTATTATCGAATTCGATTATTATGCGCTTCGGAAGCTGTCCAAGTTATCAATTGATTCTCCTATGACTCCAGCGTGGATCGTGAATGTTTTAACTTTGATTTGTGTGAGAGGATATTTGGCAATTGTTTTGCACAACATTCTCGAATGGGCGAGTAACACTTCAGAACTTATTTTTGCTCTTCTTATGAGCAAACTATCATCTAGAATGCGTGTTTTCGATGTTGAATTGCCTTCCATGGGACAAAATGCATCTCTCGAGCGAACGCGTCTCATTCTAACCTCCATTCTGTTAATTAAAAATTTATTCTGATTAAAGACGTCGCAATAAAGATGACCTATTAGATTTAGCGAGCGTTTTCTTTGGTATCGGGCGCGTCTCACGAGAGCTTGATTTGGGTTTTTTGATTCTAATAGCTCGTTCATGTAACCGAGTTCGTCTGCGTCCCATAGACAAGAAGTCAGATGTTTTTGCCAATGAAGATTAATTTAACAATGCCTCGAATGTCTCAAGAGTACCTCGCGTGATATATGTAGGCGTTGTTTGGAGATGATACGAGTTTTTGATTGAAGTACACGTCGATCTGGTTGAATGTAGTAGATGATTTACGAGACCTACTTTGTTTTCGCCTGCTTCTGACGATGTTCCAGGATTGGATAAACTCTCCACTCGTTCGCGAAGGCTTATGTTATGCGTGAGATCTAGATCTTCTCTGTGCCCAAGTACGACGAATTCTATAGGAGCGTCGTCCGCGAGCGAGGTTACTGGTTTGTAATAAATCCATTGCGAACTCTCGATACTGGTTTGAGTAGGAGGTAAACTGAAAAGATCGAGCTCGCTCTTTAAATACTCGCTTGAGAGTATATGAAAAAAGGACATGTCTTGCAAACTCACGATTCATCCTCACGGCAATTAAGCGAATATATCGAAATATATCGGTGCGCTTTTTTCCGCTATTTCGTTAATGTTTCTTCATCTTTTTAGTTTTCTTCGCGACTTTCTTCCTAGATGATTTTTAATCGTTTTCTTCACTTCGATTTTTGATGATTTCTTTTTGCCGGCTTGTCGGTGTTTACGAACAAGAATTAGCACGAGTCAAAGTTGGAGAAAAAAGAGTCAATCGCGTGATAAAGAGCAGGGGACGCGGCTAATAAACAGCTGCTAGTTAGCTGGCGTGGATATCCCAATAAATTCGGCAGCTGAATTCCCGCTTCGTGTTTAACTTTTTTCCGAAATGGAGGATGCAAACTTCTCCCGGATTTACTGATCTGTGTGTTGTGCTCTCCAAAGAGAAACTGAGCTGCTCGCATTTTTCGCGAATGTTTTATATCCCGACTCGTTCATTAATTCACGTATATTTTCTTTGGCTTTTCTCTTAAGATTTTTAGCCGATTCCTTGAGGCGCGTTTGACCGCCTCCTTGAATGCAGTGTTATTTTCTGTATTACGTTAATTCCGGCGCGTAATCTTTCCCGATTGCACGTATTCTCTTGCTTAGATAAAGTAGTACTCTTCTATTCTCCGAGGAAACTTCCGACCTTATGACTGCGCTGATAGGGTGAGTCGACGAAAACTCGCAGAATTCCTCCTCCTCTTCCACCACCACCGTTCTGCGTTTCATAATATTCGTCGTATTTCATAGCGATTAGTTTTTTTCTCGAAGCTCCGCGGCCTCTTCAGCGCAAATAGTAATTAACGGACATGTCTAAAGTGTAATGTCGCTATCAACGTTTTGGATTCGAATGGTATCTTTTCTCCGAGATAGTCGCTTATATCTATTTCAATTTTACGGAATTTGTTTGACGCAATGAGGTATATTGCAGAGTGGAAAAAATATTTCACCAGATTCGTAGCGTACGCGTAAATACGGTCGGATATATCAATTAGAACGATTCGAAGAAGCGGACTTTGCGTTATCTAAGGTTATATAAGATTCGTAAATATCACAATAAACGTATATTTTATCGGGGATACCGCGCCGCAAGCTATAGGATTCTCCATTCCAGAGAGATATAATGCAACTTTATCCAGATTTAAAACCAAATTTGAGAAAAGGAGTTAAATCATCGGAATTAGACAACTTGCGGCGGTGAATTAATGGGTCTTGTTGATCCGCTATGTCGAATCCCAATATCCGAAAAACATTATCCGGTAGATTTATATAATGAGTGAGAGTACATTGTTCGTTACAATCGAGGAAAACAAGAACCCTATCGCCAGAGGTTTTTTGTAATTCGAAAGTAAAGTGTGAATTGAGGTACTTGCACTTTTTATTAACCACGTGGATAAGATCCTCTTTACTTTTATAAAAGCCTGTCCGTATTTGTGATTCTGTTCCAGTGAACTTATCGTCACTCTTCTCATCCTCCGCGTTCTTCAAGTTGACCAATCTAATCATATTATCGCTTGAACATACGTAAAAGAACTGAAAGGAAATTGAATCTTGCTTAGTGTGACTTCCCATTCTTCGAATAGATGTACGCCGTGAGGTAGTTCCGTAATGAAAGAAGTGCATGTATTTCTCGAAAATATTACTTACTGCCATTTCTCGGAAGAACCATGAAAAATTGCTCATCCTCCATTTCGGAGAAAAGTTAAACACGAAGTGGGAATTCAGCTGCCGAATTTATTGGGATATCCACGCCAAGCTAACTAGCAGCTGTTTATTAGCCGCGTCCCCTGCTCTTTATCACGCGATTGACTCTTCTTTCTCCAACTTTGACTCGTGCTAATTCTTGTTAAAAAAAGATTCCATTGTGTTCACCCGATAAATCACACAGTTCGTACACGCGTGAAGTTCGCCAATGGAGAATGCGATAAACTCGAAATATCTCCTCGCTCCACCATGCTTCGTATTCTTCTTTAAAGGTGACTTTTGTTCTACTGACGCGAACAAGACCGTTAACATTGAATTTAGTCTTTCGTTCTATCGCAGGCGAGTAGTATATGGGTAGCCATGGCCCATCAAAACAAACCCCCACCACTTTCCCACTGGTGCCAGGGGCGTGGCCTCCTGCTGTCAAAAAACTGTTAGTCATGTAGAAATGAAGCGTTCTGATTGATCGGTGGGCATGGCAGGTGATAATTACGTAATTAGTGGGGGTATTCTAATTGGCTGAAGCCAAAGCTGCCCGGCGCGTGATTGGCTCTGCCCATAGTGCCCCATGTGTGTGATTGGTTGTCGAAATGCCAGACGAAAAAGAAGGGGAAGGGGGAGAAAGTGTCTGGAACCGTTCGGGGTCCGAAAACAAAATGGCGTCTGCGAAAAAGAAAGATGGCGGGTGTGTGAAGGGAATATACTTGACGAGAATGGAATGCGATTTTTATGACATGAGGGATGGAGCGAGGAGAAGAAAATTGATTTTTTGCGGGTTTTTATTACGTGTATGTAGGCTATGATGAATCACGTTTTCTTAGGACGGAAGTTTTCTCGGCGCCTCTTAGCTAACGAATTTAAATAAATTTCTCGAGTTGTTTGACATTTTTTGTATGGAGGAAATGTATAAACGTTTTGAAGACGAGAGGTTTTCAGAGTGTAATAACCGTTAGAGTTATTTACCGAGTCGTATGGTATTTGGGGGAGGAAAACAGGAACAGACAGGTTCGCACTAGAAGTTTCTGACAACGACGACGAATTTGGAGTTATACGAGGCTTTTATCCTATGACAAACACGTGGGCTGAAAAAATTTTCTTTCGACGCGATGATAATTTTGCAGGAATACTGAGAGAGAGAGAGAGAGAGAGAGAGAGAGAGAGAGAGAGAGAGAGAGAGAGAGAGAGAGAGAGAGAGAGAGAGAGAGAGAGAGAGAGAGAGAGAGAGAGAGAGAGAGAGAGAGAGAGAGAGAGAGAGAGAGAGAGAGAGAGAGAGAGAGAGACGTGTGAGTCAGGAAAGCATAGAGATACTAGGAGACAATAGGAAAACACGTTCGTACAAGTCCGCGTAAATGGCTTTCAAAAAAAGGAAGGAGTTGTGAAAAATTTAGGGAAAGATAAAGAAACGATGTAAATTTGAATTTATGTTATCAAGTATAAGCTAAATTTATTGTGCATTTTTCACATATATATGAATATGTTTTGTTACAAAATTAAATACATGATTCAGTTATTATATAAAAATTATAACTCTCGATTCATTAAAATTATATTAATAATTTCTTTAAATTTTAGTGTAATTAATTCTAAAAATACAATATTAAAATATGTATTTAAAAATGGTAAATTATTTATTTGCGTTCTCACAACAACTTTGATATCCTTTTGGTTGCCTCGGAGAGTGAGTTTGATGATATCGGCGTCGATGTAATTATTAGATAGACATAATTCTATCTCTTTGATCAAATAACATGCGCACTCATTAACAGTATCGACGACAGATGCTAGCTGGTTTATACGACACATTTGATGATATTCTCCATTCCTTGAAAAGTAGCTTGCTGCATTACAACTGTGACGGAATGTTTTCCTTTTTTTCCTCCGGTTGTTCCTCCGCTTTCGAGTCTGTTTGTGTATTTCCAATACTGCTTTCTTTAGGAAAATTTTCATTTTACGTCACCAATTTTTCATTATACGTCACCAATACAGCTTTCGCTCCGTAGGCAGAGGTGAAGTTGATGAATATGTTTGCAAATGTGATAGGATTTACTTTATTTTTGTTGCTTTCATTAAAGTACGCGCTCATATCCCGAATACTCTCTTGAAATTGCTGACATGTGTTCGGATCAAAGCTGATTCCTTCTGCAGAATTACCACTCAATTTGACGACAGGCTCGAAGATACTCTCCTTAGATAATTGTAATCCCACGTGTAATTTCTTCGTATGAGAGGTATTGAGAGGATACGTCATAGAAAGCAATAAATTTTGTTGCATATTTTGCACAGAGTTCTTGAATATTTATCTTGTGAATATTTTCTACTTTAGCGGGATTCGCAGCTTCTTGTTGTCCGGCCATATTACTTGACGAGAGAATTTTGAATAAATGTTCATTTTTAACAAACGAAAACTTGGAGGCATATTTTCGAAGTGGATGCTTCGAATGTCGATACTCGAGTGAAGCAATGTACCGATATGTACAGCAATACCTACTTATATAGCATCTCCCCTTCCCTTCGAAATAAACAAAAAAAGTATATTTTATAAATAATAAATGGAAGATTCTAGAAGAAACGCATCTCTTCGCTTTGTCTCTGCTCTTTTTCAAGGAAAAAGCTTTTCTCGAATAACAGAATTATTACAGGTTCGATCATGTTCGAACACGCGTGTGTTTTGGATGTTAGATGAGAAAAATTTTTAAATAAATAAATTATTGAACATTTAAGTAAACTATAATTTGACGCTGCTCTTTTTTCAACAAGGAAAGAATTTTCTCGAATAAAACAAATATTGCACGTTCGAATATGCTTGGATATTAGATGAGAAAATTAAAAAAAATCATCAAAAAAATCATACAAAAACTGTTTCAAGAAGAAGTAATTATCGAAATATACAATAGAATTACGAGTAAGAAATATTTTATAAATGTTAAATTTGAAGAAGCGAGAACTTTCCTCAAATTTAAATAACTATTCATTTGGACGCGACATATGTCTGGCGCCATTTATGCGTTAGTAAACAAAAAAAGGTGAAATCGAAAAAGAGTCAAGTCTAGATACAAGGAATACAAATTTTCAAGAAAAAATGATTTATTATTTGGGCTGAGATAATATTCTTATCCCCCTTTCTCCCTGAAACCACAGAATAATTCTATAATTTTTTATAAGTCTCTTTTTCGTACAGAAAAGGTAGGATTTTCCCTATATATAATGCGTCTTGCGCTAAAATTAATCTAAAACTATTTCTGAGTTGAACTCTTTCGTGCTTCACTTCGGTTTCGTTACGCAAGTTTTAAAAGTTTGTGTTCAGGTTATTTTGTGCGAATAAAAATGCGAAAAATAGGCAGTGAAATAATCAGAAGAAGCGTAAAGTTAGCATCGATGTTGAATACTCGCATAAATGCGGAGAAATTTTTAACTAAAATATCCAACGTTTCGCTCGATGTTAATTATCTATTTTTCACACGTTTTTCATACGAATGTTTCGATACAATATTGGGAGTATTGTATCAGTTAGGATACTTTGATACCGACGCGCGGTTACTCTGGATTTGCGGAGAAATAATCGAATCGCGACGTGCAGCTGGACACGAGGAGAAGGATGTGAGTGGACACATCCAAAATCTCCTGTCATATCTCCTAATGGTAAGCACCGCTCTATTATTTCTATATATAAGTAATTCGAATAACAAACTCAATTTAGCTAATTTTTAATAATAAATTGTAGAAGGAAATGCTCGTCAAAGGGTTATTGCATTGGTGTATCCTCTCATGCAGATTCGGAGGCGATGCGCGGAGGAAGAGTTAGAAGCAGGACCAGCGCGTAAGTAATATCACTAAAAAACTAGACAGAAGTAATATTAAAAATATAATTTTTTACAATTTTCTAAAATTAAAATATTAAATGCTTTTAAGAAGGGCACGTGTTGAATTAACGCAGAAGAGGAGGTGCCTCCAGAAATTATTCAGCTCTCGTCTAGTAGGTTTACATTTTCAAATAAATAATCTCTAAAATAGTAAAAGATAAAAAATCTTAATATAACTTTGTTTTTCAGATATGGAAGTAAATACTCCCGACCTACGTGTGTTTTCGCCTGGTAAGTTGATAGAGAAAAAAAAATATAAATTAAAAGACATAATAATTATATTAATTAAGGGCATAATATTAATATCATGAATAAAAATTTATGATATACTTTTTTCCTAGAATACGATCATATGTATTCTCCCATAATCCCGGAAGAGAGAGGGGATGAAGAACGGGAAGAGGAAGAAGAGGGGAGGAAGAGGAAGAGGAGTAGGAAGAGGAAGAGGAGGAGGAAGAGGAGGAGGAGGAGGAGGAGGAGGAAGAGGAGGAGGAGGAGGAGGAGGAAGAGGAGGAAAAGGAGGAGGAGGAGGAGGAGGAGGAGGAGGAGGAAGAGGAAAAGGAGGAGGAGGAGGAGAAGGAGGAACGCGAGGAAGAACGAGAAGCCGAAGAAAAAATTAGAGAAACACTTCCTGCTATATAATCTTTTTTCTTAATTTCTCGATTTATGTTCGTATTTAATTTTAAATTATCGAATTTTTTTAATAGGAATTTCTCTTAGCTTTTCTCTATTCTTCATGTAAGAAGGAGATGGCAACGTTAAAAGGCGGGTTACCTCGGCGAAAAATATCATGTATGCACGTTTATTAAATTACGTAAATTAAATACGGACATAATATTCGAAGCATTATCGAAGTATTTTCTATAAAGTAAAATTCTAACTTTTGTGCAGAAGCGAACATCGAAGAGCCGCAGCATGGAGAAGGTCGAATACTTCCTGCTCAGGAGAATTTGGAAGAGGAAGAGGAGGAGGAGCAGGAGCAGAAAACAGCTGACGAAGAAAGGGAGGAGGAGATAAGAAAGGAACAAGTGGAAGAGGAAACAGAGGAAGAGGAGGAGGAAAGGGAACAAGTACGAGGAAATTTTAATCATTTATTATTAATCGAGGAAAATTCGCGCCGGTTTAGAAATTTCGAGAATTATTATATAGAGAATATTAGGAAGGGAGACGATATTCTATTTGCGTCCGCTATCCGAAGGAGTCGAACTTTATAATTGGCTTGAAAACGCATTCGCTGAAATTCATGCCTATGTGTTGCATATCTCCGAACCGCATGATTATGTAGGATTTTTATTCGATTCGGAGGATTTAACGCACAGTCCGGTGGGATTATCGTTTCGACCGGCACGCGACTTAACTCATAAGGACATTTGGCGTCTTGAGTTCAGTAGCGCAAAACGCCGGTGGTCTCGATATCACACAGAATTTTAATGTACGTGTTTTCAATGTCACGGCACCCAGAAGTCGCGGGCGCGTTTTGAATAAACTTGCGCGGGCAGACGTTGCGAAACTTAACAATTCGACATTCGATCTTAACAATCTGCAATTCGGATAATTTGTTTTCCCCGCTCTCTCGTAGCCGCGTAAATTTATTATGAACGCGGAATGTTGCGAATCCCAAGAAGGGAGAGTGTACGTCATGGCGGGGCCCAACCACGAACCAGTCGTGAAAACTCGTAATTATTTTGTAAAAAATACCACCTCAGCCAGGAATCGAACCTGGATCTCCTGCTTACCGGGCAGGCATCTTATCCTTTCGACTACCGAGGCATGTGATGATATTTATCGCAAATAACGTGTTTAGAATAACACGTTAACAATGATACACATATATATGTATATTACAATATACATATATACATGTATTCTCTCGAATCCCCATGACCGGTACTCCAGAGAGATGATGGTCCTATTCTTTCGATGGAACGTTGCGAGCGGGGGAACTTCACGAGCGCTGGAATGCGGTAAGACGTCAGAATTCCTCGTTACAACGCGATCTTGCGCTGGATTTGACGAGGGCTAATATCACCATTCCACCGGAGGATTGCGGGATTCGGGAAATAGAATGTTTCCAATGCTTTCTCGCTGCATCCGATATCGTGATTGTTGTTTATAATTTTCACTTTCGGACGCGGCGAGAGACCTTTATTCGACGGAACCGCGGTACTCGCCTCTCTAGAATATGAGCCCTTATACCGAATTAATATTATATATTACAAACGTCGACATCATTATAATCCTATTTTAAATTTAAAAGCGGCCGCGGGAAGTAGAAGAGATTATTGCATATCATGCAATATCGGATATCGCGAGGAAAAGGGTCACCGCTGCTCAAATAAATGTTCGATGTAACAACGTGTCGCCGTGTGATCAGCGCGAAATCGTAGAACTTGTTAGGTATGAGACTTGCGTTCTTTCTTTAGAAACGTTCTTTAGAAACACATGCTTCGAGCATCATCTCGCGACAAAGTCGTATGACGGAAAAACCCCGGCGAGTGTCTGTAATACCATTCGACTTTGCAAAGGTTGCGGATTATAAAAGCGACAAAAAAACACGAATGTGGCGTTTCTTTTTGTAAAATTTGCAGTTCGCAAAAACCGCTAAATCATCTTTGCTATATGCAACCTCTCTCTCGTGAAGACAGATCCTCCGCTGTTGAGTCCGACGGAGATTCTTCTGTAATTACGAGAGAGAGCGAGCAAAATAACGCGGATAAGCGGGAACGCGAAAAGGAACGAACGGCATTCGTGTTTTATGATTTTGAGACGCGTCAAGATCAATCGCTTGAGGGAACCGATATAAAAATTCACGTCCCGACTCTCTGCGTCGCGCAACAGATTTGCAATTTCGTGCGCGGGGATAGATAATTTGTCGGTGCGACTGGTGTAGAGTACGCGAATTTTTCGGGAGGATCCTAAAACAATTTGTCGAATTTATAACACGCTCTACGAAACATTTTACTCAGATCATTTGTATAGCGCATAACGCGAAATCGTTCGACACACAGTTTATCCTGCGGTACATTGTTGAAAATTATTCCGGATTAGAACCTCGTATAATTTTGAACAGTACAAAAATTATGGTCTTATCAGTAAATCGTACGAAATTTATCGAAATTTATATTTATAGTATTAATTATATGCCGATGCGTTTGTCAGAATTATCGAAGATCTTCGGGTTACCAGACTGTGACAAAGGTCTTTCCTCACTTAATTAATACTGTTGATAATCAAACATGTCGGGCCGCTATTGTTCGTTATTACTAACCCGAAACAATGCAAACAGAGGAATGCGAACGTTTTTTTGCGTGGAACGCGAAAATAACAGAAAAAAATACAGTATTTGATTTTCAACGCGAAATACTCGAATATTGTCGCACTGACGTTGATATTCTTCGACGAGCATGCATGGCCTTCAGAAAAATATTCTTAGAGCGGGGAAACGTGTGTCCATTCGAGGAATATGCAACTATCGTTTTAATGTACATGAGAGTTTTTCAGAAAAACTTTTTGCGCGAAGGAGAAATAGGAATCATTCCATCGGATGAATATAGATTTAAAGATAACCAATCGCGCAAAGCCGTGCAATGGCTAATTTTGAAGGAACGCGAGATCGGTTATCGAGTAATTCACGCGAGACGCGAGTATCGAGTATCGAGCGGAAGGTATGCTTGTCGATGGGTATTACGAATGCGAGAATGGAGGTGAGACGCAACGTCATGTCTTACAATTTCACGGATGCTTTTTTGATGGATACCCATCTTGTTATCCAATGAAATTGGATTCGCGATAAAACGCTCGAGAATTTTAAAGATACGATTGACATGTGTTATGAACGAACGGTTGCAACATCTTGGCGGTTACATCAGCAGGGATATATCCTAACGGAAAAATGGGGGTGCGTTTTTGACGAAGAAATGCGCGAGAATCAAGAAATACGAGAATTTTTTGAAAATCACCCTATGATACAAATCTTTCCTCTCGATCCTCGTGACATATTTTTTGACGAACGCACCGGCAATATCGTGACTCGATACGAGATTTCAGGTACCGAGAAGATACGCTATGTAGACGTATGTTCTCTGTACTCGTGCTCAAGACTGGCGTTTTTTCCAATCGATCATCCAGATATTTATGTAGGTGAGGAATGCAATAGTTTAATTAGAATTGCGCCAAATTTTAATTTCAGTCTAGTCGAAGGTCTCGTACATTGTCGAGTACTCCCTCCGCGTGATCTTTTCAATCCGGTGCTGCCATATCGCGTACGTGGTAAATTATTATTCGCTCTTTGTCGTACATGCTGTGAAACATTTTCTCGCGATGCATGCACTCACGACGATCCTGCGGAGCGTGAGTTCGAGAGCTCATGGATGTGAATTATGCAAAGCAATCGAAAAAGGATATCTCATGACACGGTAGATGAGATTTGGCAATACAAATCCACGCGATATAATCCCGAAACGCGACAGGATGGATTGTTTGCCAGGTATATCAACACCTTTTTACAACTAAAGCAAGAGGCGAGTGGGTGGCCGAGCGAGTGTGAATACGATGATGTTGCTAAAGAACGTTATTTGAGGGAATACGAAGCAACCGAAGGTATTTTTGATAAAAACAACATCGTACGTAATTCCGGTTTACGTTCCGTCGCCAAACTCTGTCTCAATTCGTTTTGGGGAAAATGGGGAAATTGGGGCCAGCGAAGTAACTTGCCAAATACGGAAATAATAAGAACTCCTCAACGTTTCATTGAATTGTTGTCAAGCCCGGAACATGAGATAATTGGTATATTGCCCGTCAACGAGGATACAATATATGTTTCATGGCGGTTAAAGAGCGAAGCGGTGGTACCTTCACCAATAACTAATGTAATAGTGGCGTACACGACGGCACAAGCGCATTTAAAATTATATGAATATTTGGAAAAATTAGACCAGCGCGTATTATGATACAGATTCTTGTATATATATATATATATATATATATATATATATGTAGAGCAGCAGTGAGCCCAACGAGTACGAATAAGTAAGTAATTTTTTGAATGATATGACTGACGAAATCGAGAGTTACGGATGTGATAGCTTCATCGAGGCGTTATCTGGTGGACCGAAATTTTACGCGTATGTACGTACACCGACGGATGCAAATATGAAACATGTAAGATAAAGAGAATCAAATTAAATTTTGAAAACTCGCGGCTACTTAATTTTAACAGTATTTATAATTTATTATTAAATAGAAAAAGAGAGGAGAGAGAAGAGATAAATCTGCGATTTAAAGCAATTCGTTGCACCGCATTTCACGAGGTAATAATGCGAAACGAAGTAAAAACATGTGCTCCAGTTTTATTAAAACTATAGATTTATCGACAATTGGCTTTCTTATCCGGTTTTACGTGATATAATATTTACTTAAAATTAAGTTAGATTAAGGCTCGGATTTTCCCCGTCCTCGCAAATGTAAATATATATATCAAATAAATATGTTTGTAAAAATTAAGTTTATTTTATTTTAGTTATTAAATTTAAGAGAAAAATGTAATTCGAAAAATGTTTATTATTCGAAGTTTCGATTAGAAAATTGTTTTGTAAAATTAAAAATATGAATTTGTGTTTACTTTTAATTATTAAGAGAAAATATAATAAAAATGTTTATTTTTCTAATTGTAAGAAAAAGTATAATAAACCTTTTGTAAAATTAAATTTTTTAAACTCCCAATTTTTCCCCACATTATTATAACTTTTTTTTAAAATTAATTTTTTATACAGAAAAAATTTTGAATTTTCGATGGAGAATAAAATACTTTGTAAAAGAAAAAAGTATAAATTTTTACGTCCGCAAGTAAGTATTCAATTACTTTTTCTGCGAGCAAGTTATTTCGGCTTGAATTAGCATTCGAGGAGCACCGCGTACAAGCTCGTTAGCGTCGGTGCTCTCGCGGTGAACGCTCGCACGAGCTCGTACAAGCGAAACTTGTTGCGGTCGAGTGTGAGCTCGTTACGCGAAGATGCTGGCACGAGCACACCCCCCGCCGCGAAGGGGCCCTTCCGCAAGTAAGCTAATCTCAAAAATCTCAAAAATCTCTCTGAGAAAAAAAATCAAGAATCTCAAATGTCCCATCCCAAATGTCCCATTGTTTATTAAACTAAATACGACGCGCAAGACGTTCATTTCGCGAAATGGATGTGCGCTGGAAATATCCATGGACGTCGATCGTGTGCGGACCGACAGGATGCGGGAAAACAATCTTTGTAAAAATCTTTGTAAAAATTTCTTCGTCATTTATTCATTATGTCAGATGTCTGTTTTGAGAGAATATTGTTTTATTACGCCGAGTGGCAAGATGCTTATCAGCAGCTTCAATTCGCAACTCGAGATTCCGCAATCAAATTTCACGAGGGATTTTCACGTCCGGAATATTTAACGATCCATCCTGTGCGAAATTGATAATAATTGACGATCTTATGAGGGAATCGTCCTCGAGTGAAGCGATCGTAGATCTGTTTACCAAGAGAAGTCATCACATAAGAATCTCAGCGTAATTCTCATCACGCAAAATCTCTTTCATCAGAGACGTGGACAACGCGATATATCTCTCAACGCGAATTACTTTGTAGTTTTCAAAAATTCACGAGATCGCGCACAAATTCGTCATTTCGCTCGTCAAGTCTATCCGAACGATCCAAAGTTCCTCGAGGAAGCGTACCACGTACCTCACGGATATTTATTGCTCGATTTGAAACAATCGACATCCGACGAGTATCATTTTCGCATGTCCATATTTCCCGAAGATACAGCGAACTATGTTTATGTACCGCGCAGATCCTTTTCCGGAAGTTTCGTATAAAAGTATCGTATTCGCATTTTCTCGCGACAGTCGCGCAACTTCTTCGCGATGAAGAAGAGAACGTCTTCGGTCGATCGATCGTTCTTAATTGAACGTAAGAACGATCGATAAGAAAAATATCTGTTTTTTCAAAGCGCTGTGTTATTTGAACAAAAATTAGCGCGTCTCTTTCTTACGCCAGGCGGACGAAAAATTTATTCGTTGTATCTGCGAATGCGTTTTCAATACTCTTAAGGGTAACGTTCCGCTCGAACGCGCTGAAAAAAATCATCTAAGCAAATATAAAACAACTTTGCGTCGTATAGCGAGAAAAGTCGGTAATTGGAAAAATAAGAAAAGGCCATTACTACAGCAAGGCGGATTTTTATCGTATTTCATGGACCTATATTATCGTTCCTACTTTCGAAAATTATCGGTGGGTATAGAGAGAGAGAGAGAGAGAAACTGGTATACTGAGTTATGGAAAGGGCAAAGAAGATAGTCTTGATTTCTACGGAAAATCTCGAAAGAATGCAGCACCGCCTCCAACAACATCAGCAATCGGTAATAAGCATGACAGAAAACTCCACGCGGCAGAATTCGGAGACGATACATGGAGAAAATTTAAATTCCGTACAAACACCCGAAACGACTTTGTCACGACTCGATTCCGATATGAGCAGGATTCTTAATTTTCCCACTCCGCGCGATGTACGTGAGAAATGGAAATTGTATAAAGAAGTACTTTGGCGATATCTCCATTTTGATAAATCGCAAAAAGAAGATTTGACGCGTAACGCTGTCGATGAATTCAGATTCGCGGGAGGAAGACATAGCGGAACCGTAAGCGCGAACGGCAAAGTGTCAAAAAAATATTAGAAAATGTGCCGAAAAGTTTCAAGGCGCGTTTATTTTTGAAACATTTAATTGATAAAGCAGTATCCGCGAGAATTATTTGAGACGAAGAAGGAATCGTGACTATCGACGGTAACGTTATAAAAGATTCGAATATCATGGAACTGATAAACGATCGCTGCGATGCGCGAGAGAAAAACCTTGAAACAATAGCAAGAGGTCAGTTGCTGCGTACGACAAACACCCCGGTTGTACTCATAGGAAATAAGGAATTGTTAGCAACCACATTTGTCGAGATATTATCATCACCACGAGCGAGTTCCACTCTGAAAGTACCGAGAAAACTTTCGATGACAACAACAACGAGGAGGAGAGCACGAGAAAGGGACAAAAATGCAAGACCGGTGAAGAAGAGCGAGCGAACTACGCATTGTTTCTTTCGCCTCGTTTTCGTAAAGCCGATACCCCTATAATGTTTATGAAAGATTCTCCACAGACGAGAAAGAGGCGCTTACTCGATTGATGTGAATTGAAATGACCGGGCTTGAAAATTTGTACTACGATCCAGCGCATTATGTAGAATACTCGGCAACGGATAACCTGTCGCATGCAGCTAAACCGAATTTCTCTCATAAAGAAGTAGCTCGCTGGCTCGAATCGCAAGACGCGTACACGCTGCACCGTCCGTCGAGATGAAAATTTCCGTGATTGCATTACAACGAATATCGACGATCTGTGGGAGGCCGATTTGATCGAACTCCGTAATCTCAAAAGTTACAACAACGGATTTTCTTATCTTCTCGTGATTATTGACTTAGTAAATTTATCTGGGTAGAACCGTTGCGAGATAAAATGAATAATTGCGTGATAAGGGCCTTCCAAAACATTCTCTCGAGAAGTGATGGTCGAGTATCTGTGTACTTACAAATTGACAAGGGCAAAGAATTTATCGCGCGACCGTTGCAAGATTTCTGAAAGAAAGAAGCATACGTTAGTCGAGTAGCTCGCAATCCGGATCAAAGCCGCCGTCGTTGGACGTTTCAATAGAACGTTGAAGGAACGAATGTGACGCTATTATACGCATAAAAAAATACGCGGCGTTACATCGAAGTGTTGCAAGATATCATGCGCGCTTACAATCACACTCGTCATTCGTCCAGGCAACCGGCGGCCGTTACGAGAGAAAATGCTCGCATCACACGCAAAAATATGGAGCGGCGTAGGGGGAGAAAGAAGGGGGCGCCGAAAGTAATAGGCTAAATTCGATGTTAACGATCTCGTGTCAGTAGAGCAAAAGCCACTTTCAAGAAAGAATACGAAGCGCGATGGAGCGAGGAGATATTTCGAATTTGTCGCGTTCTCCATTGACGTTCTCTGTGTGTACGAATTGTGTGATTTATCGGGAGAACACATCGATGGGATTTTTAACAAGAATTAGCACGAGTCGATAAAAATTTGGCGGAAGAAGAGTTTATCGTCGAACGCATGATAAAGAGGATGCGATGCTAATAAACAGCTGCTAGTTAGTTAGCGAGAATATTCCAGTAAATTCGACAGTTGGATTTCCGCTTCGAGTTTAATTTTTCTCCCAGATGGAGGAGGAGCAACTTTTCATGGTTCTTCCGAGCAATAGCAGTAAGAAGTATTTTCCAGGAAATACATGCTGGAAATACTCTTCTTTCACCACACAATTACCTCACAGTATACATTTATTCGGAGAATGGGAAGTCGCGCTTAGCGAGATTCAATTTCCCTCCAGTCTTTTTCACGTACGTCGAAACGATAATAAGATTAGATTCGCCGATTTAAAGAGCGTAAAAGATGAGAAGAATGCTGATAAGTTTACGGTGAAAGAATCACACTTATGGTCAGGTGTTTATGAAAATAAAGAGGATCTTATCTACGCGATTAATAGAGAGTGTAGATACGCCGATTCGCATTTTACTTTCGAATTACAAAAAGGCTCTGGTAGTAATGTCCTCATAAGCATCGAATGTGATGAAAACTGCAATCTCGTTCATTATATAAATCTGCCAGCTAATATTTTTCAAATATTGGAGAAAATCAACACTAATGATGCCAACCTTTTTTATCATCACAAATTATCTAATTCCAACGATTTAACTCCGTTTTTCAAACTCGGTTTTATCGCCGCATTATATCTTCCTGGACTACAGAACCCTGTAGTCTAGGCACGGTATCCCCGATAAAATGTACGTTTATTGCGATATTTGCGAGCCTTACATAACCGGAAGTCCGCTTTTTCGAATCGTTCCAGTCGAAATACCCGGCTGTAATTACACATACGGGACGAATCTGGTAAAATATTTCTCCATTCTACAATATACTCCACTGCGTCAAACAAAATTCCATAAAATTGAATTATTATTTCAGACCTATTATTACCAGATATAAAAGACCATCGTGGAGAAAAAATATCACTCGTATCCGGAACGCTGATAGTGACATTACACTTTAGACGTGTCCCTTAATTACCATTTGCGATGGAAAGTCTACGGAACTTTGAGAAAAAACTAATCCCACATGGAATACGATGAGTATTACGAAATGCAGAACGGTGGTGGAGATAGGGGAGGAGGAATTCCTCGAATTTTCATCGGTTCAGCCTATCAGCGTGGTCATGGGATTGGAAGTTTCCTCGGAAGATTATTTAGAAAAGTACTTTCTTATCTAAGCAGGGGAATGCGCGCAGTCGGGAAAGAAGCTTTACGCTCCGGAATTAGCGTGATAGAAGATATTGAAAATAACACTCCATTCAAGGAAGCAATCAAAACGCGACTCAAGGAATCGGGGGAAATCTCAAGAGAAAAGCCAAAGAAAATATAAGTAACTTGAAGGGGTCGGGATATAAAACATTCGAAAATACGAGTCGCTTTCTCTTCGGAGGGCACGACGCACGCATCGGTAAATCCGGGAGAAGCACGATTTGTAAATGCAGACAAGTCAGTAAAAAAAAGAAATCATCGAAAATCGGCATGAAAAAAACGATTAAAAAAATCATCAAGGAGGAAAGCGGGAAAAAATAAAAAAGCAACGAAATATCGACGAAATAGTGGGAAAAAGTGCACCGTATCCGATATATATTTGTTTAACCGACGAGAGTGCGATTCGTAAATTAGAAAGATATGTCCTTTCTTCATACTCACTCGAGCGAGTGTTTAAAGAGCGAGCTCGACCTTTTCAGTTTACTTTTTACTCAAACAAGTATCGAGAGTTTACAATGGGTTTATTACAAACCGGTAATCTCGCTCGCGGACGACGCACCTATAGAATTCATCGTACCCGGACATGGCGAAGATTATCTAGATCTCACGCATACCATGCTAAGCCTTCGCGTACGAGTGGAAAGTTTACCCGATCCTGGAACATCGGCAGGAGGAGAAAACAAAGTAGGCCCTGTAAATCACCTATTACATTCGATGTTCAATCAGATCGACGTGTACTTCAATCAAAAATTCGTGTCACCAAACAACACCTACGCGTACCGCGCGTACATTGAAGCATTGTTAAATTATTCTTCACCGACAAAAACTTCCCATCTAACTTCTTGTCTATGGGACACGGACGAACCTGGTTATATGGACGCGCTAGAATCGGACAACCCCAATCTAGCTCTCGTGAGACGCGCACGATACATCCAAGAAGAATGTTTGCTAGATCTAATAGGCCATCTTCAATGCGACGTCTTTAATCAGGATAAATTTTTAATTAACGGAGTGGAGGTTAGAATGAGACTCGTTCGCTCGAGAGATGCGTTTTATCTCATAGAAGGCAATTCAACATCGAAAATACGTATTCTAGATGCTACTAGTTTGCTCATAAGAAGAGCAAAAATAAGTCCTGCAGTGTTGCTCGAACATGCGAGAATGTTGAGTAAAACAACTGCCAAGTATCCCCTGACGCGAGTCGAAGTTAAAACATTCACGATTCACACCGGAATGGTAGGAGAATCGATTGATAACGCGATACTCGGGCAACTTCCGAAGCGCGTAATAGTCGGATTCGATAACAAAACGTTTAATGGTGACAGAAAGCTAAATCCATTTAATTTCAAAGATTACGGTATAAATTCTCGTTATATGCCGATGGCGTGCAAATTCTGAGCAGACCACTGCAACCAAATTTCTCCAAAAGACCACCCGCTCTACGTCGAGGCTTATAACACCCTCTTCTCGGGAACTGGCATCCATTTTCTAAACGGGGGGAATTCTATAAGCAGAAAAGATTATGCCAAAGGTTTCACGCTTTCTCACTCCCGATCTATCGGCTAATTGTGCGGGACATTGGAATCTTGTCAGACATGGAAGTTTACGATTAGAGATGCGATTTGAAAAAACTATTACCACAATGATTAATTCGTATCGTTTACGCAGAATTCGATAACGTATTAGAGATCGATTCCTCGCGTCAAATTATCGTTGATTTTAGTGGATAAGATATACTCGAATTTCTCCTCCCTCCCACAGCTATCTACTTTTCATTTCTA
Organism: Pogonomyrmex californicus; assembly: GCA_024349325.1. NCBI lineage: Eukaryota > Metazoa > Arthropoda > Insecta > Hymenoptera > Formicidae > Pogonomyrmex > Pogonomyrmex californicus. The sequence goes on from JAECZD010000029.1 coordinate 893,646, forward strand.
TTTCTCCGAAAGCGTAACGAAAAATAGCCGCAGTTTTGTTTTAGACGCGAACGTCGTCACTTCGGGCAAAACAGATTGAAAGTGCATTTTACGCATTATGGATATAATTATCGATATACAAGGTTTTCGCGACACTGAGGGGAAGTTTATATCGAAGAAAGAGGCGGTTGTTGCCGTTAACGAAACATTCATAAACCACTGCATTATCTTGCCTCCATATCCATTTGTCGAATTACTCGAAAAATACAGACGAGAAAACAACTGGCTCTCTCGAAACTTTCACGGAATCGAGTGGTTTGACGGAACAACCAAATATTCCAAACATTTCACGGAACTATATGAAATTGCATGACAAGTGTGTTACATATACACCAGAGGCCGAGAGAAGGTACATTATTTGCAAAACACACTCGTGAGAAACGTATATAATTTAGAAGGAATCTCTCTCGCATTCAAAAATCTGTCGGAAGGCGAAGAGCATGAATTACGCTGCAGTCATCACGGGTTTCATCGAAATTCTAACAAATTTTATTGCGCGTTACGCAATGCATGCAAATTGAGATACTTGATACAATTGTAAGAAGGGAACTGCGACATAAGCAGCGATAATTCTTTTACCAATGAAAGCTCCGATGACAGCGATGCAGAAAGCGGAGTTTTTACGATAAAACGAAATTTCCCGAATCCCGTTACGTGGAAAAATAAGAGATTAGAAACAGAACAAGCGAGATGCGAACAAATAAAAGCGGAGAAAGATCTATCGAAACTCACGCATGAAAAAAAGGAAGCTCCTACCATACAATCCTCACAAGAAGATAAAAATATAATGATATCGACGTGCCAGGAAACAACTTAAACATCATTCCTCTCTGCGAAAAATGAATTCGCTCGATATCTTACGAACGTTGCATCATCTCAGTGTCGGACATGCAGGTGTATCCTGCCGACAGAATCCCGAGGGTCGACGGCCATCGTCGCGAACACCAATAATCACGATCGTCCTGGACAACACTGGGTTGATTTCTACATAGACAAGCATGGAGAAGGCACGTATTTCGATAGTTATGGACTATCTTAGATTTCAGGTTCAATCTTCGACTTCGACGAAACTTTACTACTCATAAATGGAACATCATGCGATTACAAGGCACATTTTCTCAGACTTGCGGACAATATTACTGCGTATTTCTTTATTATTTGTCTCGTAATTATAAACAGTTATTCAAAATATTCAGCGAAGATTACAAAGATAATGATAGGCTAATCGTACAATTAATCTTGTAACGTGTTGTCATATACAAACTTGTACTTTTCAGAACAATTAAATATTAAAGAAACACTATTATGAATTGGTATAATATGTATAATGATATAACAATAAACCTAATTTTTTTGTAACATAAATTCCAATCTTTGTCCATTTACTTTGCTTTTCCACCGATCTAAAACCAATCTTAGCCACATAACTCCAAGTTAAAAATATCTAATCATTTTTCAGATATTTTTCGTTTGTTTGCCATAGAATTAAGGAAAATAACCTCGCTAGTATATAACTCCAAATGTTAGAAAAATCTAGAGTTTTACATCTAGAAAATTTTTTCAATCTCCGTGTTTGTCATAGGATAAAAACCTCGTATAATTCCAAATTCGTTGTCGTCAGAAACTTCTAGTGCGAACCTGTCCGTTCCTGTTTCCCTCCAAATATCATACGACTCGATAAATAACTCTAACGGTTATTACACTCCGAAAACCTCTCGTCTTCAAAACGTTTATACATTTTTTCCATACAAAAATGTCAAACAACTCGAGAAATTTATTTAAATTTGTTAGCTATGAGGCACCGAGAAACCTTCCTTCCTAAGAAAACGTTATTTATCATATCCCATATACACGTAATAAAAACCTGCAAAAAATCAATTTTCTTCTCCTCGCTCCATCCCTCGTGTCATAAAAATCGCATTCCATTCTCGACAAATATATTCCCTTCATACACCCTCCATCTTTCTTTTTCGCAGACGCCATTTTGTTTTTGGACCCCGAACGGTCCCAGACATTTTCTCCCCCTTCCCCTTCTTTTTCGTCTGGCATTTCGACAACTAATCACACACATGAGGCACAATGGGCAGAACCAATCACGCGCCGGACAGCTTTGGCTTCAGTCAACCACCCCCACTAATTACGTAATTATCATCTGCCACGCCCACCGACCAATTAAAACGCTCCATTTCCACGTGACTGACAGTTTTTTGACAACGGGGGGCCACGTCCCTGGCGCCAATGGGAAAGTGGTGGGGGTTTGTTTTGACGGGCTATGGCTATCCACATACTACTCAGGTGCCTCCTTCTCTCCCCTGCACCGTTCCATATTTTCGCGCGCGATATGAGCATTTTCTCGCGTATCAATCGCGGATGCATTCCGATGGAAGAATGACGGGTGTGATTGTAAGCGCCCATAATATCCTGCAAAACGTCTATATAGCGCTGTATTTTTATACGTGAAGTATCGCCACATTCGCTCCTTCAACGTTCTGTTGAAACGTTCAACAACCACTTTGATGTCCGGATTGCGAGTTACCCGATAACGAATGTCTCTTTTTTTGAGAAAATTTTGCATCAGTAGCGCGATAAACTCCTTGCCTTTGTCCGTTTGCAAGTAGTCGGCGTTCGCCTGTCACTTCTCAAGAGCATGTTTTGAAAAGCTCTTGTCACGCAACTACTCGTTTTATCATTCAACGGTTCTATCCAGATAAATTTACTACGTCAATAATCACGAACAGATAAAAAAATCCGTCGTTGTAACTTTTGAGATTGCGGAGTTTGATCGGCCTTTCACAGATCGTCGATACTCGTCACGTTGTAACGTAATCGTGGAAATTTTCGCCTCGATGAGCGGAGTAGAGTGTACGCGTTTTGCGATTCGAGTCAACGAGCTACTTCTCTACGTGAAATTCGGCACGTGACAAATTATCCGTTGCTTACGATCTGATGTAAGGCGCTGGATCGTAGTACAAATTTTCAAGCCCTGTCATTTCAGCAAGCTCCATTCGATTAGACGCCTCTTTCTTGCCTGTGGAGAATCTTTCACAAAGTTTAGGGGGAGACCGGTTTTATGAAAACGATGCGAATAAAACAACGCGTAATTCGTTTGCTCTTTTTAAATCTTTTTAAATCTTATTTTTCCTGATCTGACGTACCTTCGCTATAAGTTTTCTCGATTTTTTTCAGCGTGGACCTCGCTCATGGTGATGTCTGCACAAATGTCATTGATGAACATTTCTGCATTGCCTACGAATACAGCCGGGGTGTTTGTCGAGCGCAGTAATTGCACAAACTGACCTCTTCCTATTGCTTCCACGGTTTTTTTTTTCACTCGTCATATCGTTTATCAGTTCCGTGAATCTTTTATGACATTATCGTCGATAGTCATGATTCCCTCTTCGTTCTAATTCTCGAGGGTACTGTTTTCAAATAAATGTTTCAAAGTAAACGCGTCTTGGCATGAAAACTTTTCAGCATATTTTCTAATATTTTGTCGACGTTTCTTTGTTCGCGACTACGCAGAGAGCGCTGTCGTCAAGAAGTGAAGGTTTTCTCGGTGTTGGTGATTCGTGTGCCGATTCCGCAACGCTCTCTTCCTGCTTATCGACGTTGTTCTCATTCGACAAATCATCCTTTTGCGACTTTGCGACAAAATGGAGTTATCGCCAAAGTATTTCTTTATATAATTTACATTTTTCACTTACGTCGCGCGCAATGGGGAACTTATGAATTCTATTCATATCAGCATCGAGTCGTGATAAAATCGTTTTATATGTTTGCACAGAACCTGAGTTTTCAAATGTCTCAAGATTCCGTTGTGTGGAATTTTCTATTGTACCGATTACTGATTGTTGGTTCAGATGTTTCTGCTGCTGTTATAGATAACGTTGCATTCTTTTGAGATTTTCCATAGAAATTAAAACTATCTTCTTTACCCTTTCTATAACTTTTTCGCGCTATTTGTCGGTAATTTTCGAAAATAAAGCCGCAAATATAGATTTGATGAGATACTGCAAGAATCCGCCTTGCTGCACCAATAATTTTCTCTTATTTTTTCAATTTCCTCGCTTTGTCGCTATTTGACGCAGTGTCATTTTTTGCTTAGTTGATTTTTGTCAGCACGAACACTTCGAACAGTACGTTATCTTTGAAAGCATTGAAAACACACTCGCGGATGCAACGAACGAATTTATCGTCTGCGGATCGTAAGAAAAAAGCACGATTTTTATTTAATTAACACAGCGCTTCAAGAAAACAGATATTTCTTTTATCGATCGAATGTTCGGCGATTTTGCTCGCAGAAGATTTTGCCGTCGTTCCCTTCTTCATCGCGTGGAAATTGCGCGCGTGCGACTGATTGGCACAAATGAGAGTAAGACGTTTTTATACGCTACCTCTGATTGATTTACGCGGGACGTAAACGTAATGCGTCGTATCCCCGGAAAATATGTACGTTCGAAATCTGAATTCATCTGGAGTCGATTATCTCAGATTTAGCAATAAATAGCCGTGGAGTTGAGGCGTGGTGTCGTAGTAAACTTCGAGAAACTTTGGATCATCGGGATAGATTGGCCGCGCGAGATGTCAAATTTGCGCGTGATTCCGCGGGTTTTTGAAAACGACAAAATAATTCGCATTCAAGGATATATCACGCTGTCCCTGATAAAAGAGGTTTTGCGAGATGAAAATTACGCTGAGATTCTTATGATGACTTCCTTTGGTATACAGATCCACGATTGCTTCGCTCGATGATTCCCTCATGAAATCGTCGATTATTATCGATTTCGGACAGAGTGAATCGTTCCAATAATCTTCCGGACATGATAATCCCTCTTGAAATTCGATCGCGGCGTTCTCGCCTTCTCTCTTTATTTCCGTCTCGTTTTACAATTGTTGATAAGCATCGTGCTACTCTGCGTAGTAAAACAAAATTCTCTTAAAACGAACATCCGACATAACGGATAAATGACGAAGGAATTTCTTAGAAAAATCGTTTTCCCGCTTTCCGTCAGACCGCATACGATCGTCGTCCACGGATGTTTCCAACTCATTTTTATTTCTCGAAATAAGCATCTCGCACGTGATATACGGCTTCAAATAAAACAACAAATATGCGCGATTCATGATTTTTATATTTTAAGATAAACTTACTCACGGCAGGGGCCTATCGCGGCGGGAGTGTGCTAGCATCATCGCGTGACGAGCTTATACACGGGTGATAAGCCTAGGCCGAACGCTCGCGCGAGCGATCCCGCGCGAGAGCACCGCCACTGACAAGCTTGTACTCTCCAGCAAGCTAATTCACGAAAGAAGCGATGAAACATTACTCGCGTGCGTAAAATTTATAATTTACTTTTTGATGTTATATTTTTACGCGATTCTCTCTAGGAAATTTTATATTTTTTCTATATCAAAAAAAAATTTCAATTTCGTGAGAAAGCGGGATTTAGGACAAAACACGGGGCAGAAAGTTCAATTGTTTTAACAACGTTTTATTACAATTTCCTTCGCCGATAAACATTACAATTTTCTCTTAACTAAATTTAATAATTAAACAGAAAAAATAAAACAGCAGTTTTAAATTTTCATAAAAAATATATTTTATTTTTGATCAAATAATTATATCTTTCTCTTAAGCTTAATAACTAAAATAAGAAATAATTATTTTAGTTTTCTAAACATATTATTTCTAACATATTATTTATTTGCTTCTGTTGCTTTCTTATTTACAATTACAGGAGGAGGGGAAAATCTATGACTTAAATTAAAATAAAATACTATCTATATTATATCCGTACGAGAGAGAAATACGAGAGAGAAACGAGGTTATCGATAATCTGTGTTTTAACGGAACCGGAAAACATGTTTTTACTTCGTCCCGCGTTATCACTTCGTGAAACGCGGTGCGACATATTACTCTAAAATAAAGATTTATCGACGCTCTTTCTTCATCGATATTCTCCTTTTTTTCTCTATTTAACAATAAATTATAAATACTATTAAAATTAAGCAGCCGCGAGTTTTCAGAATTTAATTTAATTTTTTTTATTTTGCATGTTTTGAATCTACGACTGTTCGATGTACGAACCACATACACGTAAAATTTCGGTCCGTCCCAAACAAGAAAGGAAGGCGTGCGTCACGGTGGGGCCTGACCACGAATCAGTTGTGAAAACTCGTAATTATTTTTGCGAAAAAAATACCACCTCAGCCAGGAATCGAACCTGAATCTCCTGCTTCCCGGGCAGGCATTTTATCCTTTCGACTACCGAGGCATGTGATGATATTTATCGCAAATAACATATTAGAATAACACGTCAACAATACAATGGTACACATATATACATATATCACAATATACATATATACATGTATATTTTCTCGAATCTTCACGACCGGTACTCCAGAAAGATGATGATTCTAGTCTCTCGATGGATGCAGGTCGGATTGCAGCGGTGACACTCTCCAACACCACTGGCAAATATACAAATAATCCTCCTGGTGCACGGCAGGAGAGATTGCATCAAGCATAGCTCGAGCCCCCGTAAAAAATTCTGATGTGTGGAGTATTCCACACACCACACAAAAGTCACCGCTACAATGTCTTCAGAATTATCTCAATAATATTTCAGAATATTCCTGCAACGTATTCAGGATTATCTCAACAATATTTTAGAATGTCTGTACAATATTACATGCTGATGACATAAGACGTTGCGGAGATATTTGCACAATAGGTCTGAGATTCTTCTTTTTTCTCTTCAGAATATTTCAAATGTAATATTCAGATTTCAAATGTAATATTCTGAAAATATTGATGAGATATTTTGTGCTGTATATATCCATAGCTTCGATGTGACGACACTCGTGTCTCGAGAAAAACTGAATTCTGTTTTGCGTGGTATCTTTTGACGGAATCAAAATGTTTCATGTAGAGGTGAGGAAATAATTTACGAAAAGTTTAACCGAAAAAGTGAATGATGATTTGTCGAGAAGAATCGATTTCTAGAACATTATCGAACTCGATATACACGATACAATTTACGCACCAAGGGCCTTTTCGAATCTCACTTCTAGTCTCAAGCTCCCGTGTTTAATAAGATTCCAATGTTTGACGTTAGACAGATCGGGAATAAGATCGAAAGCGAAAAGGCAGTAGCCTTGGGGATAATCGTCTCTACTTATATAGAATTAAATAGAATTTCCCTCGTTCAAAAAACATATTCCGATTCCTGAGAAGAGAGTGTGATATGCCTCGACATAGAGCAGATCGTCTTTCAAGAATTTCGGTTGTAACGGTCTACTGGGAATTTGTATTCCGTCAGCGTACAGCGAGGGAAACTTATTTTGTAATTTTTGAAATTAAACGGGTTTAATTTTCTATCGCCATTAAACGCTTTATTATCGACAAAACCGATTAATATTCGTTTCGGAAGTTGTTCGAGTATTGCATTATTTATCAATTCTCCCACGAGACTGGAGTGTATCGTGAATGTTTTAATTTCGACCCTTGTAAGAGAATACTTGGCGGTAGTTTTACCAAGCATTCTCGCATGCGCAAGTAACACACCAGGGCTTATTTTTGCTCTTCTTATGAGTAGGCTGGCTATCTAGAATGTATTATTGATGTCGAATTAGACTAGTATTATTAATGTCGAATTAGACACCATAAGGTAAAATGAATCTTTCAAACGCACGAGCCTCATTTTAACTTCCACACTGTTAATTAAAAATTTATCCTGATTGAAAACGTCGTAGTGAAGATGATTTATGATAGGGGCGTTTTCGACAAAACGCTGAAATTGGGCACGGACGCCCGCAAGCGCCCGCGAGTGCCTGCCTGTTGTGCACATCTCAGGAGCGTATCTAATATTTTTAGTACCTTGGGGTAAAGTTCCGCACACTTACAAAAATAGCGTTGCGTGTATATATGAACGATAGTGTAGTCTTAAACTATTAGTACTTGAATCTTTGTAACATCATAAAATTTTTTTATAACAGCTTAGCTAAACCGTTTAAAGATGAAATATGCAAAAATATATTGTAATATATAGAACTTAAAATACATAAGTTCTTATGAATTTAACTTACATTTAGTTAATTTTTTTATTAGTTAAATAAAGAAATGCCCTAGCATGTTTTGATTGTTCTAATAATAATAATAAGCATTCATTATAGGAAAATTTTAATTAAAATGCTTATCTCTATTTTTAAATATTGTAAGTTGTCAAAATTTGTGCTAAATTAAAAATTGTGTAATTAATACATTTAAATATATTTAACGAAAATTTAAATATAACAAAGAAATAAAATAATAATATAAACAATAACAATGTATTAAAATATAAACTTACAATACAATCATAAAATTATGAATACATATATTACATTTAACAGAACTTAGCGCTTTAAAATTATATTTTTAAATCCAAAAGAATAATCCTTTTTCCGCGAAGAAAACTTCCAACAATTTCAAAATAAACATCTGTTGAACATTAATCTGCTAAACGCTCAAAATAAAAGAAAAACAATAACTAAGCAAGAGTATAATCAAATTGTCTCTTATCTAGAATAGTCAGACACATTTGCGATCTTATAATTTAACGTTTGTAATGGATAATCAAAGGAAAAGAACCTTAAGTTCAAGTTCGGACAGTTCTTCATGGGAGGAGAAGTTCATAATGAACGGTTCATAATGAAGCATGATAATCAAGCGCAATGTTTGATCTGTGGAACCATTATGAATTCAAAAAAATATAATGTCGGAAGACATTATAACACAAAACATTGAGCCACTTATGACAAGATAGAAGGATCGGAGCGAATTCAACTTTTGCACGATTTAAAATCAGCTGTTTCCAACAATAAAGTAATTTTCATAATATACATACTATTATAATATAAAATATGCGTTTTTTACTATAGTCAGTTTTAATTTAATTCATTATATTTAATATTACCCGGTAAAAAATTTTTCGTATAAGGACATATATGCATATGTCGCGAGTGCAGAAAACGCAATCACGCCCACCGCTGACAAAGCGGATTGCGGCAAGCGATACTTTATCCGACGAATTATTATTTTATCAAGCGATAGCGATTACCAACGCTACCGTGCTAATCGCGCAAATATTGTGTAACCGTCCCACGTGAAGCAACTGCTAACCGGGTTGCGCGGCCCTTACGCGGAAAAACCGCCGCGCGATCCAGAAATATACCGCGAACGCTGACGAACATGTTGATGACACGGCAAGGACCGGCCGCTTGGAACAGGATAAAAACGGGAGACCGATACTAGGGGAGGACTGGTCGAGATCCGCCGTGCCGTCACGTCTGTCGTGGTCCGAATTAAAAAGGACAATATGCATCAAGTTTTAATAAAATTTATTTAGTATCGAACAAAGTGGTGAGTGCCTCTTTCCCGCCGACTCCTTGATCGATCCCCGAAACGACCCGCACAACATTTCTGGTGGCAGCGGTGGGATCGTTTCGCAGCTACACCCAGTCATCTGGAAGGAACAAACGATCGGAATTTAAGGAAAAGGCCGGAAAAGAAGTCAACATCCCTGCGGCAAGAAAGAGCCGGTAGAGCCACAACGCAGAGCATATCAGTGACACCGGAGAAGCCACGACCTGCCGCAACAACCAGCGCCACGTCACAAACATGCGAATTGCGAGCGTAATGTAAGTCATAGAAAATTAAGGCAAGCGCATTAGATAGCGAGAGAAGCGTGTAGGTAGATGTCTATTACAACCAACAGACGCAAGATCTGACCATAGCGACGGCACGAACGCAAGTAACCCTAGCCGCGGAGAATTCTCATTGACATCTTACGATAGTAGCGTATTCGATCCAATCGAATTTTACACCGCCTCACGAAACATAAATCCAGCGGAAATGGCAAATCAACCCTCGGGCACACCGTTAAAATCGATCGGAAGAACAACAAGTAGTAAACAAAGAATTGGACGACGAAGTAAAAAGGGTGAGAGCCACTTTAAGCCAGGCACATTGGAAATCTGACCCGGCGGAATCTTCGCACGACGCGCGAGATGCAATGTTGGTCGAGTTGATAGAAGGCATGCGAGCACTACAGGGCCGCATAAGCCAACTAGAAGTCGTTAATTACGATCGGAGTGCAGAAAATGACGAACCAATAGAAATGACATACGGGCGTATACGAGACGATGTCCGAAATTCGCGAGATCCCGCACATATGTTTATGAAACTAAAAGAAGCCCGCGATATGATTCCGGAGATAGACGGATCATCGCGGAATCAAGTTCAAAAATTTTTAAACGCAAGCACGTACGCGATGAGCGAAATAAATCCTGCCGACGAAAAATCATTATTAAAAGCGATCTTGTGCACGAAACTAACAGGGAAAGCCATGCACGATTTCCAAACAAGGGATATACGCACGTTCATGCAACTGAAGCGCGAGATCGAGATGTGCTATTTGGCAAAGCGTAGCACTACGCACATTCAGCGAGAGTTTAATATAACCCGTCAAAAACCCGGGGAAAGCGCGCGAGAATACGGACTCCGCGTTGACAAACTAGCAATGGAACTCTATCAATCTATGGTAGAAGGACGCGAGCACACCGCGGAGCAACGAAAGGCAATCCTAGATACGATACCAGAATTAGCCCTAGAAAATTTCCAACTAGGATTACGTGACGAGATACAAACAATAGTACGATCCAGGAACTATACGAATTTAACAGCCGCGATGCTAGGCGCGACAGCCGAAGAAAAATTAAAAGGTAGCCAATCTATAAAAATGTACAATAACGAGAAAGCAAGAAGCAACCAAGAACAGTATAGAAACCGCAATCAAAAATTGGAGTGCCACAAATGCGGTAGGCTAGGACATTTGGCGCGCGACTGTCGTGCAAGCCGATACACAAACAAATATCCGCTACCGCGAGCCGAACGACCGGCGAACGTAAATAATATCGAGAAATACTGCTCGTACTGCAAAAAGGCAGGCCATAAGCGCGACGAATGCTGGTCACTGAACGGCCGCCCGAGAAAGGGGCAGCCGAGACGCACGAGACAGGATAATGAAAAAGGGCGACAAATAAATACCGCCGTAATAATGAGAAAGAATAAGCAGCAAAGGGGGAGCGATGACCTATCGTTCACAAGCAGTGGCGACGACGAAGAAGAAGAGAAACCGAGAACAAAGATAACGCGAACCGTACGCGAGCATCAAGTGACACAGGTGAATACGTCTCACACAAACGCCATGTTAGACTTGATTACCCTGCCGATGCGAGAAAAAGGGAAAAACAAGTTTCCTTCTCGATACAGGCACCACTTTGATATTAATAAAAGTAGGAAATCTAAAGGGAAACACACTAATGCGCGAAGAGCGTTTAGCCCTAACCGGAGTTACGGGCCACAAGATACACACACTCGGAAAGATAAAAGCAACGATAACGCTAGGAGACCGAGAAATACGGCACACTATGTATGTGGTAAGAGATGACGTCCCAATAAATTATGAAGGGATACTGGGACTAGATTTTTTGAATAAACAGCAAGCGAAATGCGATCATGGGAAAAAACAAGTCCGTATTGGCAACACAACTTTCAAACTCTACCTGTACAAGAAAACCATGCTAACGCCTCGCAGTGAAACCATAATTCAGACGGTAACCGATCGGAATAGGCCGCTAGTCTCGGTGGACGAGATAAAGACAAAAGACGCCGCACACATGTATACCATGGAGGTGTCAAGTAACGAAACAAGCAACGAGCCCATTCAAGCTTGCAAAGAAAAATTGCACAGACAAATGCGAACCGAGCATTTAAATAAAGAGGAAAAGAAAACCTTGCACCAGATTTGCGAAGATTTCTGTGATATCTTCCACCTAGAAAACGACCGCCTATCGTACACTAACGCAGTAGCACATGAAATAAATATGCGAGCAGATAGCGCGCCGGTGAATGTCCGACCATATAGATTACCAGAGAAGTACAAGGCAGAAGTAAATAAACAGATAGCGAAAATGCTGGACGACGAGATAATCCGTCCCAGCACGAGTCAGTGAAACGCACCTTTACTAGTAGTACCAAAGAAATTAGACGCATCTGGAGAGCGAAAATTACGAATAGTTGTGGATTTTCGGAAATTGAATGATTTAACAATTGGCGATTCTTTCCCGCTCCCGAATATCACTGACATACTAGACCAACTAGAAAACGCGAAATACTTTACAACATTGGATTTAGCATCGGGATACCATCAAATCCCCATGCATGAGAAACACAAACAAAAAACAGCATTCTCCACACCTTACGGGCACTACGAATTTAATAGAATGTCTTTTGGATTAAAAAATGCGCCTGCAACATTCCAGAGACTTATGGAATCCGTACTAACCGGATTACAAGGCCTCAAATGCCTAGTCTATCTAGATGACATCGTAATATATGGACCAAATTTGAAAGAGCATAATAAAAGACTAATTGAAGTATTCAAAAAACTAAGAGACTACAATCTGAAACTACAACCGAATAAATGTGAATTCTTAAGAAAGGAAGTGACATACTTAGGACACATTATCTCCGAAAACGGTATAATACCGGATCCTGCGAAAATAACGGCCGTAGCAAACTTTCCAATACCAAAACGGGTAAAAGATGTGCAATCCTTCATAGGATTAGCCGGGTATTATAGAAGATTCATCGAGAATTTTTCAAAGATAGCAAAACCACTGACAAAACTAACAAAAAAGGATGAAAAGTTCGCTTGGACAGCAGAACAACAGAACGCATTTGAAACATTAAAAGAAAAGTTAACGACCACACCAGTTCTAGCTTACCCGGACTTCACTAAACAATTTATAGTAACGACAGACGCATCCGGATACGCCATCGGAGCAGGGCCAGGGTATTGTCGCAAGGGCCAGTAGGCCAAAACCGACCAATTGCAAACGCAAGCAGAATTCTGAATAAAGCGGAACAAAACTATAATACAACGGAGAAAGAATTGCTAGCCATAGTATGGGCCGTCAAACACTTTCGACCGTACCTCTATGGAACAAAATTTCAAATAATTACAGACCACAAGCCATTGATCTGGCTATTTAGTATAACAGACCCTGGTTCACGATTAATCAGATGGAGGCTCAAATTAGAAGAGTACGACTATGAGGTGATACACAAGGCAGGTAAAGGCAATACAAATGCTGACGCGCTCAGCAGAAACCCGATCGCGCCTGACACACAAATAAACAGCATCGAGCGCGACAAGGAAGAACGCGAATATAACAAAGAAGACAAGGAGCAAATAATGTACGAATATCATAATGCTCCCCTCGGATGACATCAAGGCGTAACACGTACCGTAAATCGAATACGACTAATGCACAACTGGCACGGACTAATACGAGATGTGGAAGAATACATCGCCAAATGTGAATATTGCCAGAAAAACAAACTAAGCAAGAAAACCAAAATGCCTCTAGTACTGACCGACACGGCAGAAAGACCGTTTCAAAAATGCGCCCTGGACATCGTAGGATCACTCACGGTCACCATGAAAGGAAATAAATACCTACTAACATTTCAAGACGATTTAACAAAATTTAGTAAAGCAATACCGATATCAGACCAGGAAGCAAACACGATTGCCAAAGAGTTCACCACAAAAATAATATGCGAATTCGGAATACCGGAGACAGTACTGACAGATCAAGGAACGAACTTCGTCAGTGAAATGTTCAGGGATGTATGCACCCTCCTAAAAATAACGAAAATTCAAACAACCGCGTACCATCTTGAAAGCAACGGAGCCCTGGAGAGATCGCACAGGACTCTGATCGAATACTTAAGGCACTATATAAACGAGGATCAAACCAACTGGGATGAATGGATTCCATACGCGATGTTCATGTACAATACGACACCCCATACAGCAACGGGCTATACACCGTTCGAATTGATGTACGGGCACCGAGCAATATTACCTACGGCCCTAGCAGCGCCGCCGAAACCATATTATACATATGATAACTACGCGCAAGAACTAAGAGAACGACTCAGAGCCACACAGAAAGTAGCAAAAGAACATATTCGCGAAGCAAAACAAAAGGCAAAAAACTATGCAGATAAAAATACGAATACTAAAACCTTCAAAGTAGGAGATAAGGTCCTCCTGCATGACGAAGCAGTGCGCAGAGGACGATCGAAGAAATTGGAAGCACCATGGATAGGTCCATATCAAATAATCGAGAAAACCTCTGATGTTAATTACAAAATTAAACAGAAACGAAAAATTACAACGGTGCACGCGAACCGACTCAAACTATTCATCGAAGATTAGCAAACAACGCATACGAATAATTACCCGCAAAAAAGCAAAAAGCAAAAGCAGTAAAATAAAGACATTAATAATAAAAACAGCATAAATTAGAGCTAGTAAAAAGAAAAAACTTGTCCCTAAACTTGCAGGATGCTCCTTATGTGGAGAAGAGCAGTACAAGCAACACCTGATTCTCGGCATGCTATTGACTGGGAATTGTTCTCGCACCAGCCAGGAATCTACTACGAGGAAATCGGTCAGCTGAAACAGGCTGAATCGGCATGGAAATTAGTGATAAAACTGAGCGCAAAAGAATTGGAGATCAGACATCAGCAATTGCAAGACTATATGGAGGAAACCGCAATACAGTGCCGAAAAGTAATAGGCAACGCTCAGCTAGGTTGCCGAAACATTATGAGGATAATAGAAAGAGAAAATACCAAACTGATCACGCTGTTGACACAAGTAGAAACGCTATACAAAACGACAAACGACGAGGACTGCTAGATGCGGTCGGGTTGGTCAGCAAAATATTATTCGGAACGATGGACGCCGACGATCAGAAACTAATAGACGAGCAAACGTTACGAACAAACGGCAAGGTACTGCAGCACGCAGTGGCAATTCAAATAAGAGTAATCAACGCCACAATAGCGCACTTGGACGAATTAGAAAATACTCTAAATTATAATGAAAATCTGATAATGAGTGCGACAAAACAACTAGAACAACGATCGACCGAGTCCACACTACAGGCAGACGTAGACGAACACTTACTAATCCTGACAACGATAATGAACGATTTAACGAAAGACACGGAAAATGTAATAGACTACCTGACATACGGGAAAAACGGAATGATACCGACACGACTACTACCCATCAAACATATAATAACAGCCCTCAAAGAAGCGGCTACACAATTAACCATGGGATTACACTTTCCTTTTAAAATCCAGACTGAGCACTGGCAGACCATACACACATACATTACTTTTAGCGCGTATTCAGATGGTCCATACATATACACAATCTTGCTATTTCCGGTAGTAGCATACCCCACATTTAAATTAGTTAAAGCAATACCGTTACCAGTACACGATCATGCGAATGTATTCGCCTACATAAAAATAAACCATCCCTTGCTAGCTATAGATAAAGAGAATCACCACTACAAATTACTAGAGGAAGTAGAGTTAGAACGCTGCATACGAGAAACAAACACATACACATGCGAACAGAACTTCGCGACATATTATGCGGAAACAACAGCACCATGCGAGGTGCAAATATATACACATACACTGGGACAGTTCAATTACTGCGAAAAGAATCATATGATATCTAACGCACCGTTGTGGATAGCATTGACGGAGGAGCAAGCGTGGCTCTACTCCACGGCACATAAGCAAGAAATTAGCATTAAGTGCGAAAAGCAAATAGAAGAGAAAATTATATTAGAAGAAACCGGAAAAATAAAACTAAAAGATAATTGCAAACTAATCACACCAAACGTGATATTAAAAGCACGAAAAATTGAGGGAATAAAATATATCCAAAACCACCTCCCCGAGTACAATATAACATTAGAAATAAAAAATAAAGACACCGATAAGAATAAGCTAGCGAAAACCGCGACAACATATGTAAACTAACAAGTAAGATCACCTTCCATCGAAGGAGGGGAGGAATGCCGCGAGCGCTAAGTAAGGGACACATGGAAGTCGAACCCTCCATGGTTCCCTTCCATCAAAGGAGGAGGGATGTCGCGAGCGCCGAGAACGCAATCATGCCCACCACTGACAAAGCGGATTGCGGCAAGCGATACTTTATCCGACGAATTATTATTTTATCAAGCGATAGCGATTACCAACGCTACCGTGCTAATCGCGCAAATATTGTGTAACCGTTCCACGTGAAGCAACTGCTAACCGGGTTGCGCGGCCCTTACGCGGAAAACCGCCGCGCGACCCAGAAATATACCGCGAACGCTGACGAACATGTTGATGACACGGCAAGGACCGGCCGCTTGGAACAGGATAAAAACGGGAGACCGATACTAGGGGAGGACTGGTCGAGATCCGCCGTGCTGTCACGTCTGTCGCGGTCCGAATTAAAAAGGACAATATGTATCAAGTTTTAATAAAGTTTATTTAGTATCGAACAAAGTGGTGAGTGCCTCTTTCCCGCCGACTCCTTGATCGATCCCCGAAACAACCCGCACAACACATATAAACATGTATAAATATATACGAGGATAGTCTGAAAAGTTTTGAGCCTAACATAGAAACAAGTATTTTTTCGGTCAAATATAATTTTATTTTTCAACATAATCTCTTTTTAAGTCGGTACACTTTTTCTATCGATACTCTAACCTCTTTAATCCCTCCAAATAATAGTTGGCGTCTTGCTCCACAAAATAGGCGTTTACGTATGCGATGATCTCCTCGTTCGATGAAAATCTCTGTCCTCCAAGCGAAACTTTAGGAAACAGGAAAAAGTCGCTGGGGGCCAGATCTAGTGAATACGGTGGGTGGTCAACCAATTCGAAGTGCAGTTTGTGAATTTTGGCCATGGCGACTGCCGAAGTGTGAGCAGATGCGTTGTCTTGATGGAACAATACCTTCTTCTTCTTCAAATGCGGCCATTTTTTGCAATTTCTGCCTTATATAATGATGCGTAATACGCTCCCGTTATTGTTTTACCTTTTTCAAAATAGTCGATACACACAATTCCGTGACTATCCCAAAAAACAGTCGCCATTACCTTCCCAGCTGATGGAACCGTCTTCACCTTTTTCGGAGCAGGTTCACCCTTTCCACTGTTTTCACTGTTTTTTTGTCTCTGGAGTGTAATAGTGGATCCAAGTTTCATCTACAGTTATGAATTGACGCAAAAAATTTGACTCGTTTCGCTTGAACCGCTCCAACAGGACCTTGGAAATGTTCATTCGAATTCGTTTTTGGTCCAAAGTGAGCAAGCGCGGCACCCAACGCGCGGATAGCTTGCGCATATCCAATTCTTCAGTCAATATATGACAAACGCGTTCTTTCGATATATGCCTATAGCCTCTGCTCTCTAATCTTGATTCGTCGACGGTCGTCCAGTATCATTTGGTGAACATTTTCGATGTTATCAGCGGTGGTCACAGTTTTTGGCCGTCCCGAACGCTCATCATCAGCCAAGCTGGTATGACCACGTTTAAATTCAGCTGCCCATCTTTTTACGGTGGCAAATGGTGGGGCAGAGTAAATAGCGTCCAACTCGATTTTAATTTGCGCAGGCGTATTGCCTTTCAAATGTAAAAATTTAATCACGATATTCAATTTTTTCCATTTTTACAAAAACACTGATATCGACTGACACAAACGACTGTCAAACAACAACTGAGCGTCCAAAATGGCTGAAATTTTCACAAAAGTCTTTCAAAGCATATACTATTGTAGTACTAGAATGGTTTTGACGAGTAACGTCATCTTCATGTTAAGGCTCAAAACTTTTCAGACTACCCTCATGTATATATGTATATGTATATATATATATATATATATATATATATATAATTATACACGAGATATGTCCATATATGTTCATATTAGTTTCCTTCCTTTGTAAAATTTTTGTTTGATAAAAAAAATAATAATAATAATCAGAAGACATAAAAAATTTGTCGCCTGCCCGGAAAGTGAGAGTGCCAGGTTTGTATGAGATAATATTTTTCGTTGTACACATTTCATGTAAGGAAGATATCGAGAATATCGAGGAAATATCAAGGATTCTATTAATTGGGGGGTGTTTCGCGAGTGTCCGCAATTTAGCAGAAAAAGTATATCGATGTTTAATCGAAATTTAAATATTATAATTTAGTATCATATATAAACACTAAGATCTAGCTTCGCCGCGTAATGTCTGTTTTTTCAATAGTTTACATAAAAAATAATTAAAAGAATGAATAATTTTTGTTGCATTGTTTTTTTTCCAACGAGTGAAATTTGAAGAAATGAGAAAACATCGCCCATATATAATCATATATATTTATGATTGAAAAAATATAAATGATTACATATGGACAATTTTTTTTATTCCTTCAAACTTAATTTTCTGTAAAAAATATATTTATGTATGTTATGTACTTTATATACATTTACGTATGTATATATATTATATGTATGTATATATATATATATATATATATATATATATATATATATATACACATGTATATATATATATATATATATATATATATATATATATATATATACATGTTTTTACATAAGAAATTTTTTTATCAGGTACATTACATTTAATAAAGATATTATTCTAATACAAGAAGAAGAATCGAAATTAAGTAAGCCTGCATTGTATGTCAGTTACAAAATTGCTCATCTTATTGCACGTGAATCACATCCATTTAGCATTAATTTATTTGTCAAACAATGTTTAGAAATTGCCGCAGAAACAATATATCTTAATGATATTAATAAATTTAAATCAATTAGATCTCTCTTCTCGAACTGTAGTACGTCGCATTGAAAAATTAGCTGAAGATCTCGAGCGACAATTGGTACTAAAAGCAAACAATTTTATTGCTTTTTCATTAGTTCTCGACGAGAGTACTGATATCATTGATACTGCACAATTGGCAATTTTTATTCGTGGTATGAATAGCAATCTCTCTATTACTGAGGAACTTTTAAATATAATACTTCTGAAAGGTACTACGACTGGAGAAGATATATTGTTTAGCGTTGAAGAAGCAATAGAAAACATAAATTTATCTTGGGATAAATTAACTTCAGTTGCTATTGATGGTGCTATAGCAACGATTGGACACAATATGGGCTTCGTAGGACGTCTAAACTAGCACAATCAAAACAACAAATACATTCAATCCATTGTATCATCCATTAAGAGGCATTATGTGCAAAATCTTTAAAGTATGACGAAGTAATGAAAATTGTAATCAAAATTGTAAATTTTATTAAAACTACTGGATTGAATCATCAATTTCACGAATTTTTATCTTCTTTAGAGTCAGATTATACTGATCTCTTATTTTTGAGAAACACCTATTTTGGCTTAGTCGACGTAAAACTCTTCAGCGTTTCTTTCATTTATGTGAAGAAATAATTATATTTTTAGAAATGAAAGATAAGTCTATGCCTGAACAATCACAGCCTTCCTGGATTGCCAATCTCACTTTTCTTGCGGATAACTAATCATTTAAATACATTAAATTACTCTTTACAAGGCAAAGATAAATTAATTATTCATATGTTTGATCAAATTAGATCTTTTAAAATGAAACTTAATTTATGGATTAATCAATTTCAATCTCGACAGTTATTGCATTTTCAAATTTATTATCTGTTGCCATGCACATTCAAGATAAGCAATATGAAAAATATATGAATTCACTTCAATTATTACATAATGAAATCGATTGTTTAGGGAAATGCATGTTTTAGAAGAAGACTTACTTATTTTTATGACATCTTTTACTATTGATATTAATATTGTTCCCGCAGATATATAATTAGAATTAATAGATTTAAAATGTTAAAATGTGATACTCTTAAAAATCATTTTTATACAATGACTGACATCGTACAATTTTATTTATATATATATCTCAAGAACGTTTTCTCCGACTACATGCTCGTGCTGCAAAAATAATGAGTATGTTCTACATATTCATGTGAACAATTATTTTCTATTATGAAATTAAATAAATCGCGATTACGCGAACAGTTAACAGATTCACATTTGAATGCAATAATTCGTTTAAGTTATGCCAAAACGATAACACCTGATATATCGTATATAATATTGTATATAAAACTATGAATCAAATACTAATTAAATGTTATAAGAGTTGCTTATTTAATATTATTGTAAGAATTGTTTATTTAAAATATAGATATTATTAATTTATGCTAATTCTGGGTCTGAATTTGTGCAACATAATATTTTTTTACTCCTTGAACAGCATGTTCAACGAACAGACGTTCCTGCTATCCCCTTTCCTCACTTTATTGCGCCTAGCCGCCTAACGCTAGCCCCAGCGCACTCGACTGTTGCCCGCGGGCATTGGGCACTCGCGAACAGTGCCCACTTGCCGACCCCTGGCTTATCTAGCGCGCTAGATCTAACGCGCGTCCTCCGAATGTAACGCGTGCGTTTCGCAAGAGTTTGATTCGGGCTTGTCGAATTTACAGCCTCGTCCATAAATTATGGGATATCCTCGTCCCACAGACAAGAGATGAGATGGAATGTTTTTGATGGGGGTGAAACATAATTTAATAATGCCTCGATGTACGTGCGATACACATAAGCGTTGTTTGGAGACGACACGAGCTTTTGATTGAAATATCGTCGATTTGATTGAACATGGAATACATTAAATGATTTACAGGACCTACTTTGGCCGTTGGCGCGCTTTCTACTCGTATGCGAAGACTCAACATTGTGTGCGCGAGATCGAGATAATCTTCTCCATGGCCGGGTACGACGAATTCTCTAGGTGCGTCGTTCGCAAGCGATGTTACAGGTTTGTAATAAACCCATTGCGCCCTTTTGATGCTGGTCTGGGCAGTAAAGAGAAGAGATCAAGCTCGCTTTTTAAGCACTTGCTCAAGTGAATGTGAAGAAGGGGCATGCTTATCACTCTCACTGCGAATTCTTAGTTCTTCTACCGATTAAGAGAATATATCGGATACACTACGCTTTTTAGTATTGACTCGATGACGTCTTGTAGCGGATGACTTTGTAGTTTTTCTGGCGGTAGTTTTCTTTTTCTTCTTCAATTTTTTCACGCTCTTTCCCCGTACATTACTTTTTGTGGATTTTTTTTACAGAGCGACAATGACTTCTTCGCGATGCGCGTATCGCCGCTGACGAGAGGAAATTGAAACATCGACGTTTTCTCGGGTATTTTATATCCTGACCCCTTCATCAGGTCCTTTATTTTTCTTCAGCTTTTCTCTTGAGATTTCTAGACGATTCCTTGGAACTGACTGACTTGGTTTTGACTGACTTCTTCAACGGAGTATTGTTTCCGACATCCTCCAACATATTAATTCCCGCTTAAGGCCTCCTTACCGATAACACGTGCTCCTTTACTTAGATACGATAGTATTCTTCTAAATATTATAATTCTCCGAGAAAATTTCCGATCCCATTAATAAGGCGAACCTATGAAAATTCTAGGAATTCTGCCAACTCAGCTTCCTCCGTTTTGCCAATTGTAATACTTCTCAACTTTTTTGATATCCATCATGTCGCAAAAAAATTAGTTTTTCAAATTTTCTCTCTTATTCCGATGATGCTGTTATCATCTTTATACAAATGAATGTTATCGGACGCGTCTAAAGTGCAACGTCACCGTTAACGTTTCGGATTCGAATGATATTCTTTTTCCGAGTTTATCTCTTATATCTATTTCAATTTGTCGAAAATTTGTTGCACCGGAATATAATATGGAGGTGAGAAATATTTTAAAGATTCATCCCGTACTCGTAAGTATGTCCGCGTATTTCGATCGGTACTATCCGGAGAAAGGGAGTTCGCGCATCATCGGTTACACAAGACTCACATATGTCACAATAAACGAACATTTTATCGGGAATACCTTTCAAACTACAAGGTTCAGAATCCCAAAAGCCTGGCGCGTTTTCTCTTCGGTAATAAAACCGATTCTATAAAAACTTTTTATATAAAAAATCTGATCGGGATTAGATTTGCGTAAAATAAGTTCGAGTTCTCAATAGATTCGATAACACATCCGAGTATTTGTTGAAGTTTATTGGAAAGGCTCATATAATAAATAAATTCGCAAAATGACGCGCAGTTAAGTTATACGCGGATTTTACTACCAGACAAGGGCCGATATTCGAAATGAAAATGTGAATCAGCATTTTTACACTCGGAATTAAGCGAAGTGACAAGTTCTTCAATATTTTTATAAATACCGATCGGTATTTCAGTTTCCTTCGGTGTAACATGGCATCTTTCTTCTCAGAATTTTCAACATCGACGAATTTAATTATATTTTCATTTCGACTTACGTGTAAGAAGTTACAGGAATAATGGATCTCGCTTAATGTGACTTTCTATTCACCGTCTAAGTGTACAGTATTAAGTAATTCTGTAATGAAGGATGTGGTTGTATTTTCCAGATAATAATGCATACTGCTATTGCTTGGTAGAATCATGAGAAATTGCTCCTTCCATATCTCGAAGCCCTCTTACTCGAGGCCGGGATCCAAATGTCGATCTTGTTAGGATAACCACGCCAACTGACTAATACTTCTTTATTAACTTCGCGTTGTCTACTCTTTATCACGCGATTGACGAAAAACTCTTCTTCCTCCAACTCTTCTTCCTTCCTTTTTGTTGACTTGTGCTAATTCTTGTTCATAAAAAATCCCATCAATGTGTTCACCGGATAAATCGTACAATTCCTATACGCGTGATATTCGCGAATGGAAAACGCGATAAACTCGAAATATCTCCTCGCTCCACCGCGCTTCGTATCCTTTCTCGAAGAAGGTTTTTGCTCTACTGACGCGAACGAGATCGTTGACATTTAAGCTTTGAATTTAGCTTTTTGTTCTATCGCAGCCGTCTTCTTTTCTCCTCTATCCCGTTTCATATTTTCGCGCGCGATACGAGCATTTTCTCATAACATCAGTCGTGAAAACTCGTAATTATTTTTGCGAAAAAATACCACCTCAGCCAGGAATCGAACCTGAATCTCCTGCTTACCGGACAGGTATCTTATCCCTTCGACTACCGAGGCATGTGATGATATTTATCGCAAATAACGTATTTAGAATAACACATCAACAATACAATGATACACATATATACATATATTACAATATAGATATATACATGTATTCTACTTTAGAGGTGGACCAGTTTTACGAAAACGAGACAAATAAAACAGCGAATAATTCGTCTGCTCTTCTTCAATCTTGTGCATATCTCCCCTTTTCCGACGTGCCTTCGCTGAAAGTTTTTTCAACTTTTTCGGCGTGGAACTCGCTCGTGATAATGTCTGGGCAATGTCATTGATAACAATTCCGCATTTCCGAGTACAGCCAGAGTGTGTCGAGCACAGTAATCGTGCAAACTAATCTCTTCCTACTGCTTTCACGGTTTTTCTCTCGCGCATTGCATCGTTCATCAGGTCCGTGATATTCGAATCTTTTATGACATTATCGTCGATAGTCACGATTCCCTCCTCGTTTCAACTAATTCTGGAGGATACTGCTTTTTCAATCAAATGTTTCAAAAGTAAACGCGCCTAGGCGTGAAAACATTTTTTAATATTTTTTCGATGATTTTCCGTTCGCGACTTCCGAACGTAAAGAGTGCTACAGTGCTATATTATGCGTTTCATCGAGGAGTGAAGTTTTGCTCGATGTTCGTGATTTGCGTACCGATTCCGCAACGCTCCCCTCCCGCTTATCGGCGCTGTTCTCATCGTCAAATTCTCTTCTTTTTGGAACTTTGCAACAAAAGATATTGTCAAAATACTTCTTTATACAATTTCCATTTTTCATTTATGTCACGCGGAATGGGAGAATTAAGAATTCTACTCATATTTGACTCGTGATAAAATCGTTCCGAGTGTTTGCACGGAATTTGAGTTTTCGTTTGTCTCAAGATTCCGTTGCGTGGAATTTTCTATTGTACCGATTACCGATTACTGCTGCCGCTGCTGAAGATGATGTTGCATTCTTTCGAATTTTTTCGTGAAAATTAAAATCGTCTTCTTTATCCGTTTCACAACTTTTGCTATGTGCTATTTGCCGATAATTTTCGAGAATAGAGCTGCGAGTATAGATCCAATGACGTATTGCAAAAATCTACCTCACTGCACCAATAGTTTTTTTTCCAATTCCTTCGTTTTGCCGCTATTTGATGTAAGGTTTTATATTTGCTTAGCGGATTTTTTTAGCACGATCAAGCGGTACGTTACCCTTAAGAGTATTGAAAACACATTCGCGGGTGCGGACGAATTTATCGTTCGCGGATTATAAGAAAAAGGCACATTGATTTTTATTCAAATAACACAACGTTTCAAGAAGACAGATATTTCTTTTACCGATTGAACGTTCGGCGATTTTCTCGCTGACGATTTTACCGTCGATGTCGTTCTCTTTTTCATTGCATTCATGGAAATTGCACGCGCGCGACTGATCGACACAAATGAGAGTAAGACGCTTTTATACGCTGTTATACCTCTGATAAATCTATGCGGTACGTAATGCGTGATATTCTCGGGAAATATGCTCGTTCGAAACATGAATTCGTCTAGAGTCGATTGTTTCAAATCTAGCAATAAATAGTCGTGGAGTTGAGACGTGGCGTCGTAGTACGCTTCTTCGAGAAACTTTGGATCATCGGGATAGACTTGCGCGAGATGTCGAATTTGTGCGCAATCTCGCAGGTTTTTAGAAATCACAAAGTAATTCGCGTTCAAGGATATATCGTGCTGTTCGCGTCCGTGATGAAAGAGGTTTTGCAAGATGAGAATCACGCTGAGATTCTTATAATAACTTCCTTTTGTAAACAAATCTACGATTGCTTCGCTCGACGACTTCCTCATAAGATCGTCGATTATTATTAATTTCGGACATAACGTATCGTTGGAATAATCTTCCGGACGTGGTAATCCCTCGTGAAATTCGATCGCGGGGTTCTCATCTTCTTCGTATTGTAATTGCTAATAAGCATCTTGCCATTCCGTGTAATAAAACAAAATTCTCTTAAAACGGACGTTCGACATAACGAGTAAATAATGAAGGAATTTCTTTACGAAGATCGTTTTCTCGCATTCTGTTGGACTACACACGATCGACGCTCATGGATGTTTCCATCTCACATTCATTTCGTGAAATGAACGTTTCGCGCGTAGTATATGGCTTCATAAACAACGAAAACGCGCGATTCTCGATTTTTCGATGATATAAGCTTACCCGTGGCAGGCAGGCAGGCGGCGTGAGTGTGCTAGCATCTCCAGGTGACGAGCTTATACACGGGTAGCAAGCCTAGGTCGAACGCTCGCGTGAGCAATCCCGCGGGAGAGCATCGGCGCTGACAAGCTTGTACACGGTGCTCTCCAAGAATCTAATTTGCGCGAAGGAAATTTCTTTGAAAAGAAGTGATGAAATACTCGCATTCGTATAAAATTTATGTCTTAATTTTTGACTGCATATTTTAACGCGATTCTCTCTAGGAAATTATATATTTTTTTTATATCAAAAAAATTTTAATTTTACGAGAAAATGGAATTGAAATGTGGGAGAAAACAGATCGGAAAGTTTGTTTTTACTTATAATAAGCTATTATATAATTTTATAATAAGATTATAATAACTGAAGAGTATAATAATAAAATGAATAAGAATAAATACGAAATTATTTTCTTCTTATAATTTTATTGTACATATTCCAACTCTTAGAAATGGAAAGTTTACTATATTTCATATAATTACAAATTCAAAAAATTCCGCATATTTTTGCTTATATCAAAGAAAACGAAGAGAAAAAGAAGAAGTAATATAATTTGATTATTTCAATTATCTTTTAATAAATGTCTTGTCGAATTTGTAATTAATTATTCATAACAGCAAACTGTGAATTTTTTCGAAAGATTTTCGGAAAATATATTATACATTTATATTCAGAAAATAATTTCATATACATTCTTATTTATTACATAATTATAATTTTTATACAAAAAAATCAGGGTTTGAAAAATTATCTTGTAAATGTAACTACCCATACAGCACAAATGATTGTTTGCCGATTAATTGTCGACTTTTTTTAGTTGACTTGAAGTCGACTTGTAAAGTCGACATTTAGCCGACTAAACATCGACTTTTCTGTAAAAGTTAGTCTAATCGCCATAACCATGTAAAAAATGTCGGCTTATAGTTGTCATAAAGTCGACTTTAAGTCGATTGATATGGCTGACTTATAACCGACTATAGTTGAGACATTTATCGACTATTAGTCGACTATAAGTTGACATTTAGTCTAACTAAAGTCGACTTTAGACAAATAATCATTTGTGCTGTATGGGAAGTTACCGATTTTCAAAAATAACATGTTACAGTTACAGTTACTCGAGTTGTCACTT
Organism: Pogonomyrmex californicus; assembly: GCA_024349325.1. Lineage (NCBI taxonomy): Eukaryota > Metazoa > Arthropoda > Insecta > Hymenoptera > Formicidae > Pogonomyrmex > Pogonomyrmex californicus. The sequence goes on from JAECZD010000029.1 coordinate 920,156, forward strand.
TTTAGTTACTCCTCTGTTTACTTCCTATAATGTTTTGTGCATTGCTATTTTAAATATAAAAATCTTATATTTTTAATATATTTCTTGTAATATATTTCTAAGGACTGATTGCAACGACATTAAGCGAGACTTAAAATTTTTAATTTATTAACATAAAAATCGATCAAATTAACATCGAATTTGATTGGTTCTTATTTTACGTCTAATCAATCACATTAAGATCAAGTTCGGAAACGTCATCCTTACTTCTACGCATCATTTTATTCTTGTTTAACATTCGGTGAAAAACAAAGATGAAATAATGTATGGGGTACTCAAATGTTTTTGAACATAGCCTAAAAGTGAGAAGCAAGCTGTCAGTGCTATTGGCTGTGTTCAACACAAACAGCTTTGCAACTGTGTAAGATTCTTAAATGTGATTAGTTTATACATTTAGATTCATGAGAAACTAACAAAAATCCATCATATCAAAGATTTTTACAATAGTTGCAAAACTGCTTTCTCTGCTAAAGCCATTGTGTCATTTTATCATTAAATATAAAACAAGGATGGAATGGCACAATTTAGTTTCTATATTTATTACATTTGAACAAATACATCAGTATACTTGCTATTTCACAAACGTACTATTGTTGTAGCCCGGATTAGGTTACAAGATTGTAATTAGGGAAAGTCGGGTTCGCCGAGCCTTAGAAGTTAGAACTCCGAGCAGGATCGTAGGTGGGAGGTTCTTCTGGTCAAATATTATTACTCACTTTCGTTAAGTAGCTGATTTATTGGTACGGCTTTTTGACATGTTTCGTGTGAATCTCGCTATTACTGATAACGACTGGCCGTGTTACGTATTGTGACTGGCTCTCTCGGTGATTTAGCGACCGTTTTTATAGTATTCTAGTAATGTCGTCTTATAATTCTAAATCGGACCATATATGATCATAACGGCGCGCTCTCGCAAATTCCTCGTTCGCGCTCCGCTTTGGAATTTGCAGAACTTGCTTTTGCATGCTTGCATTTCCGGCCGGCATTTCCGTAGCATCGGCTATTCTGAGATTCGAGATCGTGAGGATAAGATATAATATGGCAAAAATAATATAAGGAGTAATTCGGGCTACAACACCCCTCCCTCGCCGGGAAAGAAAACGGAATTTTTCGCATTACAATTCAACATATATTTATAAAATTTTAAAATCGTGAACTTTCGTTTTTTCTGCGCAGTTCGCTATTTTTATTTACATTTTTTGTTTTTTTTTTTCTTATGATTACACTTATTATTTCTATTATAATTATAATTATTAATATTCCGCTGAAACCAACGAGGTAGATATAAAATGTATGTTTTGGAACACGTTCGGCTCCTCATCTAGTTTATTTAATTCATTTATTTTTGTGCTTAATTTTGTTAATTCTAAAGTCTTTTATTATCGGTCGCAGTTTTATTTTTTCTGTGAGCTATTTTGCACCTTTGATGTCTTTTAATATTAACGTTAAATTGTATTCCGATAAATGTGCTCGTACGTAATGGGTCGCTATCTGTCGTCGCGTAACTATCGTTATTTCCGGCGTCGTTAGTTTACAATCGCCGTTTAATTTTACTTTACCTATACCATTTATCTCTAGTTTTCTTATTTCTGACTTATCACATTGAATTTCTATTTTTTAGTTTACTTGTGCGGAATAACCACGCTTGTGGTTCCGTTAGCGTTAGCCATAATAAGGTATCAGAAATTATACGTCCTTGTTCGCAATTCTGGAGTTGTTCGGGCGCGTTTATATAAATTTGCACTTCGCATGACGCGTACCTATATGATAGACGGGAAAATTTTGTTCGCACATGTAAGTTTGATCGTTTTGTATGCACGTGTTTAGTTCACACTCTTCTAATAATATATAATGATGATTTTCTTTATCTACTACTATTAAGGCGTGATTTATCCGTATAAATGAAAAGATATTCGTATGTTTGCGTATCAGGAACGATATCGATTTTATTAATTTGAATATCGGGAAAGCGATTACTGAAAAACGGAAGATCGTGTAGATATCTGTTTTATCATAATCGTAATACGCATTTATAGTCATACATTTCTGGATAGTGCGCCAATTTTCTATACTAATTTTAAATGAAAAGTGTTGTCCTTCTATCAGCTGTGTCGCGGCTTCTCGCAATTCTCTTATGATATTCTCGAATAATAGGCGGGTTTGCACTGTCTGTCTTTTGCTAATGATAGATAGTCAATAGTGTTCTCGACATCTTTGATCAGGTCCGTCATTATTGTTTTTAGTATTAGTAAATTTTCATCCATATCCTCTCGCTGCGTGTATTTTGCTAATTGCAATTCCATTCGCGCTGTTACATTTTTCAGCCGATCTTCATTATAACTTATGATTTTTTCTAATCCATCTATGTGGCCTATTGTGGCGTTGATAATTTTTATCTTGCAGCATGTTCTAAGATTTGTTAGTTTCGCAATAACTGCATTTGCTCGTCTATGTGTAGCGCGTCATCAGCATCCATCGTATCAAATAATGTTTTGCTCATCGTATCAATTGCATTTAATAATCCTCTTTTGTTGTCAGAGGCTCTACGCTTGTAGATACACGCTTTGTAAACGTGTTAATAGTGTCGTTAATTTTTCGTTGTTCCTATGCAATATTTGCAGGATATTTTGGCAAGTAAATCTGATTGGTCCAATAATACTTTTACTTTTATTGCTGGTTCGTCTACTCTAAGTAATCTTGTAATTGCTGTGCTCGTATTCCTAGAGCGGTGGTATCTAATTTGATAACTAACTTCCATGTAGTTTGTACCTGATTCATAAATCCGATTTCCTCGAAATATATCCCAGGATGATGGAAAAAACTTTTTATTTCAAATGGCGTTTTCTCCTGGATCTCTTCAGTGCTTATGATGGCCCATAAGGTTATTCTGTAATTATAATAAGTTTTCTTGAAAAAATTTTTTTTTGCTGTTATAGTATCGAGACTGAGGCGTATATTTTTTTACTTCATGAGATATGATTACTCTTATTTCGTTCTTCACTATATCTCCTCTTAGACTCTAGTGTCTATCTTTTGATTTCGAGATATCCTTTTCAAGATAGCACCTGCTTACCTGCTCTTTTTATTATATTAACGTTAGTTGTTTCCCATGGGCTATTACTAACGGGTACTTTTAGCGATGTCTCCTCGCGACGCTAGTTTCTGTTTTAACAGTTCACCCGTGCGCGACACTCGCGAGTTGAGTGAGGAGGAAATCGTAAATAATTTTTTAGATACAAACATTTTCGTACAGCGACTCATTTCTATTTTGTAATTTATTTCGGACAGTTTTTTGATAATTATGTACGGTCTGATCCATTGCGCTTCTAATTTCTTTGAGCGTCCTCTAACTGTCTCATCAATACAGTAAAACCTGATCGCCTATTTGAAAACTTTTCATTCTCGCGTTTCGGTCGTAGTACTGCTTCGATTTTATCTTTTCTTGCTTTATACATTCTCTCGCTACTTGGTCAGTTGCACGGATCTTCTCTCATAATTCTTGTACGTAATCGTTATACGAATAATTTATCTTCGGTGGTTTGGTCAGAGCTGTCGGTAGTTCCGCTCGGTGCTCGTAAATTAATTCAAATGGTGTGAATCCCGTCGCCGTATGTGGCATTGTATTATACGCAAACATTGCGTAGGGTAGCCATTCGTCCCAATTTGTTTGGCTTTCATTTATGTAATGTCGAAGATATTCTGCCAAAGTTCTATGTAATCGTTCTAGTGCTTCATTACTTTCGGGATGATAGGCTGTTGTTTGAATCTTCTCGATCTTCAACAACTTGCATGTATTTTTAACTATTTCACTTATAAAATTCGTGCCTTGATCGGTTAAAATCCCTTCGGGAATCCCGTGTTCGGTAACTATTTTGGTGATAAAGGCTTTTGCCACGTATTTGCTTCTTGATTCTCTATCGGAATCACTTTACTAAATTTCGTTAAATTATCTTGAAAAGTTAAGATATTTGTTTCCGGCATTCGTAATGGATAATGGTCCCACTATATCAAGCGCACATTTTTCGGCATATCGGTAATGACCATTGGTAGTTTGGTTTTTTGGTTTAGTTTATTTTTCTGACAGAGATTGCATTTGTTAATATAATCCTCCACGTCGTGCGTTATACCACACCAATTATGTAATAGTTTAATTCGGTTCAGAGTTCGTGCGACTCCTTGATGCTCCCCTGTCGCATCATGATATTCATAAAGTATTTGTCGCTTTTCTTCTGCAGTATATTCTCGTTTTATCTTTTCCGCTCTTTCGTCATCATCGTTTCTCTCTTCGTGTGCGACGGTGTTTAACTGTGAATCAAGAGTGATCGGATTTCTACTTAGTGCATCCGCATTTGTATTTCCTTTGCCTGTCTTGTGAATAATTTCGTAATCATATTCTTCTAACTTGAGCCTCCACCATATTAATCTAGATCCAGGATCAGTAACGCTGAATAGCCAAACTAATGGTCGATGATCGGTGATTATTTTAAATTTTGTTCCGTATAAATACGGTCGGAAATATTTAACTCCCCATATTATCGTTAGAAGCTCTTTCTCAGTCGTATTATAATTTCGTTCTGCTTTATTTAATACTCTGCTGGCATAGGCTATTGACCTATTCGATCTTGACCTATTCGTTCTTGTGATAATATTGCTCCGATGGCGTAATTGGATGCGTCGGTAGTCATTAAAAATTCTTTAGTAAAATCTGAGTAATTTAATATAGGCGCCTGAGTAATTTAAAATTAATTTTTCTTTTAGTGTCTGAAAAGCGTATTATTGCTCAATACTCCAATTAAATTTTTCCTCCTTTTTTTGTTAATTTTGTTAAAGATTTGGCAATTTTCGAAAGGTCTTGAATGAATTTTCGATAGTATCCGGTCAGTTCTAAAAATGACTGTATATCTTTCACCTTTTTTGTCGGAAATTTCTCTACCGCTTGCAATTTACGGAGATCAGGTTGTATCCTATTTTCCGTAATAATATTTCTTAGATAAATAACTTCTTTTCTGAGAAACTCGCATTTATCCGGCTGCAACTTGAGATTGGTCTCTCAGTCGTTGCATTACTTCAGTTAATCGTTTATTCGTTCAATGTCGCACGATATATTACTATATCATCATCAAGATAAACTAGACATCTGAGTTCTTGAATTCCGGTTAACACCGAGTTCATTAGCTGTTGGAATGTCGCGGATGCGTTTTTAAGTCCGAACGGCATTCTATTAAATTCATAGTATCCATACGGTGTAGAAAAAGCCGTTTTATTTTATGTTCTTCCTTCATAGGAATTTGATGATATCCGAATGCGAGGTCTAATGTTGAAAAATACTTTGCATTTTCCAACTGATCTAGGATGTCTGTTATATTCGATAGTGAAAAAGAATCTCCGATTGGTAGATCGTTTAATTTTCGAAAATCCACTACGATGCGTAGTTTTTGTTTCCCAGATGCATCCACCTTTTTGGGTGGAACTACTAATAATGGCGCATTCCATTGACTCGTACTGTGACATATTATTTCGTCATCTAACATTTTTTCAACCTGCCTTACTTGTTTTATGTTTCTCTGGCAATCTATAAGGTCGCACATTTACAGGCGCGCTATCGCTACGTGTATTTATTTCATGTGCTATTGTCGTAGTGTAAGTCAGTAGATCGTTCTCTATGTGAAATACGTCGCAGAAATCAGAGCATATCTGCGTTAATGCCTTCTTTTCCTCGTGATTTAGATGTTCCATCTGTAGCAATATTTGTAAGCATTCCTGCCGTGACTGTACAGCCTTCACTCTCGAGTAATTAATGCATGAGCATCTCCGCGACGTTACCCAGCTGCATGGCGTCTAACGTTACACTCGGCGTCATAATTTCAATAGTTTCGGTAGTTGTATTAATTACACTTATTGGGCAGATATAATCATCGGGTTCTATTAGGCAACTACCAATAAATACTCCTGATTCCGTTTCTTCAGGTTTCACTATTCCAATTTGATTTTGATTAGTAATAGCTTGCACGATGGTTTCACTGCGAAGCGTCAGAATATACTTCTTGTGAGGATGCAACTTTAAATTTACGCTTCCTATTCGCAATATTTCCTTTGCATGGTCGCATTTTGCTCGGTGTTTCTTTAAGAAATCTATTCCTTCGTAGCGATCGGGAAGTCATCTTTTACCACATGATGTGTCTTATCTCCTCATTTCCGAGGATGATCATGGCTCGAAACCGAGAGTGTGAATCTTGTGTCCTGTTACGCCGGTGAGGACTATTTTTTCCTCTCGTACTAGCGTATTCCCTTTTAAATTTTCCACTTTAACAAGTGTTAGGGTGTTAGGTGTTAACACCCGTATCCAACAAGAAATTCATTTTTCCTTTTCTTACTTCCTTTATTGGCAAGGTTACTAAATCTAGAGTAGCGCTGACCCGGTCTTGCCGGTATTACGTTCTGATTGTCCGTTTTTAGGTCAATACATTTAAGTACTTTATCCTGGAATTGGACCGATTTGTGAATTAATCAATCCCGAATAGAAAACGAATTTTATAAATTTTATATCGCGGATCTTTCTTATTAATTTGATTATAATTTGGATAATTTATCTCGAAATCAATTTTTCTCAATTTATATTTAGGAATTTGCTTGATTATTTTAATTTTAGGTTGACTTTCCAAATTTTTAAATTTTAGGAATAATGAGAAGGGATCTTTATTTAAAATCGTTTGATTTAACTGAAATCTTAGTCTTTTAATTTGAACTCTGCATCCTTTTGGGCATGAATACTTTTGAAATTAATTATTTATTATTGAGACTTTATTATTGAGATTACTATGTATTTCTGCCTGAAATGTATGTTCATAAAATAAAGATTCATTTAGTTCTTTTTTAAATGGTACACTTTCTCCTTCTGACTTTTCTGTGTTACGCGTCTGCATTCCTAAAACTAATGGCTCTGGTTCTTCCATCATTGTTCCTCTTCTTGGCGAAGATAGTAAAAATCTTGGATTTGCGTTTCTGTATCTAGCTTCCTCATCTTCTGAACACTCTCTTCTGTCACACTCTTCTATCTCATCATACTGAGGTTGTATTGGATATATATTTATTGTTAGGTTTCTGAATAAAGCATCACCTAAGTAGATACCATCTGTTACAATTAATCGCGGGACATATATATCCTTCTTTTAATTCTAAATTCGCGACTCGAATATGCATTTGTGAAATAGATCTAGCAGGAATTGTAAATTCTTTTTCTTGTTCTTCTTTTAATTCAAAAAGTATAATAATACCGTTCCATTCTAATTGATTTTCTTGGTAATTAACATTTACTTGAAATTGTTTAAAGAAATCTGAATCCAGAATCCCATGTTATAATATTGGAAAATCATCTTCCACCAAATGAAAAGAAACATTCTAAGATATTTATCAATCATGCCAGCCCTAAGGTGGTCACGTGATGCTTGTTATTCCACTTAGTTTCAAAATTTCATTCCCGTCCACGAAAGTATCTGGTGTTATAGTACTCCTTTTAATTATATTCGGCCCTGATCCTGAACTGTCTACAAGGAAATTTAAAGTTTCTTTAAAATTTAAGTTTTCTAATTTCACTGTCGGTATCTCCTCAATGTAAGCTAAATTTATTGCTCTGCATTTGATTCGATTTGAGAGTTAATCTTCCGTGTAGGGTAGACATTGGTATTTTCCGGGGCTGTCCCATTCCTCACAGGAATCTGCCCATTTCCCTGAGTTTGTAAATTTTGTCTAGAATTATTTCCATTGTTGTTATTACGATTGTTGTTCAAATTATTATTATAGCTACTATTATTACGAATGCTTTGTTATTGTTATTGTTATTATTATTATTAAAAATTCTTTTCCGACATTCCTCAATAGTGTGCCCTAATTTTTTACAATATCTGCAAATTATCGAATTTTGATTATTTGAATTCCAACTTGATTGAAATCGCGGAAGTGGAGGTTGTACTCAATTGTTTTTATTATAATTATTGTTATTATTATTATAATAATTATTATTATTTCGCATATTTTAAGAAAATTCTGATTTATTTTGATTTCGATTTTTATTAATTAACCAACAACGATCAGCTGCATGACCTATCTTTCGACAAAATTGGCATGTTATTATTTCAATGTGACGGGTAATTTGGATAATTTATCTCGAAATCAATTTTTCTCAATTTATATTTAGAAATTTGCTTGATTATTTTAATTTTAGGTTGACTTTCCAAATTTTTAAATTTTAGGAATAATGAGAAGGGATCTTTATTTAAAATTATCGTTTGATTATCATTTGATTAACTGAAATCTTAGTCTTTTAATTTGAACTCTACCTCCTCCTCTTTTGGGCATGAATATTTTTGAAATTAATTATTTATTATTAAGACTCTAAATTCAAATTATTTAGCCACAACATCGTTGACTGCAACTAAATACGTACGTTACGCTATTGTCAGCGACCGAATTTGGATTTAGAATTATTATCTTGATTTTAATTAAGAAGTATTTAAGATTTCAGTTTTCCAATTATTTTAGTTTAAAATTACCTTTATTTAATCGAGGAGGCTTTTAAATTTAAATTCTCCTAAGAGAAATATTACAGAAATTTATTGTTAATTAAAGAATTCAATCCTAAGAATTCAACCCTCGATCACGCACGATTTATTACTAAAAATTCTCTCTGAATTAAACGAACTGAACTGACTATTGCTACCACGCCTAGCTAGCTTAGCTTTTTGCTAGCTTAGCTTTTGTACAGAGCAGAGCTGCTTTTTCCACATGCATATTTATAGATGGAAATGGTCAGAACTTCTCACCACTTCCTTCTTTCGAACCCATAATTAAGAAAGGAAAAGTTCTTTCTTAGAGATGTCATCTAAATCCTCGTTAGCAACAGCCGTAGCTTGGTACTAATTCAATCAATAAATCAATAAATCAATATTTTTATCATATAGCACGCATTCCTTCATTTAAAATTATAAGACTTAGATGGTTGTGACACCGGTTATCTGAGCTACTTGATGTTCCCGCACGACTCGCGTTATCTTTCTGTTTTTCTCTTCTTCTTCTTCTTCTTCGCTACTACTGAATGACAATTCTGCGTCTTCTTTGCATGTTTCGTTTTCTTTTGCTCTTATCGTAGTATTTACTTGTCCTCTTGTTTTTTTCTCTTGTCTCGTCTTACTTGATTTCTCTCTGATCCATTGAGTTTTGACCAGCATTCTTTTTTATCGTGTCCCGCCTTTTTACAATTTACGCAATATTTTTCCATCGCATTTACGCTGATGGGTTTTTCGGCTCTGGGTAAACAAAATCGGTTCGTATATCTACTAGTTCGACAATCTCGTCCGACATGTCCGATTTTTCCGCATCTTTGGCATTACGATATTTTATTTTCGCGAGCGGATGTGCGTACTCGCTTTTGCTCGCCCAAAATTTTCCATTAGTCCTTTAAATTTCTCTTCCGTGCTCGTGCCAGCGATGGCATCTTGCAGCGTTGTATAATGTTGTGATCATACCAATATAATAATAATTTTATGTCGTAATCCGAGCTGAAAATTGCATAGAGCCTGCTGCTGTACGGTTTTCAAGATCGCTCGTTTATTTTTTATTGTGTTATTTCGACCTTCTATCATGGACTCGTATAGCTCCATAGCTAGTTTTTCCGTACGCAATCCGAACGCTCTTGCCGATTCTCCGGATCTTTGTTTTAGTGTATTGAATTTTAGTTGCAAGTGTGTAGTTCTTGCTAAGATAGTAAACTTCTAGTTCTCTTTTTAACTGAGCAAAATCGCGTATATCTCGAGTTTGAAAATCAGTCATAACTCTGCCTTTTAGTTTAAAGCATTGCTTCCAATAGCGTTCCTTCTTCCATCGAATTCGTATTTTTCATAGCGTATGATGCGGCACTTAAGAATTCCGGCAGCTTATGAGAGGTTCCATCGAATTCCGGAATCATATCGCGAGCTTCTTTTAATCATAGATATCCCGCTACGATCTCGAGTCAGTTTCGTATGTCTTCGAGTGTTCGTCCGTAGGTTATGTCTAACGGCTCGCTACAGGGTTGTTCATTAGGTATTTGTACGAATCGATTTTTGTTATGGTCGAAAACCGTAATTTCTAGTCGATCTATTCGTTCTTGTAGCGCGCGAATTCCTTCTAGCAACACGTCTAATATTGATTCATTGTTCGGTTTTGATTGCTCTACTCTTCTGCACGAGGGGCCTGCCGAAGCTCTGAGACATTCTATTTCCGCGTCTACTTCTGCGCGGATTACTTCCGGTTCCCTAGTTTCCTCGCCACGAAGTGTACGTAATTGTCGTCCTGCTATGTTTTTATGCTCGAGATTGTGCGGAACCATGTAATATTCTTCCGGATCGAAAATGCTATCGTCGTAAGATGTTAGCGAGAACTCTCTCCGTTGTGAATTTTGACTCTCGCTTCCTTCAGAGCGTCTTGTTCTGGGATGCAGTCTGTGTTCGTTCACTGGTTTCGGTATTAGGCTCTCGTCAACGTCGTTGAACGGAAATACTCGCTCGATAACTATGTGTGGAGCACAGGCTCAGGTGAGCTCTTAACCGAGTGTCGCGTTTCTAAATTTCGACGCACGCTATCGCGGATATCGCATACGGCTTCTTGGACTACACGCACCGGGGTGACAGGACTTCGCGCTTTTTGTGTTCGCTCACCGTGTAACCACGATATATTTCTAAAGAGTCGGTTTCCATTTATTTCGCCGTCCGACATTAATGCTATCGCTTGCTTACAATTTTTACTGCGATACGATTTTTTCACTTACAGTATCGCTGCTTCATGCAGCTTCGTTGTCGCGTGTTGTTGTCGAAGGTCGGTGCCTTCTCCGGTGTTGCTGATATGCGCTCGCTGACTGCTCTACCAGGTGTCCTTGTCGACTGGTGTCGATGTACGTTGATGCTGACTCGCTTTTCTGTTGCCGCTGATAGCTGTAGGGTTGTCCTAGGTCGGCACTCAGCTATCTTTTTCGTACTCTTTCGATTGTAGGCTTGTTATTTTCTGACGGAACCTTTTCCGTCCGCCTGTTTTTTACAGGTTTTGTAATTTGAGAAAGTTTCTCTTCTGCCTGCAGCCTTGGAGCTAGTACTGCAGGTCTTATGAAAGTTGCCAGAAAAGTTTTTTTCTCTTTCTGCCCGTTTTGTCTGCTAGGACTTACCCTCGATTTCTGCTGGCCCAGTTAGCGATTATCTTTTTAGATTGTATGAATCGTGGGGATAGTGTCGACAATCCCACCGCTGCCACCAAAATGTTGTAGCCCAGATTGGGTTACAAGATTGTAATTAGGAAAAGTCAGATTCGCCGATCCTTAGGAGTTAGAACTCCGAGCAGGATCATAGAAGGTTCTTCTCAAATATTATTACTCACTTTCGTTAAGTAGTTGATTTATTGGTACGGTTTCTTGAAAATGTTTCGTGTGAGTCTCGCTATTACTGATAACGACTGACCGTGACGAAGTACAACTGTCTTGTTACGTATTGTGACTGCCCCTCTCGGTGATTTAGCGATCGTTTTTATAGTATTCTAGTAGTGTCATTTTACAATTCTAAATCGAACCATATATGATCAAAACGGCGCGCTCTCGCAAATTCCTCGTTCGCGCTCCGCTTTGGAATTGCCGCGAATGCTTGCTTTTGCATGCTTGCTTTTGCATGCTTGCATTTCCGGCCGACGTTTCTGTAGCATTCCGAGATTCGAGAATGATCGTGAGGATAAGATATATTATAATATGGCAAAAATAATATAAGGAGTAATTCGGGCTACAACACTATATATACAAGATGTCCCATCTTAAAAAATGAAACATGTTTTTAGAAAAGTGTTTTAAAGAAAAATATTTCAAACATAAGTTGTATGATTTCAAAGAAGATATAAGATGGTACTGTTGGTTTAATTCTGGAAGGATGTACCAAAATTATATATTGATCAACTTTGTTTTGTTAAATAGAAACCTCTATTTTTTATTATATATTCTTGTAGACCTCGAGAGTTCTGAAAAATACTATAATAAAGTACTCTTTTAGTAAATATTTTTGATGTTATCTTTGATGAAGCTTGAATTTGATATTCCGTTTGACATAAAATATAAAATATCTCGTAAATTATTCATTTTTGTTAGTTATATCTTAATGCTCTTATGCACTGAATAATGAGATGAATCAATTGGTGTAAAGAAAATTAAAACATTACCTTTTTAAAAAAAGATAAAGAAAAGCAATTTTATATCATTATTTTTTAAAAAGAATTAAAGCTATCACTTGAGTTTTAGAATAAGAAGATTTTAATGGGAATACAAAGATACGAATCATTGATTGATTTACATTTTTTAAAAGCAATTGTACATTTAACTTTTGAGGTAATAAGATTATAACTTGGCGCCACATTTTTGATATCACATTTTTTATATAAATGACATACATATTAGGGTTGAGTATTAGATACCATTTGAATTTAATAAGATTGTGATATAATAATAAGACTATAATTTGACGCCACATTTTTGACATCAAATCTTTTATATAAATGATATATATATTAATTTAATTAAATGCAATTTTATGATATTATTATTTTTTAAAAAGAATTAAGGTTACTATCACTTGAGTTTTAGAATAAGAAGATTTTAATGAGAATACAAATCTTTTATATAAATGATACACATATTAGGATTGAGTATTAGATATACAGAGATTAGATATACAGAGATACATATCATTTAGGTTCTATTTCTTTAAAATAAAAGATATTGTCAGTTAGATTTTATTTTTTAACTTGGTATAACAGTTTCTTTTTTTTTTGTCAAGCGCGCCCCTGTATTTGACACCCTTTTTTTATCTTTTTTTAAAAATGTAATTTTTTAACAATATCATGCATTTTGTAGTGTTAAGCATCTTTTCGTGTTTAAGGAGCACACCTATGCTTGACACCTTTTATATAACAAATATAATTAACATTTTCTTTATATAAACAATATTTTTGTAAGATTTAACATTATTTTATCACATACATATTCAACATATATGCCTGCATTTTTTGTCATATATATTGCTTTTGATGGTAATATTTTTTTTTGTTAAAATAATACAATAATGAAATAATTTTTGGATTTAATTATCATATTATATTTTTTTAAGTTTTATATGTACAAATAATATTTTATAATAGAAATAAGAAAAGTTTGTTGATAGAAAAGCCGGTATCTTTAAAGAATGGAGATATTTAAGATTTTTAATAAAAATGTCTATGTTCTTGTACATCAGTCATATATCTTCTATGTTCTTGTACATCAGTCATATTATACTCACGTGACGACATGACATCATTTATCCCCCTTACGTCCTGACTTTATGTAATACATAAATTTTGGAGTCAATTTTCAAGCTCAGTATATAAGGAAGTTAGCGATCTAGTGTATAATATAAATGTCTATCCCCCCTTCTAAACCCCGCATAAAGTTTTTAGTGCAATTTAGTGCAACATGAGTACAAAAAACGTACAAATCATAGTGATAATATATTAGGTGTACAAAAAAGTTCTGAGCTTTAGATTTCATACAACCGAAATAACAATTTAAATTTTATATATCTTCCCGCCCTTTTGCGGTTTTAAAGCGTTGACATTTGGCCTTCTAAAATGCCATACGATTTGACGTTTGATGCACATAACCTCAAAAATCAGTAGTGTTCACGATGGCAATAACAAAAGAGCACATTCGATTTTCCATCCACTTCGCGTTTCATCTGAAGAAAAATGCTGCTAAAGCCACTGATGCAATGATTTGTGCTGCATATGGAGAGAACGCTATAAGTCATACTACATGTAAAAGATGGTATCAAAAATTTCGCTAAGGAGATTTCAGTCTTGAAGATGAACCACGTGCTGGACGCCCTCAAAAGATTGAAACGGACGAATTGCAAGCACTGCTGGATATAAACTCTGCGCAAACTGAAAAGGAGCTTGCAGAATAACTTGGCGTTACGCAGCAAACCATTTCTGTACGTTTACATACGATGGGAAAGGTTCAGAAGGAAAGCAGATGGGTTCCGCATAAATTGTCCGAAGACAACCAAAATTGTCGGCGTGACACTGCACTCACTTTGCTTTCAAAGTTCCGGAAAAAAGATTTTCTGCACAAAACCATTACAGGCGATGAAAAGTGGATTCTTTATGATAACCCTAAATGTGGAAAATCATGGGTTGACTCTGGTCAACCTTCGACATCGACGCCAAAGCCTAATATCCACGCCAAGAAGGTTTTGCTCTGTATCTGGTGGGATTGGAAAGGTGTGTTGTATTACGAGTTGTTACAACCGGGTGAAACAATCACGGCAGACCGCTACCAACAACAATTGACCAATTTGAGCGATGCATTAGAAGAAAAGAGGCTATTTACTGGCCAAGGACGTCGTAAAGTGATCTTGCTTCATGACAATGCTCGACCACATGTTGCGAAAGCGACTCAGGACCATATCTTTGCGTTAGGCTGGGAACTTCTCCCGCACGCGGCGTATAGCCCAGACATGGCGCCTTCCGATTACTACCTATTCCGGTCGCTGCAGCATCATTTGGCTGATACACATTTCGTGAGATTTGAAGAGATACGAAAATGCATTGATGACTTTATCGCTTCGAAGCTGGTGAGCTTCTATCGTCAAAGAATTCGCAAGTTACCCGAAAGATGGTAAAAGGTCGTTGATACAAACGGGGAATATTTCGCTGATTAATATTTTTTTGTTTGTTTTTGAATAAAGATTGAATTTTACAAAAAAAGCTCAGAACTTTTTTGTACACCTAATATATATCACTTTCTATCAAAACGCGAATAAGATTTAACATTATTTTATCACATACTCAACATATATGTCTGCATTTTTTGTCGTATATATTGCTTTTGATGGTAATATTTTTCTTTTTGTCGATTATATTTTATGTCGAATGTTGATAAAAAAAGATATGCTCAAAGTAATTTATTTATAATGTAACAAAGATAAGAAAATAATTAAAAGAAGAATGTAAAGTCTTATTTTATAAAGGGTTATAAAAGATTTTTAAATGAACTAAATTGTTATTTGAATAAAATTTATTTGTATATCTAGTATTTACTAGTTAAGATATAAAAACTATAATGCATTAAATCTAAAACGGTCTCGCTTTCCCGCGCGGAGAGCGGTAAGTCGGTTGCCAGGAGGGGAAGCGAGGACGTTGGAGACAGAAAGTTGTTATTAAATTGTTAGGCGATAATTATAATAAATAACGATGCTTTATTTAACTAACTGTGGTGCGATGGAATGCACCGAATCTTCGCGTCAATTGTTCGTGGCCGTGGACGGGCGAGACGGCGATCGGCGCGCGGATAGCGCGTGAATACAAAATAAGATATCGCTCGGGCGGTCGGCGCGATACTGATCGCGGCGCGCAGTTCGGCGGCGCGGGGTGCACGCGGCGGCGGCGGTGTCGCACGTGTGCGTCGCGGGCCTTTAATTCGGCGTCGATTTAAACGTGCACGCGTGTCGCGGGTGTTGTCGCGAGGGTGGATATTTCGCGAGGTCGTCGGATCGTTTAGATCGGAGAACGGGTGTGCCCGTTCCCTGCCGAGAGGGCTCGGCTGACGGGGGGTGTGCCCCTCGTCTGTTTGCGTGAACGCCGAGTGAACTCGGCCAGCCGGGGAGGGCCCCGGCTGCGTGCGGAGAAGAAAGTGGCGGTGCCGAGTGTACTCGGCCGACCAGGGTGTACCCTGGTGCTCGGAGAGGTAGTATCGGAGAGAACCTCGATATCCGGCGGAGAAATTTCCGGCGGAGTCGGGTCGAGCGAACTCGACGCGCTGGGGAGACCCCAGCAACTCTCGGCTTGCCGTGCGAGATACGGAGACGGTTTTCGGCCAAGCAAACTTGGCGCGTTGGGGAGAGCCCCAACAAATCTCAGGCTTGCTACCGGTTTCGGATGCTCGCTTCCTTGAGACGGGCTCTCGGAAAACGAGCTAGGAACAGGAGTAAACGAGGAGTGATTTCCTGTGGAGAGCGATGCCTTTTTATACCCGAGATCGACCTCGGTATTTTTGGTCGGATCGGTCGGATTGGTCGATCTCGGGGTTAGCATCCCTCTCCCCAGGAGCGGAAAAAAGGATCGGGTATAATTGGTTTTTTGTAATAGGAGCGGGGGATGATTAAAGGGAAGGAATTCGGTGGGAAGGTAACGGCGGGGTGCGGGAGTGGTTACGCGCTTGTGGACGCGGTCGTGGCGCGGTGCGGGACGCTCGCTCGGTTGCGCGGCGCGGCGTCGGTGCGGCGCGGGACGCGTTCACGCTCGACGGTGCGTGGCGCGGTGCGGAGTGCGTTAGCACTTGTTGGCGCGACGCGTGGTGCGGGGAAATACCACGTATATTGATAAATTAAAAAGGAGACATTACTGCCTCATTACGGCCACTCGCACTCCACCTGGTGTTCGGCGGTCCCCGACGGATGGTCGATCGGAGGAAATTCGGAGAAGGAATGGAACGGAGGGATGCGCTCCGTTACAAATCTAAATATTTATACATTATATTTTAAATCTGTGAGAATTTAATATCTTTAAATGTGTAATTCGCATAAAATATTTAGTTAATAATTTACAATATGAATATATAGATAATAATGAAAAAACTTTATAGACTGAAATAAATTATAAAGATGGATATAGATATAGATATATATATCTTACAAAGGAAGTATCAGAAGTGTCCTTTCCCCCCATTTTAATGAGCTTCGAATATGTTAAAACAGAGGTCGGCAAAACCCTGAAATTGGGTACGTGCGCCCGTGAGCGCCCGCGTGTGCCCGCTTGTTGTGTACATCTCAGGAGCGTATCTAATATTTTTTGTACCTTGGGATAAAGTTTCGCATTTCACACTTACAAGAATAACGTTGCATGTATATATGAACGATAATGCAGTCTTAAATTACTCATACTTGAATCTTTGTAATATCATAAAATTTTTTTATAACAGTTTAGCTAAACCGTTTAAAGGGATCCTAAAATGACGGGAATTACCGACACATTACAATGCACCAAAGAACTTTTTATTGGCTTGACAGATTGAAAATCCTTTCAGGCAATTAAAATACGCATAAAAAAAATATGCGGTACAATCGATTTAACAAGTAAATAAGAAAAAAATCACGTAATTTTAGCTCGTATAGCTGTTACATCAAATCTTCGTTTCCTTAATACAAAAATTCTACAGCTTATATATACAAAATGAGTATGTTCCGCACTTCGGACTAGATGAATAAACAATACTATATTTTTGGATTTATGATTGAAAGCTTAGAAAAAAAGTTTGAAACTTGAACAGATTGTGTATGATTTTACGCGTATATATATATATATATGCTTGGCGCAGATATAAAATGATAAGTAGAGCAATAATTGTAGTTGACAGATCTTGCAATAGAATGACGTGGCAGAGGAAAGATAAAGACAAACAATCTATGGGATCGATAAAACGTTCAATAAGCTTGCTAGAATAAAGTGAATTTAATTTTTTATCGAAATCGACCATCCTGCACTTCTTTTTTGTGCTATGTTTCAATTGCACAAAAGGATTTTGTAATCTGTAAAGCCAATTCAAAGATGCCGGCTGTAATGTGTCAATAATCCCGTCAGTATTTTCAATAAAAACAGTCAATATATAATTTATGTTTTTACTTTAGATATATATATATATATATATATAAGTTTTACAGTCTCGTATGGACAAAATGATATAGTTCCACAGTTTGAATTATTTTCAAGAACAATACTGAGTTTATAAAATTACAATCCGAAGCCTAACAAAAAAGATCTATGCATCATTAGATTTTTTTTATTAGGCTTTTGATTGTAATTTTACAAGCTCAGTATTGTTCTTTAAACTAATACGAAGTGCGGAATTGTATCATTTTATACATACAAAGCTGCAAAACTTTTATATTCGTCGAAATAAGACATCGTGTTTCTCCCTTGCATAACGTGTAAGGCATGAAAGAATGGACCAATCAGAGTCCTTCATTCTCATTCCATCGAAGTGAGAAATGATTATACGTTTATTCGTCGAAATAAGACATCGTGTTTCTGTCTTGCATAACGTAGAAGGCAAATGTACAAATTGTAACTTAGAAAAGAAATTTTCGCAAATATATCTGTCATACGTTTTATTAACTATTTCAATCATGTATACAATAGGAATAGCAGAATCAAAACGGTGATCGACGAATTTCTATGTTGGTAGAGTGGCAACATATAAGACTTGTCGTGCGAAAAGCTCGGGTTCGATCCCCAGTCACTCTCCGCTTGATTATGCTATCCGCTCTTTTTTTTTTTATCTTTTTTAGAACATAAAATATACGACTGATGTCTGAAAAATTTAATTAGAATAAAAAATTTTTAATAACATTTTATTTGCAAAATAAAAACGTTATGACGCTGTATATTTGTGAATTTTTATCATAGTGCGGGTGTATCTTTAAAAATATGAACAATTTATATATTATTGGACATTACAAATATATAATGTAATGTATTTGTACATTATTTATATATATATATTATGTTGCTGTAATATAGGACCGATGCGAGGCGTACATTCCCCCTCCCCCCACACACACACACACGCGCGCGCGCGCATACACGCACAAGCGAGGCACGTACATGTGCGCGTACATTTCGCTCGGCACGTTTGATTGGCCGAAAAGAATAGAAATATCATTCTACTCTCTCGCACTTGAGGGCCGTGAGTAGAGAATAGAAATATCGTTGTATTCTCTCGCGCTCGCGACGCGTATGAGAAGGAAATAGAAATATTATCATACTCTTTCGCGCAGTATGTGCCGTGGGATGATCCAGCGTCTTTTGATTATCATTCATTATTGCTAACGTAGTATAGCGAAAGAATTAAAAAGAATAAACAGACATTAACAATGTATGAAGAGAAACGAAAATCGTTATATATAATTGTATATAATTTTATGTATAAAAATTATAATTGTGTAATAAATAAGAATGTCTATGAAATTATTTTCTCAGTATAAATGTATAATATATGTTTCGAAAATATTTAAGAAATTCACAGTTTTGAGTAATTACTTACAAATTCGACAAGACATTTATTGAACGATAAATGAAATAATCAAATTATATTAGTTCTTCTTTGTATTTCCTTTTTGATATAAGCAAAAATATGCGCAACTTGTTAAATTTATAATTAATTACCTAAAATATAAATTTTCCATTTCTAAGAGTTGGAATATATACAATAAGATTGTAATAAGAAAATAATTTGGTACTTATTCTCACTCATTTATTAGACTCTTCAGTTATTATAATTTTATAAAATTATATAACAGGTCATTATGAGTATGACAAGTAAAACATATAACAATTTTTGAATTTTTTCATACATTATTTTCATATCTGCTTACTCTTTTTAATTCATACTATATATATCAATAACGAGCGGTGACCAGGTAACATCGAAGATGCTCAACAACCGCATGGTGCATGGAACGCAAAAGAGTACGATAATATTTCTATTTCCTTCTCATACGTGTCGTGAGCGCGAGAGAGTACAACGATATTCCTATTCTCTACTCACGGCGCTTCGGTGCGAGAGAATAGGATGATATTTCTATTCTCTTCGGCCAACCCAACGTTGCCGAGCGCCGAGCGCACATGTACGTGTCTCGTCTTTTGTGTGCGTGCCTTGCACACGTGAACTCGCCGCGGTCAAAACAATTAGAATCGAGACAGAGCGTGACACAAAGTTACGTGCTCGAAAGAAAGCGCTCTTTTCATAACTATTTTTTCCACAATTATATTCTTATAATTAGTGCAATGGTGAAAAGTGTTTCGTCAATGTCAGAAGCGTCTATTTGGATGGTACTGATAAAAATTATAATCAGAAACGTCTGTTCTGACGGTACTTGCAAAATAAAATGAATGCCAGAAGCATCAGTTCTGATAGTACTGGTTATTACAAATAAATTATATGTAAATAATCAGAGAGACAAGAAAGAAATTATCAATTGCATTCTCATGAGAATAAAAAAGTCCATTCGATATTTCATACTACAGTATGATTCGAATAATAAAAATCAGAAGTGTCTATTTGGATGGTACTGATAAAAATTATAATCAGAAGGGTCTGTTTGACGTTACTAGCAAAAATGTATGCTCGGACGATATCGATTATTACTAATGCATTATTTGTAAACAATTGGAGAGATACTTACACACACACACACACGCACACACGCGCGCGCGCGCGCGCACACACACACACACACACTACATATTAAATTTATATAGGTGTTACGTCCGTGGTTCTGGATGAAAGACAATATCTTTCGTCAGGAGGAGGAGAACCCGGGTGGATGCACGGAACCTCTTCTGTTTTCACGGAACGACGTCGTGAGGTCGATCCGCGAGTCGAACGCGCGTTAAGGGAGCAGGAATCGGGTTAGCGTCGGTGACGTTATTACCCTTGCCTGCGCCCGCGCTATCGGTGATCCGTTTTTTGATCAGAGAACCGAATCTCTTTTACCAGGGATGGACCTCGTGCGATCCTCAGGGAGCCGGGAATGGCTCGGGGTCAAGTTTTAGGGTAAAGAAATTAAAACGGAATTCGGGTTAACTAATTTAATAATAATAATAAAAATGAATTACAATGTTTTCTTTGTGTACATTAAAGGGTTGAGATACTGGTTACAAGAAGTAAAAAAAAACAAATTTTATACATAGATACTGGTTACAAAAAGAAACAGAACAAATTTTATACATAAATTTTGAAATAAAATGACAACAGACAAAGGAAAATCTGGATCTATATACCCAATTGTTCCAATTGGGGTAAAAAATTGGTGATCGCGAGCATGTCGATGGGATCGGGTTGCAGGTGTGCGGGGAATCAGGGTGCGCGCTGCGGAAAGCCTTGACTGGGACGAGGTAGGGAAGAGGATCACGGGAAATATACATGGGGATGGTATCAGTGATTTGGTGTTTTGAGATCTGATCCCAAAACTGGCTGTCGGGTTTGAACTTTCTTTTGATGAAGAAGGTGCCAGGAGGTGGATGGGTGGGAGAGAATTGGCGGACGAGATTAAAGAACTTCCCCACGTCGAAGTTCTCTGGAGTGCACTGTTTTTCAAAGTCGGCTGCGGAGCGGAGGGCGGTGGCGTATTGGTGTAGCGAGATGTTAGCTAGCCTCGGTTCTACTTCTATCAATTGCTCCGCGAGTTCTTCGGCGTGGCAGGTTTCGCGACGAATATTTGATTTCTCCGCTTATTTGATTTCTCCCGACGGTGTCGCAATGCCCATTTCGTTCGTCTATTCGGGATGGCGTTCATTGGTTCACTATGTAAAAGAGAGTCAGATGAAAGAGAAATTGAGGAATCGAGATAAGGCAGCAGAGTTAATCGACGGCTTGCCAGGTTAGAATGTTGTGGAATCGGGGGAGGCAGCTTCACCGAGTTAATCGGCGGCTTGCCAATTTGGAATGTTGGAGTGTTTTAATGAGACAAATATGTAGAGGTCGCGAACCAAACTACCAGTTTACCGCGGGAAAAAGTGATAAAGATGGACTTACTTTTATTGTAGCGGCCGCTGGTGATGGTCGAGAAGTGTAATGGCTAGGCTGAATCGTCGAATCACACGAAAATGTAAGAATCGCGCACAAATTCTAACTGATAAAAAAGATTTGTTGACAATTTCGAATGGTCCCGACCGTGAAGGCATGGAGCGATGAGAAGCGGGAAGAGAGCGATCCGCTCCAAGTCGCGGTTTTTAAAGGGTTCCGAAGAGGTGGGAATATCTGAGGGCGTGATGGATTTCCGCGTTGGCTTGTCGAATGATAGTTTAGGAAAATTGTGAATATAGAGGAAGGAGGGGAGCGGTGTTCTGTGAATTGTGGTTGTTTTTATATTTCCAGATTTCCTAGCAAATGATGGAATTAATTAGTAAAAATTTTCCCGCCAGTCCACACCCTCAATCGTTCATTGGTGTGGCCGCCACTAATCGTTTCTTCCTGACTGGCGTTTCCCTTAGTTTCCCCACCAATTTGGGGAGTGTCACCCTCGAACGATCCGACGCGTTTCTTATCCGTTAGGAATTTGCTTTTGTTAATATTAATTTTTTATTGGTAGGTCATAAACTTGTCGGTGCCGACAAAGCTGTTTATCCCAAGAATTTTTTTTGATAGTGAGACATATCTCGAGAGGAAATTTTGTTTGTTTAGGGTTTCCTTAGATCGTTCGAAGCGCTTCGTTTATAGATTAGCAGCCGTTGTTTTTTTCTTCCCGAAAGAGAAGAATTCGTGAAGTCCCCCGGACGTAACATATGTAATTTTAGAAGGTGTGTGTGTGTGTGTGTGTGTGTGTGTGTGTGTGTGTGTGTGTGTGTGTGTAATGCAACGTAATATATACATATAAATATAAATATAATATATATATATATATATATATTATATTTATATTTATATATTTATAAATTATATATATTATATATATATATATATATATTATATATATATTATATATATGATTATTATATATATTATATATATTATATATATTATATATTATATATATTATATATATTATATATATATATATATATATATATATATATATATATATATTATATTTATATTTATATGTATATATTACGTTGCATTACACACATACACACACACACACACACACACACACACACACAAAACATTATATTATTTAACATATTGTTTTACATTCGGTTATTGCGACAAATATTACCCCAATGATTGAAAGGATAAGATACCTGCCTGATAAACAAAAGATCCAAGTTCTGGCTGAAGATCTAATTTCTGGTTCAGGTGATATTTTTCGCAAAAATAATAATTACGAATTTTCACGACTGGTTCGTGGTCGGGCCACCACCGCACGCTCTCCCTTCTTACTCAAGGTTCTATACTCTTTCACATTTTTGTAGCACTGAAAATGATTCAAATTCATGTCGAAATGTTTGACATTTTTTATCAATAAATGAAATTAAAATTAAATATATAATACCGTTTATAATGTTGATTCTCATTAGCTTTACTAAGATCCATAGAAATAATCATATTAACGTAAAAGGTTTATGTTTATTTATCCATTCATTAACATAAATAATTTTGTATGTAATTTTTGTAGTATACTCAAAGTAGAGTTCAGTTAAAACAATTTAATTTGAATAACAATGGAAAACAATAGATCAAATGAAAATCAGCGCTATAATATTATAACAATCTAAAAATCACTCTTGTTAATATTTAATTTAATATTGTATTTGTTATATTTTTCTCTTTTAGTTTATAAAATAAGAAAATATGGCAACTTATATGAGGATGTTATATAACGAATAATAATTAATTTCAAAATAAAATGGTAATATGTTACAGATCCTCTTACAGAAATGTATCACCCATTTCATCTGCACGGTTATAGTTTCTGTGTGATGTATGCTGATCAATTTGTCAATGCCCGCAACAAGAATGATATAACAGATGAAGATGTATTCAAAGAAATAAATGCTCATGTAAATCGTTTGAAAAGTGGTTATTATCAAAATTGCGCTCCTAAAGATACTGTAATCGTACCAAATACTGGTTTTGTTATTATACGCTTTAAAGCAAATAACCCAGGTTAATAATCTTATTACAATTATACAACATATATTTATTGTCATGAACTAAACTATCAAAATCACCTGATTTTTATTAATAAAATATATACATTAAAAAAATATAAAGTTTATTACATTTTAACATGAATTTATATCGAAATTCGAATTTATATCGAATTTATATTAATCAAATCTATTTTGATATTTTATTATATTTTATATTATATTAAAAATATCTGTCCTACAGGTTGGTGGTTCTTTCATTGTCACTTTATATGGCACACTGCAACTGGAATGAACGTTGTCTTCCATGTTGGTACAAACCGTGATCTCCCAAACGTACCATCAGATTTTCCACAATGCTACAATTGGACACCACCAGTAAATGATTATTATGATAATAATAATAATTATTATTATTATGGTAAATAGAAAGTTTATTTATTATAAAAAATAATATTTCAATTATAATCTTCAAATAAAATTATTCATTACTGTTTAAAAAATGTATCATACTAATTGTGAAATAAATACAACATAAATAAATATATAATTAAAAATTATTGCGGCATTTTTGACATTATTTATTTCTAATAAATAATTAAAAACTTGTAATTAATTTTCTTGTTGCTCTGATAAACTCATTACATCTTACAAATCTCAAATTTGGTGAACTCTATTTTTACTCCTGAATGCTGCCAATCGAATGTTGGCAAAAAACGGAGAGAGTATGCGTTTCACCGAATCAATCGGTTGTTATCAAAGATCTCAGCAATTACAATATATTTGCTTATCAATTTTTAACCATATACTTTTTATAGGTCAAGGGATTTATAGCATACAATTATCATTAATCCTTTTGTTAATAAATAATAATATTTTTTATCAATATTGTTTCTGATTGGTTATTGAGCGAATCTAATCGTTAATTGTTCTTTGATTGGCTGTTAGTAACTAAATTAAATTTATTTAGTAACTAAATTAAAATAAATATTTATTTAGGAATCCATCTTAAAAAATGAAAATATATTCATTCGATTTCATTTAGCATAGAAATAAAAGTTAAAAAAAGGATGATATTTATTTGAAGGTTGGAAAATCTGTCATATTGGGCTACGTTCCAAATCTTAAACGTGTCTACAATGAGATTAAGGCGTAAGACTTAAAAATTGACCAACCATAATCGAGTATTCTTCTGTAAATCGATTATGATTAGTCAATTTCTTACGGCTTAAGTTTTATTTCTCTATTGTAGACGCCACTTACACTAATTCCGGTTAATTTAATCGGCCGATTATTCCATTGGAATTGACCAATTACATTTTGTCTATAAATTTTACAACAAATACGATTGGTTAATTTTAATGAAATAATCTGCCGATTAAATTATTTGAATTGTAAAGAGAGTAAGCGAACTCTAGTTGGTCAATGGTTTTCTTATGATTTTACAATTATGAAAATAAAATTTGTTCACATGCTATGGCCTTAACAAAGCCGTATTAGCATCTTAAGCCATTACTTAAGACGATTATAAAATAAAAAACTTCGACTACGAATACCGATTTAAAAGTGACTTATAATCACTAGCCAATATATATATATTGTTTGAAATTCAAACAATTAAGCTGATTCCACAATTGCGTAAACGCGGTTGTAAGACGGAGGCAATAAGAATTTAAGAATTTAAGAACTAAAAAAAGGTTAAAAAAAATTAAAAATTTGGAAACATGAGAACAACAATCACAAATAATAATAAGCAAAAACTGAAAATAAAAGAGCTAAAAAAGTTGAAAATTAAAACAAAATGGTAAAACACGAAAAAACGAATACTTAAAATACTAATACTTAAAAAAATTAGTTTTAAAAGAAAAACATTCTCCCGACTACTGCCTAGTAAGCTAGATCTAATGCAGATTGTACATAGTTAAAATATATATATTAACATAGTTAAAATATTTCTTTATAATAATAAAATTAATTGATATAAATGTGTTTAAAAAATGTAAAATAAAAACTTGAAAAATTAAAAGTAAATAAAGTTTGAATAAAAACTTGAAAATTTAAAAAATAATTAAAAAAGCGAAAACCCTATATAATAAAAAAGCTAAAAATTAAAAAATTAGAAACTTAAAAGATGAGAATTAAAAACTAACAAAGATATAAGATAGGAATTAAAACTAAAAACTAAATGGTAAAAACAATAAAACAAAAAAAAGGATAAGTTTAAAAAGTTTGAAATAAAAAAGTTTATAAAGCTTAAAAAATCACAAATAATAAAAAAAAATGGAAATTTGAAAATTGTTAGCTTAAAAAATAAGAGATTAAATACTAAAAACTAAATGGTAATAAAAGTCTTATTTACATTAGGTAATAATTATTTACATTAAGTAATAAAAAGCAGTTTTAAAGAAAGTTTAAATAATAAAGATAGACAGAATAAGGTTTACTAAAAATTTAATATATTACAAAATATAATATAATACAAAAATTTAAGAGCTTGGAAAATTATTAAATAGTTGTACCTATTAAATATTATTAAAATTAACAAGTAATTAATAAATCTAAATTAATTGCACATTTTAAAAGAGCAGTCTCAGGAGACGCTACGCCAAATTCATGTTTTTCATGTGTGCTAACACTGTTATAATTTGTAGTTCATTTTTATTTGAATAATCGTTTTATTATTTCTACAAAGAACATAATATCAAAAAATGATGCAAACTTTAATAAGAAGGGAGGGTGTGCGTCACGACGGGGCCCGACTACGAAACAGTCGTGAAAACTCGTAATTATTTTGCAAAAAAATACCAGCTCAGCCAGGAATCGAACCTGGATCTCCTGCTTACCGGGCAGGCATCTTATCCTTTCGACTACCGAGGCATGTAATGATATTTATCGCAAATAACGTGTTTAGAATAACACGTCAACAATACAATGATATATATATATATATATATATATATATATATATATATATACATATATTACAATATACATATATACATGTATTCTTTCGACCCCCACGACCGGTACTCCAGAGAGATGATGGTCCTATTCTCTCGATGGATGCAGGTCGGACTGCAGCGGCGACACCCTCCAACGCCATTGGCAAATATACAAATAATCCTCCTGGAGCACGACAGGAGAGATTGCATCAAGCATGGCTCGAGCCTCCGAATAAGAAGGGAGGGTGTGCGTCACGACAGGGCCCGACCACGAACCAGTCGTGAAAACTCGTAATTATTTAATCCTATAAAATAAAAAAAAGAAACTTTCAAAGGTGAAAAAAGATATTATCAATCCAAAATTAATATCAATTTGTAATTGTCAATAAAATTTTATTGAATTATTGTACTTATTGTGAGTGATTTTAGTTAATTGATTTTAGTAGTTTGATTTTTTGGCCTGAAAAAGAGTCAGGAATAGAGAAGAGGTTGATGAGAAGTGCAGTGTGTGAGCCGAGAAATAAATTACACTCTTATTAAAATAAGTCTGAGGTCTGCATATCATTATCCTGACAAGAATATCTATATAAAATTAGAAGTGGAATTCGACCAATTTTGAGTTGTTATTGGCGTGTACAAGTAATGAAGAGTATAGCAGTATCTTATTATTAATATTGCATGGTGTGAAATCTCGGCATATCGTTCAGTGACGTTGTTGAAAAAGTACGTTTGAATGAACAAAAATTGTATCTATCAGAGAGCGATAACCATTATTTGTAAAGAGCAATTGCAGTAGCATTTTGTTTGATGACAAGATATACGTAGAAAATGATATTGCAGTTGATATCGTTTGGAGAACGATCTTGTCGGCCATTTTTGTTGAAAGATTCTTAGAATATCGTTTGATGACGATTATGTGAAGGAAAGACTGGAAGTATTGCCGCAAGATAACTATTGAGGTGTATATAACATTGTCGTGACAGTCATCGTGTGGAGAAATTTCGATACATTAACGGTGATAGAGGAACATAGGTATCGAATTGTGGTTCACTTATGGTAATAAGTCGTTAGAGCAACACAGCAGCCATATTGGATCCAGGTATCGCTGGAAAGCTGTTGAATTATACTAAACAGTGGTGGCAGTAATTCCAACAGTATCAGGCGCTAATATACTAAGTGTAACGCCAATCGTAAGGATGTCAACAAATTCAATAAATCTCAAGGCTTCTGAGTTAAAGCAAAAGTTGATGGCATTGGGACTACCAATCACAGGCAAAAAGGCAGAAATGATAGACAGGCTGAATACAGCAGGGGAGCCGGCGAGAAGTTCTGAAATGGAGGAAGAGCAGGAAGGGACAGCGGGAGTTGTGAGGCGAGCAACAAACGTTTTAAGTATGGAGGAACTATCGCGAGAAGTCGAACTGAGAGAAGAGAAAGAACCATAACAAACAAACAAAAGTTGAGGTTAGCGGAGCGAGAAATTGAGCTATTAAGAAGCTCATCGCGATCCACTACAAGCTTGCAACAGTCATTGCATAAACTTGGAATAAAGCCAGTAATTGAATTACTGTGCGATTTTGATGGATCCAAGCCATTGTTTATTGGCAACATCAGGTACGGTTATTGTGTACCATGTATCAGTTGGATGACAAAGAGGCTAAAGTTCCTATAGGAGCGAGGGTCAAAGGCAAGGCATTACAATGATTACATTCCTCGCCAGAACATATCGAGATGAGTATAGAAGATCTACTGAGAAAAATGGCAGACATGTTCGACCTGCGGCCCCGTAAAATGACGTAAGGCCCCGTAAAAATGACGTTTTAAATAGATAAATAGGAAGGATTTTAAATAGGTAAATAGGAAGTGAAAAATGGGCGAGAGTTTTAGTGAGTATTTTCATGCTAAAATTGTACTTGCAAACAGTGTACCCATAGAAGAGATTGAGTTAGTCGATTATCTTATTGGTGGTATAACGGACATATAGTTATAGAACCAGGCGGATACAATGTTTCCAGAGCAAAGCTCAAGAGTTGTTGGTGGTATTTGAAAAAAAGCATTATCTCAGATTGAAAAAATTGGAATGGACAAAATGTACAGAGTCAGAAATTGCATAGTAAGGCACTTCACTTGAGATTGAAAATTGAGAAGCACAACAGTAAGACTCGACCCAGGGCGATTAGATGTTTCAACTGACAAGTTAGGACATTGGGCGAAGGAATGTCAACAACTAGCAAAAGAAACAGCGTGCTTATTTGTGGAGAGGTGGGGCAAGATGCAGAGAGAGCATGGTGAAAGATTGTTTGAAGAATGCGGATAATTAAGTAAACTATATGCATGAGTCAGTGTTGAACAATAAAGAATTTAAACGAATGGTAGTTAATACAGAATAAGCGATCTTAATGTAGACTACTCTGTTCAATTAGAAACATTAATAGACACAGGGAGTCCGATTACGTTTATCAAAACTAAATATGTACCCATTATATTGATAGGTCAGATATTGCAAGTGAACTTTATAGCGTTAATAATAGTAAATTAGCTGTATTAGGTAGTATAAAAGTTCACATTCGATTAGATGGAATAGAAAAAAAGGAACGTGAATATCTATGAAGATTGGTCCCTGATAATACAATGAAGGTATCAGATATTAGAGACATGTTAAGAGTATTTCACTTAGATTTAAGTAAAGCGTCCGAATTAAGTTATGATGCGGTGAAATCCTAAATATTGATATTGATAATGAGATGGATTGCCTAACCAATTTAAATGTGAATTTTAGAATATCACTTAAACATCAGAAGCAATTTAAAAAGTTATTCAGGAATGCTTATATGAAAGCCAAAAAACCTGATGTGCCGAAAACTCAGACAGAGCTAAAACTCGTTCTTACTGATCCTAAGCCTTTCTATTACAATCCAAATAAGAAGGGAGAGTGTGCGTCTCGGCGACCACGAACCAGTCGTGAAAACTCGTAATTATTTTGCGAAAAAATATCACCTCAACCAGGAATCGAACTTGGATCTCCTGCTTATCGGGCATCTTATCCCTTCGACTATCGAGGCATATGATGATATTTATCGCAAATAACGTGTTTAGAATAACACGTCAACAATACAATGATACACATATATACGTATATTACAATATATATGTATTCTCTCGAATCCTCATGACCGGTACTCCAAAGAGATGATGGTCCTATTCTCTCGATGGATGCAGGTCGGACTGCAGCGGCGATAACGCCATTGGCAAATATACAAATAATCCTCCTGGAGCACGACAGGAGAGATTGCATCAAGCATGGCTCGAGCCCCCGACAATCCACGTAGATTGTCACAATTTGAAAAGAATGCTTTAAAAAATATTTTAAATGATTGGTTGCAGAAAAGAATAATTACGCCAAGTGAATCGGAGTATACCTTTCCTATAGTTTTAGTAAAAAAGAAAAACAATGAATTTCGTATGTGCGTAGACTATAAACATTTAAATAAAATAATTGCTCATGAGAATTTCCTGATACCATTGATTGAGGAACAGTTAGAGATAGTGAAAGATAAGTCTTATTTCAGTGTACTTAATTTGAAAGATAGTTTTTATCATATAAGTATGTTGAAGAATCTAGAAAGTTTACTTCATTTGTCTCTGTAAATAAGCAATATGAATTTACAAGAATGCCTTTTGGATTAAAACCAGCTCCGCAAAAATTTCAAAGGCATATACATAATGTGTTTAGAGATCTAATCGAAAGCGGCGATTTATCTGTGTATATTGATGACTTGTTAATTGTTACAGTTACTATAGAAGAACACATGAGAGTGTTAGGCCGAGTTTTTAGATTGCTTGTTCAAAATCATCTTGTACTTAGAATTGACAAATGCAAATTCTTGTATACTAGCATTGAATATTTAGGATATTCGATAAGTAGAGAGGATATAAGATCAACCAATGCCGGTACAAGCAGTAATAGATTTTTCAATACCTAGGATTGTGCATAAGGTTTATATTTTTGTTGGCTTCTGCTCTTACTTTCGTAAATTCTTAGAGAAATTTTTGTTTATCGCAAAACCATTGTATGATTTACTTAAAAAAGATGCTAACTTTCAGATGGAGGAACGAGAATTAAATTGTTTCAATACATTAAAAGAAAAACTAGTTAGAGCTCCTGTACTAGCTGTACTGGCTATATATAATGTCAATGATAGTACAGAACTGCATTGTGATGCAAGCTCTGTCGGCTTTGGAGCAGTGTTGTTACAGAAGAAAGCTGATCGTAAATTATATCCTGTCTTCTATTTTTCGAAGCATACAACAAGCACAGAAAGTAGATATCACAGTTATGAATTAGAAACGTTGGCGATTATCTATGTGCTTAAGCATTTCCGCAACTATTTAATAGGGCATAAAGTTTAAAATAATTACATTTGTAATGCGGTAAAACTTACTCTGGACAGAAAGGATTTAAATCCTCGGATTGCCAGATGGGCTTGAATTACAAAATTACGAATATACTATTGAACATCGAAGTGGAGATAAGATGAAGCACGTAGATGCTTTGAGTAGGGCAGCTGATATTTTGGTAGTGGAAGAAAATTCATTTGAATTTAATTTGTCAATTTTTCAGAATCAAGATGCAATTATCAAGGAGTTGCGCGTTAGAAGGGGTTGAACGCTTAGAAAAATATGAAAATGGTAATTTTGAATTAAGAAATAGTCTGGTATACAGAAAGATGGGGAATGAGCTGTTGTTTTATGTTTCTGAAAGCATAGAATTTAATGTAATATTCAAATATTATGAAATAGAATTTAATGTAATATTCAAATAGCATGGCATTTGAGAGTAGATAAGGTAAAAAATATTATCAGAAGCAGCTATTGGTTTCCAAATATGTGGAAAAAAATAGAGAATCATATTTAGAACTCCCTTAAATGTATAGCTTTCTCTCCGAATAGCGGTAAGAGAGAAGGATTTCTACACTGTATTCTAAAGGATGTTCCTTTTGCGACGTTACATATCGACCATTATGATCCAGTGGACAAGCAACGTTTCATAAAGCAATATATATTTGTAGTAACGGATGCATTTACCAAATTTGTGAAATTATATGCCACTAAATCCACTACAAATAAGGAGGCAATTGTGTGTCTTTCTCAATATTTTGTATATTATAGTAGGCCAAAGACCATTGTCTCAAATAGAGGGACAGTGTTTACGTCCAAAGAATTTACTGATTATATTGTAGAGAATGACATAGAACACGTTAAAATAGCTACTGGGTCTCCTCAAGCGAATGGACAGGTTGAGCGTGTAAATCGCATCATTACACCAATGTTAGCGAAGTTAACTGATAGTTCGGTAGGCAGTCATTGGTATAAGATATTAGAGGACATCAAGTATGCTTTATGTTCGGGGCGCGTGTCTGTTACGTGAACTAAGTAGCATTATCCCTTCTCAGTAATCTGACGTTATGTTCTATTAAGTTGGCCAAGCTGGGGGGTATAGTTCGTGGAATTGTTCCGATGTTAAGATGTAACGTGAGATCGTTTATTGTTAATAAAATTGCTCATTTATTTAAATAGTTGTTTGTAATTTATCAAACCAGGTGATAAAACATGGTGGCAGCTTTGACGAACTTAAATTGAGCAATTTCGCGAGTTATTTCATAACGTACGCGAGTGATTGATGTAAAGTCGTATCGGTTTAGTCAAGTGTCAACGTGGTGTGTCAAGATAAGCCGAAATGCCGGATCCAGCTGTTCCAGTTCCAGGCGAGACGCCGGATGAATCGTCGACACAGATGAATCGTCAAACACAAACGTTACGCTTCTTTTATAAGCCTCATTCAATTTTAATTCAATGGACTGGCCGTCTTGGAAAAATCGCTTTATGCGGTATTGGCGGGGAAGCGGCCTTGATAAGGCGTCAGATGATCGTCAGATTGACATCCTGATTTATCAGACGAGATCGAGCTGAAGAGGTGTTCTTTCAAACCGGAACCAAAAAAGTTTGATGACGTAATGCGAGTTTGACAGACATTTTATTCCAAAACGGAACATCATTTACAAACGTGCAAAGTTTCTGAGAGCCCACCAAGGGAATGATTCTGCAGAGAAGTTTATCACGGATCTTTACAGCCTGGCCAGTACGTGTGAGTGAGATGACTTACAGGATGATTTGATACTGCTTGTTTTGATCATAGATATGAGGGATTCAACCGTAAGTGATTGTTTGCAGTTAGACCCTAAGTTAGACTTGAATAAAGCGAAAACAGCCCTACGTCAGCACAAAGAACTACTTAGGCAAAAAGAGGAACTAAATGAGCCTAGTAAACATGGTCGGGGGTGGTAAACGCAAGATCAAGTCCAATAAATCTTATCGCCCAAATAAAAATTTTGATAAGTCCAAGTCCGGTACTAAGAGACCAGGAGAGTCGGGGGGTAAGAAGTGCCGCAAATCGTGTGGTCACGATTTCCATGTGGTCACATTTCGCAGTGTCCAGCTAGAAACGCGAGATGTAGAACATGCAAGGAAATAGGCCATTACTCCCATAAGTGTTCTGATAACCGTAGAAATGTACAGCGGAACTCCTCAGGCTCTGAGGGAGAAGAGGAGGACGACGAATATTTTGTGGGCCGTATAAATAAAGACACATCTGAGGGGGCTTGGTCTGAAACGTTAGAAGTAAATATAAGTAGCGCCACCAAAAAAATTTTATTCAAGCTGGATACAGCTGCTGACGTCACAATATTACCGACTCATGTATTCTCAGATCTCTCTCTAGTCAAATGTAAAAATAACGTCTTCAGTGCGAAGAAACATGAAAGACTGAACATAAAGGGCACTGCTGAGCTCCAAATAAAATACAAAAATTCTGAAATAACTGAAAAGGTGTATGTGTCAGATGATATAGGTGTTGCCCTGTTAAGCCGTAAAGCGTGTCTCGAGCTGAATCTAGTCAAGCGTGTCTACGTGGTAAATCAAAAGACTGATTGGCAAAAGGAGTTTCCGACCCTGTTCAAAGGTCTAGGGAACGTGAAGGGTGATTACACCATTGAGCTGAAAGAAAACGCACGACCCTACGCTATTTCTTCATCTCGAGCTGTACCACTTCCACTGCGCAAGAAAGTCGAAGAGGAGCTTCAAGATATGGTGGGAGTCATTGAACCGGTGGATGCATGCGACGTATTGGTGCGCGCCTATGGTTGTCGTCAACAAAAAGGACGGCGGAATACGTATCTGCGTGGACCTGTCAAGGTTGAATGAAAGCGTCAAAAGACAGTACCATCCGATCCCAAGAGTGGAACTTTTTTTCTTGAGAGCTGGGCAGCGCATGCATATTTTCCAAGCTCGCAAATTCTGGGTTTTGGCAATTGAATTTGTCTAGCGAATGCCAGGACCTGACTATGTTTATTACGCCGTTCGGGAGGTTCCGTTTCAGGAAGTTGCCGTTTGGGATCTGTTCGGCGAGTGAGCACTTCCAAAAGCGCCTATCGTCGATTCTGGCCGTTTGCAAGAACTGCTGCATCCATATTGACGACGTTCTGGTGTGGGACAAAGATCAGGCAGAACACGACGTGTGTCTGAGGGCCGTTTTGGAGAGGTTACGTGACACTGGCATGACGCTGAACAAGCAGAAAACGGAATTTAACAAAATCTCTGTGCAATTTTTAGAATTTTCTCCATCTATCGAGGGTATTAGATCCGACGCAAGCAAAGTGGAGGGGATCGTCAACATGAAAGCTCCCACTAACGTCACTGAAGTTCAGCGACTGATGGGAATGGTCAATTTTCTGTCAAGATTCATTCCGGACAAGTCGGACATAATTAAACCCATATCAAGTCTGCTGTCATCTAAAAACGCTTTTATCTGGGGACAGCCACAGGAAGACGCTTTTAGAAAAATCAAAGAAAAACTGACTTCGGCGCCATGCTTGAAGCTTCATGACGTCAACAAACCTACGATGATTTCCTATGACGCATCATCCCAGGGCCTCGGCGCTGTCTTCTTACAGGGCGAAAGGAGTGAGAAGCACCCTGTGGCTTTTATTTCACGCACCCTGACGTCAGCAGAAAAGGGTTACGCAAACATTGAGCGTGAAACGTTGGCTCTGGCATGGGCTAGCAAGCGCCTAAGAAATTTCCTTGTTGGAAAACGTTATACTATAGAAACTGACTATAAGCCGTTAGTCTCAATTTTCAAAAAGCAGCATCTTGATGACCTCACTCCGCGTCTACAGCGATTTCGTTTGAGAATGATGCGCTACGACTACGACATTATCTACACTCCAGGAAAAAAGCTACTTGTAGCCGACACTCTATCAAGACATCCTGTACCACATCATGAAGAGGATACCGAACTGGGAGAAGAAGTAGAAGCCTACATACATGCAGTCAGCCTCGCAGAAATCAACACGTTGGACGAGAACATCGTAAGAGTCATCCAGGCCCAATCCCAAGATCCAATATGCATTCAGCTAAAGGATTTATTGAACAAAGAGTGGCCTAGTAAGGCAGACCTGCCATTGGAACTCCAAGAATTTTATCCTGATCGAGAGTTGTGCGTAACCTGAGTTGTGCGTAATTGAGGGAATCCTCAATGAGGGGCAATCGGATGATTATATTAGGTGTACAAAAAAGTTCTGAGCATTTTTGTAAAATTCAATCTTTATTCAAAAAAAAAACAAAAAAATATTAATCAGCAAAATATTCCCCGTTTGCATCAACGACCTTTTGTCATCTTTCGGGTAGCTTGCGAATTCTTTAACAATAGAAGCTCACCGGCTTCGAAGCGATAAAGTCATCAATGCATTTTCGTATCTCTTCAAATCTCACGAAATGTGTATCAGCCAAATGATGCTGCAGCGACCGGAATAGGTAATCGGAAGGCGCCATGTCTGGGCTACGCTGCGTGCGGGAGAAGTTCCCAGCCTAACGAGATATGGTCCTGAGTCGCTTTCGCAACATGTGGTCGAGCATTGTCATGAAGCAAGATCACTTTACGACGTCCTTGGTCAGTAAATGGCCTCTTTTCTTCTAATGCATCGCTCAAATTGGTCAATTGCTGTTGGTAGCGGTCTGCCGTGATTGTTTCACCGGTTGTAACAACTCGTAATACAACACATCTTTCCAATCCCACCAGATACAAAACAAAATCTTCTTGGCGTGGATATTGGGCGTCGATGTCGAAGGTTGACCAGGGTCAACTCATGATTTTCTACGTTTAGGATTATCATAAAGAATTCACTTTTTATCGCCTGTAATGATTTTGTGCAAAAAATCTTTTTTCCGGAACTTTGAAAGCAAAGTGAGTGCAGTGTCACGCCGACGATTTTTGTTGTCTTCAGACAATTCATGCGGAACCCATCTGCCTTCCTTCTGAACCTTTCCCATCGTATGTAAACGTACGGAAATGGTTTGCTGCGTAATGCCAAGCTGTTCTGCAAGCTCCTTTTCAGTTTGCGCAGAGTTTATATCCAGCAGTGCTTGCAATTCGTCCGTTTCAATCTTTTGAGGGCGTCCAGCACGCGGTTCATCTTCAAGGCTGAAATCTCCTGGGCGAAATTTTTAATACCATCTTTTACATAGTAGTATGACTTACAGCGTTCTCTCCATACGCAGCACAAATCATTGCAGTGGCTTCAGCAGCATTTTTCTTCAAATGAAACGCGAAGTGGATGGAAAATCGAATATGCTCTTTTGTTATTGCCATCGTGAACACTACTGATTTTTGAGATTATGTGCATCAAACGCCAAACCGTATGGCATTTTAGAAGGCCAAATGTTAATGCTTTAAAACCGCAAAAGGGCGGGAAGATATATAAAATTTAAATTGTTATTTCGGTTGTATGAAATCTAAAGCTCAGAACTTTTTTGTACACCTAATACCTGCTGATTTGCAGAACGTGATACTGAACAAGCTACACGAGGGTCACATGGGAATTACGAAGACGAGACGTCGTGCTCAAGACATGTGGCCAAACATATCTAGCGACTTAGAAAGGAAAATTAAGAGCTGTCCCACGTATGTATTTAGCATACGTCGAATCGGCATGAGCCACTCCTTCCCTCAACGTTGCCTGATTATTCGTGGCAGATCATTTCAATGGACTTGTTCAAACTTGAAGGTCAGTGATATTTAGTTGTGGTGGATCATTTCTCGAGATTTTTCGAATTGGCTTGTCTCGAGAGAATGAGGACTATCGACATCATTAAAGTTTAAAGGAATTGTTTTCACGTCATGGAATTCCGACCAGGATTTGTACCGACAGTGGCTCACAGTTCCAGCCTCTCCAGTCATCCGAGTTTCAACGTTTTGCACACAATTGGGGGTTTTCTACGTTAACTAACAGCCCGCACTTTCATCAGACAAACGGCGCAGCAGAAGCTGCAGTGAAGACAGCAAAATCGCTGCTGAAGAAGAACAAGGACGACTTCGAGAAAGCTCTTCTAGCTTACAGGAACACTGCCTTGGAAACTGGTTTTAGTCCTGCCGAGCTCTTGTATATCGTAAATTGCGTGACACCTTGCCATTTACTCGCCGTGCTATGATCTCTGAACCGAACTTGGAAGATTTCCCTGAAATCGAGGGAGGGTATAGGGCGAGGTACAAGAGAAATTACGATCGTTGTCACGAGTTAGAACCACTACGTGTTAGAGGATTCTGGATAACTGATCTCAGGAGACACGGTCAGGTCGTTGCAGTCTTAAGCGAGCCGCGATCCTATCTAGTCAAGACCGAGAAGCAGACTGTTAGAAGGAATCGATACCATTTCATCCCAGCACCGTATTTGGACAAGCTAGCACAACTGTCGATGTCGCGCCTACTGATCCTGTGGAGCCAGTTTTCAGTTGTACAGCATGATAAAGTTGTTGATTATGTGAGAGAATATGTTGAGAATAATATAAACGAGAAAAATCTAGAGTTAAATGAAATTAGAGAAATTGATAAAGGAAACTGAAACTGATCAAAAATATATCAAGAATCATTTTGACAGTAAAAGGAAAACACTTACGAAATTGGTGACTATGTCATGGTGCGTAATTTCGAGAATGTAGCAGACGTATCTAGAAAGTTAATTCCGGTTTCTAAGAGCCCATACGAAATATATAGAAAATTGTGTAATGATAGATACGTGATTAAAGATATTAGTGTTCATTAAATAACTCAAAAATTGCATATGGGTACCTGGGAAGCAGCAAATTTAAGCCCATGGCGTCAATCTTATAAATAACTTACACCATAAGAAACATTTGCGTATGGATAATAATAGGTGAAAGTAATGATCAATTAACTGTGTTTGGTTATTGTCTTTTTCGTTAAATCTAGATTGAGTTATAAGAATACAAGTATTTAGCATTTCTTAAGTTTAAATTTAAGTTTAAATCTCATGTTATGTTTTGCAAGTCCAGGGCCGGGCTAATGTCAGAATGGCAGAATTGAGCGATTTTAATTGGTAGGCTTAAAAAAGGGTTAGGAATAGAGAAGAGGTTGATGGGAAGTGCAGTGTGTGAGCTGAGAAATAAATTACACTCTTATTAAAATAAATCTGAGGTCTACGTATTATTATCCTGACAAGAATATCTAACATTATGTTTATATAAAAATTGTAACGGCAGGACCGTTACTTGTAAGGAAAATATATATATACACCGGGCTTATTATCCTGCACTACCTATCCCGCTTGCACATACATCGCTCGCGCTATCGCACGCGCTTGCCTGTAGGACGCACGCGCCGTCTCGCTCACGCTATCTCGCTCGCAGTGTCCCCACGCGATACCGACTCCCCGCCACCGGACCGATGGCGCGCAGTGGGGAACGCCGGTCGGGTATATAAGCTCGGCCGGCCGAGACATCGGGACTAGATCCCATCCTGCGATCCGACTCCTGACACCGACCTGACCAGTACCTACTACCTCTCGGGGCTAAGGTTTCGCTTGGCTCTGCCGGGTTTCACCGGCTTTCTCTACCTTCGGGCTGAAATTTCACTCAGCTCTGTCGGGTTTCGCCGACTCCTGTCACCGCTCCACGGGCTGAGGTTTCACTCAGCTCTGTCGGGTTTCGCCGACTCCTGTCACCGCTCCACGGGCTGAGGTTTCACTCAGCTCTGTCGGGTTTCGCCGACTCCTGTCACCGCTCCACGGGCTGAGGTTTCACTCAGCTCTGTCGGGTTTCGCCGACTCCTGTCACCGCTCCACGGGCTGAGGTTTCACTCAGCTCTGTCGAGTTTCGCCGACTCCTGTCACCGCTCCACGGGCTGAGGTTTCACTCAGCTCTGTCGGGTTTCGCCGACTCCTGTCACCGCTCCACGGGCTGAGGTTTCACTCAGCTCTGTCGGGTTTCGCCGATTCCTGTCACCGCTCCACGGGCTGAGGTTTCACTCAGCTCTGTCGGGTTTCACCGACTCCTGTCACCGCTCCATGGGCTGAGGTTTCGCTCAGCTCTGTCGGGTTTCGCCGACTCCTGTCACCGCTCCACGGGCTGAGGTTTCGCTCAGCTCCACCGGGTTTCGCCGGTTTCCGTTGCGAAGGCAGGGCTCGACGTGGCACTTGACCCTGCCCGCAATACCTAACCGTCCCGCCTGACGTTAGCTCGTAAGTACAGGCGATAGAGGCTGCTAGTTATAAGTCAGTAATCCTAAGATCCCTAGTGATAACCGCACCGTGTAAATAGACCGTTGTCGACCGCACGCCGCACCCGTCCTGCGCATCTCATCGCTTTGCGCCAACCGGTTGCGTCTCCGCTTTGCTACCTGCGACACTACGACATCTCCTGGCCCTGCACGCTGTACCTATCTTTCGCTAAATAAACTATCTTTTTCACGTCAATCTGTGTTCTCGTAAGCTTGAGTCTCCCCTCCTCTCGAACCCGGACACCGACGAGCCGATCCGAGCGTCGAGCGAGGTAACCGCGTCACAAAATAAAATATAAAAGAAAATAATATGTAAGAAAAAAAACGACGTACAAAAACTTGGTGCGCCTGAGTCGCATTAAAACTATTTTTAATAATAACATTGAACTATGTGACAGACAAATAGAAAACAGTTTGAATTAAAATTTAATATATTTTAAGATTTTTTACTTACATTTTTATAACTTATTCCTTTTTCAATATTAAATAAAATTAATGAAATATATAATTAATTATTAATTAATGAAACATTATTTACATAAATAATGCACGAAACTTAAGAGTTCATTTTATTGAAATATTATCAAGTATGAACGCACATGTTTTAATATTTATTAATAATTGTATCTCATCGGTTTCCCAATATCTTTCGCTCTTAGATTTTTCCTAATATCTTCCCAATATCTTCGCTAACGAACTCGGTGAACTTCTTTTTACATACATCACTGGTACACTGGTGCATTGTTAACTTGTAAAATTTTCAATACTACTCGATGTATTCATAAGGCTTACAGTTATCACGACCTTTATCTTCATTACTTTATTAAATACTATCATCCTTTTCCTTTTGTTATTCTTTCTTGTTCATTCCATCTCATTATCTTACAATGAATCAAATAAGAATTTTGGCTTCCTCCAAAAAACAGCGAACTAAATAGGCGTTAAAGTATTTTCGTTATAAGAAAGATAAATAGTCTCAACACGTGCTTGAAAACACGTGCATTAGAAATAAACAATATGTCGTAATAAACAGCCTTTTCAGACTCTTTTTCTTTTTTCTGAAATCGTTCTTATCTTTTCTCAGAATCTATTAGATCTTAAATCTAGTTATTTTTCATCCAAAAAAATATTCTATTTATAAGGAGGGGAATTCCTGTTAGCATTTCTTCTAAGCAAAACAACTTTGCATGAAGCATATTCTCTATATAACACATATTTATCTATAAAGAAGTGGATGAGCTACGATCAAAAATAAATTCCTCTATATAAAATTTTATTGTAGTAATTTGAATAGCCTCTTGAAATAAGAGAACATCGAGAGACACGGTCATGACTCGTCGCCAAGTGAGTGTGCTAGAGCTTCACGAGCGCGAGACCGGCCGTGTCTTTTTACGAGAGTCGACGAGTTGCTAACAAACAAGATTATTGGATCTTAGTAACGGTTGAACCGAATTTCTGAATAGGTGCAATCGAAAACTTCGAATTATATAATAAAGTTCGAATTATATAAAGTTCGAAAAGTTCGAATTATATAATAAAAGTGTGTCTAGTTTTCCTCTCCGTATTGTATGAGGGGAGATATTACGATTCAAAATCCGATTTCTAGAAATTTACTTTTAAGAAACGTCGTCGTTATTATTGTCATTATTATCATTGTCGCCGTCCGTAT
This sequence comes from Pogonomyrmex californicus, assembly GCA_024349325.1. Classification (NCBI taxonomy): domain Eukaryota; kingdom Metazoa; phylum Arthropoda; class Insecta; order Hymenoptera; family Formicidae; genus Pogonomyrmex; species Pogonomyrmex californicus. The sequence goes on from JAECZD010000029.1 coordinate 961,119, forward strand.
GGGCTACAGTTGTAATTTTCGCCACTATCAAGTGGCGGTGCTAACGGTCAAGCTTTTGGAATAATGTACGCATACGAGAATGAGTGAGTGAGAGAGCGAAAGAGCGAGCGAGAGAATGGAAGAGTGAGCGAAACAGCGGAAAAGCGAGTGAGAGAATAAAAGAACGAGGAAGACAGCAAAAAAGCGAGTAGAAAAGTGAAAGAACGAGCAAGACAGTAAAAACTCGAATAATAGTATCTCTATTGTTTTCTCGAAATGTTTGACGCATTGCGAGAAGAGAATAGAAATACTATTGTACTCTCTTGCCCTGGATATAATGGTCGAGCGTCTCCAACATTTTTTGGTAACCGCTCATTATTGTTGACATATGTATCGATAGTGTATTGAAAAATATAAGCAGTTACTGATAATATAAAAACAAAAACTATTATCATATATAATCACTCTATTTTACATATTGATAATATTTATTATAAGCTGTTAACTTTATATATAAAAATTATAAGTAATATAATAAATAAGAATATATAAAATGATTTTCTTAATACAATTGCATAATAATACATATTCCGAAATTCTTTTAAAAATTCAGAAGAAATTGAACGTTTACTATGCTTTAGTTAATAAATTACAATGTTATATTCACAATGAAAATGTTATGAAAAGCTTATAGATTTATTTTAATTACATTTTACAATTTAAAACTTTAGCAATGATTTACAACGTAGATACAAAATTATTTAAATAGATAAGTAGAAGTGTGTTTTACCAGAAATATAATTAAGGAATAATAACAAAAATCTCAATTTTTTTTTATTTAAATAGATCCAGATTATTTATGTAAACTTTTATTGCAATGCAATAAAAAATTAGTTGTTATATAAGAAAAAATTTTATTTTATTTATACCATCACTTTTTTCGTTTGTGTTCTTAATAAAAATTCAAATTTTATTTACTGAATCTTTGCATTATGATAAACATAAATCATTTTAAGTATTTAAAATACTTGTATGTAAAAGGAATTGTGATTTTTGTCATCTTAATTTCTATTAAAATCTATCATTCCTATTTTATATTATTTATTTATTATTCATAATTCTTATGCATAATTCTTAGAATGACCTCCGGTCACAATCTTCTTTTATATCCTTTAATAATCTAATATAAACTAATATAAAAAAAATAAAATAAACTAAAACTAAAATGTAACAGACATAAGTATCGTAATCTAAAATATCGTAATCTAAGTATCGTAATTTAAAATAAGCTGCTATAAAATAGCAATAAAATACATTAAAATAGATATTTTTAATAAAAAAATCCGTAGATGCGAGAAGTGCGCGTTCGCAATTGAATGTATCGAAGGCATTGTTGCCTCTTTCCCGCGATGCTGATTGATTTGCAAGTTTTCTGTCGTGCTAACTTCGCTGAGCAGCTGTCATCGTCACATGTTGTGGAGTTAGCGAGTGATGATAACAATTTTTTATACATAACAGAGAAAGGTTACCGATATATCATAAAAAATATGAATACAAATAGGTGAATAGCGCACGTGAAACATGTACCTGTGGTATCTATGTGACGCGTGCCTGATCGACGATCGATGCTGTCGAGTTTGCGTGTAACGCTTTTCGCGGTGATGACAGTTCGTATTGCAACAGGGCGAAATTAATTATGAATTGTAAAACTTTCGATAAATAAATAATAAAGATGTAAAAATGCGATATAAGAACAATCTTTTGTGCGATAAATGTCGTACAATTGATATTTGAAGATTGATATTTCGTGCGCATGCGCGCACGTACGGTAAAAAGATAATGAAAATGAGCAAAGAAAGAAATGTATACTAAAAATGTAAAAACAGTATGAACAATTTCAAAAAGTAAGAAATAATAATAATATATTGTAGTAGTAATTAAGCAGCTATGGGATGTCAAAACAAACCCCCATCACTTTCCCACTGGCGTCAGGGACGTGACCTTCAGCTGTCTGCCAGGAGGAAATGGAGCGTTATGATTGGCTGAGGGGCGTGACCAGATGATAATTAGTAAGTAATTAATGAGAACGTTTTGATTGGATGCTCTCATAGCTGCTCGGCGCGTGAATGGATGCTCCCATAGCTGTCCAGGATATAATTGGTTGTCGAAATGCCAGATAAAAAGATAGAGGAAAGGGGAGAAAGTATCTGGGATAGCTCGGGGTTCGAAAACAAAATGGTCTACGAAAAGAAAAATGTCTGAAAGGGATATTTGATGAGGTTGGAATGCGGTTTTTATGACACGCGGGATGTATGATGGAGGAGAAAGCTGTTTTTACGGGTTTTTATTACGTATACATAGGATATGATAAATCATGTTTTTCTTAAGACAAAAGATTTCTCGACGCCTAATAGCTAGCAAAACTGTACGAGGATCGTTCAATAAGTCAGGTAAAAAGCAATAAAATCACCTATTTTCCGGAAAATTTTTTTCATTTTTCGACGTAGTCTCCTTGGAACTTTACACACTTAGTCCAGCGGTGTTCCAATTTTTTGATCCCTTCGGAAAAGTAGGAAGTCTCGAAGCCTTCAAAATACGCATCCACAGCAGCGATGATCTCATCGGATGAAAATTTTTTTCCCGAGCCAGAGCTTGAGGTTTGAGAATAGAAAGAAGTCACAAGGCCAAATCAGAATAGGATGGAGAATGGGACAGCAATTCGAATCTTAATTCATACAATTTTGCGACTTGTGGAGGTGTAAACCGGAACATTGTCATAGTGAAAGATGACTTTTTTGCACGCCAATCTCGGCCGTTTCGTTTGCAATTCTTCGTACAAACGATTCAGAAGTGTAGATTAATATGCTCCTGTGATTGTTTGACCCTTCTGTAAGTAGTCAATGAAGATGATTCCTTAGGAATTCCAAAAAACAGTGGCCATTATCTTCCCGGCCAACAAAACAGTCTTCGCCTTCTTCGGCACACATTTATCAGGCGCTGTCCATTTCGACTGCTGTTTTGATTCCGGTATATAGTGATGGATCCAAGTCTCATCTACAGTCACGAATCGATGCCAAAAGTTTTGTGGATTGCGCTTAAGCATCGACAAACACTGCTGCGAAATGTCTTTTCGCATGCGTTTTTGATCGATGGTCAGCAATTGCGGCACCCATCGTGCACAAAGCTTTTTCATTTCTAATTCTTTGTGCAAGATATTATGCACCCTATGTACTGAGATGCCTACCATCTCAGTTATGTCACACACTTTTATTCGGCGATCTTCCATGACGACACAATGGATTTTTTCAATCATTTCTGGCGTAGTGACTTCAACTGGACGTCCGGGGCGTGCTTCATCTTTGGTTGATGTCCGATCTCTTTCGAAGTCATTAATCCAAAAATAAACGGTCTTCAATGCTGGTGTAGAATCCCCGTGAACTTCATTCAATTCGGCTTTAATTTGCGCAATCGTCCACTTCTTTAAATAAAAATGTTTAATCACGGAATTCGTCTTTCTTCATTTTTACAACAACTGCTGCCATGCTCACTTCCAACGTCTGCCACATGTAAATTAAGCGTCACTTTTGGCTGAAACTTGATATGAGGCAGTTTGAATAGCATGTTACTTCCTGGTCATATACTACACAGTTCATTGTGACGCAATCTCGCAAAAATTTACCTGACTTATCGAACGACCCTCATATATAAATTTGTCGAGTCGTTTGACATTTTTTGTATGGGGGAAATGTATAAACCTTTCGAAGACGTGAGGTTTTTGAGATGTAATAACCGACAGAGTTATTTACTGAGTCGTATGATATTTGGGGGAGAGGAAAATAAGAACGGACAGGTTCTCTCTAGATGTTTTTGATGACGAACTTGGAGTTATACGAAGCTTTTATCCTATGACAAATACGTGGTCTGAAAAAATTCTAACTTGAACTAACGTAGCTATGATTAATTTTAGGACGGCGGGAAATGAAAATAAGATGGACAAAGACTGGAATTTATATGACAAAAAATATTAAGTTTATATCATTATACATATTATATCAATTTAATAGTGCTCCTTTTAATATTTAATTATTCTTAAAAATACAAGTTTGTATATGACAACACGTTACATGAGATTTTTCGCATTTCCTTTTTCCATGAAGAAAGATTTTACGGAATAATTGTACAATTAACCTATCATCATCTTCATAATGTTCGGTCAATACTTCGAGAAACTGCTTAAGCTTATAGCCGCGAGACAAATAATAAAGAAATACGCAGCAATATTGTCCGCAAGTCTGAGAAAATATCCTGTAGTCGCACGATGTTCCATCTATGAATAGTAGAGTTTCGTCGAAATCGTAGATTGAATCTGGAATCCAAGAATGGTGATCCATAACTATCGAAATACGTGCCTTCTCCATGCTTGTCTATGTAAAAAGCAACTCAGTGTTATCTAGGACGTTCATAATTATCAGTGTTCGCGACGAAATCTGTCGACTTCCATCCATACCCTCGGGATTCTGTCGACAGGATACACACCCGCATGTCCGACACTGAGATGATGCAGCGCTCGTAAGATTTCGAGCAAATTCATTTTTCGCAGAGAGGGGTAATGTTTGAATTATTTCCTGCCTCGCCGGTGTTGTTATATTTTTATCCTCTTGCAAGGATTATACAGTAGGAGTTCCTTTTTTTCATACGCAAATTTCGATAGATCTTCTTTCTCCGTTTTTATTTATTCGCACCTCGCTTGTTATGTTTCTAATCTCTTATTTCTCCACATAAGAAGATTCGAGAAATTTCGTTTTATCGTAAAAACTCTGCTTTCTGTATCGCTGTTATCAGAGCTTTCATCGTAAAAGAATTATCGTTGCTTATGTCACAATTCCCTTCTTACGATTGCATCCAGTACTTCAATTTGCATGCATTGCGTAACACGCAATGAAATTTGTCGGAATTTCAATAAAACCGTGATGACTGCAGCGTAATTCATGCTTTTAGCCTTCCGACAGACAGGTTTTAGAATGCAAGAGAGATTCCTTCTAGATTATATACGTTTCTCGCAAGTAAGTTTTGCAAATGTTTCTTTCAGCCTCTGGTGTATAAAACGCACTTGTCATGCAATTTCGTGTGGTTCCGCCATGAAATGTTTGGAATTGATTGTTCCGTCAAACCATTCGATTCCATGGAAATTTCGAGAGAGCCAGTTATTTTCTCGTCTGTATTTTTCGGGTAATTTGACAAATAGATATGGAGGCATCATAATGCAGTGGCTTATGAATACTTCGTTAACAGCGACAACCAGCGCCACTTCCTTCGATATTAACTTCCCTTCAGTGTTGTAGAAACCTTGTATATCAATAATTATATCCATGATGCGTAGAATGCATTTTCAATCTCTTTTGCCTGAAGTGAAGACGTTCGCGTCTAAAGCAAAACTACGGCTATTTTTCGTTATGCTTTCGGAGAAATGAAAAGTAGATAACAATGGGGGAAGAAATTCGAATATACTTTATCCAGTAAAATCGACGATAATTTGACGCGAGGAATCGATTTCTAACACGTTCTCTACGTAAATGATACAATTAATCGTTGTGGTAATAGCTTTTTCAAATCTCTAATCGTAAATTTCCATGTCTGACAAGATTCCAATGTCCCGCGCAATTTGCCGATAGATCGGAAGTGAGATCGAAAGCGAAAAGTATGAAACCTTTGGTATAATCTTCTCTGCTTATAGAATTTCCCTCGTTTAGAAAATGAATGCCAGTTCCTGAAAAGAAGGTGTTATACGCCTCGATGTAGAATGGCTGGTCTTTTGAGAAATTTAGTTACAGCGGAATTCTGTCGGAATTTGCACGCAATCGGCATATAATGAGAAGAAATTTATACCGTAATTTTTTTAATTAAATGGATTTAGCTTTCTGTGTCCGTTAAATGCTTTGTTATCGATGAATCCGATTATTACGCGCTTCAGAAGTTGTCCGAGTATCGCGTTATCAATCGATTCTCCTACCACTCCGGCGTGAATCATGAATGTTTTAACTTCGACTCGTCAGAGGATACTTGGCGGTTGTTTTACTCAACATTCTCGTATATTCGAGTAACACTGCAGGACTTATCTTTACTTTTTTTATGAGCAAAAAATCTAGCATTTAGAATACGTATTTTTGACGTTGAGTTGCCTTTCATGAGACAAAACGCATCTCTCCAGCGAACGAGTCTTATTCTAATTTCCACTCCTTAATTAAAAATTTATCCTAATTAAAGACATCGCAATGAAGATGGCCTATTAGATCTAGCGAACGTTCTCCTTGGATGTGTTACGTCCAGGGGACTTCACGAATTCTTCTCTTTCGGAAAAAGATAACGACTGCTAATCAGAAAATGAAGCGCTTCGAACGATCTAAAGAAACCCTAAATAAATACACAAAAATTCCTCTCGAGATACGTCTCACTATCAAAAAAAAATAATTCTTGGGATAGACAGCTTTGTCGGCACCGACAAGCTTATAACATACCAATAAAAATAAAAAATATTAACAAAAGCAAATTCCTAACGGATACGAAACGCGTCGGATCATTCGAGGGTGACACTCCCCAAATGGAGAGGAAACTAAGGGAAATGCCAATCAAGAAGAAATGATTAGCGGCCGTTGGCGGCCACACCAATGAATGATTGAAGGTGTGGAATGGCGGGAAAATTTTCACTAACTAATTCCATCATTCGCTAGGAAATCTGGAAATATAAAAACAACCACAATTCACAGAACACTGCTCCTGTCCTTCCTCACAATTTTTCTAAACTATCATTCGACAACGCGGAAATCCATCACGTCCTCAGATATTCCCACCCCTTCGGAACCCTTTAAAAACCGCGACTTGGAGCGGATCGCTCTCTTCTCTCTTCTCATCGCTCCACGCCTTCACGGACGGGACCATCCGAGGTTGTCGCAAAATTTTTTTTTCTCAGTTAGAATCTATGCGCGATACTTTCATTTTCGTGTGATTCGATCCACGATCCAGTCTAAGCACCACACCTCTCGTCCATCACCAACGCCCGCCACAACAAAAGTAAGTCCATTTTTATCACTCTTTCCCGCGGTAGACTGGCTGTTTGGTTCGCGATCTTGACATAATTGTTTCTTTAAAACACTCCAACATTCCAAATTGGTAAGCCGCCGATTGACTTGGTGAAGCTGCCTCCCCCGATTCCACAACATTCCAACCTGGCAAGCCGCCGATTGAAGCTTCGGTGAAGCTGCCTTATCACGATTCCTCAATTTTTCTCACCTCACACTCTCTCTCATCTAACTCTTATATTTACATAGTGAACCAAACGAAACCCATCCCGAACAAGCAAACAAAACGGGCATTGCGACACCGTCGGGAGAAGCTAAACAAACGGATTCAACGCGAAACCGGACACGCCGAGGAACTCGCGGAGCGGTTAATCGACATAGAACCGAGACTCTCTAACATCTCTTTACAACAATACGCCACCGCCCTCCGCTCCGCAGATTTCGAGAAACAATGCACTCCAGAGAACTTCGACGTGGAGAAGTTCTACGATCTCGTCCGTCAATTTCCCCGCTCTCCCACCCATCCACCTCCTGGAACCTTTTACATTAAAAGAAAATTTAAATCCGACAGCCAGTTTTGAGATCAAATCTCAAGACACCAAGTTAACGATATTATCCCTATGTACATTTTCCGTGACCCTCTTCCCTAGCTTGTTCCAGTAAAGGCTTTCCGCAGCACTCACCCTAATCCCCCGCCAATTTTATGTATAAAATTTTTGTAACCAGTATTCCATATTCAAATGTACACAGTAAAATTTGCGCCACTTCGAAAATTCTTAGAATTAACATATTGTATTTCCTTTTTTTTATTATTAAATCAGTTAACTCGAATTCCGTCTCGATTTATTTACCCAAAAACTTGACCCCGAACCGTTTACGGCTCTCTGAGAATCGCACAATCCATCTCTGGTAAAAGAGATTCGAGCCATCCCTGGTAAAAGAGTTCTCTGACCAAAAAACGGACCACCGATAGCGCTGGCGCAGGTAAGGGTTATAACGTCACCGACGCTGATCCCTTAACGCGCGTTCGACTCGCGGATCGACCTCACGATGTCGGTCTGTGAGAGCAACGAAGGTTCCGTGTGTCCACCCGAGTTCTCTTCCTCTTGACGGAAGGTATTACCTTTCCTCCAGAACCTCGGACGTAACATATGTATCAGGCGCGTCTCACGAGAGTTTGATTGGGGAGATTTTCCGATTCTAATAGCGCGTATATAACCGGGTTCGTCCATGTTCCAGACAAGAAGTCAGATGGGATTTTTGCCGATGAAGAATAATTTAACAATGCTTCAATGTACGCGCGGTACGCGTAGGCGTTGTTTGGGAGTGATACGAGTTTTTGATTGAAGCATGTTGAACATCAAATGTAATAAATGATTTAGGGTTGATTTTGTTTCCCTCTCCTCTTGCTGATGTTCCAGGACCGGGTAAACTTTCCACTCGTATGCAAAGGCTTAGCATGGTATGCGTAAAATCTAGATAATCTTTTCCGTGTCCGGATTCGACGAATTCTACAGGTGCGTCGTCCGCGAGCGAGGTTACTGGTTTGTAATAAATTGTGAACTCCCGATATTGGTTTGAATAGGAGGTAAACTGAAAAGATCGAGCTTACTCTTTAAACACTCGCTCGAGTAAATATGAAGAAAGGACATATCTCTCAAATTTACGAATCGCACTCACGTTGGTTAAGTGAATATATCGGATCGGTGCGCTTTTTCCCGTTATTTCGGCGATGTTTCGTCACCCTTTTAGTTTTTTCCTGCTTTCCTCCTCGATGATTCTTTTTTTAATCGTTTTTTCCACGGCGATTTTCGACGATTTCTTTTTTTTATCAATCAACTTGTCTGCGTTTACAAATCGAGTTTCTCCCGGATTTACCAGTGCGTGCATCGTGCCCTCCGAAGGGAAATTGAGTCACTCGTATTTTCGCGGATGTTTTATATTCCGACTCCTTCATCAAATTACTTATATTTTCTTTGGCTTTTCTCTTGAGATTTCCATTCGATTCCTTAAGCCGCGTTTTGACTGTTCTTTAAACGGAGTGTTGTTTTCAATAACTTCTATTACGCCAATTTCGGCACATAAAGCTTCTTTTGCGATTGCAAGCATTCCCCTGCTTAGATAAAGGAATACTCTTCTAAATAATCCTCCGAGGAAACTTTTGATCCCATGACCACATTGATAGGCTGAATCGACGAAAATTCGAAGAATTCTTTCTCCTCTATCACCATCGTTCTGCATTTCTTAATACTCGTCATATTCCATTGGGATTGTTTTCTTTCCTCGAAACTTCGTGAACTTTCCTCCGTAAATGATAATTAACGGACGCGTTTAAAGTGTAATGTCGCTATCAGCGTTTCGGATACGAATGGTATTTTTTCTCCGAGATGATCTTTTATATCTATTTCAATTTTATGAAACTTCGTTTGTCGCAATGGAATATATTGCAAAGTGAAGAAATATTTTACCAGATTCGTCCCGTAGGCGTAATTATGGTCGAATTGGAATGATTCGAAGAAGCCGACTTCACGTATCGTCGGTTATGTAAGGCTCACAAATATCGCACGTATATTTTATCGAAGATACCGCGCCACAAGCTCAGTAGCTCTCCACACCTGAACTCAGTAGTTCTCCACACCAGAAAAATATAATGTGTCCTCTTTCTTCGTTGATAAAACCGAGTTTGAAAATAGAGATTTTAAATCATCGGATTATGTAACCTGTGATGGTAAAATAACCGAGAATCCCTGGTGTCGATTTTCCCCAATAGTTAAAAAATATTAACCGACAGATTTATATAATGGATGAGAGTACAGTTTTTGTCATAGTCGATGTGACCCTATGTGATTATGAAGACTCTATCGCTAGAGCCTTTTCGTAGTTCGAAAGTAAAATGCAAATCGACGTGTCTGCACTCTTTATTAAGCGCGTAAGTAAGATTTTCTTTATTTTCATAAATACCTGGCGGTATTTCTGTTTCTTTCACCATAAACTTATGATTATTCGTCCACTTCTTTCTCCAAATCGACAAATCTAAGCTTATTATTGTTTTAACGTATGTAAAAAAGACTGGAGGGAAATTGAATCTCGCTAAGCGCGACTTCCCATTCTCCGAATATAAATGTATAATATGAGGTAATTGCGTGGTGAAAGAAATGTATGTATTTCTTGGAAAATACTTCATACTGCTATTTCTCGAAAGAACCAAGAAAAATTGCTCCTCTTTCATCTTGGAGAAAAGTTAAACTCGAAGCGGGAATTCAACTGTCGAATTTACTGGGATGTCCTCGCCAACTAACTAGCTGTTTATTAGCTCCGTCTGCTCTTTATCACGTGCTCGATGATAAACTCTTCTTCCGCCAAGTTTTTATCGACTGCTAATTCTTGTTCATAAAAAATCCCATCGATGTATTCACCCGATAAATCGCACAATTCGTACACGCGTAGTTTTCGCCAATGGAGAACGCAATGGACAAACTCGAATCTCTTCGCTCCACCGTGCTTCGTATCCTTTCTCGAAAGTGACTTTTGCTCTACTGACACGAACGAGATCATTAACAATGAATTTAGCCTTTCGTTCTACTACCGTCGCCTCCTTCTTTCTCCTACGCCGTTCCATTTTCGCGTGCAATGCGAGCATTTTTTCTTGCAATGGCCGCCGATTGCATTCTGATGAACGAATAACGAGTGTGATTGTAAGCGCGCACGATATCTTGCAACACTTCGATGTAACACCGTGTATTTTTATGCGTAAAATAGTGCCATATTCGCTCTTTCAATATTTTATTCTATAAGACATTCAACGACGGTAGCTTTGATGTCCGGATTGCGAGCTAATCGATAACGTATGCCTCTGTCTTTCAGAAAAGCTTGCAACAGTCGCGCGATTCTTTGCCCTTATCGGTTTGTAAGTACACGGATACTCGATCATCGCTTCTCGAGAGAATGTTTTGGAAAGCCCTTGTCATAAAATTACTCGTTTTGTCCTACAACGGTTCTACCTAGACAAATTTACTACGTCAATAATCACGAGCAGATAAGAAAATCCGTTGTTGTAACTTTTGAGATTACGGAATTCGAATCGGCCTTCCACAGATCGTCGATATTCGTCAGGTTGTAACGTAATCATGGAAATTTTCGTTTCGACGAACAGTGCAATGTGTACGCGTCTTGCGATTCGAGCCAACGAGTTACTTCTCTACGTGAGAAATTTGGTTTATCGGCATGTGATTATCCGTTGCCAATTATCTGGCGTAACGCGCCGGATCGTAGTACAAATTTTCAAACCCTGTCTTTTCAGCGCGCTCCATTCGACTAAACGCCTCTTTCGCGCCTGTGGAGAATCTTTCACGAAGTTTAGAAGCGGGCTGGTTTTACAAAAACAAAGCGAATAAAACAGCGCATAATTCGTTTGCTCTTCTTTAATTTTACGCTTATCTCCCTTATCCGACGTGTCTTCGCTGAAAGTTTTCTTGGCGTGGAACACGCTTGTGATGATAATGCCAGAACAAATGTCAGTGATAACAATTCCGCATTTCCTATGAGTACAGCCGGGGTGTTTGTCGCGCATAGTAATTTTGCAAACTGACCTCTTCCTACTGCTTTCACGGTTTTTTTTTCGCATCGCATCATTTATGAGGTCCGTGATATTCGAATCTTTTATGACATTACCGTCGATAGTCACGATTCCTTCCTCGTTTCAATTAATTCTCGAGGGTACTGCTTTTTCAATCAAATGTTTCAAAAGTAAATGCGCTTGGACACGAAAACTTTTCGGCACATTTTCTAATTTTTTTTTACTTCTCCGTTCACGACTACGCAGAGAATGCTGTAACGCTATATTATACGTTTCGTCGAGGAGTTTTGCTCGATGTTCGTGATTCGCGTACCGATTCCGCAACGCTCTCTTCCTGTTTATCGGCGTTGTTCTCATCCGTCGAATTCTTTTCCATTTGCAACAAAATGGAGATATCGGCAAAGTACTTCTTTATACAATTTCCATTTCTTACTTACGTCGGGCGGAATGGGGGAATTAAGAATTCTATGCATATCCGAATCGAGTCGTGATAAAATTATTCCGGGTGTTTGCACGGAATTTCAGTTTTCGTTTGTCTCATAATTCCGTTGCGTGGAATTTTCTATTGTATCGATTACCGATTGCTGGGTCGGGTGCTGCTGCTGCTGAAGATGACGTTGCATTCTTTCCGTGGAGATTTTCCGGAAATTAAAACCATTTTCTTTGCCCTTTCCATAACTTTTACTACGTGCTATTTCCCGATAATTTTCGAGAATAGAGTTGCGAGTATAAGTCCGATGACGTATTGTAAGAATCCACTTCGCTGCACTAATAGTTTTTTCTTATTTTTCTAATTCCCTTGTTTTGCCGCTATTTGACGTAAGATCGTTTTATATTTGCTTAGTCGATTTTTTTCAGCACGATCGAGCGGTACGTTATCTTTGAGAGTATTGAAAACATACTCGCGGAACGAACGAATTTATCGTTCCGCGGATATTGAGAAAAAGGCATTGATTTTTATTCAAATTTGATTTTTATTCAAATAACGCAGCGCCTCGAGAAGACATATTTCTTTTACCGATCGAATGTTCGGCAATTTTTCTTGTGGACGATTTTTTCTCCCAAATAAGAAGGGAGGCTGTGCGTCACGGCGGGGCCCGACCACGAACTAGTCATGAAAACTCGTAATTCTTTTGCGAAAAAATACTACCTCAGCCAGGAATCGAATCTGGATCTCCTGCTTACCGGGCAGGCATCTTATGACTCCCTTCGACTACCAAGGCATGTGATGATATTTATCACAAATAATGTATTTAGAATAACACATCAACAATTCAATGATACACATATATACGTATATTACAATATACATATATACATATTCTCTCGAATCCCCACGACCGGTACTCCAGAAAGATGATGGTCCTATTCTCTCGATGGATGCAGGTCGGACTGCAGCGGCGACACCCTCCAAACGACACCCGCCATTGGCAAATATACAAATAATCCTCCTGGAGCACGACTAGAGATTACATCAAGCATGGCTCGAGCCTCCAATGTCGTTCCCTTCTTCTTCATCGCGTGGAAATTGTATGCGCGCGACTGATCGGCATAAATGAGAGTAAGACGCTTTTATACGCTACCTCTGATAGATCTACGTAAACGTAATACGTCATATCCTCAGGAAATATGCACGTTCGAAACCTGAATTCGTCTGGAGTCGATTGTTTCTAGCAACAAATAACCATGGAGACAAATAGCCGTGGAGTTGAGACGTGGCGTCGTAGTACGCTTCTTCAAGAAATTTTGGATCATCGGGATAGACTTGTCGTGCGAGATATCGAATTTGCGCGCGATCCCGCGGGTTTTTGAAAATCACAAAGTAATTCGCGTTCAAGGATATATCGCGCTGTGACCGCGTCCCTGATGAAAGAGGTTTTGCAAGATGAGAATCATGCTGAGATTCTTATGATGATTCTTTCTTTGGTAAACAAATCCACGATTGCTTTGCTCGATTCCCTCATAAGATCGTTCGATCAATTATTATCAATTTCGGACGGGTTGGATTGTTATAATAATCTTCCGGATGTGGTCCCTCGTGAAATTCGATCGCGGAATCTCGAGTTTCGTATTGAAGTTGCTGATAAGCATCTTGCCACTCGGCATGATAAAACAAAATTCTTTCAAAACGTACATCAGCCATTTCGGATAAATGACGGAGAAATCTCTTCACAAAGATCGTTTTCCCACACCCCATGGGAGCACACATGATTGACGTCCATGGATGTTTCCAGCGCACATCCATGATGTAAAAAGAAAGGTGTACCATTGCGCATTAGCAATGGCGGCACGATGAGCGAAGCCAATGAAATTTATCAAAATAAACCCGCGCTATTCGAACACAAAACAATCATATATGGTTACATATACTTAAAATATAGATATTTTATTTAAAAAATAGTATAAAAATATTTGAATAATACAAACGTAGTACAAAAATTTCTTTGTAATAAGAGAAATAATAATGTGAATTTCTAAAAAATATTTATAATTATATGAATAATATAATTTTTATTTGCAATAATGTGTGTGTGTGCGTGTGTGCGTGCGTGCGTGCGTGCGTGCGTGCGTGCGTGCGTGCGTGCGTGCGTGCGTGCGTGCGTGCGTGCGTGCGTGCGTGCGTGCGTGCGTGCGTGCGTGCGTGCGTGCGTGCGTGCGTGCGTGCGTGCGTGCGTGCGTGCGTGCGTGCGTGCGTGCGTGCGTGCGTGCGTGCGTGCGTGCGTGCGTGCGTGCGTGCGTGCGTGCGTGCGTGCGTGCGTGCGTGCGTGCGTGCGTGCGTGCGTGCGTGCGTGCGTGCGTGCGTGCGTGCGTGCGTGCGTGCGTGCGTGCGTGCGTGCGTGCGTGCGTGCGTGCGTGCGTGCGTGCGTGCGTGCGTGCGTGCGTGCGTGCGTGCGTGCGTGCGTGCGTGCGTGCGTGCGTGCGTGCGTGCGTGCGTGCGTGCGTGCGTGCGTGCGTGCGTGCGTGCGTGCGTGCGTGCGTGCGTGCGTGCGTGCGTGCGTGCGTGCGTGCGTGCGTGCGTGCGTGCGTGCGTGCGTGCGTGCGTGCGTGCGTGCGTGCGTGCGTGCGTGCGTGCGTGCGTGCGTGCGTGCGTGCGTGCGTGCGTGCGTGCGTGCGTGCGTGCGTGCGTGCGTGCGTGCGTGCGTGCGTGCGTGCGTGCGTGCGTGCGTGCGTGCGTGCGTGCGTGCGTGCGTGCGTGCGTGCGTGCGTGCGTGCGTGCGTGCGTGCGTGCGTGCGTGCGTGCGTGCGTGCGTGCGTGCGTGCGTGCGTGCGTGCGTGCGTGCGTGCGTGCGTGCGTGCGTGCGTGTGTGTGTGTGTGTGTGTGTGTGTGTGTGTGTGTGTGTGAGAGACAAGGTGGATGAAATCCTGTGACTGTTATAATGATTCAATAAATCATCTGCAGTTTTATATATATATATATATATATATATATATATATATATTTCTTTGCTATATGCTCGTGAATATCTAAACTATTTACTCGCAATCATTTACAGAAAACAGACGACACGTCTTTAATGTTTCTCTGCACTAATTGGAGAAACTTCGGATGTTCGCACTGCAGTCATATTGCTTTTCACTCAATGCATTTTTACTCAATTCTTATTGGTCGAGACTGCGCATACGTGATGTTATTATACCTTTCTTTTTACATCATGCGCACATTCATGTTGCGAAGTGTCCGATTCACGCCTGTTTCATAAAAGTTGGTGAGAGGATAAGCTTATTCCCGCGTCCGGGATCCCACCGCGGCGGAGATACGCTCATATCAGCGTTCCCCCGCGAAGGCTAACGAGAAACATCGCGGGGATGAGCTAATTCATCCTGCGGTGTGAGCAAGTTTATCTGCGGAGACGCTAACACCAGGAAAACACCGTTATAAGCTAGCCATAATTGCGTTAAAAATTAAAGATAAAATTGTTTTTTTCGTAAATTTATGGAATATTTTTATGTGAAATGGAAAATCTTTTAAATCTTATTTCTTTCTATAAAAAAGTATCGTTTTTATAAAAAAGCGGAGCATAGAGTACGCAAAGGAAGGAAATTAAACAGATTAAATTTTTTTAAAATGTGAAATACTTTATTTTTAAAAATAAGTGGAGAGGAGTTAGAGGAAAGACATGTTTTAAGAAATATATATTTTTTATATTTATTCAAGTATAATCAAATAAATATAAATTTTATAAAAATAAAACATAACTTCTTAATTTTAAAATACAATATTTCACTATTTAAAATAGAAATTAATATTAAAATATGGAGATGTTTACATTATTCTCAACTCGTTCTATCAAAAAGTATATTTTTTACAAAAGTTCTTACAATTTTTTTTTCATAGGCGGAAAATTCGATTATTTAAGAAAGAATAAGACGGGAAAATTTACTCCGTCACATAATCGTACGGAACCGAATAACGATTATTAATAAATCTACATTTCAGCCATATTGGCGCACATGTCTTTGTTTCGTCTCGCGCGACAATTTCGTGAAACATCATGCGTCGAATTGCACTGAAATGCAGATTTATCGAAGAATCTGCTTTATCTCGTCTTGTTCTTTCCTTTTCTATTAACATATTCTTAATACTATTAAAATTTATTAACTTAGTATTCGATGAATTTAAATTAATACCTTCTAATTTTACACGTTTTGTGTGTGCGACCCGACGGAGTACGAACAATGTACGCATAGAATTTCGGGAAACGAAGGATTCGATGTAGCTACCGCGGCCATAGCTCTCGAGCTCGTCTGTCATATCGCTCAGGAAATTCCCTGTACGCGATTCATACTCGTCCGGGTCGCCTATACTAATGTATATACACGAATCCGTGTCATAATATAAAACTCGCTTATCTAATAATTCTAAGTAACTGTACAATTTTAAACGTGCTTGCGCCGTCGTGTATGCTGCGATCATGATGTTCGTAAGCGGAGAAGATATGATCACCTCTTTCGTGGAATCGCCACGAAACATATACTATATATATTACCTCGTCGTTTACGGGTAATATATCGATTATCTCGTGCTTAGGATTCGAGCAAAGTCATAAATTGGCTGTGAGATTTCACGATTCGGCAAATTGGATCGTTGGCCAAATTTCCCCCAAAATGAATTTAAACAGATTTTCGCGACTGAACGTAAACTGGGATTCCGCGCGATGTTACCCCTATCGAGCGTGATACCCTCGGTTTCCTCCATATTCCCGAAGGTAACGCTTCTTAACATTATCATTACCGTCTTTCCCGGCATTCATTCGGCCATCCGCTCGCTTCTTGCTTTAATTGTAAGAATTGTATTAATATATTCGGCCGCATTGACGAATATTGGGTTCGTATCGCACAACTTTATACAAATTACTCATGTGCGTCACAAGATAACCCTTCTCGATGGCTTTGCGTAATTCACAAGACACCCAGATACCCTCGAATTCTCGATCCGACGGGCTCTCGTAAGTACATTCGACTTGTGAGAATGTTTCGCAACAACTCCGACATAACGCAAACAATAATGCCTCGTACGCGATACGGTAGTGCTGGGTGAAAGAGGTCGGGCGGAGCACTTTACATCATACGAGATCTTCAACCGAGTTAAAATTATAATTTGGTGATATTCCGATTAACGAAGAACACTCTTGTCCAACGTAAATGTTAGGATGGCCAATTGGGAAAATACCAGTTTTTAATAGGAACGGATACAGAGAACACACTTCGACGTAACATATTTTTTCGTAACATATTTTTTTTCGAAACTTCATATCGCGTGACGATATTTCTTGTACATAAAACGCATCGTGAGGATCAAGAGAAGCATTTTTTATCAATGGATGATCTTTAACGGATAACCGTTTCAAATAATAGGGAAATTTTGTATTTCCCTATTATTCGAAATTTCTCGGTCGAAAGAGCACTCCTATTTCTCCATCACGTGATATCCGCGTTACCATGACATCGCAAGCGTCCGTTTATAGCACGCGTCAATCGTATCTCCGTGATTCGCAGTCGAAAGCATCCTATCACAATTTGTCTTAAAACACGAATGGCACCCATGCCAAAAATAACTATGAAATTGCAGCACATGGCGCTGCGTCTCATTTTCCGTACCCATTTCGTAATATCCATCGACGGACGTGCCATCGATTTTATATTCATGACCTCGCTCCGCGTGGATAATGTCCGAGTTCACGTTCTATCCATACCAACCACTGCAGGACTTTGTGTGATTGCCTGTCGATATTTCTGTATCCGTCCGGCGGAATGACTCCTATTCCTTCCTCGTGCAAAAAGTTTTTACGAAAAACTCTCATGCACGTAGAAGTGGTAGTCGTGCATTCTTCAAACGAACACACGTTTCCGCGTTCTAAAAATATTTTTCTAAAAACCATGCACGCGCGTCGAAGAATATCTACGTAATTTCGACAATATCTGATAATATTGCGCGGTAATATAACAAGAATTATTGCGCTGAAAGTCGAAAATATAATTTCTCGAATTATTTCCGCGTGCCACGCGAAGATTTTTCATGTTCTTCCGATGACATGTGTTCAGGAGAATAATATTTGACATCGGGAAATTGGTCTTATATACGATTGATTATCGATAGTATTAAATAAGTATGGAAAACAACCTTTATTCGACGTATCGTTCAGATCAAAGGCCATAGGTAAATTGGATAAACGCATTGGCATATAATTAATACTATCGATAAATTTCATATGTCCGATCCTCATTACAATAATTTTTGTTCCGTTCAAAATTACGCGCGGCCCATGGGTGCTCTCTGGTCTTTCTACTAAATATTTTAAGATAAATTGCGCATCGAACGCTTTCGCATTATGAGCGATACAAATAATTTATTTAAAACATTTTGTCGTTCGCGTTGCGAAATCGGCAAATTTTACGGAATTGTGACGAAATATGAACTCGCGCACTCCGTACTATCAGCAATGCACCGTCATATCGTCTTTGTTCGCATACGTTTCGCAAATTTGTTGCGCAACGCAAAGAGTTGGCACGTGAATCCTTTTCGGTACTTACAAGCGTCTCATCTTGCCGCGTTTCAAAATCATAAAATATAAATGCAACACGACCATTTATTCGCTCGTTCATGTCATCATTTTTATTTTCACACAACTTTTCTGCTCGCATTACTATAGTACTTGTATCCTTACTAGGGTCATCAGCTTTACGAGCGAGAGGTCGTACGAAACACAAATGATTCGTGGGTTATAACAATATGTTATAACAATATATTATAACGATATGTTTTACAAAAAATCGTGTTGCATTTATATTCTGTGTTTGCGCGTATAAATCGTCCGCAATCGCTACAAATTTTAATGGAATTACGTATGCTTGCATGAGATTTCCCGTTATATGATTTTTCCACCCGATGACACTCGAAACAAGAATTACCGAAAAACACACAGAAAAACGCACCGAATTATTTCCGCACCGAGATTTACGCAGGGAGATGAAACGTGACAACGTGGGCATTTTTTCGCGCAACGACGTTCTCTATCGTTTCGAAAGCCCGTGTTGCATGCTTCGCTGTAACCGCCACGCGAATCGGCTCTTAAATTTAATATCGGGTTATAATGACATGAATCCTCGTAATACATTATATTTAATGTATACGAAGGTTCGCGTCCGAAGGAGGCAAGTAACGCACTATCGTACTTTGGTTTCCTGTCTCGGCCGAAACTATTAAAACTATAAATTACTATTGCGATATTTTCGATGGCGAGAAACCGTTGAAAACGTTCGATTTCGTTATATCCGCAACCCTCCTCGGTGATCGTAATCCCGCGCTCCTCGTTAACTCGATCGCTAACTCGCGCTGTAATGAAGAACCCGTATCTCACAGATTCTCATGCAATTCCCCCGTGCGCAGAGTACCACGTTCGCAGTGAATCCGCGCCACTACGAAGGAGCGAGGAAGACAGATTGTCAGAATTTTTTATTTGTAAAATTGAGCATTTCGTGACGTCTTCACGCATTAATTTATTCAACGCATTCCCTTGTCCCAAAGGTGCCGCAACATTAAAAATGCATATAGTGAAATCCATCGCGATATCCATCGCGATATCGAAATCTCCGGCGCTTTGCGCTACCAAACTCACGAGTCTCCAAATGTCCTAGTGAATCAAGTCTCGTGCCGGACGAAATGAGAGGCTTGCCGAGCCATGCGTTAAATTCGCCAAATCGAAAAATAACTCTACGTAATCGCCCGATTCGTTCAAACGTGTCTCATACGCGTAGATTTCACGAAACGCGTTTTCTAAATAATTAACGATATCGCGAGCACCTTCTGCAAGCGGACGTATCGCGAATGTCGCCTTCCTTTTTACTATTTTAAAATTTCGAAATTTACGCGAATTTTCCGCCCGTAATTCAATATAATTGAAATGTTTACCGACCTCGTCATCGACCTCGGCGTCCTCGTCGACTAACTGATAATGTTACTGCTGCTGCTGGTGTTGCTGATGCTCTTGCTGATGCTCTTGTCGATGCTGCTGCTGCTACTGCTGCTGCTCTTGTTAATGCTGATGCTCTTGTTGCTGTTGCTGTTGCTCGTACTGATGCTAATGTTGCTGCTGAAGTTGAAGACGAGGTGATTGCTGAAGTTGATTTTCCGCGGAATCTTCTTCACGCGAAATGCCTCCTCCTGTTTGTACTGAAAATGGAAAACAAAAAATATTAATGATAAGTATTATGTATATATATATATATATATATATATATATATATATATATATATATTTACATAAAATATATTAACATTTTTTTATAAGCAATTATATCTTAAGCGCGTTAATATCTATAATAATACTTTTAATCAAATTAGACATAGAGCATCCGCATTTCTGTCGACTGCGCATAGCCCCCTCTCGCTCGGGCCCTGATTGGGCGACCGACATACGGCATGGAAATGCCCATCTAGTACAGCACTACCGCCGCCACGTGCGATGGCGTATCCACGCCATGCGCCATCTTGCGCCACTGCGCCGCGCCGCCAAGCACGACGGCGCTCGTTGAGGACTCCGACACTTGTGTTCACGTCGTCAAGCATCTAACCCGTGCAAGTCTCAATCACAAGATCTCTGATTCTATTTCTTATAACTCAATTCCTAGTTAAATTAGTTTTATAATATTTAGTGCTTTAGTGTATTTGTGGAATATTCGATTCGCGAATGTAATCCGATTTCTTTTGAATATATTAATACTAAACATAATTCAACACGTGTTCATTCTCTTGTTCCGCATCGTTATCATCTCAGTGATTGGAAGTGTTCGCGAGGTTCGTGAGGCTTCACGTGTAATAAATAAACTTCCAAACTTGCACATCGTTAATTATAACAAGAACGCCGAGCGTCTCCCGGAGCAGGTGTTGTGCGTCCATCCGCACGTACCACGACGGAGACTCGAAATTCTTGTTCGCGATAAATACAATCATTCTTACGCGAAGCCGAAACGCAACGCGAATTGGCTCGCCGCTGAATGATAATCCTTGTTTCACCTTCGCTAATATTTAAATAATCTGAAGCCTCACACGAATGCTGAAAGGCAGGAAAAATCGCAGCGATCGCAAGACCTTTATCCGGCATCTCGAATACGATCTCCATGTGGCAACCATTTACAACTACAACGAGATAATCGGCAGGAAAGTTGAGTTCGACGGAGAGTACGAACTCTTAGTGCACGATAAGCTCTGGGGTGGACGACCGGTCCCATCAACGCCCGCCGCCTCGACGTGCGATCTCCAGTTTCGACCTCGGATCTCACTCGAGGAATATCTACGCAGAACATCTTAAGCTACGGTAGGTGAATTGACTTAATAAGCGAAATATAAACCCCGCGCGCGAAAATCCTCACGTCATCCCGTCGATTCACGCATAAGAGCCTCGCCGCGTATAGTTACAATAATCTCATTAAATAATATATGAGAATTGCACGCCACGTGTACATTTCGGAACGACGCTTCTCCTCGTCTAAGAATTTTGTTGCGTTAGCAAACGTGACCGTTATCGCACAAAGGATAGGGAAGACGACCCGACCGGAAGGGTTTTATGACCGACCCCTTTTTTTGAGTACAGTTTTACCTAAGTGTAGCGATTTCACTCGAGGAATGCACGTTCCAGTGCTCGTAACTAACTTCTTTGAGAATACTCTGAAATATCTAAAATATTACTTAGCATCATGTGCGGACGCACTTCGCATTTGCTAGAATTCTTGATTAATGATCGTGATGTGCCCCCCTTGATTTAATACCGCTCGCAGCTCGCGCATTCATCCGGGTGCGGCCTTCAGACATCGCGTCAGTTTAGTACGCTGCATCACTGCTTTCGGTTATCGTCGCGTGAACAACTCAGCCGCCAGTTTTCCTAACAGCGCGGAAATTCTTTGTTATTAGTGCAAGGAATTGATACCCGAGGGCACGCTCACTTATCGTCTCACCCTGTCGCATTCATTTAAATTCGGATATACCGAACCTCTAGATTTCTGCGAGTGCTGTCGCGCCCCTCTTTCAATTATCCGTGAGATAGAGCATTGCGACGAATGCTTTGAGATATACATAGCCGCCCAGCACGTGCTCGAGGAAGAGAGAGAAACTATCGAAAACATCGAGGGACGTTTTTACATCGACGAGTCAAACCTTGCATCTGACGTCATCATTTCGCGACGTTTACTAAGTTTTTCTCTCTCGCTGTTTCAACGCGAAGAATAAAAGGCGGTCAGGAGTACGCGATACCTTCCCAGTTCGACCGATTCGTCACTAGCGATTTGCCGCTCGATCGCTGGCAGCGTTGCCAACCGGCAGACGTGATCCCCCTTGTCCGGTGCCACACGACATCCCTCTCCGTGGACTGTCGCGGCCCGTGACGTAACAAAAACTGATGACAGCGGTGGGATGCGTTAATCGGAGGAATCGAAAATTTCGACACATCCTACCAACCCGCGTTATATTCGCGCAGTAACTATTTCATATGCTTCGTACACCGGTAAAAGGCGAGAAAGAAACAGACATGACCACGCGCGCCCAAAAGGGAAAGCTCGCGAACGACGACGCGGAGATGACATCCGTAGATAGGGCAGCCGCCCCCAAACCTAAGTACACCGATAGCGAATTCGATATTATGCAAGCCAATATGGCCAAGCGCGCTGCACAATTACAGGCCGACGCCGACACGTTGCAACGAGAGAGAGAGGAGATTCGGGCAGAGAGTGTCGCACTACGAAGAGATCGCGCAGACGCGGAACAAAGCCGAGTCGCCGTGCGCGAAATGAATAACATGCTCACCGCCATGCGCGCCGAATTAAATAATATACGCTACGAGATTGAAACACAGCGCGATCCGCCACCGCGAAGCCCCAGCCTCCCTGCCGGGCAGCGGTTTGCAGAGACACCGGCGCTTTTCGGTGAATTAAATGAGTTAGGGGCGGAACTACCCCCCGCACCAAAGATAACTTATCGCGAGGCTACCGAGTTCGTTCCGATTTTTGACGGGTATAGCATCCCTTTGTCGAAGTTCCTCGGGGCAGACAAACACGCGACATCTTGCCGCCCCATTTCGAGAGACCCCTCACACGCTTGCTAATAGCGAAATTGCGCGGTCACGCCCACTCAGCTGTCGCCGACGAGCCGTGCGACACGGTAACGCAGCTATCCGACCTACTAAATAGCGCCTTCGGCTCGATAAAAAGCGTTGCGCAATACCTCCAATCGGGAGAACACATATTAGACTACATTGACCGCATTAAGGAACTCCGAGCCTCGATAAGAGACGGAGAGCGCCGGGCACACGGCACTATAGACTCCGCAACGTGCCGGGAAATCGACGAACTTACCGCTTCGTGTTTCTGCGAGGGGCTACCTATCCCCCTTCGTCTACAACTCAAACCCGAACATTTCTACCAGCCGTTCGAAGCATTTGCCGCCACAAAAACTATAGCCAAGCGCGACGAGACAGAACGGCAGCGCTATGGAATGCCGTCCCGCCAAGCCTGAATAGACACACCCTTGGCGCCAACCGTCGTCCCCTCGAAACGGATGCAGGTCCTAGCCTGCATTACAGGCAGCCCGCAGTACCGGAGCGACAACGCTCGCCTCCGCGACTCGACACGTACCGAGATCGCGATCGCAATTATTCGCCGCGTTACCCCCCCGAATGGCCTGAGCGCCGCGACGAAGCTAGGCGAGCCGCGCCGCTCTACGGAAAAAACAAATCGTCAATGACGGTGGAAAGTGACAGAAGATCGAGTGATTTCTGACCGTTGCGAGATAACAAATGGTGCAGGTACTGCAAAAATCGCGGCCACGAAATTGAGGAGTGTCGGAAACAGCAATATAACAATAGCCGACTCCATGAGCAGGGAAATGGTCGGGATCCGCCCCGCGGGACGGATGCAGCGCGCGCGGATCCTCTGAGGAATACGCGTCCGGTAAACACGGTAGAAGCGGTTCGCGAAGAAGCGTCCGAATTGCAATCTTAAACTTACCCGAACATTCTCACGCCCCATCGGTAACTCTATCTGCTAGCGGCTTAGTAAAAACAACCGATTTCATGGTCGACACCGGGGCCGCGCCTAATCTCATAAAGAAACGATGCCTGCGCCTAGACACCTCTGTAACAGAAAACGATACGATTTATCTCACTGGTATCACGGACGGAAAGATAGAGACCTTAGGGTCAGCGAAAATAGAATTCGGGAGTCACGAGATAACATTACACGTCGTTCCTGATAGCTTCCCCATTGCACAGGAAGGGATCTTAGGATCCGACTTTCTCCACGATGACGCCACTATCGACTTCGGTCGCGGATTTGTCGAGTGGCGAGGGATTAAATTGCCTTTCACGCGCCAAAAGGACCTCTTTGTGCCAGCGCGTTCACGGGCAACCTTCTATGTAAACGTTTCCAACCCCGAAATTAGCATCGGCTACCTGCCGCGACTTAGCGTCGCGGAGGGGATTTACCTGGGGGAAGCGATCGTTACAAACAGGAAAGGAAAAGCCTACGCTCAAATCATTAACGCTACGGAGGCGGATCAAGAAATTACTATCCCCACAATTCGGTTGGAAGAAATAGAAGCCGTCGCATCAATTCCCCCCCGCGAAATCCGTGCTGTCAACTGCACCACCGTGTGTCTCGATCGGGAGAGGCACCGCGCGAACACGATAGAATCACAGAGGTCCGAGGTCTACTTAGGTTAGACCATCTAAATGAAACAGAGGCGAATCATGTCGATACTCTTATAAAAAGAAAATATACCTGACGTTACAAAGCCTATGGCGGGCTTTATATTATACTGTGATCGTGGGCGCGTGGTTAAAATCTTTAGGATTCAGGGTTGCGATTTGTGTTCCGTGTCGCTCGTTGTTTCAATTGCGTTCAGCAGACGCGTCGTTCCCGAAAGATCCGCTCGCGCTGCGTCCGTTCTGCGGGGCGGATCCCTGCCGTTTCCCGATTTTATCTGTCGGCTATTATTGTACTGCCGCTTCCTGCACTCTTCAATTTCGTGCCCACGGTTCTTACAATAGCGGCACTACTTTTCGTTTTGCAGGGGAGATCGTTCACGCAGGTTTTCATTGCTATTTTAGGGCGCGATGCATCGTGCCATTCGTAACGCGACGATAGCCTCGCGAATGTCGTTTCGTCGTCCTTCCCAGCTGGGGCGACGCGGAGTGTAATCGCGTTCTCTCTCTCTATAGCGGTCGTAGCGAGGGGGTGATCGGCGCCGTTCGGGCGGCGTGGGGCGCTGCCTATGACGCAGGCTAGGATTCACATCTGTTTCAGGGATTGCGGCGGTTTACGTTAAAGGTTTGTTTACTCAGATTTTGTCCCTGACGAGGCGGCATTCCGTACCACTGACGTTCGAGCTCTTCGCACTTGGCAATTTGTTTCGCAATTGCAAACGCTTCAAAAGGATAGCGAAAATGCTCGGGTTTCAACTGCAGGCGGTAAGGTGTGAGCAGTCCGTCGCAAAAACATTGTGCGGTGAATTTATCGATCTCGCGGCTTAGTACTGAATCTAGAGTTCCGCGTGCGCGACATTCGCCGTCTCTTATAAAAGAGCGCAGTTTTTTAACGCGGTCAATATAGTCCAGGATGTGTTCTTTAGGGTTGAAATGTACCATGGTTAGTTCCCCGCGGTATTGGGCAACGCTCTTTATCGAACCGAAGGCGCTCGCTAATAAATCTGATAACTGAGTGACGGATTCACACGGTTCATCGGCGGAATGTGCGTGTCCACGCAGTTTAGCAACCAACAATCGCGTGAGGGACTTCTCGTAATGGGGAGGCAAAATGTCCCGCGCCTCTGCACGCGTTAATAAATTTAGAGAGCGGAATATTGTATCCGTCAAAGAATAGTACGAACTCGGTTGCTTCTCGATAGGTTATTTTCGGTGCGGGGGGGAGTTCCGTGCCCGACTCGTTCAATTCGCCGAAGAGCGCCGGGGTTTCTGTAAACCGCTGTCCGGCGGGAAGGTTTGGACTTCGCGGGGGGTCACGCCGTGTTTCAATTTCGTGTCGTATATTGTTTAGCTCGGCGCGCATGGCAGCGAGCATATTATTCATCTCGCGCACGGCGGCTCGACTTTGCTCCGCTTCGGCGCGATCTCTCCGCAGCGCGGCGCTTTCCGCTCGAATTTCTTCTCTCTCTCTTTGTAACGCGTCGGCGTCGGTTTGTAATTGCGCGGCGCATTAGCCATATTGGCTTGCATTACATCGAATTCGCTATCGGTGTATTTGGATTTAGGGGCGCTCGGCCTGTCTGCGGAGGCCATCTCCGCGTCGTCGTTTGCAAGCTTCCCCTTTTGGGCGCGCGTGGTCATCTCGGTTTCTCTTTCGCCTCTTACCGGCGTACGAAGCATAGGAGCCTGTTATCACGCGAGTGTGGCGCGGGTCGGCGAGATGCACCGGAATTTCTGATTCTCCCGATTAACGGATCCCACCGCTGTCACCAATTTTTGTTACATCACGGGCCGCGACAGTCCACGGAGAGGGATGCCGAACGGCACCGGACAAGGGGGATCACGTCTGCCGGTTGGCAACGCTGCTAGCGATCGAGCGGCAAATCGCTAGCGACGAATCGGTCGAACTGGGAAGGTATTACGTACTCCTGACTGCTTTTTATTCTTCGCGTTGAAACAGCGAAAGAGAAAAATTTAATAAACGTCGCGAAATGATGACGTCAGATGCAGGATTTGACTCGTCCATGTAAAAACGTCCCTCGACGTTTTCGATAGGTTCTCCCTCTTCCTCGAGCACATGCTGGGCGGCTATGTATATCTCAGAGCATTCGTCGCAATGCTCCATCTCACGGATAATTGAAAGAGGGGCGCGACAGCACTCGCAGAAATCTAGGGGTTCGGTATATCCGAATTTAAATAAATGCGACAGGGTGAGACGATAAGTGAGTGTGCCCTCGGGTATCAATTCCTTGCAATGATAACAAAGAACTTCCGCGCTGTTAGGAAAACTGCTGGCGGCTGAGTTGTTCACGCGACGATAACCGAAAGCAGTGATGCAGCGTACTAAATTGACGCGATGTCTGAAGGCCGCACCCGGATGAGTGCGCGAATTGCGTGCGGTATTAAATCAAGGGAGGCACATCACGATCATTAATCAAGAATTCTAGCAAATGCGAAGTGCGTCCGCACATAATGCTAAGTAATATTTTAGATATTTCAGAGTATTCTCAAAGAAGTTAGTTACGAGCACTGGAACGTGCATTCCTCGAGTGAAATCGCTACACTTAGGTAAAACTGTACTCAAAAAAAAAGGGGTCGGTCATAAAACCCTTCCGGTCGGGTCGTCTTCCCTATCCTTTGTGCGATAACGGTCACGTTTGCTGACGCAACAAAATTCTTCGACGAGGAGAAGCGTCGTTCCGAAATGTACACGTGGCGTGCAATTCTCATATATTATTTAATGAGATTATTGTAACTATACGCGGCGAGGCTCTTATGCGTGAATCGACGGGATGACGTGAGGATTTTCGCGCGCGGGATTTATATTTCGCTTATTAAGTCAATTCACCTACCATAGCTTAAGATGTTCTGCGTAGATATTCCTCGAGTAAGATCCGAGGTCGAAACTGGAGATCGCACGTCGAGGCGGCGGGCGTTGATGGGGCCGGTCGTCCACCCCAGAGCTTATCGTGCACTAAGAGTTCGTACTTTCCGTCGAACTCAACTTTCCTGCCAATTATCTCGTTGTAGTTGTAAATGGTTGCCACGTGGAGATCGTATTCGAGATGCCGGATAAAGGTCTTGCGACCGCTGCGATTTTTCCTGCCTTTCAGCATTCGTGTGAGGCTTCAGATTATTTAAATATTAGCGAAGGTGAAACAAGGATTATCATTCAGCGGCGAGCCAATTCGCGTTTCGGCTTCGCGTAAGAATGATTGTATTTATCGCGAACAAGAATTTCGAGTCTCCGTCGTGGTAAGTGCGGATGGACGCACAACACCTGCTCCGGGAGACGCTCGGCGTTCTTGTTATAATTAACGATGTGCAAGTTTGGAAGTTTATTTATTACACGTGAAGCCTCACGAACCTCGCGAACACTTCCAATTACTGAGATGATAACGATGCGGAACAAGAGAATGAACACGTGTTGAATTATGTTTAGTATTAATATATTCAAAAGAAATCGGATTACATTCGCGAATCGAATATTCCACAAATACACTAAAGCACTAAATATTATAAAACTAACTTAACTAGGAATTGAGATATAAGAAATAGAATTAGAGATCTTGTGATTGAGACTTGCGCGGGTTAGATGCTTACTGCTTGACGACGTGAACACAAGTGTCGGAGTCCTCAACGAGCGCCGTCGTGCTTGGCGGCGCGGCGCAGTGGCGCAAGATGGCGCATGGCGTGGATACGCCATCGCACGTGGCGGCGGTAGTGCTGTACTAGATGGGCGTTTCCATGCCGTATGTCGGTCGCCCAATCAGGGCCCGAGCAAGAGGGGGCTATGCGCAGTCGACAGAAATGCGGATGCTCTATGTCTAATTTGATTAAAAGTATTATTATAGATATTAACGCGCTTAAGATATAATTGCTTATAAAAAAATGTTAATATATTTTATGTTAATATATATATATATATATATATATATATATATACGGTTACATAACAGTAAAGTGTTGCGCAATGATATTGGTTGCTGTACATTGTTATTAATTTTAATTTGTAATTGATAATTGTGACGGTACTTGTTTGGTGGTAAAATAGTAGGAATTGTTTATATGCATTTAGCAGAGGACGATATTTATTACTGGTTGTTTAGCGCTATGATGTTAACAATTATTCCGGCGGTCTGGCAGCCTAATTAAGTTTAAAAATTTATTTATCCAGTGACTTATATTTAACGCATGGGCTATAGCGTGTATAACGATAGGGTGCTTCTATACCATACGTTGAACGGCGGGAGAGCCGGCTATTACCGTTCGGTATTGACACGATCTAATACGGTGGCACTTCTGCGCAGGTAAGTAAGAGAGAAGAAGAAAGAAAAAAAAAGAAACTATACCTGACGGTTCTCCTGACGTCACAATATTAAGTTTGGGTTGCAAAGATACCGAAGGAAATCGAAAGGAAATAAATAATTTAACTTATTTTGGATGTGCTGTGGTGATAGTCTTGGTACTGGTACTAGTGATACTGCTCCGCCAGAACACACTCACTCGGATTAAAAAAAAAAGACGTTTGAGAACTCGTTCACTGGGAAGGTTCCAGGGATCACGGTGAGAATTTTGGATAATAAAGACTTTGTGATTGCAGAGGTAGCGATTGCAGAGGTTGCAGAAAAAGAGCTGCGGTCGGAGTTGCGACTTATATAGGATTTTGGAGATACGGGGAGATTCTAGGGTGTGTCCCTTACATCTAATTGAATTTTTGGATTTTTGGCCTTAACGGCCTTTCGGCATATTAAATCTAACTTATCAACTAAGGTGGTACGTATCTCGAAAAATATTGGGTCTATGCATAATTCCGTAGCGAAATTCCGACAGAATTTTGTCGTTCGCAGTTGTTTTTCCGCTTGCACATGTGTCAAACATATGAAGTGTCGTACATTAAGTGAAAGCTGAAATTTGTGCCGACATTTTAAGAAAATATTCATCAAGATCCGTGACGTATACGAAGTTTAATTATATTTTGAACATGTGTCACGTCCCAGCGCCGAGAGTACCTCTAGTCATGTTCAGTGTAAATTTTTCAAAAATTTTTTATTATTTATGACTGTGTTAGTGTCGGTCCACAATAGGTGATTTAAGCTTTAAGAAGTAAGAAATTGACCAATTATAATCGAATATGAAAAGAATACTCGACTATGATTAGTCAATTTCTTACGGCTTAAAGATTAAATACTTATTGTAGACCGACACTTAGGAGACAGCACCGTCAAGCCTTTGGTATACACATAATAAAAGAATATACCGCTTAAAATTATTTAAAAGTTTATACAAAATGGCCGCTCCTTACCTTACAACCTTATGGCGCTACTATAGCCTTAATGTTCCTAGTAAATTTTCCCTAGAACCTCATTAACAAAAACAGAACATACCGAAATCACGTCTCCGGACTGTTCAGTAAAGTGACAAAGAAAATAAAGCTTAATATCGCATCCTTATCTAAGCATTTCAATATTAACAACAAAATCTTAACAAATTAATATAAAATAGTAAATAATGAATAAAAAACAAATGTAGGAAATATAACCTCGCCCACGTAATGCACGAAAACTATAACAAAATAATTATCGGTACATTGTAATATTTTTATTAACAATGATATAAATAAACAAAACCATATTATTAACCAACCAATTTCTTTATATCGTTAATTATAACTTTAGAAACTAACTAAGAAACCTTTGTATATCAAACCTTTCACTTTTGTTCCATTTTAATAATAAATATAAAAGTTAATAACAAAATTAATAACAATAGAAAGGATGTGAATAAGGAATAAAAGTCATAATGACAATATAACAAAATCCATGACAAAACATTTACTCAACAGTTCACCTGATACATATCCTTATTTCAAGGATAAATTTTGTTGATGTCCTTATATAGATATATTTTCTGTGTATAAATACATTCTCCATCGAAAATCCTTTCGAAAACATAAATACAGTTTGTGGCTACGATTCTTAATTCTCAAGATATAAACAAAATTAAGGGTATATGAAAGCACACACACATATATACATATATACGTACATTATATATTTCCTTATAAGATATAGTTTTCTTTATGAAATTATATAAACAACCCTGATAGAAACATATTTTATCTCAGAAAAGAAATTCTACGATTTAAATTTCGTTTAATAAAATTTATAAATAAATAAATTATTATATTAACAAATAATTATTATGAAAGATTTGGACAACACACAGAAAATCCTGCAACTTACCTCATTACACATATCTACCTAACTCGCACCGTTTAGAAGATATTTAAACAATTATAAACTTGCTTACATACACTTACCTCAAAAACCCAAATCAGTTCAGCAGGCAAATCTCCATATATAAACCAGTTCAACTTTTAGAAACCTTCATCCTAGACTTATATTTATAATTGTTACTTCTCTTTTTTCATTAACACTAATCCTATGGCTATGACAAAAATCTTGAATATTAATATGCATGAAAAAATACCCTAACGATTCAACCAATCACAATCAGAGCCATTTTGTACCTGAAAACATTTAATAAATAATGTATTACAAATGTAAAAAAGAGTCATACTGATATATTGTAGATATACTAATTATACGATGTAATCATTATTATTATAAAAATTGTAAGGTATATCTAAAACGATATTGCGATGATTAATATTTATTATAAAAGCTTAAATTCAAGCAAACTATATGTTTGTTAATTATAAGAAAGGAATTATTATAACGAAGTATAACTCTTTGAAAACAAAAATAGGTCGACCGAATAGTCACAAGTGTGACTCATGGTCAGTTTGTAAGCGAAAGTAGGCCACCGTTAAATGTCAAGACCGCCATAATACTTAGTCACAAGTGTGACTCATGATCAGAGAATCTGTTGATTTCGGCTCCGTCCGATCTACCAGGACCTTCCAGGACGTCACACATGGAAGGAAAAAACGTGTATTTTCGGTGTATTTCGCTTTTTTATTTCCGAAAAGGCAAAAACGCGTCGCAAACTCACAAAAAGATATGCGTCGTGTACGGAAAGAATGCCGTAAGCGAAAGTGTGTGTCGGAAATGCTTTGTGAAATTTCGTTGCGGAGATTTTGATCTCCAAGATGCTCCTCGCTCTGGTCGGCCAGTCACTACTGATGTTGATCAAATCAAGGCTTTAATCGACTCCAACCGGCATTTGACGACTACAGAGATTGGACATAATCTCGACATTGATCAATCAACTGTTTCGAGACATTTACGGAAGCTTGGGATGGTAAATAAGCTTGATGTTTGGGTGCCACACGAACTGAGCGAAAAGAATTTAATGGACCGAATTTTAGCTTGCGATTCGCTGCTTAAACGCCATCAAAACGAATCATTTTTCAAGCGGATGATCATTGGCGATGAAAAGTGGATTGTTTACAACAATATCAATCGAAAAAGGTCATGGTCGAAGCGCTCAGAGGCTGCTCAGACGATCGCAAAGGCTGGATTACACCCGAAGAAAATCATGCTCCGTATCTGGTGGGATTGGAAAGGAATCGTCTATTATGAACTGCTGCCATCCAACAAAACGATTGATTTAACCAAGTATTGCTCACAACTGGCCAAATTAAAGCGAGCAATCGATCAGAAACGGCCCGAATTGGCGAACAGAAAGTTCGGCCGTTGTGTTTCACCAGGACAACGCTAGACCACACGTTTCTCTGATGACCGGGTAAAAATTATTGCGGCTTGGATGGGATGTTTTGGTGCACCCATCGTATAGGACCTTGCACCTTCAGACTATCACTTGTTCCGGGCGCTATAGAACAATTTGAATAACAAAACCTTTAGTTCCCTGGATGTCCTTAAAAACCACTTGGATGACTTCTTTGCCCAAAAACCTCAGGACTTCTATGAAAGAGGGATAATGAAGCTCGTGGAGAGATGGCAGAAAGTCATTGAACAGAATGGAACATATTTAGTTGATTAAAATCGCTTTTTTTGCTAAATATTTTGCAAAAAAAGTTTGAAATTTACTCGATTTTTATTATGAAATTATGGACAGACCCAATACTTCTCGGCTTTTCCAGATTGGTTAAGTTGAGTTCCCGCCCCCGACTTTTGGGAAGGAGGAAATAAAAATATAAAAAGAGATTTACAATTTCCGTTACATGATAGAATAGAAATTTTATTGGTCCCGTTTTATGGGCCCGTTAGGAAAATTTCTATCTTTATTGGGCTTGCCCGTCCTGTTGGCGCCGAGATTATTTGTTTAAGGAAGAGAAAAAACGTTTAGTGGGCAATATAACTTTCGCCGAGAAACGAATTTTTTGAGATATTTCGAAATCCCTTCGAGATTATTCGAAAGGGAGGAATTGTGGAGTACGCAGGACGTAATAACAAAAAATAGGCGTGAAACGCCTTTCTGCAGCCACTGCCGCACTCCGTCTGATGGTCGGCGGTCCCCGACAGATGGTCGGTCGGGGGAAGATTTGGAGAAGGAACGGAGCGGAGGGATGCGCTCCGTTACAAGGGGTGTTACGTGTATTATAAATTTCGCTAGCAGTCAATATCGGAACGCGATCATTTTCAGGATGTCCCTAAAGTCATTCTGAAGTCATCCTAAAGTTGTCTTAAGAAAGTTTTCAAGATAGCCTGAGGCTAAGTGGAGGACGTCCTGAAGACGTAATAAGGCGTTTATTTACTAGTTTACAGGACGTGCTATTTAGGTGGATCATAATAGGTAGTCTTCAGGATATCTGACTCATCTGATAAGACTCGCATTGGTATATTTTAATTTGTCATTCGGAAGATGGAATAGATCGCTATTCTTTTCTAGTAAGCCTTCAACATGGTGTTCCTCTTTATTTAAGTGATCCAGGCGTAGCAGGCCACGAATTCGAGTTATTCTCTCCTGGGCGTTCGTTCGTGACACTAAGTTCACTGACGAAGCGAACTCCATCTCTCATTGGAGATAAATGGAAGAGGACTGTGGTTGTGGCAAAATTTATGAGGACGTCCTGAGAATGCCCTTGTGTTATTAGGATAAACTGGACTTAAAAGACTATAATAGAAAAGACTATAATAGAAAAGACTATAATAGAAAATATTTATTAAGTTTATTTTATATTTAATAAGTTTTAAAATTTGAAAGTTAAGTTCTAAGTTTTAAATTAAGTTTTAAGTTTTTTTTATTTCTTTTAATTTTGAAGTTTATGTTTTTGTTTTTAAATTAATATGTGCAATATTTTATAAAGTTACATTAAAGTTTATTTAAAATCAAATTTAAAAAATTAAAATTAAATCAATTTAAAATTATATTGTTACACTTAAAGTTTATGTGTTTTTAAGTTTTCAGCTCTTGTATACCACAAAAAAGAAAAAGTTTTATTTTGATTAATTTTTTTTATTCATTATATTATTACAAATAAAAATTATCTAAATAATCTTTCAATTAGCGCTGCTCGTACTGTAAGACCTTCGTCCGGCTGCCAATATGGTTCAATTAGCATTTTCTCTATTTCATTATTTTCCAGTAAGTCTTCTTCGTAGTTCATTAAAAATTAATGAAAGATTATGCAATACAGCACAAGCGATTACAATTGTAGTTGAACATATTAATTTATTGGTTAATCCTTTAGATAGTCTATCCTTTAGATAGATGGAAACCTACACTTCCAAATACCAAACGTTCTTTCGACAATCTGACGTGTCCTTTTAAAAAGCATATTATAACTGACAAAAATGTATATTATAATTAGATATAGTAATAGAGATGTAACAATAGATATAACAATAGAGATATAACTTACGCGATTTCTTCTGTTTGTGGATTTTGAATAGGAGTTAACAGAAATGGTAGACAGGGACATCCAGTATTTTCCACTAGAATACCTAATAATTGTTGGATATATCTTATATATATTCTAGAATTTTGATATAAATATTCAACTTCATGTTAGTTATTAGGCCATTCTGGAACAATATCCAAAAACTCTGTTTTGGATCCAACAGCCTGCAAATAAATATGTGTGTGTGTGCATATATATATTGCGACCGCTGTCCTGAGTTTGTCGGTCGCCGGTCTCACGAACGGCGACCGTGCGATCCAAATCCGCCGCGCGACGACAGATTACACGGCTACTCAGAGATGGATAGGGAGAAAGGATGGTTCGGTAGTCAGGGCGCTATTCGAAAGAAAAAGATAGAGAGGGCAATGAATAATTAATAACAGTAATTAATGATTAACGAGTTTATTCACGGATCTTCTAACGCAACTTGAAGCAGTTTACAATGCGCATGCGATCTTGCCGATCACGCGGTAGTAGGTAAACAAGGGGGGCCCTAACCCCCTTGGGGCATCAAGGGAGGAGGGGCAGAGGGGGGTCGTAGAATTCCCAGGGGGTTCGTATCCAGAGGAATATCCTCCTGAGTCGGCAAGGATGGTTTTCTTTCCTCAGGGGGTTCGTATCCGGGGAGCATGGTTTTCTTTCCTCAGGGAGTTCGTATTCGGGGAGAGAAGGTGGATCCCTCTGGCGGTCGTCGAGATAGGTTTATCCTCCTCGGTAAGGCGGTCGCGGGGTTTCCCCGGGTCGGTTTCCCCCGTCTTCGACGCCGGCGCGGTCTAGCGCCTTCCGCGTGACCCCGGGCACGTCTTCGACGCCGCCCTAGCGTTTTCCGCGCGGTCTAGCGCTTTCCGCGTAACCCTCCGGGCGAGTCTAGCGCTTTCCGCGTAACCTCGGGCGCGTCTTCGACGCCGTCCTAGCGTTTTCCGCGGGGGATCTAGCGCGTTCTGTTTCGCGGGATGCTGCGGTTTGTTACGTCGCCTTAGGCGTGTCCGTGTCTAGACGTTGTTTGCAGGATGCTGCGGTTTGTTATGTTGCCTTAAGCGTGTCTAGTCTGTTTTTATAATGTTGCGATTTGACGCGTCATCGAGGTGATTCGCGTTTGAGCGTTTTCCGCGGGATCTAGCGCGTCTTGTTTTGCAGGATGCTGCAGTTTGTTACGTCGCTTCCCGCGTCTGGGCGTTTTCCGCGGAGTTTAGCGTATCCTGTTTGCGGTTTGACGTGTTTTTTTTACGCCGCTTTAGAGTATTTAACTAGGAATATCGACGATATATTGTTAGTTTGCGAGATGGAGAGTCAGTCTAATGTTTCGGAGAGTCAGTCTAATATTCTGGAGAATCAATTGAAGGATCCGGAGATAATATCGCTCTTAGACGATTCGCTCGAGTTCTCGAGAGAGATGGAACGCGAGATAGTGGAACGGGAGAAACGCGCGATGACGATAGAACGTGAGAAACGGCTTACGATCGAGCGGGAAGAGAAGGACGAGATATCGGCGGAGGTCGAGAGCGACGCGGTCGACTCGCTCGAGTTGATGCGCACGATGTGGACGTCTATGCATTCGACGGCGTGTAATTTGCGGCTGATGATGGCGTTTCTGTCTAAACATCTGGCGCTTCGTCGAGGAACGGAGCAGATCGCGCGTATACGCGAGGCCGAGAGTATGAGGAACGCTATCGTCACCGACGTGTGGAGTCGAAAGGGTCCGTGGAACTCGTACTGTTCTGAGGAGAGCATGATTCGCTTGGTCGAGAGTTTCGCGACGCCGGACAAGCGTGCGTCGCTGGAGATCGAGATGACGAGGGAGGCTTCCTCGAGTTGGATACGAGATTACTGGGAGTATCTGGCGCGTTTGAAAACGACGAAGGGGGATCTCGACGACGAGTACGAGAAGTATCTTGCGCGTCTGAATACTATGAGAAGGAGGACGAGAGTTGTGGCAGTGGTTTAGACGCGTTGTTCACGTCTCTATCTGGAGACAAGGAGGAGGCTGATCGATTCGTTCAGTACGTGACGAAGTTGAAGGGTGGACGACAGCTCGAGGCGAGATTTCCGGGCGAGAAAGAGACCGATTGCGAATTGGTTCGAATATACGTGTACAACGTCAAGGATATAGTTAAGAAGAAGAGACGCAACTGGTGGAAATACGCGAAATTGAGAGTTCAATTTTTAAACTCCGTGTCAAATCGGAAGAAGGAGTTAATGCGACAATTGATAGATCCAGTCGCCGATGATCTGGGAAGAGTGCCCGGAGTGCGCGGAGAAGCGAGAAGCGTCGTGTGACAGCGAGTAGGGATGTATCGCTATGACGCTCGCGCGAATTATCGTCAAGGGTATCGATTGTGGCGAAGAGCGCGAATTTGCGCGAGTATATGTCTATGTAAAAGAATATGTACTAATATGTCTATGTAAAAGAGTATATACTGTTACGTCCTGATTGTCCGTTTTTAGGTCAATACATTTAAGTACTTTACCCTTGGGATTGGACCGGTTTGTGAATTAATCAACCCCGAATAGGAAACGAATTTTATAAATTTTGTATCGAGGATTCTTCTTATTAATTTGATTATAATTTGGATAATTTACCTCGAAATCAATTTTTCTTAATTTATATTTAAGAATTTGCTTAATTATTTTAGTTTTAGTTTGTCTTTCCAAATTTTTAAGTTTTAGGGATAATGAGAAGAAATCTTTATTTAAAATTATCGTTTGATTTAACTGAAATCTTAATCTTTTAATTTGAACTTTGCGCCTTCCTCTTTTGGGCATGAATACGTTTGAAAATAATTATTTATTATTAAGATTCTAAATTCAAATTATTCAGTCGCAACACCATTGGCTGCGACTAAATGGTACGCTACGCTATTGTTAGCGACCGGTTTTGGATTTAGAATTATGATCTTGATTTTAATTAAGAAGAATTTAAGATTTCAGTTTTCCCAATTATTTTAGTTTAAAATTACCTTTATTTAATCGAGGAGGCTTTTAAATTCTCCTAAGAGAAATATTACAGAAATTGATTATAAATTTAAGAATTTAACCCTAAGGTTGATCACGCGCCACTGACTAATGTCACCGCCTAGTTAGTACCAAAGAAAGGCCGCGACCGCTTTTTCCGTACGCATATTTGTAGGTGGAAATGGTCAGAATCCCCGCGCGAGCTTCTCACCACTTCCTTCTTTCAAACCCGTAATTAGAGGGGGAAGGTTTTTTCTCAGAGGTGTCATCTGAATCTTCGTTGGTAACAATCGAACCTTAGTACCGACAAGAATTCAATCAATAAATCAATAAATCAATATTTTATCATATTACGCGGATTCCTTCATTTAAAATTATAAGATGTAGATAGCCGTGACACCTCCCCCCTTAAGTCATACGTAGTACCTTATGTTACTACGTATGAATAATACTAATTAATCTGATACAAAATTAGCTTATTTCTATACAGAAATTACTATTATTCTTATTATTATTGTATTTATATATTTGTTATTATTTTGTTTTCCTTTTTTTTATTGTTTATAATTATTTATTTATTATTTATTGTCATTTATTTATTTAAAAGTAATATGATTTAAATACAAAATATGTTCCACCTTTCCCTTTTTTTTTGTTTGTTTGTTTGTTTGTTTGTTTGTTATTATGTATTTGTTTATTTTATTGGGTAATTACTGTAGTATTGAATATTTATTTATTTCATATATTACATGTTAAATAAGTATATTTCTTCTGCGATTGGTTTTTTTTCTAATATATAATTTCTAATACATTTTTCACAATCTATAGTTTTCTTAATTTTAAAAGTTTTTTATGACATTTTACACATTTTATTTTCTTATCTATATTATTATCGTTAATAATTGCGTAGCTATGCCAATTTGGAAGAGGTAGTTTTTTAAAATTTTCTGCGCCTATTTCGGATTAAAGCAGTCTCCACATATTTTTTTTCTAGGAGGTATGGTTTTATAAAATATATAATTATAGTATTTTGTTTGTAGTTTGTTGAATTTGTCCGGCCCTGTGATGCATTTTAGGTCCGGATCTCCTAGCATTTTGGTATAGTTTATTTTTTAGTTTTGTTGTTTCTGTATCTTAAAAGAAAATAAATTTATTATTATATTTATTATATTTATTAATTTTCTCAGTTACTTACAGCACAATCAAATTCTGGATCTTTTATTTGTTTTTTAAAGTTTTCTATTTCTTTTTCTTCCTTTTGCATTTTATCTATTGGTTTGATGCGTAGAATGAGTCCGTCTCGTACGAGGAACAGAATGATTCTGAATGATTTTTTCGGCAAGGCTCTTGGCCCTTAGCTTATGCTCTATGTCACTCTTATCTTATAACGCTTTTTGTTTAGGTGGGAAAGATATTGGATTTCATTGCCTTTGTTTAATGTGGACTTATCTATTGCTTCCTGTTTCATTTTTCATGTATGTAATGTGTTGGTATATATGCTTAGTAATGTATGCATGAATTTGCTTTATGTATATTCTCTTTATTTTTAGTATTATACTTTTTATTTAGGAATTTATTACATATTATTATATATATATTTGATTTTATATTTTTATCATTTATTATTAATTACGAAGGTATATAGTTATTATTAATTTATTTATATTATTATTTCTATACTATATTACAGTATTATTTCTATATTATACTATATTATGTACTATACTATGTACTATATTATTTCTATTTATGTGTATGTAATATATAATTAATTTTCAATATTTTCATAATTTCGTACATCTATTTCGTCTTTCCAGTAAAATTCTTCCTCATTATTAATAAATTCTTCTACGCATTTTATACATTCTTTAACTGGTCTTAAATTTAATATAATTTTTCCGCAATAATAGCATGTACGTTTAATTCCCTGAATTTGTTCTTCAACCTTACAAAGCGTGTGCCAATTTCTTACTTCCTCGATAAAATTGTGAATGTCGAGAGCAATGTCCCAGAAACATTCGTCGCAGACTCGTCTATAGGGTATGTCTTTTTCCCTGTATTGTCTCTTCTTCGTTTATTGCCGTAATGCACATTGTTGTTTCTTTCAGTAAAGCTTTATAGACGTCTGGATGATTTTGGGGTAGTACGCCGTCTAATTGTGGTTTTTCTTCTTATTGTGTTGGCGGTCTCATTTTCTCTTTTGTATATAAAAAGAATTAGTAAAATTTAATTTTGATGAGTTAAAATATGATTTAAAATTTACCTGATTTGTTT
Source organism: Pogonomyrmex californicus (assembly GCA_024349325.1). NCBI lineage: Eukaryota > Metazoa > Arthropoda > Insecta > Hymenoptera > Formicidae > Pogonomyrmex > Pogonomyrmex californicus. The sequence continues at coordinate 1,000,995 of JAECZD010000029.1, forward strand.
TGTAAGGTTGTTTATTATTAATTTACTATTATAATTTTGTTCTTTCTTCTTACACGGTTGAACTTCAACTGTTAATTAACTCTACCGTAAGAATTTGCATCTGTTATCTCTATTTGTCGCTTGATACATGTTTTGTTCGATCGATAGGGCTCGTCTTTCATGCTATCTTTTCGTTATCTCTTTATAATCGCGGATATAGGGTTTGAATTTCGTTGCGGATAAAAGTTTGACTTGAATTTCCAATTTCATTTTCTATTTCAACTTGTGTTTGTTGTTGTGTAGGTATTTGTGTTATTTCTTGTTGTTCATTTGATTGTTGATTTCCTTCCTCTAGTCTTTTTTCTTCTGATTTTCTTTCTTCTTGGGGTTTTCGTTTGGCTAGATGTAATAATAGATTTGTGACTGAGTCCCAAAGTGCTCCGATGAGATATATTGACCAACCATAAATTGTGTGAAGTGCATAGCCATGAATTAGTGTGTCTATTATTAATTTGATTGTTCTTATACAGAAATATAATCCAATTAGTCCTGCACTTGCGTTTCCGATAGATAGGAATGTTCTCCAAATTTTCTTCCATGCAGATTCGGTAATTTTATATAGAGAGTTTTCATCGAGAAGATGAAAGAGTGATATTCCTTGAGATAAGGTCGGTTCTCTTATTACACCACGGACCATCGTGTTTAAAATTCCGTTCCTCTCTGCTGGAAACATAATATGGTCTCGTAAATTTTCGAGTTTGCTGTTTGTATATATGCCGCTTGCTGCCAATGATCCAGGATCGTTGTATTGCCAAGTCGGTTTCGTCATTGGTGTTAGTTTTAATGGAGATTTGCTGTATTCCAGAATTGGTGTAATTTTATACCATCCGTCGTTTAAATAATACATTGTTGGAATTATTCTGCTGCAAGTGATTTGCGTTCCGGTTTTGAAAAGAATATGAGTTCGTGATGCTAAAAAGTATGTTTCATTTCCTTTTAATACTGGTAATTGTTGATAACATTCCTTCGTATGATAAATTTTCAGTCGAAGTTAAAATACTCCAGTAAATTAAAGTACTCCGGTCGTTTGATTATATGGACGACTTCTCCTGATATTGCTGCCATATATTCAGGTCCTTTCATAATTTGATATGCGAAATTGTCTGGAGAATGTGTGGTTATGCTAAGTGCATTTTTCATAATTTGTTGCTCCAAATTGCACCGTTGTTTAAGTACATCTGTGTATAAATGATTCATTTGTGTTCGTATATGTCTTTCTACGTAAACAAATTTTGAATTTACATAAGCAAAAATATCTAAATTTTCAACTGATAATTTTCGTTTTTGAATAAAAGTTCCTTCATTTTTAATTTCAAGAATTAATAATTTTGGATGTTCTGTTTTTATTAAAGTATATCCGCAAAGAAACTTTTCTCCAGTTTGAGTAAGCGCAAAAGTTATATCTTGAGTTGACAAGGAATAAATTATTTGTAATTTTTCATTTATATTACTAATCATTTTGTTCGCTTTTCCTTCATATAATACGTCATAATAATTAAATTTAAAAAAATTCGTTGGTATGGTTTCCCAAAAAGTATATTTACCTTCGATATCTATGCAATTTCCATCTGAATATTGACAAATTGTTCCTGTTTTTAAATGAATTTGATTTGTTTCAATATTTATTATTGCTTGATATGAAAATAAACTTATAGTCATTATTTCTTGTACAACTACATCTTGCCAAGTTCCATATGGATCTGAATATTGTGTTCCAAAGCATTTTCCATCGGTTGTTACAGATCCGGCAAAAATAATTGGTCGTGAAGTTGTATAATTTACTTTTAATCCATTAATTATGTTATTTATGTTTACAGTTAGTGTTCCGGTTTTGTGCATATTTTTACATTGATCGAATGTTGTGTCGATTATATATTCTGCTTGCGCATTTTATAAAGTTGATATATGTGAATGCATGCCGCAATAATAAATTGCTCGCAAAATTGAGATTTTACATTGTATAATATTGATAGATTCGAATTTTGACAATTGTAATTGAATTTTAGTTTCTTGTATTTGTGGTTCGATTAGTGGTATATTACATTCTTCTGTTTCCAACAATGACAATGTTGTGACATTCAGGTTGGATGTTTCGCAGTCAAAGCCGATAATTCCATAGTTTTCTTCTACCAAAATGTTCTGGATGAGAATTAAGAGGAAGATTTTTGCTTTCATCTGTTTTGAAAGAAATATTATTATTATGAATGAAATTGAAATTGTTGCACGGTACAAGTTCAATTTCTTAGGTAATTGTCATTTTTTGGTTTTTCGAATTTTATTAGGATGAACAATTTTTGGTTTTCCTTTGAAAAGAATTTTGATATTTCCATTTGATAATATATCTGTTATTATATGTGGTCCAGAATATTGATTACCTAGTTTTCCTTTTCTTGGTTCACATAAAAGGAAAACTTGATCGTTAACTTGAAATTCTTGTGGATTAATTTTTCGATCATAATAATGTTTGGATTTAATTTTTGAAGCTATTAAACATTCTCGAGCCAATTCTTGTAAGTTGTGAATATTTGTCATTAATTTACATAAATAATCGTCATATGTTTTTCCGTTTTCTGTATTATTAATTATTTCACTGAACGGTTGTCTGGCTGTTGTTTTGCCAAACACCAACTCATATGGAGTATATCCAGTTGATTCATGTGTACTCGTATTATAAGAAAAAGTTGCATATTCTAATAATTCATCCCATTCAGTAAATTTATTAACATATTGTTTCAAATATTCAATTAATACTAAATGAGATCTTTCCAAAGCTCCATTGGCTTGTGGATAAAAGGATGTTGTTTTAAATTGTTTAATTCGAAATTGTTTTGTAAATCTTTTCATTAAGTTACTCATAAAATTCGTTCCTTGATCTGTTATATATAGCCTTAGGGGCTCCAAAAATACAAATAAAATATTTTAATAATGCGTCAGCGACTTTTACGGCAGTTATTGATTTTAACGGTATTGCTAGGGAAAATTTGATTAAGTGATCTTGGATTGTTAGGATGTAGGAATTTCCTTTCGATGTTTCTGGTAAAGGTCCGACTATATCCATTGATATTTTTTCAAATGAAGAAAAGGGTGTGTCAGTTATTAACATAGGTTGTTTGGTTTTGACTCGAACTAACTTTTTTATTTGACATTGTAAACATTGATTTATATAATTTCGAATTTCAGTCTTTAAATTATCCCAATAAAAATTTTGCCTAATTCGATTATATGTTTTAGTTACTCCTTTATGGCCTCCAATTTTTGATGAATGAGCTTCTTCTATTATATTTTTTCGATTTTCAACTTCTGGAATTCTGACTAGATCGTGACAAATTATTAATTTAACTGGAATTCCTATAATGGATTCTGGAATTCGATTTAAGATTTCTTCCCATTTTATATTATCAATTTCTTGTGTTTTTGCAATATTTTAAAATTTTAATTGAATTTTCCTTAATTGCTTTTCGTAATTTACTAGTTAAACAATGCAATGTTTCCTTAGTTATCTTTTTATTAATATTATTTTTGCAAATAAAAATTAGATGAAATTTATTTCCTTTCTTTACTATTTCAATATTTCCTATTTTTCCTTCTTTAATTTTAGGAATTAAATTTCTACTTTGTAATGCTTTTGATCCGTCATCACAAGGTTTACCGACTGCAGTTAAAAGGTACAAATAATTTTCTTTTTGCATAAAAATTTTGTCACGACTGTTTATTATACTTTGCTTTTGTCCGCGTGTCATTATTTGTCTTTCAGTTGTGTCACTTATTTCGTCAAAAGTCATTTCATTGTAAGTTTCGTCTATGTCTTGTTCACTGTCATTGTCTTCGTCTTCGTCAAATTTTTCTTCATTGGTCTCTTCAATATCTTTTTCTTCAATGTAGTCGTCAATGAAAATTTGGTTCTTTGGACAATTTTTTCTTCATTTTCGCTTTCTGGCATCAAATTTTCTTGAACTTCTCCTTGATTAATTTTACTATTGTTTCCTGTTAAGTTATGTCAAGAATTTGTAAAAGTTTTGGTGGTATTTCTATTCGTGAATTTGAATTATTATGATTTTGTCAATTTAATTCATCATAATTTTCTGCATCTTCGTAATTTGAAATTTCTGACCCTAGTGTTGAGTTTTGTTGTATATTATTTTCTGTGCTGTTATTAAATAAATTTTCTGTGTAATCAGTTTCGTCTGTTTCTTCTAATGGATTATTATGTATTTCTGCCTGAAATGTATGTTCATAAAATAAACGTTAATTTAATTCTTTTTTAGTAAATACACTTTCTCCTTCTGACTTTTCTGTATTACGCGTCTTCATCCCTAAAACTAAAGGCTCTAGTTCTTCCATCATTGTTCCTCTTCTAGGTGAAGATGGTAAAGATCTTGGATTTGCATTTCTGTATTTAGCTTCTTCATCTTCTGAACATTCTTCTATCTCATCGTACTGAGGTTGTATTGGATATATATTTGCTGTAGGATTTCTAAATAAAGCATCGGCATTAGCGTTAATTTTTCCTGGTTTATATATTATTTCATAATTATATTCGGCCAATTTTATTCTCCATCTTGCTAAGCGAGAAGTTGGATCTTTCAATTTATGAAGCCAAGTTAATGGTTTATGATCGGTTATTAAGAAAAATTTTTTATCATAAATATAAGGTCGAAAATGTTGAACAGCATATACAATTGCTAATAATTCTTTTTCTATAGTCGAATAATTTTTTTCTGCATCATTTAATACACGCGAAGCATAACTAATTGGTTGATCTTTTCCAATTGGACTCTGACTTAAAATTGCACCTATTGTTGTTCCAGAAGCGTCAGTAGTTAAGAGAAAAGGTTTTGTAAAATCAGGATATTGTAATATCGGTTTTTCACATAATGCATTTCTTAACGTATTAAAACATTCTTGTTCTTTATCTCCCCATTTAAATTCTATTTCCTTTTTTAGTAAATTAGTTAGCGGTTTAGCTATTTTTGAAAATCCTTTAATAAATCTTCGATAATACCTAGCTAATCTATGAAATTGTTTAATATTTTTTGCATTTTTGGGAATTGGAAAATTTTGAATTGCTTCAATCTTTTTAGGATCAGGTCGGACTCCGTTTTCTCCAATTATATGTCCTAAATAAGTTACTTCTCTTCTTAAAAATTCACATTTGTCTGGTTGTAATTTTAAATTTGTTTCTCTTAATCGTGAAATTAATTTCTCAAATTTAATTGCGTGTTCTGTTAATGAACTAGCATATAATACTATGTCATCTAGGTATACAAAAATTTCGCTTCCTTGCATTCCCGTTAAAACTAAATCCATTAATCTTTGAAATGTGGCAGGCGCATTTTTAAGTCCAAAAGGCATTCTATCAAATTCATAATGACCATGGAGGGTAGAAAATGCTGTTTTATGACTATCATCCGGATGCATTTTGATTTGATGAAAACCTGAAGCAAGGTCGAATACAGAAAAATATTTTGCACCACCCAGCTGATCAAGTATTTCTGTTATGTTTGGAAGTGGATACGCGTCACCTATTGTCTTATCATTTAGGTCACGGAAATCTAACACCATTCTCCATTTCTTGTTTCCTTTCGAGTCCGACTTCTTAGGGACTATCCACACGGGCGTATTATAAGGTGATTTTGATGGTTTAATTATATTTTGTTCTAATAATTCATTTACTTGTCTGTTAATTTCATCTTTATGAATTACTGGAAATCTGTATTGCTTAGTGTTTATTGGAATCTCATTTACTTTTGGAATTCGATGTTTTAAAACATTTGTATGATTAAGATTTTCCGGGCAGATAAAAACAATCGGCACTTTTCTATATTAATCTTTCAACATGTTCACGCTCTTCATTATTAAATGCTCAAGTCTTAATGCATCAATTATTTTATTCTTTTTTTCATTTTGATTTATAGAGAAACATGATCTTGAATTCGAGCTTGTATTAAGATTTTCATTTGAACTTGACTTTGAATTTGAATTCGAGTTCGTCGAGTTTGAGATTTCTTTATCATTTGTTTCAAATTCGTATATTTCAATTGTGGGAATTAATATCCTTTCTTCTTCTTCATTTGTATTTATTACTTGTAGATAAGCTTTGCCGTCTCTAACTGTAACTAAAGCATCACCTAAGTAGATACCGTCTGTTACAATTAATCGCGGGACATATCCTTCTTTTAATTCTGAATTCGCGACTCTAATATGCATTTGTGAAATAGATCTAGCAGGAATTATAAATTCTTCTTCTTGTTCTTCTTTTAATGCAAAAGGTATAATAATACCGTTTCATTCTAATTGATTTTCTTGGTAATTAACATTTACTTGAAATTGTTTGAAGACGTCTGAACCCAGAATCTCATGTTGTGGTATTGGAAAATCATCTTCCACCAAATGAAAAAAAACTGGACATCCTAAGATATCTATCAGTGCCAGCCCTAAGGTGGTCACGTGATGCGTTGTAATTCCACTTAGTTTCAAAATTTCATTCCTATCCACGAAAGTATCTGGTGTTATAATACTTCTTTTAATTATATTCGGCCTTGATCCACTGTTTACAAGGAAATTTAGAGTTTCTTTAAAATTTAAGCTTTCTAATTTCACTGTTGGTACCTCCTCAATATAAGCTAAATTTATTGTTCTGCATTTGATTCGATTTGAGCGTTGATTTTCCGTGCGGGGCGGACATTGGTTTTTCCCGGGGCTGCCCCGTTCGTCTTGGGAATTTGCCTGTTTCCCTGAGCTTGTAAATTTTGTCTAAAATTATTTCCATTGTTGTTCAAATTATTATTATAGCTATTATTACGAGTGCCGTTGTTATTGTTATTATTATTATTATTAAAAATTCTTTTCCGACATTCCTCAATAGTGTGCCCTAATTTTTTACAATATCTGCAAGTTATCGAATTTTGATTATTCCAACTTGATTGAAATCGTGGAAGTGGGGTTGTACTCAATTGTTGTTTTTATTATAATTATTGTTATTTAAATAATTATTATTCTTTCGTGTATTTTGGGAAAATCCCAATCTATTTTGATTTTGATTTTTATTAATCAACCAACAACGATCAGCTGTATGACCTACTTTTTGACAAAATTGGCATGTTATTATTTCAGCTTCAATGCGACGGGTCGAAGCTCGTCTTTCAGCCGGCGCGTTCTCTGCGAGTACTACACGTCTTATCATGTTTATAGTTTCTAATTCTTTCTCCGCGTCAATTGCCCGTGCCTCTACTTCTTCAAATGTTCCTTCTTTTGATATTATTATTTCTCTATTTAATCCGCGTAAGAAGCTTGTTTTTAAATGTTTCTCAATTGAATTTCGAAATTCCGAACTTAATATTCCGGTTTCTCTTTTTTGTGCATCAAAAATTCGCTTTCCTAATTCCCTAACTCGATTTGCATATGCTGCGACCTTCTCGTCCCTCTTTTGATATAGATAAGCTAATCGTCCTTGCGCTTCATAAACTGTTTCTCGCGGCCCGTATTTTGCTCTCAAAAATTCAATTAGTTCTTGCATGTTTTCAAAGATTTTTCCCAATATTGATCTGTGAGCATCCCCTTTTAATTTATTACGTATTGCCCGAACTAGAATTACTTCTTGCGTGGGTGCGACCATACTTAATGCTTCCTCGCAATCCTCGACGAAGTAAACAAACGGAATATTTTCTCCATCGAAATTAGGCACCGCTTCTAACGCGTCTCTGATCGAAAATTGTAAAAAGTTACTTATCGTTCCTTCCGATGATAAATTAATGGCTTGACTTCGTTGCTGTTGCTGAAGCTGTTGTATCGTTCGTTGTTGCTCCCCAATTAGCCTCCGTAATTCATTCATGTCTGTCTCCCTTGAGTTTTCTATGGTGTTTCTTGATGTTGTTTGACCAGATCCCTTCATGTTCTTTAATTTATTATTTTTATTTATTATTTTTTTGTGTTCACTTTTTTACTGTCCACTATTGTTTCTTTCCACAAACCGTTTTAGTATCCCACCGCTTTATTTAATCGAGGAGGCTTTTAAATTCTCCTAAGAGAAATATTACAGAAATTGATTATAAATTTAAGAATTTAACCCTAAGGTTGATCACGCGCCACTGATTAATGTCACCGCCTAGTTAGTACCGAAGAAAGGCCGCGGTCGCTTTTTCCGCACGTATATTTATAGGTGGAAATGGTCAGAATCCCCGCGCGAGCTTCTCACCACTTCCTTCTTTCAAACCCATAATTAAGAAGGGGAAGATTCTTTCTCAGAGGTGTCATCTGAATCTTCGTTGGTAACAATTGAACCTTGGTACCGACAAGAATTCAATCAATAAATCAATATTTTATCATATTACGCGCATTCCTTCATTTAAAATTATAAGATGTAGATAGCCGTGACAATACTAATATGTATACTAATTACTAATATGAATATATGTATAAAAATATGTACACGAATATGTATACGAATATATGTGTAAGAATATGTGTACAAATATGATGCCGAGTAATAAAAAACAACGAATATATGTACGAGATATGCTGAAATAAAGAAAAAAAAAGAACAATGCGAATCGTCATTAATATGTATCGTTGTTGTGACGATTAACTGACCGCGAGAGACGGAGTTTTTTCCTTGTTCGTTTTGCGTATCGCGGGGACGAGAGACGGATCGGCGACGCGTCGGGAGTCTTCAATTAGCGATACCGTGAGTGACGTAATATTATTGGAAACGTATGAGAGACCAGAGGTGGGGGTCGCGCGAGAAGGAAATTGTCGTAGGAGTATTAATAACGAGGGAATATTTTATTAGGAATGTAAATGTTGTGCGATGCGTCATTTTCGCGTTCGCTACGCGTGACTGCAGGAAGTTTGACCGCAACGGCGATAGAAGATTAGTCTATCGTTTATTTCATCGTTCTTTATTTGTTTCTATTCTATCGCTATTCTATCGTTGTCATGCTTTTACTTTTTGTTCTTTATTATGTACTTTTAATGATATTGCGTATAAGATCTTTAGTGAGATCGTCATTCGTTGGCGTGTAATCGCGCTACGTATATTTGGGATCGTTCGACGAGAATAATCTCGCGCAATAGAGAATAGAAATTAAGCGGTTGAAATTTTCGATTCGCGACTCGGATCGATTCATCGCGTCGGTCTCCGCCCTCTCACGACCGATGGCAATATCGATCGAGCAGTTCGCGCGTATTTCGGTCGGCGACACGCAGTGTCGATTCGACTCCCGTCTCGCGCGATGACGCCCGCGCGCGGGATCGCCGTTATCGCGGCGATTCATGACTCCGCCGCCGATAGCGACGAGGAGGCGATTCGGTTTTTGCAAATCTACGGATATCTGGATGGCGATAACGTGCAAACGATATCAAATAACGCGACGTTGGCTCTGAGACACGCGATTGCGCTTTTCTAGGAGTATTACCGTATACCTGGTGATGGCGTTCTTAACGAAGCTACATTGGAACAGATGCGTAAACCGCGATGCGGCGATCAAAGATATATCGAGTGACTTGGACAAGTCTCCGAGGAAATGGGCGAAGACGCATCTCGCTTGGAACTTTTACCTGGCGAGCGAGAGCGTTCTACGAGTCACCGAGGTCGCGTTCGAGATGTGAGCTGCGAATTCGTCGCTGACATTCGAGCGTGATTCGATGAATCCCGATATCGTTTCGGAAGGGTTTTCACACGTTCGTAGATCCTCCGCATCAAGGTAGCCGAATATGTCCATCGTTGCTGGACGGACCAGGAAACGTGCTAGCTCACGCTTTTTTACCATCTTCCGAAGTGTCGGAGGTGCACGTGGATAACGCGTAGAAGTGGCACATCGAGCTGACCGCTAATCTTAACGATACAATTCATCTGCTACATACGTTGACGCACGAGATCGGTCACGCGTTAGGATTACATCACAGTCCTCAGAAAAATGCGTACGCCTTTGTCCCCTCTAAGACCTTTCCCGTGCAATTGAGCAAGGTGGATTTTCTCGCCATTCAGAATTTATACGGTTTAAAAAATAAGAGCGAAATTGCGAGACCAGCGACGACGACCATAGCGATGACCTCGATCGCGACGCGCGACACGGGGGATTCCGCGGATCTGTGCGCGTTGCAACGCGTCGACGCGGTGTTGGTATTAGAAAATAGAATGTACGTGGCGTATCGACGCCATTTATGGTCGGTCGACTTAAACGGACAATCTTACGGCAGGTCGTTGTTACTGATGGACTATCTACGTTTTCTTCCCGATAATTTTACGCGTTTGGCGGGCGCGTATCGACGACCCTCGGGCCAACTCGTATTGTACGTAGACGATACGGTTTACATGATAGAATATCCGAGTTTCGAGCTGGTACCGGGTTGGCCGAGGAAACTGAGGGATATGAATCTTCCTTCTAACGCGAAAATCAACGCTGTGGTTAATATTAACGCGGGACGAACATTCGCGATTTATAACGACGAAATTGTGGCTGAGATCGACGACTGCTCGATGATAGCCGTCAGACATAACTCGTTGCACGCGATATTTCCGGGGATTCCACCCGCTGTAACGTCCGCCGTTCGATACATCGACGGTAATTTGTACTTTCTCGTTAAACGACAGTTCTTCAAGTACAACAAATTTATCAGAAGTGTAACTATGGCCGGTAAATTCGATTCGGAGATTTTTGATGTCCAAGGGACGGACTGTTAGAGCAATTGCGCTCTCTTTTAAAAAGACTCGCTCAGATGAGGAACGTATTTTCGAGCGAGGACGATTTAGAAGAGGAGAGGGAGGAGGAAGAGGCACGGAAGTTTTCGTATAGTGTATAGAGCGAAGGATACGAAACGTTTACGAACAGTATCGTGCGATCTCTTCGATCGTAAAGATGTACGATATCGAGCACTCGCAGGATTCCGAGACGTGCCGATAAGAGCGACGACGCGAGGAGGAAAAAGACGCTCGACGATGACAGGCCGATCGCGTCGAGTCATAACAACGCCGGTTGTATGAATAATCCAGTTAGAATTCTAGAACGAAAATATCCCTTGACTAAGACGGGATACAAGTTTCTTAATGTATGTGTCACTCTTGAACGTTCCTCGCGCGTGAATATTATCCTGGGAGATAGTCATGGCAAGGAGGTCTCGATGTCGCCCGATACATGGAGGCAGCTTGTCGAGCAACGACACGTTCTCTCGAAGTATCTGCAGAGTACCAACGGAGAACCGTCCTTTCCAGCCCCGTCGCATATTGGAAATATGACCGTGCGTTTCGGAAAAATCAACAACTTGACGATATTACGCCTGGAAACGTCCGCGGCCATGTCGAAGGAAACAGTGAATAATATGTTCGAGCTCGAGCATGCGTCAGCCGACTTGTTATCTCGTTGATCAAGATATTAGGAAAAATCGATGCGAAATTGGCGCGTTTCAAGGATATTGCGTTTACCGCTAAGGATACGGAAAATATCTCGAGAGTCATACGCGATAGCAATGTCTTCGATTGTAACGACATTATCGATTGCGGACTCGTTGTTCTGTACTTTGGGATGTAAGATTGAGATGAAATAAAGTGAGATATTAGATGTACAAAAAAGTTCTGAACTTTTTTTTGTAAAATTCAATCTTTATTCAAAAACAAATAAAAAAATATTAATCAGCGAAATATTTCCCGTTTGCATCAAAGAGCTTTCGCCATCTTTCGGGTAACTTGCGAATTCCTTGACGATAGAAGCTCACCGGCTTCGAAGCGATAAAGTCATCAATGCATTTTCGTATCTCTTCAAATCTCACGAAATATGTATCAGCCAAATGATGCTGCAGCGACCGGAATAGGTAGTAACCGGAAGGCGCCATGTCTGGGCTATACGCCGCATGCGGGAGAAGTTCCCAGCCTAATGCAAAGATATGGTCCTGAGTCGCTTTCGCAACATGTGGTCGAGCATTATCATGAAGCAAGATCACTTTACGACATCCTTGGCCAGTAAATGGCCTCTTTTCTTCTAATGCATCGCTCAAATTGGTCAATTGTTGTTGGTAGCGGTCTGCCGTGATTGTTTCACCCGGTTGTAACAACTCGTAATACAACACACCTTTCCAATCCCACCAGATACAGAGCAAAACCTTCTTGGCGTGGATATTGGGCTTTGGCGTCGATGTCGAAGATTAACCATAATTTTCTACGTTTAGGGTTATCATAAAGAATCCCCTTTTATCACCTGTAATGATTTTGTCAGAAAATCTTTTTTCCGGAACTTTGAAAGCAAAGTGAGTGCAGTGTCACGCCGACGATTTTTGTTGTCTTCGGACAATTCATGCGGAACCCATCTGCCTTCCTTCTGAACCTTTCCCATCGTATGTAAACGTACAGAAATGGTTTGCTGCGTAACGCCAAGCTATTCTGCAAGCTCCTTTTCAGTTTGCGCAGAGTTTATATCCAGCAGTGCTTGCAATTCATCCGTTTCAATCTTTTGAGGGCGTCCAGCACGCGGTTCATCTTCAAGACTGAAATCGCCTTGGCGAAATTTTTGATACCATCTTTTACATGTAGTATGACTTACAGTGTTCTCTCCATATGCAGCACAAATCATTGCAATGGCTTCAGCAGCATTTTTCTTCAGATGAAACGCGAAGTGGAAAATCGAATATGTTCTTTTGTTATTGCCATCGTGAACATTATTGATTTGTGAGGTTATGTGCATCAAACGCCAAACCGTATAGCATTTTAGAAGGCCAAATGTCAACATTTTAAAACCGCAAAAGGGCGGGAAGATATATAAAATTTAAATTGTTATTTCGGTTGTATAAAATCTAAAGTTCAGAACTTTTTTGTACACCTAATATATTGTAAAAAATGTTTTTGTTATTTGTATTTCCTCAAGCATGTATATAAGTATAGCGAGCGATAAAAGAATTCGATTATAGTATAAGCAATGAATCTAATATAATATATTAGATAATTATAATATATAAGCACTGAATCTGATATAATAGTTTAAAACAATCTAATATATGATACAATAATTGAAAACAATCTGATATATGATATAAGTCGTTAACGCGATATTACAATTTGGTGATACATTCCCGTCGTTTCGACCACCAGTCGTACAGTTTGCATACGTTCTCCATAGCGCAATGCTTCGCGTGACGCTCACAGTGGAATGCTCGAATGTCGTTCAGGGCGCTTAGGCGCCCTATATCCTCGAAATCCGATAGTCTCGACGATCACGTCGTGGTCTGCGATGACGTCGCAGCCGAGAATCTCCTCTAACCACTTCTTTTTCTCCAAGTCTTTGACGTACACTCGTTTAGGCGCGTCTCGTGATTGATCGCACTCGCCGTTTCGAATCACGTGCTTCGAGAGTCTGTACGCGACGTCGCCGTCGCTCTACTACAGGCCGTGATGATTGGAGGTTATCCAGCACGCTTTAGATTTTTCCATCTTTGTAAGAAGATTCCAGGGTATCGCTTCTTGAAACATTCGATGAGTCAGCTGTTTTCCATTTTTTAATATCGCCACCTCTTTAACCATAAATTTCTCCCGAACAGTAAAACCTTGCAGATCGATGAAGATCGGTACGTTTGGCATCGTTCTCGTATGGGGAAAACCGCGATTATGTGAGTTTACGTACGACGTTCGTCAGTGGGTTATACTCTATAACTCTATCGTGAATGATGAGACAATAAGCCGTTGTGTTAGCCGGAACGTTCTCTTTGCATTCGAATTCTATGCGAACGTCGACGGTGGCGCTCTTGATCGATTCGCTCTGGCGGGAGCAATCGATGACCACGAGCGGACCGTATTGCAGAAATCTAGTGACAGTCATGAACGGTTCGCAGGTCTCGCACCCGTAATACGCCTTTCGAAATTTCAGATACATATCATATAGCACTGCGAATTTGTTACGCTCAAAATCTAGATTCATATCATTGTAGGGATAGAACTCAGAATAATAGAGTTTTACATTAGTCAGCTTGCAATCATCGAATTTAGAAACGTCTTCTGACGGTACGTTTTTCCTTCCGGTCTGTAGCGCGAAAATCACGTATCGCGGTTTCTCCAATTGCGTCGCCGCTTTTACCGCCCAGGAATGCTTGGACGTACTTTGCAACAGCGGAAATTCGTACAGATCCCACGAACGAAAGCCCATGCTCACGTACCAAGTATCACGTGTGGCATTCGCCACTGTATTCTCAACAAGGTGATCTTCGGTCTCTGATCTGAATGCGCCACGACGCAATTGTTATCGTTGCGAGCGCGTATCAGAATGAGTATCAGAGTTCGTGTCGCGCGTTTATCACTATGCGTTTGTAATCCTCACAGAAACCGAGGAGTACGTTGAGAGGCACGCAAAAGTTGAAATCGTCCAACGCTATAGGCGGTATTTCCCATCCGGTATTCTGTATAGCTCTATCTCTCTCGTAGCTCAACGATGCGTAGTTTTTCATCAAGGTCGTTATGCCGACGTTTCTTATTAATCTCCACGCCATTGAGCTCGTATCGAATCTCGTCGAACATAAACGCGACGCAGTTGTTGACTAGCTTCGCTCTCGCTAACTTTCTTCGCCGTGCCTTCCTTTGCCGTGCCTTCCTTCGCGCTCTCTTTCGTCGCAAATTTTCCCTCAATATACAGAAAACTTTCGCACGGCAACGTGTACAGATCCTGTTGTTGTATAGGTATTCGTATCTCGTCGCTGTATCCGAACGTGATGTTAGCGTACGGATTGTAAGTGTGGGTTTCTATTCTCACGATACGATCGTCAAAGATCGGGGCACCTCCGATACTTAAAATGTCGCTCGCCATGTCGATTCTTCACGACGAAACCTAAAGATCTTAAGAACGCGACGTTCGCGGCGTTCAACTCGTTCGCTCTTCCCTCGCGCACCTTCCTCATCGCGTCGTTTTACGGTAGAATCACGGATGTAGCGTTTGCGTCTCCTCCTCTCGCGTACCACTTGTTTAGAACAAGCATCTTTCGCTCTCGCGCATTTCTCTCTCTAATGCCTTCATCGTCGCACGCGAAGTCGCGCCGTTATCTCCTCTCCGCGAAAATCGATTGGTTGCCCGTCTTGATCCACGATTCGAAGCGTGATATCGGTAACGTTTCGCGCGATGATCGGAAAGTAAATGATCGATGTCGGAGCGTTTGACACTTTATATCCCGAGGGAACGTTCGACGAAAACTTGTGTATCGTGTGAACCGGCTTGTTGTTGCTGTACGCACCCGCGGTGATATTGCACTCCACCCGAATGATATTCACACCCATAATATTCACGGGTCCGTCGGATGTGTGCCATTTGTTCGGTCGTAGTACGCGCGACGACGAGAATCCCAGGAGCGAACCGATGTTGTTCGGTTTCGCGAAATCGATTTGATGCTCGCACCTGATCTCGCTTCTCATAGTGTTCTCATTGGTTCGAATGATCAGAGATCGCGCGCCCCTCTCGCCTTCGTCGCTCTCGTCGTAGACGATGTCGTCGCTCTCGTCATCGTCGCTCGTCCTCCTGCTTTCATCGATCTTTCGCTTTTTAGAGATAGCGGCGTTCAGATATCTGTCTATCACGCTCAATTCGTACGAACCCTCGGGAATCACGATCGTTTTGTCGTCGTAATAGAACTTATTATTCGTGGAATCGACGTTCAGTATAGTATTGTACGTCTCGAAATTCGTGAGACCTAACTCGTAATTGTCGTCGCTCAGATCTAAAACGGGAAAATAGCACGACGTGAGGACGCTACTCTTACCGGTGAACGAAAGGCTTAGCGACATCGCGACCGATCCTCGAGAGAAATCGTAGGCACAACTGACCGTAAATGCTCTGATCGTACGTCTGATACGATTGTACGTTACATTTACGCCGCCGAGATATCTCTCGAGTTCCCTCGGCGGTCGAAGATTGCCGAAACCGTCGAAGTAAATCGCGTCGTTTCCCCTCTTCGCATGGGCCCACCCAGTGAGTACCCGAACCCATCGAGTCGTCGAGATTCACGATGCCGCTCTCGTTGCGTCGCGCCTTCGATGGTAATGCGTCACGCATAAACACTCCTCTGAAGAAGGGTACTCGTAGACGACGCGCCAAGCGGTTCAGCTGTTCGTTCGTTGTAATGCCGGAGAGCGGTAACTCGAGCGATCCTAACGTTTCCTTCCACGATTTTTTTTTCGTTCTCGTCACACCGCTGCCACGTTTGTAAGACGCTAGATGCAATCTGTGACCCTCTATCGCTCGATTGTGACGTTGCAACTCCTCCAGTTGACGCCGTGCGGTTTTACTAGTGTTCACCACCTTCGCGACACCCGCCGCGCCACCGATCAAAGAACCGAGCGCGCCTAATATCGGAAAAATGGGTAACAAGCCTCCCCGTTTCACCGTTGGAAGTATCCTCCTCCTTGTTGTCGTCGTCTTCCTCTTCTTCTTTCTCAAACCCATGCCTAGCTTTGTTTTTGCTTTCATAGCAGCCCATATGGCGGTCGCGGCGGCTCTCTCGCCGAAGGTGGAATCTCCGGCTGTTATACGTTCGCGCGCCTTCTCGGCGAGAGCTCAGTCGGCGTCGTGGCTATCGGCGAGTTTCTTATTTCGCGAATAGGCGATGTCGTGCTCGCGGCACGCCGCGTCCAACGGGTTTACGCCTCGATCGCCGCATGCCAATCGCTTCGCGAGATGGGTGCCGGGCCCGCAAAATTGATACCCGGGAATATGTAGTTCGAAGGGAAGCGCATTTATCGCTGTATCGAGTAATCCTGCGTCGCTAAGCATTCGTTACAATTTTTGATAAGAGGCGCAGGACCGTCTATATGCGATCGTTGCCACGGACGATTATAATGCTCCAGACACACGCGACAACGTTGCACCTCGGGATCCGCTCTCAGATGATCGGGTAGTCTATTCCACAGCAGCTCCACGTATCTGTCGAAATCGCGCACGAGAACGAACTTCGGGATAAGTCGCAACTGTTGGACGGATAGATTGAGAATATCGTGTTTGTCCGTCAATAGGGGAAACATACCGATCACTGTGCGCGATCGAATCGTCGTCGAATATAAGTGGAGCGATTATCGGTCGCGTCTCCTCGAAGCGCGCGTAAATGCGATTCGTTCGACGGTCGCCGGCTATAGGAGTGCTCAATCTCGACCGTAAGGCTCGACGAATCTCGGGCGACGCGGTCGGGAGGGCGCGCAGACACGCCCCTCTATTACCGAACACGATACTTTGCATCATTTGCGGCCCCTCCAATTGCGGTAAAACGAACGTGTTGATAAGCATGCTCGAAAGCCCGCACGGCGCGCGCTTTGAGAACGTGTACGTCTACTTAAAATCCCTGCAACAACCGAAGTATCGATACCTGGCGAAACTGCTCGAGTCGATGGACGAGATCGGTTATCGCGCGTTCTCGAACAATAGCGACGTCATGCCACCGAGCGAGGCGCTTCCCGATTCGTGTTCGACGACGTGGCCTGTGACAAGCAGAACGCGATCAGGGCATATTTCGCCATGGGTCGACACTCGAACATCGATTGTTTCTATCTTTGTCAGACATATGCTAAAATTCCAAAACACCTGATACGCGACAACACGAATCTCTTGATTCTGTTTAAGCAGGATGGCACTAATCTAAAGCATGTTTACAACGAGCACGTGAACACGGATATGTCGTATGAGAATTTTTACGCCTTGTGTTGCGCGTGTTGGAAACGCAAATATGGTTTCGTAGTCATCGATAAGGACAGCGCGTTAAGGAATGATAGATACAGATGAGGATTTAACGATTTCGCCGTGGTGTAGAGCGATCAGTTGTGCTACGAGGATGGACGTTGACGCTGCTGCGAGTATGAACGTTGACGCTGCGGCTGGTACGGACGTCGCTCGGCAGGAAAAAACGGCGCGAGAAATCGCGAAGACTCAGAACTCTATACGTAAAAAGTACAGAGAGTTAAAGACCGATGAGATAGAAGAGGAGATCGCGCTAGAGAGGCGACTCAAGCCGATCGTTCAGCCGTTGAAACGAATCGCCGAAAACACCGCGCGAGACGAGTCGACCGAGGGAATCGACCCGATCGCGTTCGTCGGTGCTAAGAGGAAACGCGAGACCGACGACGACGAGCCGCCGTCGAGACCGACAAAGAAACGCCTCTCGACGAGATCGCCCTTGATCGCGATGGTGAGTCCCGCGACTAGGAACGAATCGGAAGAATCGAACGCGCAATGGGGACTGTTAGGTCGCAAATATATGGGCGCGCTTCTAAGCGGGGACAGACAGAGCGAGATCGATCACGTTTACGGGGTGTACTTCGACTTGGACGGTTCGATGCTTGGCGACAGGCGATTCGACGTGGCCGCCGACGATAGCGTGATCGTGGGCGACACGCGATATCCGAGTACCCCGGGCTATACGAATTGATCTTCAAGAGACTTCCCGACGATGCCGTGTACACGGAGAACGACAAGCAAACGTACAAGAGTATACTGTTGACTACGAACGCCCATCGGCGTGGCCACAACGCGCTTATGCCCATTCTAGGAAACAAAGGTTTTAAGTACAAGCATATCATCGCGCCGCTATTGCTCGATAGAGATAAAAGTGACGCTGGTACTGGTAAAGCGAGAAAAAAGGGATCGACTCTGTTTCATCCGCTATCCGGGTAAGAGACAAAGGAATCGAGTACATTCATTGGGACGATCCCAACGAATTAGTCGATCGTCTTCGATTGCTCGATGCCTCTCGACGAGCTGGCAACGCTCACGATAACGAGATTCTATCGATACTCGAGGAACTTCGCGAGATCGACGCGATCGAGTAAAACGCGGCGCGCTCGCGGCGACTGGTATTCTCGTTATGTTGGTGAACAAGTTCGGAAGACCGTTGGAGTCGTTCGGCGGAGGCGACAGGGCACGCTCGCGACCGTCGATCGATTCCCTGCGTCGCTATGTGCATAACAACGCGCTCTGTCTAAGTGACGGTTACTACGACGCTAGAGACAGAATCATACGGCGTTTAGCCGCACCTAGAACCGATATCGACGCCGCGAGTAAAAGCTACGTGGACAGCGCGTTTCGAGACGCGGAAACGAGGATCTCCGAGACGAGCGAACTCTCGGCGAGCACTCGAACGTTGCTGTCGGAGATGAACGAGAGCACGGCCAGATCGATCGGCGAATTGGAGGAATCTATGACGCGCGTAGCCAGATTGTTTCTCAAATACGATACGCAGATCGCCGAGATTACGAGCAGATTATCGCGCGCGGTAGATTTGTCATCCGCGAGAGCATGATGTCCGTGAACAAATTCGGGAAGTCTCTGGAGAGACAACGCGGCGTTGACGATCATTCGACGATCGCATCCCTGCGGGCGTACGTGCGTCGCAGCGCGCTCTGCCTTAATCCGGACGACTACGACGACAACAGACGCAAGATACGCCATTTGGATACGCCGATTAAAATCGCACGACTGTGACGGTATAGTTTCTCGAGCTGACGCTGCATGGCTTTCTTGTCGCTTACTACTTTCACCACGCTGGCTGCTCCGCCAATCATGGAGCCGAGCGCGCCCAACATTGGCAGAATCGGTAATATGCCACTTCGTTTTACCGTCGGAAGTATTCGTTTTTTTTTTGTCTTTGCTTTCGTACCCATGCATTCTTGGTCTTGGCTTTCAGTGCTGCCCAAATGGCTGTAGCGACAAGTTTTTCGCCTAGAGTCGAATCTCTCGCGATGACGCGTCCTAGGGCTATATTTTTATTTTTTCAATAATTTTAATAGTTATTAGGCCAAGAATTATTAGAATTTTATTTGGATGAGATGGGTTGGGTGTTGTATCTTGTTGCTTAGTTATTTATTATCAGAATTATATGTCATTTAATTCAGGAATAGCTACGGTATTAAGAAATCGAATTGGAGATATTGGTTTATTAATATCTATTGCTTTATTAAGAGTTAGAGGTAGATGAAATTTATGAATATATAGAAATTGTTCTACTATTATTATTTTTATATTGTTTTTAGCAGCAATTACTAAGAGCTCAGATTCCATTTTCTTCTTGATTACCTATAGCTTTATCGGCGAGTATCTTATCCGCCGCGTGTCTATCGGTGAGATCGTTACTCCGAGAATACGCAATGTCGTGTTCACGGCACGCTGCATCCAATGGATTTATGCTCATTTCACCTCTGGCTAATCGCTTTTTCAGAGTACCCGGACCGCAAAACTGATAGCCGGGAATATATAACTCGAAAGGAAGCGCGTTTATCGCTCGATTGAGCAGACCTCCAACGCAACCTTTGTTCGACGTTGCTGCTGATATATGTTACAATCCTTTATTTTCGATGCGGGACCGTCTATATGCGTGCGTTGCCACGATTGGTTACAATGCTCGACGCAGCAACGATAGGTTTGAACCTCCAAATCCGCTTTTATATACTCCGGAAGCTTGTCCCACATATGTATTCGATATAGTCGTCACACATGATGGGTAACAATATGATCTTCGGTATATATTGCAACTGTTCAGCGCGCAAATCCCAAATATCAAATAGATACGATAGCGCGAGATACATTTTTGTTACTGAATCAGTCGCGATTTCGCGCGTCTATAAATAGGCGTTCAATCGAAGCCTAGATAAGCAGTGTGAACATGAAATTCGTGCGGCATCCGCAGACGATACACGTCATGAACTACGACGAGAAAGCGCAAATGATGGGGGACATCGCGACGAAGCACAAGCATAGAAATGCTACTGAGTACTATACGCGCGATTATTTGCGGTCCGTCCAATTGCGGTAAAACCAAACTTTCTCATAAGTTTGCTCGAGAGTCCGCACGGTATACGTTTCGAGAACGTGTACGTGTACTCGAAGTCGTTGCAACAACTAAAATATTGATATCTCGAAACTTTATTGGCATCGGTCGACAAAATCCGCTATTTTACGTTTTCCAATAACAGTGACGTCATTCCACCGAGCGAGGAACATCCCAATTCGATCTTCGTCTTCGACGATATTGCATGTGATAAGCAAGATGTGGTGAGAGAGTATTTCTCAATGGGTCGCTACTCATATGTCGACTGCTTCTATCTCTGTCAGACGTATGCGAACCTAAATCTGATACACAATGCGAACCTGCTGATTCTATTTAAACAGAATGGTACCAACTTGAAATATGTTTACAACGATCATGTGAATACTGACATGTCGTATGATGAATTCTGCGTTATGTCGCGATTGTTGGCGGCGCGAATACGGATTCTTAGTGATAGACAAGGCAGTCTGCTTGTCAACGAGCAGTACAGAAAAGAATTTAACACGGTATCATAATGTGGTTAGTTGATGTCGATACGTCAACTAGGCAACATGGATAACATCAAAGATTGCGAGAAAATAGCAGATTGCGAAAACGAGTGATTCGATTCACAAAAAATATCCCGCTTTGAAAATTGGTAAAATAGATGAAGATGTAGCGTTGGAGAGACGCTTCAAGCCCATCGTCGAACCTTTAAAACAGATTGTCGAGGAAACACATTCAATTAAAAAAGAAATTAATGTTGCAAAGGATATCAGTATTAAGAAAAAAAAGAAACGTGAAGATAGCGATGATGATGATGACGATGACGATACTACTACTAACAGGGATTCATATTGGACGGATGTTGGATGGTTGAAATTATTGCCGCAACCTAAAAAGCATAAACAATTGAACACCGCGTCAGATTCATTCACGTTCGATTCTACATCGATAGAACCATCAAAAGAACTACTGTCACGTCACAGGCGGTGGCGGTGTTCCCAAGCAAATCACCACGTGGCACCGAACAAAGGCGGGAATACGCTCGCCTCTCGGCGACGCTGCCAGCAATCGAGCGGCAAATCACCAGCAGCGGTTCGGAAGAGTTAAGGAATATTAACGTACGAATCCCTGATCACTAGAATAAATGTGCGATTGAGCAGCAGGGAATCTAATTCTTAGCATTAGCGCGATCGCGTCTAGCTATTATTCCTCACGGTTAAGCAACGAGATGGAAAAGTTCGTGAGTCGGCGCGAGACAATGACGTCAGAAGTAGCGTTAGTATCGTTAAGATAATATCGAGCGCGGACGTGTTCGATAGCCTCTCCCTCTTCTTCAAGTACTTCTAAGACAACAACGAAAACCTCGGAGCACGTGTCGCAGTGCTCGATTTCGCGGATTATCGAAAGCGGGGTACGACAACACTCGCAGTAATCTTGAGGCGCGGTGAATCCGAATTGAAAAGAATGAGTTAATTCCAAGCGGTAAGAGAGGGTGCCCTCGGGTATCAATTCCTTACAACGATAGCAGAGAAACTCGGCGCTATTAGGATAATCGTCGGCAACTAAATTATTTACACGGCGATAACCGAAGGAAGTAATGCAGCACACTGAATCGACGCGATGTTGGAATACGGCTGGATGCGTGCGTGAACCGCGGGTGGTATCAGACCGAGGGAAGCACATCACACTAATTAATTAATAGTATCCGCGAAGGTAAAACGCGTCCATGCGTGTCGTTGAATAATATTACGAAATATTATCGGAGCTAAAAAGTTTGAAACAAGCATTTAAGAGTGCATTTCCCGAGTGAAGTCGTCGGACGGGGCAAAAACTATACCCAAAAAAAACAAAGGGGTCGGTCGTAAATCTTTCCGGTCAGGCATTCCCTCTGTAGAAGCGATCGTTGAACTTGCACGGACACGTTCGGCTGACGCAACAGGAAAAATTCTCGCTCACTACGTGGCGATAACGCGAGAAGTATACGCGTATACATATATCTTATAATAATTTGTTTAACAATTTAGCTACTTACCTTTCGTTGGAAGCTCTCTGCAAATAGTCTTGGAGAGAGATTCGCGGCTCGGGAGCGGGGTTCTTGGATGGTGCTGGCTGGTGCGGACTGCGCGGGCAGAGCGCTCCAGAAACGGTCGTGCACCAGGAGCTTGTACTCCCCGTCGAAGGTTACCTCCTCGCCGATGATTGCGTTGTGATCGAAAATCGCGGCCACATGAAGATCGTATTCGAGATGTCGTATAGCGTTACTGCGCCCCGCGCGATTTTTCCGTGCCTTAGGCATTCGACGGAGGCTTTAGGTATATATTATATTTAATTAAAGAAGTTAGGGTTAGGATATCACATTCGGCAATTACGCGTTGGTTCGGCGTCGGAATGCAGGAGCTACCACGTGCTCGAAGTCCGATGTTTCCTTCATGGTAAGTGCGGATGACGCACACCTTGCCCCCAGAAACAATCGGAATTCTTGCTTTAATTATGAATTAATCGATTAATCAATATTGGACTTGCTATTAACACCTATTCGCCTCGTGCCCTCGCGAACACTTCCGTTAGTAGACGCGGTGATGAACCATATGAAAGAGCAAACACGTGGTGATTTGAATTTTATATTGTCGCGTTCGCGGCGTTATTTCCTGTAATCGCGATACTCGGCGGAGCGCTCTCGGAAAGGAAGAACACTGTTTCAGGAAAGACTCACTCTTTATTAAACCAACGGTACAGAAACGCGTCCGGCCACCGCGAAATCTGGCCGTCAAATCTATAAAACAGTCGGAGAACGATGCGTTGCCAAGGGCCGATCCTCTATTCAAACTCTTATCGATTGATATTGATTATTTCTTAGCAGCGCCGAACGGAATACCGCACGGCCGCAACAATATTATTATATTCAGGAGATTAATTAAAAGTTACACGCGCGAAGCTTTATTTGCTAATGCGGATTGAAGCGGTGATGGAGCGTATGAAAGAACGAACACGTGGCGATTTGAATTTAATATTAATATATTTAAACAATTAACTAAAAGTTACACTCACGAAGCTTTACTCACTAATACGAGATAAACAATCAAGATCGCTTATTTAGAACTAGAAATTGTAGCGGAATATGAACTAGAAATAAAACGGCTACGAACTAGAAATTGAATAACTACGCAACTAGAACTTGAATTACGTACTAGAGATCGGAGCAAGACGCTTGCGATGTCAACTGTTCGACGACGCGCACAAGAGTGAACGAATATGCTACGCGCTGTATCGCGTGCTTGCGCTGCCACGGAACATGGCGGTGGCATGGGTACGCCAACGCACGTGGCACGGCGTCGCAATCGGAGATACAGCGATGGTAACATAGTGACGGTAATACAGTGATGGTAACATAGTGACGGTAATACAGTGATGGTAACATAGTGACGGTAATACAGTGATAGTAATGCGAGTACGGTGGTGATTGTAGGTGGCGTCGAAGGTATCAATAATTCGAAATGTTAGAAATATGAGTGGGGCTGCAAGGCGTTGGTAAAGTAGGATGAGGTGTTGCTAATACGTATATTATAATTATAAATAGTTATGTTTGACATATTAATTATTAATTAAGGCTATTCTTTAGCTAAGTAATTAAAATCAAGGGCCATCGTTATGGCGTAGATGTAATTGATAGTATATATATATATATATGATTATAATAATGGTATAATAATAATCGCAGTAATTGCTTAATAAGGATAGTGTTTATTATTAATACACTTAACATTTAAGATTGATAACATATTTAGCGAAGCAATCGTTACAGCTAATAGTTATAATTAGTGCAGATATAATTACTAATTATTTTAATAGTCTTACGAGTGTATTACATATTGACGGCGGGAGAGCCGACCATTATTATCATTCGGGGATCAACACGGTAGTTTAGAGCGGAGGCGCTACTGCGCCGGTGAAATAAAAAAAAAGAAGAAAAAAATATGCCCGGCGGCTCTCCTGACGTCATACCTCCCCCCTCGGAAAGAAAATGTCGAGCATACTGCGCAACATTTTCCGTTCGTCGCTATTAAAGGTAAAAGTTACTCTAGTTTCCTTATTCTAGTTCACCTGCCGTTCGCACTGGCAGTCTTTAAACAATGTCCTCACGTAAGTACTTCCGCAGCTCACTGTAGGAACGTGTGTGCTCATCTTTGTCGTCCTTTCCTGGCTGGCGGAGGTTCGTCACTAGCTTCTCGTCGAGGCGGCATAAGGCGCTCGGTGCTGTGTGCGTCGTGTTGAGTCATCGGCCTGCCCATGTGCAACAACAGGTTGGTAATTGAGGACCAAACGGCTCCCAACAAATGGATACTCCAACCGTATATACTGTGCAGCGCATATCCGTGGATGATGGTGTTTATAACCAGCTTGATTACTCTGGCTATTACGAATATCGCTAGGACTCCAGCGCTGGCGGATCCGAAGGTTATGAACCCATTCCAGATTTCGCTTTCCAGCGCTCTCTGCAATTTTGTCGAGGGTTTCCTCATCGAGTAGATTGACTAGCGAGATGTTATCTCCCGGGATGTCTTGCCCCAGCGCCCCCCGCGCTATTGTATTCAACATGGACGATTTCTCAACCGGGAACATAATATGGTCCCTTAGGCGGTCGAGATCGTCAGTGGAGTAGATCCCGCTCGTCGCAAGCGCGTCCGGACTTACATACTTCCACTTGGGTGTGGAGAGCGGCTGTATAATTGGAGGTGGGAGTGACTCTAATGGCTTAGTGATTAGCCTGTACCAGACGTCATTCAATTTGTACATGCTAGGCAATAGTTCGTTGCAGCTCTTATGCGTACCCTTACGGGTAAGTATCCTAGTGCGGGGCAGCAAGAAATACGTAGTGTTCTTGTATGTAACCAGGAGCTCATTGTAGCATGTCTCTGTGTGCCTCAGCTTACAGGTCACTGGCACGCACTGAATGATATGGATGACCTCGCTGGCGGTCACAGTGGTGTACTCAGGCGACTTCATCACTCGGTAGGCCATCTCGTCGGGAGCTATCGCGGAGAGGGACAAGGCGTTCTGCAGGATCTGCCTCTCTAGTGCGCACTTTTGCTCCATAATATCGTGATAGAGCCGGATGAGCTGATGCTTCACATGTTTTTCTACGTAAACAAACTTCGAGTTCACATAGGCAAATATATCCAGGTTATTGACAGAGATCTGTGATTTGGCAGCAAACGTCTTCCCCTTTTGTGTCTCTAATATAATCAGCTTTTGATGCTCTGTTCGGTAGAGTTGATATCCACAGAGGTTGAACTCGGTGGTTTTCGCTAGTGCGAAGGTCTTCTCTTCGGTTGTTACCGTACAGACGATTGGCGTCGTCTGATTCTCCCTAGGAGCTTGGTGGCGATGCCCTCGTATAGTACATCATATTGGTCGAAATGGCAGCTATCTGTGGGTGCCACGGTCCAGAAGGTCTCGGTCCCATCGTAATCGATACAGGTCCCGTGCTGCTCCTGGCACCGCGTTCCTGTTGGTAGAATGATTGCACCTGTTGATCGCTTGTACGAGGCGTCGAATGACCGGAGAACCACTCTTAGTGTGGCTTGCATCACCACATTCTCCCAGATCCCAAATCCATCTGAATATTGGGTTCCGGCACAGCGCCCATCGGTGTGAGTCTGGCCGGCCATGGTAACGCTCCTGTGGTTCGTGGCGTTTATTTTCAGGCGATCCACGACCGCGATCCCGACGTTTAACGTCCCGGTGTCGTGGATGCGTTGGCAGTTTTCGCGTCCAATTTCTTTGATGTATTCCTTATGGCCGTCAGAAACGATCGAGACGTGGGAGTGCATTCCACAGTAATAGATAGTGCGGTCGATCTCTAACCTGCACTAGATGGCGGTGACGCTATTATAATCTGAGGACTGCATTAGTTGAATATATGTTTCAGTGCTTTCTGGTTCTAGTCTTTCTACCTTGCACGTTCCAATATCCAGAAGAGACAGTGTAGTGATGTTTAGACTGCTGCCTCCACAATCGTAGCCCAGCAGGGCTTGGCAGACCGGCAGGATTAAGAAGATAGTTAGTCGGCGTAGTTCCATGTTGAGTCGTTGGTTGACTTCGTCTTACTGTCGCGTCGATGTCCCTCACTCTCCTCCGGTTTGGGCGATGATGACGGGGAATGACGCGTGGTGGGGCTCCGAGTCCCCACTTTCTTCAGTTTGTCTGCGTGTATCGTGCGCAGCTTACCTGAACTTAATTCTAGCCTTACATTATTATTATCAAGTACATTTACAATAGTATGCGGCCCTGTATACTGCGGGCTTAATTTATCCTTCCGGGGCTCTTTGAGTAGGTAGACTTGCTCGCCCTCGCGGAAAGTGCATGCATTCGCGCGCTGATCGTAATATTTCTTTGACCGGCTTTTAGCAGCATTGAGATTTCGACGCGCGATCGTTTGTGCTTCGCAGAGCTTCGCGGACAAGTCGGCATAATACCCGACGTAACTCTCATTGTTTTCGTCGATCTCTCCGGACTCGCTAGTGGGTATGCGCGCGAGGCTCCCGTACACTAACTCGTGGGGTGTAAAACGAGTACCTTCGTGCACGCTGGTATTATACGAGAAACTGGCTAGTTTTAGTATTTCATCCCAGTTTTTATTTTTATTGACAAATTGCTTGAGGTATTCCCACAGAACGTGGTGCGACCTCTCGACTGACCCGTTGGATTGTGATCGGTACGCAGTAGTTTTGAATTGTTTGATTCTAAATTTTCGCGCGATACTTCTCATCAATGAGTTAATAAAATGTGTACCCTGGAGGGTAAGGATCGCTTTAGGGGCACCATGTGCGCAAATGTACTCGTTTACGAAGGCATCCGCGACATCGATAGCGGAGATGCCTTTGAGGGGAACGGTGGTTGAATGTTTAGTCAGGAGATCTTGATTGTGAGGATGTATGCGTTCCCCGAGCGCGTAGTGGGAAGCGGCCCCATGATATCCATGGATACTTTATCGAACGCTCTGTCTGGCGTGTCTGTTAGCATCATGGGCTGTCTAACTTTTACCCGTTTGAGTTTATTCAGCTGGCAACTCTGGCAGCTTGCTATGTACCGACCGATTTACTCTTTTATTCCGGGCTAGGAGTACCTTTCTTTAATTCGCGCGAGCGTCTTCGTCACGCCTTTATGGCCTCCCACAGCCGACGCGTGATACTCCTCGATTATCCGGATCCTATCGCCCGTGGGTGGTACCACGATTTCATTTGTACAGACGGATACCTCCAGGTCTTGATCCCACAAGGCGGTGCGGAGCGCCCTGTCTATTTTCGCGAATGACACGTTATTAACGTCGCCCTTACAGACTGAGATCGTCCACAGGTTCAGCTCCTGGGTTATATCCGCTAGCGACTTTAGTGCTTCTCGGACGCTATCGAGGACGGTAAGAAAGGAGACGTTCCTCTCGATCGGCAACGCGATAACATATTTATTGCCTACGCGTCTGGTCTTGCCGCGCTCCATAACATCGCAGGGTTCAGGCAAGAAGCCCTGTTTATTTAGGATCCTCGATCCCAGGTCGCACGGTTTCCCCTGTGCGTCGACAAATACTACTACATTGTCTCTGCGGTTCGCGAAGCTATCCCTGATTTCCTTTAACCTAATGTGATGTGTTTGGTATGGCACGCTATCACCATCGAACAAACCTTCGCTTCCCGTCGTGTCGCTCACGCGCTCGTCGGCATCGCTGTCGGAGTCTTCAAAATCGTTTTCAGTCGGGCAATCGCTGTCGCTATCTTCCTCATCGCTGCTATTGCTGGCGATTACTCCTGATTCCTTATTATCTACGGCGGCGGAAGTTCGCGGGTTCTGTGGCGTGGGGCCAGTAAATAGTGATTCGTCGGACTCGGCTTCGCTTATTTCGATCGGTGTTTCTCGAGTCGCCGTTAGGGATAGCGCCTGCACGGGGTTTTGCGAAAGCGCGTCCGCGTTTGTATTCATTTTGCTCGCCTTATAGATTACCTCATACTCGTGTTCGGCAAGTTTCAGGCGCCATCGTACCAAGCGCGACGTCGGGTCTTTGACCGAGTGTAGCCACGTCAGAGACTTGTGGTCGGTGACCAGCTGGAATTTACGACCGTAGAGATACGGTCGGAAATAGTTTACGCAATAAACAATGCTCAAGAGTTCCTTCTCGATTGTTGAGTAGTTTTGCTCGGGTGGGCTCAACAGTCGAGAAGCGTAGGCTATAGGAAGATCTTTGCCTAATGGTCCCTGACTTAAAATACCGCCGATGGCGTATTTCGAAGCGTCTGTTGTTACAACGAAAGACCTCGTAAAATCGAGGTATTGCAATAATGGCTCGGCCGCCCTCAGCGTTTCGAATGCGCGTTCCTGTGAGTCTTCCCATTGAAAACGTACTTCTTTTTTCAACAAGTCGGTTAAAGGCTTAGCAGTTTTTGAGAAATTTGGAATAAACCTACGATAGTAATCGGCCAGGCCCAAAAACTATTTAATATTCTTCGCCATGCGCGGACGCGGGAAGTTTTCCACGGCATGTATTTTTTTGGTCGGGTTTTACCCCGTCCTCGCTAATTACATGGCCCAGGTACGTGACTTCCCTCCGGAGAAACTCACATTTGTCTGGCTGCAGGCGTAGTCTCGCGCTTCGCAATCGGTCGGCCAAACGCTTGAATTTGATTTCGTGCTCTCGCAGGGAGCTGGCGTATACAACGATATCGTCTAAGTACACGAACATTTCCATTCCTTGCAGGCCGGTCAGCACCTGGTCCATGAGTCGCTGGAACGTCGCCGGGGCATTCTTCAGCCCGAACGGCATACGCTTAAAATGGTAATGTCCGAAGGGCGTGGAAAAAGCCGTCTTCGGCGCGTCCGACTCATGCATCGGTATCTGGTAAAAACCCGATGCAAGGTCGAAGACACTAAAGTATTTAGCACTCCCCAGCTGGTCAAGTATTTCGGCTATATTAGGGAGGAGGTACGCGTCCCCTATTGTCTTTTCGTTTAGCGCGCGGAAATCTATCACCATGCATCAACGCCGGTTTCCCTGAGAGTCGGGTTTTTTGGGCACGATCCACAGGGGGGAATTGTACGAGTTCGAATGCTCGATAACATTATTTTCTAAAAGTTTATTTATTTGCTTGGTAATATCCTCCCTGTGCATCGGCGGAAATTTGTATTATTTTACATTCACCGGGGAGCTGTCCGTCGTTGCGATGGTGTGAGAGGTTGCGTTGGTGTGACCCAGCGGGGAGTTGAAAAAAGTCAGCGTTATCTTCCACGAAAGCGTTAACGTGCTCCGCCTCTATGGCGCTGAGGTAGTCTAAGTAAGTCGTAGACCAAAACAGCCCTATCGGGTTCGCGCGATGTTTCTTCTGATTGTGACGCAGTGACGCAGTTGACGGCGCTTCTGCGTGGATTTCGGCGCGATTAATTCGATTTCTTCTAACTGAACTGCGGGGACAGCAATTTCGCGGTCTGACTCTGTTGTGTTTACGATTTGCGCGTACGCTTTTCCTTCTCTGTTTGTAACAATCGCTTCCCTCAAGAAGATCCCCTCTCCGACACTAAGTCGCGGGAGATATCCTTCAGTCTCGGGAGGACTTCAGTCTCGGTATTAGACACATTCACGTAAAAGGCGGCCCGTGAGCGCGCGGGCACGTGAAGCTTTCCTGGATGCGCAAAAGGTAGCTTAATTCCCCGCCACTCGACCGTTTCACCGAAATCGATGGTGGCATCATCGCGGAGGAAATCGGATCCTAAGATCCCTTCCTGTGCGATGGGGAAGTTATCAGGAACGGTGTGTAGATTTATTTTATGCCCTTTGAACTGAATTTCTACAGACCCTAGGGTCTCTATTTGCCCACTCGTGATCCCTGTAAGGTGGATTGTGTCGTCCCTCGCGATGGGGGTATCTGGGTGTAGGGATCGTTTCTTGATGAGGTTAGGCGCGGCTCCCGTGTCGACCATGAAATTGGTCGGTCCCACTAAACCGCTAGCGGATAACAGGACTGACGGGGTGTGAGATGGTTCCGACAGATTCAAGATAGCGATTCGGACGCTTCTTCGTGGGCCGTGTCCACCGTGCTCGCTGTATTCACCGTATTTACCGGACGCGGGTTTCTCGAGGGATCCGCGCGCACCGCGTCCGTCCCGCGAGACGGATCCCGACCGTTTCCCGACCCATTGGGTCGACTATTGTTATATTGCCGTTTTCGGCATTCTTCAATTTCGTGACCGCGGTTTTTGCAGTATCGGCACCATTTGTCATTCTGCGGCGGTGCTGAGTCACGCGGCCCCCGTTCTTCGTTTCTCGGCTCGGGCGCGTTCCGGCTCTCATAACGATATGTTGATCGCGTTTCTTTGCGGCGCTCCGGCCATTTGGGGCGCAGTGAGTAATTCCGCTCTCGACCCCTGTATTCGTCAAAGCGCGGGAGTGAGCGTCTTCTTCCCAGCGGTGACGTCGGTCTGTAACGCGAGTTGCGCCCTGTGTTTGGCTCGGGTGAGCGTCGGGGGGCGTCGAGCGGTTGTCGCGGCGGCGGTTGTCCTAGCCGCGCGGGCAGACCGTAGCGCCGCCGTTCAATTTCATCGCGCTTCGCGATTATTTTGGCAGCTGCAAATGCTTCGAAGGGCTCGTGGTAGTGCTCCGGCCGCAGCTGCAGACGATACGGCGTGGGTAACCCCTCGCAGAAACACTGCGCTGTAATCTCGTCTATTTCCTTGGTAGCGGGATTTAAGGTACCGCGAGCGCGTCGTTCTCCGTCTCTTATCGCGGATCTAATCTCTTTGACGCGGTCTATATTGAAAGATATCTATTAGATTCGGAAAAAATTAACGGAGATTGACTGGATTTGAACTCGGGATCCCTCGTCTACCAATCCGACACTTAGTCTGCACGACCACTCCTCTCTGTTAGCTATTTATATTCCGAATCTCTTTCATGACCGCTTACGGTCGTCTAATTCTTACAATATAGTCCAGGATGTGCTCATTCGGTCGAAGGTGCACGGCGGTTAGTTTTCCTCGATACTGGGCTACGCTCTTGACCGACCCGAAGGCACTATTGAGCAGATCGGAGAGTTGAGTCAACGTATCGCAAGGTTCGTCGGCGACCGCGGAATGAGCATGCCCTCGTAATTTGGTCATTAATAGTCGCGTGAGGGGCTTTTCGTAATGCGGGGGCAATATATCGCGGGCTTGCCTACACGCCCCGAGAAACTTCGACAATGAAATATTGTACCCATCGAAAATTGGCACATACTCGGTTGCCTCTCAATAGGTAATTTTGGGTACCGCGGGGGCCTCGATGTTTGAGTCGTTGTGGTCTCCGAACAGCGGAGGGGTTTCGCCGAACGGCTGGCCCGGCGGCATGCTAGGGCTTCGCAGGGGCGAGTCGCGGCGCGTGTCCATCTCACGCCGCATATTGTGTAACTCGGCGCGCAGCGACGCTAGCATGTCGCCCATTTCACGCATAGCCGCCCGATTCTCCTCGACGTCGGCGCGGTCTCGCTGCATCGCGGCATTCTCCGCGCGGGTTCTCTCTCTTTTCCTATCTAACGCTTCGGCTTCGGCGGCCAATCGCGCGGCGCGTTCCTCTTGCGCGACACGATCTCTCTGCATGGCGGTGGTTTCCGCGCGGACTCTCTCTCGTTCTCTGTTTAACGCGTCGGTTTCAGTGGCTAACTGCGCGACGCGTTCCTGCTGCGCGACGCGAATCCGCTCTAGCTCCTCTTCGGTAAGAGGCTTTTTAGGATTTTGACGCGTATTCATATTACCGTCCTTCCCTTTTACAGGCGTACGTAGCATATGAGGCTAGCGTTACGATGCGAAAAGTGGCGTAGGTCGGTGATATGCCGAAATGTTCGACTCCTCCGATTAACGGTATCCCACCGCTGTCACCAAAATATGTCACGTCACGGGCGGTGGCGGTGTTCCCAAGCAAATCACCACGTGGCACTGGAAAAAAAGGCGGGAATACGCTCGCCTCTCGGCGACGCTGCCAGCAATCGAGCGGCAAATCACCAGCAGCGGTTCGGAAGAGTTAAGGAATATTAACGTACGAATCCCTGATCACTAGAATAAATGTGCGATTGAGCAGCAGGGAATCTAATTCTTAGCATTAGCGCGATCGCGTCTAGTTATTATTCCTCACGGTTAAGCAACGAGACAGAAAAGTTCGTGAGTCGGCGCGAGACAATGACGTCAGAAGCAATGTTAGTATCGTTAAGATAATATCGAGCGCGGACGTGTTCGATAGCCTCTCCCTCTTCTTCAAGTACTTCTAAGGCAACAACGAAAACCTCGGAACACGTGTCGCAGTGCTCGATTTCGCGGATTATCGAAAGCGGGGTACGACAACACTCGCAGTAATCTTGAGGCGCGGTGAATCCGAATTGAAAAGAATGAGTTAATTCCAAGCGGTAAGAGAGGGTGCCCTCGGGTATTAATTCCTTACAACGATAGCAGAGAAACTCGGCGCTATTAGGATAATCGTCGGCAGCTGAATTATTTACACGGCAATAACCGAAGGAAGTGTTACGTCGTGATGACTGCACTATTCTTCTCTTTCGAATATCAGTTATTAGATTTTAATTAAGCGGATAAACAAGTGACACATGTTCTGTTACTCTGTTAGATCGCGACGGTTACGCAACTGATCTCTTCCGGGGGTCGGTTTCTAGAATTCGGCTAAGCGGATAATCCCTATTATCCTAATCGCGGAAAGACAACACGTGTACAGATGTTTTCCTCAACGAAATCATATATATATAGTGCCCTTAAAGGCACGGAGCGCGCACTACTACTTCCCTTTTTCACGCGGTCAGAACATTTTCAGTCCGTCAGTTGTCAATAATTCAATCAGTCGGTGTCAGTCGAAATAAATCAATAATTTCACCAAGTACAAATGACCAAGTTTCCTGGCGACACCGTTTCCGCCTTCATCATCTCGTAGGTCCCAAGTCTCCGGCATTCCAAAGTAACAGTAAGTTCAATTACACATAGTAAAATTCCCTAATAATAGTTTTCGGGTCTCTTCTCCTTATATTTTCTCATTTCTCCCTTACATCCTTTCTATCCTCTGCCGTTCTCCTTACACTTCTACTCCCTTTTTCTTTCTCTTTTCTCTTTCTTTCTTTGCTTGGGCTATCGGACCTCTCGGGGTCCCTACTCTGCGTTGCGGAGCACTCAGCAGGTTCATGGCTGCCGAGTAATTCGGCAAAATCAGCTTCTTCTCTGTTTGTTTCGGCCATCGAACCTCACTGATTCCCTATGCGTTGTGGAACACTCAGCAGGTTCATGGCCACCGAATAATTCGGGAAATCTATTCTTTTTTTTTTCTCTCCTCTCTTACAATTTTCTCTTTCCCTTCTTAATTTCTCTCCTCCGTCGGATCTCTCGGTTTCCTGAAATATTTCAGAGATAGCCTTCAGGTTTACGACCAATGACATTTCCTTCATATTCCAAATCCATTTCTTCTAGTGAAATCTGCATCATCCTCTCTTTCCGACACTCAGAGACGGAGGCGAGCCCTGAAGAGGCTCCGTTATCGTCGCAACAAGCGAGCTCGTCGATCACGGAACTACCCCTCGCCTAGGACATCCGAGGTTTTAATACATGCTGAAGAAACCACGAGTTGTTCCAGCAGGAGACCCTATTATTTGTGCATATCTCCTCCGTCCTATTCCCCGATCAGACCATCCGAATCTGGATCACCCCCAGATTTCAACGCACTCTTCCCAGAGCACCATGACACTAATCTCCAGATATATCCAGATTTCCGCACCCAGAAATCCTTGGACGAGTTCTGCGAACTCCGGACTCCTTCCTCTCCTCTCCTAGACCTCACCATCAGAAATCCGATCTCCTCTCCGAAACAACCACACACAGATAACAAAATGTAGCTTTAAATAGATTAACAACGTAAGATAAAAATATCAAATATAGATTAAATATACTAAACCATGTAAGATAAGAATAATTAGAATATAGACAAACATACAAATATAATAGAATTTGTACACGGAAATTAAATAATACATCCGTAAATTTTTTAGAACATTTATATTATATGAATTCCCATATGTAACATCTTTTCCCTTTTTTTATTATTTTATTAAATGTAAATATATCTTCACCAAATGAACTTCAACACAAGAAATAATGACACGGATCTTGTAGTTAGCTAAACTTGTAATCGCTTTTAAAATTATTAATTATATGTAAAATTTAAATTATTTATCGTTTTAGTTATTTCTCCCTCTTTCATTCCCCGTTATCCCAAGATTCGCACATGGTCCTGTCCCTGGCAAAAGAGATTAAATTCTCTTGCCTAAATTACGGACCGACGGACGCACGTCACGCAGTCGAAGTCATAGCGTCTTTTTCAAGACGTTGACTCGCACTCGTGGACCTGCACAGTGTGTCCGACTCGTAGGGACGCCTTAGCGCGTCCACCTGCGAGAGGGTATTTGGAGCGTCCTTCCTAGCCCCATCCATTTTCAAACAAAAATATTTACCTCGGGCTGGACGTAACACATACCATTGGTTAATACCATTGGTTAACCTTATCATTGGTTAATAACGAAGAGTTTGGAAAAAAGGTAAAAACAATTTGTTAAAGTAAACTTTCAAATTTCTCTCAATAAATTTACTTGTACCAATTATTATCTGGAATTCTAAAATATTGAATATTACAGAAAAATTAAATAATTTTAATTATCAGAGTAAATTAATTTTAAATATTCTGTTATGTCCAGTCTAGAATAAATTGTAAAATTAAGAATTAAGAATTTAAATGGATGAGAATTGAATGGGCTCGGAAGGACAAACAGCTGCTCTCTCGAGAGTCAGGCATAGAAACGTGATCTTGAGTCGAACACATTGTTTATGTCTCGGCATTGGGTCAACAATAAAGAATCGCTATGACGCCTCGCTGTAGACATACGTTTGTCGGTCTTTTTTTGGTAAAAAAAATGTAAATTCTTATTACCAGGGAAAGACCTCGTGCGGTCAATGGAATGGGGAAAAGAGATCGAGGATTTTAAAGAAAATAAAAATTAAAATTAAACATTAATTTTAATTGGTAAAATAAAGATATACATAATAAAAGAGCGAAAGAAACAAGAGAAAAAATATTTGTGTAGGTGTGTGTATGTATGTGTGATAGCAGGTGTTACATAAGTACGGAGGGCAAATGGAGTAGGATTCTTACGAGGGAAAGTATGAATGTATGAATGAATCTTTGGTAATCCTCGGTAATACAATTAATATTCTCTGGTTAACTTAATTAGTAATTACTAGTAATAATAAGCAAATAAAGGAAGATTACAAAAATATAATAAGAAAAATTATAAAAATTGTATATAATATGTGTATAGTGTGACTGAAGATTATTGCATGAGGGTTAAGGAGGGGAGTATTCTCGATGTTCCGCAGGAGGTGGGGTTATTAAATCGGTAGGATGGGATTCCTCATTTTCTAAATCCTCAAAAAGAGGTTCGCCATTTCGAAATAGAGGACCTGGGGATAGTATGTAAAAGTCGATGAGGTATTTTGCATCGAATGGATGCACGGGAGAATAATTAGATGGAATCGATTGATATTGATGTTGTATTGGGGCGGAAGGAGGAATAGAGTTAGAT
The DNA here is from genome assembly GCA_024349325.1 of Pogonomyrmex californicus. Classification (NCBI taxonomy): domain Eukaryota; kingdom Metazoa; phylum Arthropoda; class Insecta; order Hymenoptera; family Formicidae; genus Pogonomyrmex; species Pogonomyrmex californicus. The sequence goes on from JAECZD010000029.1 coordinate 1,037,420, forward strand.
GAAGATGCTAAAAGTGATTTAGGGAGGATTCAGGAGTAGTATATAGTTAATATTGATGATTCGATCTGTTCTTTCGGTATCTGTTTAAACTTTTTAGTTCGGACCTGATTTTTCTGTCGATTATAATCGCCAGAACGACGACGATGAGATCGTTTTTTTAATATCGCGTTGTCGAACTTTAGAAGCTGGGACTTCTGTTTGATTCACTAGGAGGAAAAAGGATTGATCAATGAAGAGAGGATGTGTATGCGTATGAGAGAGAAAGAAAAGGAAAGAACAACGGGAGCCTCGCATAGCTCAGACTAGTTCAAAGAACGAAAGAAAAGGGAAGAACTATGGGAGCTTCGTATAGCTCAAATCAGTTCAAAGAGAGAGAGAGAGAGAGAAAGGAAAGGGAAGAACTACGGGAATCTCGCATAACTCAGACTAGTTCAAAGAGAGAGAAAGAAAAGGGAAGAACAGATTAGAGTGTCATGGAGCAGAGAAAAGAAATAAAAATCTGAAAATTTATAATTGAATGATAATTAATGAATGTAGAACTCACTGTTGATAAGCGGAGGCGGTTATCTCGAAAGAGTAAATCTCGACTTCTTATCAGAAAGTTGGGATCTTCGTGCCCTGAGTCGAACGGTTCGAATGGTTGATTAAATGAATAAAAGTGACACTAATGAAAAATTACTTAATAATGCTGCCGCGGTTCAGCCTTATTTATATGGGATGATCAGGGTCTGAATCTTGGTTGAAGGACAAGAGCAATAGCAGGAACTCTGAGATGTGCGTGCGTGCGTGCGTGCGTGTGTGTGTGTATGTATGAGGATATGATGTTTACATTAGATATCTCTTTCGCCTCTGCTTGGCACGTGTCAAGGTGACAGTATTCGGACTTGCGACGGCTCTAACTCGGGACTAATAATAATAATAATTCTTTTATATTATTCTATTTAAGATGTTTTTTAATTTTTTTTTAAATTAAGCGTATCATTATAATAGTCAGAGTGGTTGCAAATCTTTCCCTTGTTTCTTGAAATTCAATATAATTCTGTATCTTATCAATGGAAGAAGAAATCAATATTCTTATATAAAAAAAATATATTATTCGGTTTTTGGAAAGAAAAGAATCGTGGAATCCATTCGATGTAACAATTCATTTGGCAGAAGTTAATTTAATTATGTTCACTTTCAGTAATATTAAGATAAATTTTTATGATTTTTCTTCTATTGTAGATTTTCGAATTTATTCGAAGTTGTCAAGAAAAGTAAGCAAGCAGCTATAGCGGCGGCAACTCATCCGAAATTCAAAATAAGATGGTTGAAATGCTTAAATAAAACAGCTCAAGAGAATGCAATGACTGCTATAAAAAATGGAATAGCAACATGTTATCAGCTTCTATTACAAAATCCATTACATAGAAGTGGACATTAGTAATGATGGATTCGATTTCGATAATGAAAACGAAGGCAAATCAAATGTTCAAATTTTAGGGATTACCACATATGAAATCGAGTTTCAACGTTTCTGTCAAGAGCAGAAAAATGATTTATCAATTTTGCATGCTTATCCTACTATCAAATCGGCATTTTTTAAATTCAATACTTTGTTGCCATCTTCAGCTCCAGTCGAAAGAATGTTTAGTTTCGCCACAATGTTTAACATCGGAAAATTCAATTGCCTTACAGATGAAAATTTTGAAAAAAGAGTACTCTTAACGATAAACTGTATTTTCAAGAGCACATAAAAAATAACAAATATTTGATATTACGCTTTCGGTCCTCTTCAATTTGATAATATTTCTTTATATACCATTCACTAAATGTTCACTTTAGATATTTTAGATACTGCACTGAAACAATAACTAAATGCTGTGCAATATTTTTTCACATAAACAGAATCTTTTCCACATTCAGATCAAATTTTTTTATCAGTCATAAAAAACCCTACTTCAATTTTATTAGAAAAATATTCCGTTGAACTAGTCTTTTTTCTGTGTATAATTGGTACTTAACGCTGATCATTAATTAAATAATAAAAAAAATAATTAAGAAAATAATCAACTAAATAATAAAAAAAAATCTGACACTGATTATTGAGTAATGAAATAATTGAAAAGTTTTTAGGTCTAATTACTAATTACTGATTGATGAAGTAATTGAAATTATTACATTCTGATTACTGATCAAGTAATCAAAAAATTTCTCAATTTTGATTAACAAAGTAATTAAAACTTTTTTCATTTTTATTACCGAGTACTTAAATAATTAAAAAATTTTCTATTTTGATTATTGATTTTTCAAGTAATCAATCATTTTTCAAATTTGATTATTGATTATGTAAGTAATCATTATTCAAAACTGAAAATATTACTGAAAAAATCGTTAATACTGATCCCTTCTCGGCTGCAAAGCCTTCGATCGCGAGACCATTTTCGGCTGCAAAGCCTTTGGTCACGAAACTGTTTTCGACTGCAAATCCTCCGGTCGCAAGATCTCCTCGGCTGCAAAGCTTCCGATCGTAAGACCGCTTCGGCTGAAAAGTATTCGGTTGCGAGACCTCATCGACAGTGACTCTACCTCTGCAAAACGCTTGCACATTTACACGCAAGCACACACACAAATACTATACGAATACTCACTCGCGGATCCACGCACATCTCAAATCGCATCTTTTATAATTAACTTTGTAAATATTGTGTAAATATAATGAACTAAGCGCTGAACCGTACCCTTTTTTCATTTTATTTCCTCTAATAATAAATTTGGTAGCTTTAATTAATATCTTACTTCTTCCTTTTCCACCAAAGAGGTAATAGTACAAAATGAAAAAAAATTAATTTAAATTAAAAAAAATGTATGTAAAAAAATTTAACGCTGCTAGACTTTGATTGAAATAATAACAAAGTAAAAATTTTATTAAAAAAATAATGACAAGATTTAAGGATGTTGCGACAGCAATAAAAATGATCACTATGTGTATATTGTTCGAACATTATAAGATTAACATAAGATTGATATAAGATTAAGATTATTTGTTATAAAGTAATATGATGACATATATGTGCAAAAAATTGTATTTTTATTACTTTAATGTTATTATTATATTGTTAAGAATACTGTTGCGTTCATATATTTAATACGGACCCGCACTCCCTCAATTCGTGACTGCGTCATTGATAGTCGCCCCGCCGGGCCTTTCCGCGTCTTTTCGAGTTTACTCGTTCATTCTCGATTCCCCTCGCTCTTGCACGTATGCTTCTTCTTCACTACGGCGCCTGCTACAAGAGCCTCGTTGTGGATGTAGTATCATTATAACACGTTTTCTGTTGTAGTAAAGCAATTGGCGTGAGTTGTCAAATAAAGAACTAAAAGAACGCAAATGTCTTGACTATGTCATTTTCGAGATATCCAAACCACCGGAGAGTACGCGTGGAGGGCAGTCAGCCCGCGCATTTCAGCGATCCAAAACATATATATATATATATATATATATATATATATATATATGTGTGTTTTGGATCGCTGGATAAAAAAATAAAATAATTTAAAGTAATTATATATATATATATATATATATATATATATATATACAATTACTATTATATTATATATATATATAACAATTACTATTATATATATATATATATATATATATATAAAATTACTTTAAATTGTTGTAACAGAGCGCATCCCTCTGCTCCGTTCCTCCTCCGCTTTTCCCCCGACCGACCACCCGTCGGGGACCGCCGAACAACAGGCGGAGTGCGGCAGTGGCCGCAAGAGGCATTTATGCCTCCCTTTTTTTAAGTATCACGCGAACTCCGAAGCGTCGGAGAATACCACGAAAACATATGTGTTTTCGTGGTATCTCCTCGCACCGCGCCGCGCGTCGCGCGTCGCGCCACCAAACGCACCCCGCACCGCACCACGCAACGTACCACCGAGCGTGAATGTGTCCCTCGCCGCACCGACGCCGTGCCACGCAAACGAGCGAGCACCCCGCACCGCGCCACGACCGCGTCTACAAGCGCGTGACCACCCCCGCACCGCGCCGTTACCTTCCCACCGAATTCCTTCCCTACTCTCAAACATCCCCCGCTCCTATTCCTTATAATCCCCGAAAAAAACCAATTAGACCCGATCCTTTTTTCCGCTCCTGAGAAGAGGGATGCTAACCCCGAGATCGACCAATCCGACCGAAAATACCGAGGTCGATCTCGGGTATAAAAAGGCATCGCTCTCCACAGGAAAACACACTCCTCGTTGACTCCTGTTCCTAGCTCGTTTTCCGAGAGCCCGTCTCAAGGAAGCGAGCATCCGAAACGGTAACAAGCCTGAGTTTTGTTGGGGCCCTCCCCAACGCGCCAAGTTCGCTTGGCCTGGCCGAAAGCCATCTCCGTATCTCGCACGGCAAGCCGAGAGTTGCTGGGGTCTCCCCAGCGCGTCGAGTTCGCTCGATCCGACTCCGCCGTTTCCGAGATTTCTCCGCCGGGTATCGGGGTTCTCCCCGATACCACCTCTCCGAGCACCAGAGTACGCCCTGGTCGGCCGAGTACACTCGGCACCGCCACCTTCTTTTCCGCACACAGCTGAGGCCCTCTCAGGCTGGCCGAGTTCACTCGGCATTCACTCAGACAGACGAGGGGCGCACCCCCCGTCAGCCGAGCCCTCTCGGCAGGGAACGGGCACACCCGTTCTCCGATCTAAACGATCCGACGACCTCGCGAATATCTATCCTCGCGACAACACCCGCGACACGCGTGCACGTTTTAAATCACCGCTGATTTAAAAGTCCGCGACGAACACGTGCGACACCGCCGCCGCGCCCCGCGCCACCGAACTGCGCGCCGCGACCAGTATCGCGCCGACCGCCAACGCGATACCTCATTTTGTATTCAAACACTATCCGCGCGCCGATCGCCGTCTCGCCCGTCCACGGCCACGAACATTGACGCGAAGATTCGGTGCATTCCATCGCACCACTGTTAGTTGAATATAGCATTGTTATTTCTTATAATTATCGCCTAACAACTCAATAACCAACTTTCTGTCTCCAACGTTCTCGCTTCCCCTCCTGGTAACCGACTGACCGCTGTCCGCGCGGGAAAGCGAGACCGTTTTACATATTAGGGTTGAGTATTAGATACTATTTGAATTTAATAAGATTGTGATATAAAACTTATGAGAAGAAGGACTTCGAAACACATTTTGAAAGAACATATATAAAGTACTCTATAAAAAAAAGTACTTCAGTAAAAGGATAGGACGCAATATTCAGTCGTTTTCGAGAAAAACCGGTTTAAAGTTTTGTTACGTCGTGACGACTGCACGATTCTTCTCTTTCGGGTATTTTTTTTTTTATCGTGAGGAAATGCCTTTACGCACTAACCCCCCCGGACTTGAAACTGTCCAGGGGGAGTGTGGGACTCAGGGGGGACTATACCTCCCCCACTACCCACTAAAACCCCACGGGTGCCCTCTCTGGCGCTATTGTGGGGTGGCCGAGGAACTCCAGCGGAACACTTCTCGACCACTCCGCGCCATGGCCTTTACGGCCCCCCTCTCTTCCCCTAGAGGGGGGGAGAGGGCCTCTTTGGAGGCCCTTCACTTCCGGTAGCGGGAATGTGGGCACCGCCCGTCCCGCTCTACTTCCCGGTGGCGCAGGGGATTTGTAACCTCCAGCGCCGGATATGTGTCCAGGCGTTCATCCCGGACGGTGGATATCCGGCGCCTACCTGCGCCACCTGCCGCTCTCTCGTGGTGGGGGGGGGACCCGAATAGGTCAACCGGCCCACTCCTGTAACTGGAGCGGGCCAATCAGCCCCACCACAGCGGCCTCCCGTGTTAGGGGTTAGTATTTTCCGGGAGGGGGAGCAAGTGAACTGCCCCCGTCTCCCAGACTCCTCCTTCCCGGGGCCTAATGGCCTATTGTCTGCCCCTCGGGGCAAGAGGGCGAGAGTCTCCGCCCCCAATGAGAACAGACTATTTTCCCTAATAGGGGGGACGAGTGAACGTCCCCTGGTAATTCCCTATGGGGGTAGGGGAGGGGGGATCAATCTCTCCCCCCTCCCAGCCCCCGTCAGCTTGGCAAGGGCGGTCCCTCGGCCGTCGAGGGGGGAATCGGGCCTCGACTAAGTCTCCCCTCTCTCCTTCCTCTCGAACCTCCTCGTCGTTGGCGGCTATTCGGGAGGGTTGAATTCCCCTCCCGCCGCCTGAGCCGCTTGGCCTCCTTCTTCCGCCGAAGAACCCCTTCGCAGAAGGAGGAGACCGCCTTCCATGCCTCCTCGCCGCCAACCATCTTTTCTACGACGGCCGGCAGCGAGAGGTCTTCGCCGATCACCGCGACCAGGACCCCGCGCTCCCCACTCCACGCGGGGCACTCCGCCAGGGTGTGTTGCACGGAGTCCCGGTCGGCCGCACAGTGCCAGCATCGGGCCGTGCGCTCCTTCCCAATCCTCTCCAGATACTCACCGAAGCAGCCATGCCCGGTGAGCACCTGAGAGAGGCGGAACGTGAGCCCGCCGTGTGCCCTACCCAGCCACGCCGCCAGGCAGGGCTGGACGGCCGCTGTCGTCCAGACGCCCGCGGCGGAAGGGTCCGCCAGCTGGACTTTCCAGCGATTTAGGACTCTCCGCCGCTCCTCCTCGCGTATTTGGCCCATGGCTCTAGGGGTCAGTCTCGCTCCCCCCTGTCGCCGGAGCTCTTGTACCCTTCGGTACACTCCGGCATGTAGCTCCGCGAGGAGCTCGATGGGGGGGACCCCTGCCAGGACCGTAGCTGCCGGGACACGGTGCGATATGCTCTGGCGAGCCGGAGAGCGACGCGTCTTTGCGCCCGACGCATCAGGCGCAGGCCTACGGCGTTGGTCGCCAGTTCATTCGCCCACACCGGTGACCCGTAAAGGGCCACCGAATGCACCGTGCCCGCATACAGGCGCCTCACGCGGGCGCCCGGACCACCCCAGTAGGCGGGATAAGGCGTTTGCCACCGCTTCCACCCTGGGGGTCAGGAGCCTGAAATGGCTCCCGAACCTCCAACGGCCATCCAGGGTGAGACCCAAGTATTTTAGATTGGGTCCCACTTCCACGCGGGCTGCACCTACGTGGATCCGGGCGTGTTCCGGAGGGGGGCTCCGAGACCCGTCGTGAATAAATATGGCCTCGGTTTTGTTGGCCGCCACCTCCAGGCCCAGACCCGCGATGCTGCGCACGACCCCGGCAACGGCCTCGTTGGCCGTCGCCAGAGTCTCCCCCCAGTTCCTGCCCCCGACGACGAGTAGCGTGTCATCCGCGTAGCAGATGGCACTCGCGCCGGGGAGGAGGGTGGTCCGGAGGACCCTATCGTACGCGAGGTCCCACAGGAGTGGGCCCAGGACTGAGCCCTGCGGGACCCCGCACGTCACGCCCCTTCCGCGCCGGAGTCCGTCCTGCGTGACGAACTCCAGCTTCCTGTCCCGGAAGTAATCTCGAATCATCGAGATTAAATACTCGGGGAGGCCATGCCATTTCATGGCCTCCCCGATCACATCCCAGGGGAGGGAGTTGAAGGCGTTGATGATGTCGAGTGACACCACCATCGCGACTCCCCCCATTGATAGTGGCCTCCGTGAGGGACCTGACGCGTAGGATCGCGTCGATCGTCGATCTTCCCTCACGGAAGCCAAATTGTCCGTCCGATAGGTTCGGATCCTCCCGGGACAGGTGCCGGACGACGCGGCCCGCAATGATGCGCTCCAGCATCTTGCCGACGTCGTCCAACAGGCATATTGGCCTGTAAGCGGAAGGGGCATCCTCCGGTTTGCCCTCCTTCTGGAGGAGGACCAACTTGGCCCTCCTCCAGCACCAGGGGAAGACTCCCCACCTGAGGCAGCTGTCAAACAACTGCCTCATCGGAGCGCCGAGCACGCTCAGGGCCCGGGACCACGCCCGGCCCGGGATCCCATCCGGGCCCGGGGCAGTGGGGCGGCTCAGCCTTTTGGCCGCCGCCTCCATCTCGTTCCCGGACACCCCCAGCCTCCCGGTAATGGGCCACCCCCCGGGTGGCGGCTCCGCGCCGCGGGGGAATCCTCGTCCTCGTTTATCGGGGAAGAGAGCCCCCACGACGCGCTCGAGGAACTGGGGACCCATCCTTTGGGTGAGTGAGGACGCCCATGGCCTCAGGCGTTTGAGGACCATTTTGTACGGGCGCCCCCATGGATCCCCGTCCAGGGACGAGACCAATTCGTCCCAGGCCCTGGCTTTCTCCACTCGTATGGCGCCACGCAGGGAGCACAGTGCGGCCCTGTACCCCCGATAGGTGGCGTCTACCAGCTCGGCGCTCCCCCGGCGGCGGGCCCTGACGTATCGACGCCTGGCCCGGACGGCGGACCTGTGCAAAAGCGCTATGTCCGCCGTCCACCAATAGGCTGCCCGCCGCGGTTGGGGCCGAGAGCGGGGCATCGACGCGACGACGCCCACCAGCCACTCGGCCTCCTCATTGGGGTCCTCGCTGGGCCTATGACCCAGAGCCCCCCATCCGATCGCGAACATGAACCGATTGCGATCCCATTTCTTGATGGCCCATCTGCACGGTCGGTCCCGGCAGCGAGCCTCGGCCTTAGTGGGGGGGAGGGGCGGAACCAGACATCCATCCGAATGTACCGGTGGTCCGACAGAGTCTCGGCTCCCACCGCCACCCTCCACCCCGAGATCATGCGCGAGGCCAGGGGGTCCGCAAAGGTCACATCGATCACGGAACCCCCGGTCGACCTCACGCACGTCTCAACCGAGCCTGAGTTGATAATGCCCAGGCCCAGGCTCGCCGCCCAATCCTGAAGAGCCCTGCCCCTCGGGTCGGTGCGCGAGGAACCCCATAGCCCGGACTTGGCATTGAGGTCCCCCGCCACTACCACCGGGTGGGGGAGCCGCCTCCTAACGACCTCCCCCACCTCCCGGAGGTACCTCTCGAACTGGGCAAGGGCCACGTTGGGGGAGATGTAGCACCCAACCACGCAGACGGGCCCCCACTCCACGGCGACAAACCCGGCCCCCCTCTCCATAAAAGAACAGGGGGGGAGTCCTCGTCACCCCTCCAATGGATCGCCACAGAGCTCGCGGTGTCACCCCACCAGCAGGGGTGCCCCGTTGGGACGCGATACGGCTCCGCGGCTATCCCCAACCCGCAATCCCACTCGGCCAGGGTGTGGACGAACAAGTCCTGGGCCCCGGACGAGTGGTTGAGGTTGGCCTGGAGGATTCGACTGAAGCGCGCGAATTTTATGCCGCTCCAGCCTCCTCCGGGCCGTTAACTTCCTCATCCGTGTCCATCGGCTCGGGCTCCACCAGGGGCCGAGACGGGATCTCCCTCCCCGGTCTCCGCCCCATCGGGGGGGACATTTCTCTCTCCTCAGGGGGAGGCGGCTGGGGGGCGCGGGGGGGCTGCTGGTCGGTCCCCCGCCCTCTCCCTTCTCATTTTTTGCATGGCCACACAGCTTGGTTTACTGCCAACGCGGTGCGCGGAGTCTTTGTCCGATTTGCCGGCATCTCGGCAAACCGCGCACCGCACCTTGGCCTCGCAACTCGCCGCCAGATGCCCAGCTTCGCCACACCGGTAGCAGACACCGGTGCGATCCGCGTCGCTGGGGCATCTACTGCGGACGTGCCCCACAACCAAGCATTTGTGGCATTGGAGGGGGCGCGCGCCCAGCAGTTCTATCCTTGCCAGGGCCAGACCTATTTTTAGCCTGGCCTCTGACGCCGCCTTTTTGGCTACAGCCAGCGGGCACCTGACCCAGGCCGTGTAAAGGCCATTCGGGCCTCTACGCAGGATGCCGACCCTTATTAGGGGGGCATCTACCCCTCCCAGGCTGGCGATCGCCGCCCTTACCGCCTCCGGGTTGTCGGTGAGCAGGTCTCGGACCCGTAGTTCGGCCGTTTTGATCGGCCTGCTCACCCTCACATCCTCCCTGTTCGCGAACACCCTCTCCAACTCCTTGGCGAGGGCGTCCGCTTTTGGCGCGCTCTCCGGGCCAGGGATCTCCAGAACCATTGCCCCGGTGACCGCTTTTCTGGGCCGGGTCCCAGAGATCCCCAACTTCGCGAGGTCCACCTTGTCGGTGGCCAGCTGCATCACCTCCTCGTAATGCCCCTCAGGGGCGGTAATTGTAACCGCCGCCGAGCGCGGCATTCGCCTAGTCGCCGTCGAGGGGGTCTTTTTCTTTTCTTGTGCCCGGGCGCTATTGTTGCTGTCGTTGTTGTTGCTGCTGCTGCCGCTGCGGCTGTGGCTGCTTACGGGCAGCTTCAGCCGCCTTGCGACCAACCACTTTGGACCAGGCCGTCGTCTGATCGCTCGGAGAGGGGGTAGCCTCGGGCTTATTTGCCCTCTGAGAGACTCCTCGCACATCCTTCTCCCCGCTCCTTCCAGCGGGCAGGTGGGGTGTCGCTGGTAGTGCGGCTTCCCCTGGCCTCGCCCTTTTTCGGGCCTTCTTTTTCTTCTTCCCGCTCGTGAGCAGGGTAGAGGTCGCGCTCCTGGGCGGCGCGGGCGCCTTTGCGCTACTGTTCCCCCGGCGTTTCGCCGAGAGGACACCTAGCCTGGAGAATATCCTGGTGATAACCACCTCCAGGACTCTCTCCAATCCCCCGTCTGAAGACGGGTTCGCCAATCCCGCTAGGATCATTTCCGGATCCATGCCAGCTCCTGTCTGTGTGGGGGTCTCGGGGATCAGTCTTCTCTTGCCCCCTAACGGAGGGCCGTATAATGGAGGGAGTGGACCCCTAACGATCTCCATCTTGGTGATGGTGGAGCCCTTCTTCTTTGTCCTGGGTGGGGGTGAGGGGGGCGGCATCAGCTCCGCCTCGCTCTTCCCCATCTTCTCGTCGTCATCCGACAGGACTCTCGCCTTTCCCTTCCTACGGGGGAGGCCTGTCACGGGAGACGGGGGGGCGCTGCATTTGCGTTCGTTATCGTCCTCTCCCCCGCCCCTCCACTCGTCATTATCTCAGCGCGGCCAATGGAGTCTCGTAGCTGGCGATTCTCGCGCTTCAGGGACTCCACCTGTTCCTTCAGAACTTTGAGTTCCTCTCCTATGGCCGTGCTGTCCTCCAGGGCCATTGCCCTTTGGTACAGGACGGTATTGATCGCCCCAAGGCTATTGGTAGCGTCCCATATGGCTTTCACCATTCCACCCTGTAAGTTTTTAGAGACGGTGGCCACCTTCACCTCTTTCGGGTATCAATTATTAGAATTTAATTAAGCGAATAAACGGGTAACATATGTTTTGTTATGCTGTTAGATCGCGACGATTACGCAACTGATCCCTTCCGAGGATCGATTACTAGAATTCGGCTAAGCGGATAATCCCTATTATCCTAATCACGGAAGAACATGTGTACAGATGTTTTCCTCAACGAAATCACACACACATATATATATAGCGCCCTTAAAGCACGACTGCTACATCTTTTTTTTTCACTCGGCCAGAATAGTTTTCAGTCAATTTGTCAGTAATTCAATCAGTCGGTGTCAATCGAAATATTTTTTTCACCAAGTACAAGTGATCAAGTTTCCTAGCGACACCGCTTCCACCTTCATCACCTCGCAGGTCCCAAGTCTCCAGCTAGAATAACAGTAAGTTTAACTACACATCGTTCGTTAAATAACTCTTGGGTCTCTTCTCCTTATATTTTCTCATTTCTCCCTTATCTTCTTTTTATCCTCTGCCGTTTCTCCTTACATTTCTATTCCCTCTTTTCTCTCTCTTTTTCTCTTTGCTTTGGCCGTCGGACCTCTCGGCCTATGCGTTGCGGAGCATTCAGCAGGTTCATGGCCGCCAAATAATTCGGCAAAATCTGCTTTTTTACTGTTCACTTCTCTTGGCCGTCGAACCTCTCGAGCTCCCTATGCGTTGCGGAGCACTCAGCAGGTTCATGGTCACCGAAAAGTTCGGGAAATTTACTCTTTTACAATTTTCTCTTTCCCTTCTTCATTTCTCTCCTCCATCGGACCTCTCGGCTTCCCGACATATTTCAGAGATAGCCTTAAGGTTTACGTCCAATAATATTTCTCTCACACCCTAACTAATCTATTTCTTCCAGTGAAAATTACATCATCCTCTCTTTCCGACGCTCAGAGACGGAGGCGAGCCCTGAAGAGGCTCCGTTATCGTCGCAACAAGCGAGCTCGTCGATCACGGAACTACTCCTCGCCTAGGACATCCGAAGTTTCTACACAGACTGACGAAACCACGAGTTGCTCCGGCACAACACTTTATTCATCGAGTATTTCCTCTCCGTCCTACTCCCCGATTAGACCATCTGAGGCTGGGTCACCCCCAGATTTCAGCACTCTTCCCGGAGCGCCATGACTCGGATTTCCAAATCCAACATCCAAATTTTCTCACTAAAGAATCCTTGGACGAGTTCTGCGAACTCCGAACTCCTTTCCCTCCCCCTCTAGACCTCACCACCAGAAATCCGACCTCCTCCCCGAAATAACATACAAACACGGATATCAAAATATAAATTTAAATATATAAAATAATTCAACGTAGAATAAGAATAGTATAAAATGTGAACAAACATACCAATACAATTGATTTCATACACAAAAACCGAATAATGCATTCGAAAATTTCCTAAAATATTCAATCATATATACATCATAATATATACATTATAAATCTCCGCTCCTTTACTCATCTCGAACACAAAAAAAACATTTGTAACACCTTTTTATTGATCAAATGTAAATATGCCTTAAACAAATATACTTGGAAACAAGAAGTAATAATATATATCTTCTAGTTTTGTTAAATTTGTATCCATTAAAAATTATCAATTATATGTAGAATTCAAATTATTTGACGTTTAGTTATTTCCTCCCTTTTTCGTTCCTCGCTATCCCAATTCGCACATGGTCCCTGGCAAAAAAGATTAGATTCTCTTGCCTAAATTACGGACCGATGAGCGCACGTCACGCAGTCGAAGTCATAGCGTCTTTCTTAAGACATTGACTCGCACTCGTGGATCTACATGATGCATTCGACTCGTAGGAACGCCTCAGCGCGCCCACCTGCGAGAGGGTATTTGGAGCGTCCTTCCTAGCCCATCCATTTTCCCAAAAAAAAAATAATTACCTCGGGCTGGACGTAACAGTTTATAGCGTTCCTTATATATCGGCCGCGTTAAGCTCATTGTCGCCGAGATCGGGTAGCTCGGACGTTTGGTCCTGTCCAATCTGTCGATCCGGGTTCGATTTCTGTTTATTATATATATATTTTTTTTTAATTTAGAAAATATTTATTTATTGTCGCGCTCGCGGCGGTCACAATAATGTTTCGCGATAAGCGAAAAAGCCGCGCGCGAAATAACTGACTAAACACTTGACTAAAAAGAACGGAACTTTATTTAGCAAATATACAAATAGTGCTGTGAGCACATGTCCGACGGCCACTGTTGTCCGCGTAACAACAACAACAACGCAATCCGAACATTTAACGACACGTCGTTAGGGAACTCTTTTCAAAATATCGATTCTCGAAGTATTGATTATTCCAGGGCAACGACGAGCGGATCGCCACTCGGTCGCAACAATATTATTATATTAAATATATATTATATTATTATATAAAATAAAATTAATTTAATTAACAATTATTTATATTAAAAATTTTCTTTTAACTTCGATTAATATCAACTGATCCCGTCACTAGCTCACGTTGAAGTGATCGCTCTGCCTTTGTTCAAAAACAAGATGAGAAGAGATTTTGAATTTCTTTGTGTAGAGATATACGTTACGGTAGAAAAGTGATGTGAAAGGGAGGCCAAAAACTGTTACCTGAGGACATCAGATATACAAATATACAAATATTATGGTCGAAGCAGTAAGTAAACTTAACGTTGAGTGAAAAATTACGGACCAAATAAAATTATAAATGAATAAAATATTTCGATGAATAAAATATTTCTTGTATTAAATAATAATTATAATAACTATTTTAAATTATTAATTGAAGTTAAAAGTGAAAATTTTTAATATGAACAGTTGTTAATTAAATTAATTTTATTTTATACAATAATATAATACATATTTAATATAATAATATAATAAATAAATTAATATTTTCTAAATTAAAAAAAAAAGTATAATAGACAGGAATCAAACTTAGGTCAACAGATTGGTAGTACAGGGCCGAGCGCTCGAGTTACCCGGTGACAATAAGTTTAACACTAGTAGAATACTTTAACATATATAAGTTCTTTTAAAATCGGTGTTCCGAAGTCCGCGTCCTCTTCTTGTTAGGTTTAAATAGGAAAACTCTTAAGTGCAAAGATATGTACTTAGATTATATTTCTATTTTTTTATGATTCTAAATACTTAAATAAATGCGATTTAGATAAATCTTACTATACTTGACACTCTTTTTTTACTTTTTTGTAAAAAGGTAATTTTATAGTGATATCAGATATTGTGTAATATTAACTGTCTTTCTATTCGAAAAGCGCATCTTGACACTTTTATACTTGACATTTTTTTTCTATAATAAGCACAACGAGAGTAAATAGGATAGAGAACGAAAGAATGAGCGAGATAATATATTTCCTCTTTTTTCACGTGTCCGATTGGCGGTCGACGATGTCGTTGAGTTTCGCGGCGAGTTTGACAATTGCTGATAGTTCGTTTCGGAGTGTAAGTGATATTTGTGTGACATAATCTATTATCTTGTAGGTAAGTTCTAAGCAATATGAGTACTGTCATTTTGAATGCATTGTATTGTACTTTTACGTATATGTATGTTTGTGCTTTTTTTAATATTTAATATTTTTCTTTAATTTACTTAAGATTTAATTTACTTAAAATTTGTTGAAGTATTTCAGGATATTGCTTTTTTGACAATTTTTTTTTAATATTCTGAAAATGTATGATACATGTAATTTTAGTACAAGTGTAATATGTTTTTTTATACTTTATTAATACAATTTCATTGAAAAGATAATTCATTTTTATTAGTTATTAAATAATAATAATTTTTATTAGTTATTCAATTTAATAGTTATTAAATTTATCTTTTCAATATAGTCTTTAAACAAATATATCATAATATGATCAAAAGTTGCACAACAACTGTACAGACCAGTATCTAAATGTCTAGCTTTGATTTCTGGAAAAAAGCACAAACGCGTACGTAAAAGAACAATATCAAAATAACAATATTTATATTGCTTCTTAGAACTGTGACGTGGCGCCCTGAGCCGGTCACAAGATTTAACTGAGTCAATTCGGAGCATTTCTAATTCCTGCGCTCACCCAGAAGAGCGAGAGCGCAGGCGAGCTACGAGCAACGTGAACTGCGTGCGCAATTGCGCGAATTTCCTTTTTCCTCTTTACTTCTTTACATTTCGAGTTTAGCTTCCGCAATACTGGATTAAAGCGACGAAATTGACGGCTGCCGCTAGATTTGTGTATCACCGCCCGCCACGACGACCAACGATGACTGGGTACGCAGAGGCTGCCGCCATCGGATGCAAGGGATTATCAGGTCGTATCGCCCTAAGTTACCCTAAGTTGTTAATTTCTCCCTCTCTGCATATTAGTTCCCGTATTGTAGCGCGACATTTTCAGGAGTCGAGAGACTGACCGGTGGAGATCGAAGAGTGAGCAAAAGGGGAGGCGCCACTCCTCGCGAAATAGTGAGGAGACCCCACACAAAAGAAAGTGAGCCAAAGAGCACGAGGACGAGTACTTGAGCCGGGAGAGACAGCCACCTCTCACCGGAAGGAACGACGTGCGAAAAGGGATCCTCGAAAGTCGCAGGCTCGGCCGAGAAAGATCGCCGCCTTCGAATCTCCCGCGGGGTCAGCGGAACGCGGGTCATCTAGGATCCGCGTCGAAAAATAAAGAATCTAGCGGCTGATCGCGCCGCGGCGCTGATCGATGCGCAGAGAGGAGATGACGACCACCACGGTGTCGCGAGGGTGAATCACTTTTCCGTGCGGAGCTTTTGTAAGTGGAGTACCGGTTGTGGAGATTCGAGAGAATACATATATGTATATTGTATATATGTATATTGTAATATACGTATATATGTGTATCATTGTATTGTTGACGTGTTATTCTAAACACATTATTTGCGATAAATATCATCACATGCCTCGGTAATCGAAGAGATGCCTGCCCGGTAAGCAGGATATTCAGGTTCGATTCCTGGCTGAGATGGTATTTTTTCGCAAAATAATTACGAGTTTTCACGACTGGTTCGTGGTCGGGCCCCTCCCTTCTTATTTCTCTATACGCAGAAGCCAGGTATTGCAAGCCACGAGGAGAAGCAGTAGATCGAGGGAAAGGAGTTGCCGTCTGGTGAGGCGAACGTTTCGATTGTGAAGCCGTCGATTTCGTCCACGGACCCGAGGGATCGCGCGCGGCTGGTTCGAAGAAACTTTCGCGGGGAAGCGTTCCCCGCGGTCGCGAAAATATTGCGTCATCGCCATGGTCCATCCGGTGAGCTCGCGGCCGCATGCCTCCCTCGTGATCCTTGTCGAGTCGTTGCGGTAATTTTCTCTCGCCCTCGTCACTCACGGAAAGTCGAGATAATTGTACTTTTTTTTGGTACGACTCTCGTTTGTATGGTTGCCGCACATAGAATGTATTGTTGTAGAGTGAGATAGCTGTGTCGTTCGCGGGGTATATCAGATCACGTGTTGCAAATTAAATCGGCATCTAGAGTGAGCTCGAATCACCCAGCGGAAGCGTAGTTCGGACACGTCGTTGCCATGTGTATTCTCGAGTACTGTATCGCATTGCTGCCTTACTCAGTTAACGTGAGGATTTCTGTACTTCCTTTTACGTTCTTTTGTCGTTGCGCGGTTCGAGACATGTATTATATCACGAAAAGGCGATCGAGATAAGCGCATGTAGAGATTTGAGCTGAAATTAAAGATATTTTTAGTGTTGCTCTAATTAATTCTTGTCACATTATTTTGATTCCTTCTCTCTCGCACCCCGTCCCGCGAGCTCCCCCCTCTACCATCAAATCGGGCTGCCAGATCGTCGTATAGCATATGCGAATTCTAACTTTATTGTAAACAGACAATCATGAGATTTTCTTTGTGTGATTGAGTGGCACGTGCTCGTGCCTGGCACCCAACCTCCCGTAAGTTGCGTTGCAAGAGACCGTCCTCAGGGGCGGCGGTCACAGAACCTACCTGCAAAATAACAAATTATGGCACACTCGGTCACTTACACTTCAAAACAAATCATCACCAACTGTCAAACTCGCTGCGAAACTCAATGACGTCGTTGTCTGCTAATCGGATGCGCGAAAAAAGAACAAGCATACTATCTCACTCACTCTTTCGTTTTATACTTTCTTACTCTTGTTATGCATATACATCACTGCAGAGACTGCGGAATCTTGAACTTGATAGAGATCTTTTATTAATAATCAGTTAATCCGAATTGTGACATAAGGAATAGAGACTGTAGTTAGAGATACATTTCTCAATTTTTCACGAGACATATTGTATCTGCTCGTCAATGATTTGATGGATCCTACAGTGACCCTGACTTGATCGGTTTAATAATCCGCTGGGTCGATGAGATTAATAATGATAAATATGCGCTTATCAAAAGGGATATATTAGTAGTAATCTAGAAACATTTATAAGTGCATGAATTATGATTGCAATTGTACGAGAAGAATACTCGACCAATTACTTAGCACAATTTATAATTCAAAGCATAACATATTACAAAATATATGTTTATATACATATAAAAATCGGTACGAACAAACAATATATCGATGAAAATATAATTTATGCATTTCTTTCTAAATTAGAGAACAAAAAAAGAAGAAATAAAATGGAAGAAATAAAAAGAATTAATAAATTACTGTTTATTATTTTTCTTATTATTCTAGATTATTACTAATGTGTCCGTTTCGATGCGCACGTATTTATCATTAGATTTTATCGACCTTGCCAATTGTTGCGCGGGCCGTTTCGGGGAAGGATCGACCACAGAGTCAGCTATATAGGTTTTTCGTTGTCGAACAAAAGCACTTTTCGTTTCTCAATAAACTTTATTAAACTGTATACTTATTAATTCGAACTGCGACTGACGTGACAGCAATACAGAATCTTAACAAGTCAATAATGGTCGTCAGCATTCGCGGTATAAGTCGAGCGGTAGCTTTCCGCGTAAAGACTGCGCAACCTGGTTTGGCAATTGATATAATCTACTTAAGGCATAATATTAAGTGCATTGGTTACAAAATAAATACACGATTACGCTTTGGCAATCGCTATCAATTAATAAAAGTAATAATAATCGGATAATAAAGTGTCGCTCGCTTGCCGCGACCCGCTTCGTCAGTGATGGGCGCGATTGCGTTCTTGGCGCTCGCGATATCCCTCCTCCTTTGATGGAAGGGTAACTACGAAGGGTTTCGAGTTCCGTGTGTGTGTGCCTTCCTGGCGCCTCCGCAACAGAAATTGCAACTGTATATGGGTACCGGGTAACAACGAATGGCACTCGTTTGATGACGTTAATATTAATCACAGTCCCAATTAATCACATTTTGCCACGTTGCGATTGACCATGTTGATATTGATTACGTTGCAATTGATCACTGTCCCGATTGATCACCATCCCGATTACCCACCGTCCCGATTAACCACCGTCCCAATTGACCACCGCTATCCAGATTGGCTATTTTGAAATTGATTATATTTAATGTACTGTTGTTATCACTGTGATTAATAATATTTTTTACTTTATATCAAATAATATGTATAGTCTAGTATGCAAAATATTCATTTTTTCCTAACTCTGCCGAATCTTACATGTTGCAGTAATAATTAACCTCAAATCTTGGTAATATGTAAAGAAAAATTCGTTTTCCAGAGGTTATGAAATATATCAGATGTACTAAATAATTGTCACTACATTTATATTCATCATTTCGTGTAACAGATAATAATGTAAGTGTTTTACTTAAAAATAGTTATTCAAAAACCTATGTGAAATAGTATAATTGTGAACCACGTTTCGCCCCTAAGCATCGGGGGAGTGGTGGGGTGGATCTCACAAACCTATGTGAAAACGCGATCTTTTTCCTGATAGCATACATAGTCGTTAGTTATTCAGGATGTGCGCTATCAGGAAGAAACGCGATTTTTCCCGATAGCACACATTACCTGATAAGTTAACAATAGTACATTGAATATGATCAATTTCAAAATAGCCAATCTGGACGGTGGTCAATCGGGACGGTAGTCAATCGGGACGGTGGTCAATCGGGACGGTGATCAAATGGGATTGTAGCCAAACGGGACGGTGGTCAATCAGGACGGTGGTCAATTGCAACGTAGTCAATATCAACATGGTCAATCGCAACGTGGCCAATCGCAATATGGTCAATAGGGACTATGGTCAATATTAACGTGATCAAACGGGACGCTCCTGGACAATAATAATAATGACGTTTCTTAAAGTAAAAATTTCGAAATTTGGAAAAAACTTTGCGTAGTAATATCTCCGCTCGTGGGACACGTAGCAGAAAAATAAAAATATCTTTATTATGCTAATCGAACTCAAATTATCGATCAAGCCAACTTAGAACCAACTTAGAGCCAATTTGAGCCAAAGTGAAACGCTTCCGTAATACCACGGTATTACGCGTTCGAAGCGTTTCATTATCGGTCATTAACGCGTTGAATCATGATAATAGGCTGACTTATCGATCTGATTTACATTACATTAGGTCGATAAGTTAGATCGTTATTATCACTTGGCGAATTAATGCACTTTACTGCACTAAGAACATAATCGGTCTGATTGTTGTCATCGAGCAGAGTCCGCGACGGGTTACGTGCGCTGTGTATGTAACGCGTTTTGTGTAATAATTTTCAATTGGCGGGATAATTAACCAGTGGTGATTAATAATAGTGACCCGATAGATTTGTTCATAAATGATTTTATCGATCAAGTGCGTGAGTAAATTCGTGAACATGTTGACAATTTATAAAAGAGAACTTCTGATAGATTACTGTGATTACATGTAATGTGTATTTCTTTCTTTCAAGTCATTTTTAATAACCGAATAATTAATCGATAGTGATTGATAATAACAAACTAATAAATTCGTTCGTAAATAAGTCATTCTATCAATCAAGTATGTGAGTATCAAGTGAGATCAAGTCAGTGAAAGACTGTGAAAGTATTGATACGCAATACAATTTATTAGGTGTACAAAAAAGTTATGAGCTTTAGATTTCATACAACCGAAATAACAATTTAAATTTTATATATCCCGACCTTTTGCGGTTTTAAAGCGTTGACATTTGGCCTTCTAAAATGCAGTTTGGCGTTTGATGCACATAAAAACTCAAAAATCAGTAGTGTTCACGATGGCAATAACAAAAGAGCATATTCGATTTTCCATCCACTTCGCGTTTCATCTGAAGAAAAATGCTGCTGAAGCCATTGCAATGATTTGTGCTGCATATGGAGAGAACACTGTAAGTCATACTACATGTAAAAGATGGTATTAAAAATTTCGCCAAAGCGATTTCAGTCTTGAAGATGAACCGGGTGCTGGACGCCCTCAAAAGATTGAAACGGATGAATTGCAAGCACTGCTGGATATA
Source organism: Pogonomyrmex californicus (assembly GCA_024349325.1). NCBI lineage: Eukaryota > Metazoa > Arthropoda > Insecta > Hymenoptera > Formicidae > Pogonomyrmex > Pogonomyrmex californicus. The sequence continues at coordinate 1,058,035 of JAECZD010000029.1, forward strand.
AATTCTGTGCAAACTGAAAAGGAGCTTGCAGAACAGCTTGGCGTTACGCAGCAAACCATTTCCGTACGTTTACATACGATGGGAAAGGTTCAGAAGGAAGGCAGATGGGTTCCGCATGAATTGTCCGAAGACAACAAAAATCGTCGGTGTGACACTGCACTCACTTTGCTTTCAAAGTTCCGGAAAAAAGATTTTCTGCACAAAATCATTACAGACAATGAAAAGTGGATTCTTTATGATAACCCTAAACGTAGAAAATCATGGGTTGACCTTGGTCAACCTTCGCCAAAGCCCAATATCCACGCCAAGAAGGTTTTGCTCTGTATCTGGTGGGATTGGAAAGGTGTGTTGTATTACGAGTTGTTACAACCGGGTGAAATAATCACGGCAGACCGCTACCAACAACAATTGACCAATTTGAGCGATGCATTAGAAGAAAAGAGGCCATTTACTGGCCAAGGATGTCGTAAAGTGATCTTGCTTCATGACAATGCTCGACCACATGTTGCGAAAGTGACTCAGGACCATATCTTTGCGTTAGGCTGGGAACTTCTCCCGAACGCGGCGTATAACCCAGACTTGGCGCCTTCCGATTACTACCTATTTCGGTCGCTGCAGCATCATTTGGCTGATACACATTTCGTGAGATTTGAAGAGATACGAAAATGCATTGATAACTTTATTGCTTCGAAGCCGGTGAGCTTCTATCGTCAAGGAATTCGCAAGCTACCCGAAAGATGGCAAAAGGTCATTGATGCAAACGGGGAATATTTCGCTGATTAATATTTTTTTGTTTGTTTTTGAATAAAGTTTGAATTTTACAAAAAAAGCTCAGAACTTTTTTGTGCACCTAATATTAAAGAAAATAGTTAGCTTATTACTCTCTCTCTCTCTCTCTCTCTCTCTCTCTCTCTCTCTCTCTCTCTCTCTCTCTCTCTCTCTCTCTCTCTCTCTCTCTCTCTCTCTCTCTCTCTCTCTCTCTCTCTCTCTCTCTCTCTCTCTCTCTCTCTCTCTCTCTCTCTCTCTCTCTCTCTCTCTCTCTCTCTCTCTCTCTCTCTCTCTCTCTCTCTCTCTCTCTCTCTCTCTCTCTCTCTCTCTCTCTCTCTCTCTCTCTCTCTCTCTCTCTCTCTCTCTCTCTCTCTCTGTGTGTGTGTGTGTGTGTGTGTGTGTGTGTGTGTGTGTGTGTGTGTGTGTGTGTGTGTGTGTGTGTGTGTGTGTATGTGCGTGCGCACTGTAATGTCGATAATTCCTGTCACTTTAGGATCCCCTTAATATCCCCCTTAATATCCCCTTTCTCCTCCGCCCTCATAGGAGATCTCGAGGTTATCTTGCTTCTTTGGAAGCATTGTCCCTCTTTTTTCTTCTTCTCCCTCCCAGTTCCTCCCGCCACTTCCTCTTCCATCGCCCTTTTCTTCTTCATTATTTCTAACACCCGCATGCTATTCGTTCATTCCCTTTCTTCTCCGTAACTGCTCTTCTTTCTTCTGCTCCAATTCTCCGCTTCTTTTCTTTTACTACTTATTTTCCCCTCTACAGAGTGTTTCATTTTAAATGATATCATTTGCGAGGTTAATGTTAATACAATTGTTACATTCTGCATTCGATGGGCTAGGGATATCTTCTGAATAACGAGTTTCTCTATCGACAATGTTTGATGCAAAATTTTGTAAACGCAAATTATATCTCACTTCAGACATGATTCTGTTTCTTTGTCTCGTACACAATCTACGCAGTAATTTTCGCGAATTAGACGTCTTTAATGAAGCCATATTTATGATATTTCGAAACAATAATAAAAGATACAAAATTCTGCATCAAACATTACCGATAGAGAAACTCGTTATTCAGAAGATATCCCTGGCCCATCGAATGCAGAATGTAATAATTGTATTAACATTAACCTCGCAAATGATATCTGCTATAACATAAATCTGGAAACTGAATCTTTCTCTTCTTCTTCTTCTTCGTCTCTTTCCGATACCGATAATACATTGTCATCATTTTCCGATATCACTTTGACGGAATTGTTAACTTTCCGCGAACGTTTAGCGTCTTGTTTCATCGATAATAATTTGACCCATATTCAAGATAATAATATTTTATCTCTTTTTCAAATACATCCCTGTTTTCATACATTGCCAAAGTATTGTTACGTCCGTGGTTCTCGATGAAAGATAATACCTTTCGTCAGAAGGAGGAGAACTCGGGTGGACGCACGGAACCTCTTCTGTTCTCACGGAACGACGTCGTGAGGTCGATCCGCGAGTCGAACGCGCGTTAAGGGGGCAGGAATCGGGTCAGCGTCGGTGACGTTATTACCCTTATCCGCGCCCGCATTATCGGTGGTCCGTTTTTTGGTCAGAGAACCGAATCTCTTTTATCAGGGATGGACCTCGTGCGATCCTCAGGGAGCCGGGAATGGCTCGGGGTCAAGTTTTAGGATAAAGAAATTAAGACGGAATTCGGGTTAACTAATTTAATAATAAAAAATAAATTACAATGTTATTCGGAAATTTCTCTGTGTACATTAAAGGGTTGAGATACTGGTTACAAAAAGTAAAAAAAACAAATTTTATACATAGATACTGGTTACAAAAAGAAAAAGAACAAATTTTATACATAGATATTGGTTACAAAAAAGAAAAGAACAAATTTTATACATAAATTTTGAATAATAGTAAATAACAACAAACAAAGAAAAATTTGGATTTTATATACCCAATTGTTCCAATTGGGGTAAAAAATTGGTGATCGCAAGCATGTCGATGTGATCGGGTTGCAGGTGTGGCGGGGGATCAGGGTGAGCGCTGCGGAAAGCCTTGACTGGGACGAGGTAGGGAAGAGGATCACGGGAAATATATATGGGGATGGTATCAGTGATTTGGTGTTTTGAGATCTGATCCCAAAACTGGCTGTCGGATTTGAACCTTCTTTTGATGAAGAAGGTGCTAGGAGGTGGATGGGTGGGAGAGCGGGGAAATTGGCGGACGAGATTGAAGAACTTCTCCACGTCGAAGTTCTCTGGAGTGCACTGTTTTTCAAAGTCGGCCGCGGAGCGGAGGGCGGTGGCGTATTGGTGTAGCGAGATGTTAGCTAACCTCGGTTCTACCCCTATCAATTGCTCCGCGAGTTCTTCGGCATGGCCGGTTTCGCGACGAATCCGCTTATTAGACTTCTCCCGACGGTGTCGCAATGCCCGTTTCGTTCGTCTATTCGGGATGGAGTTCGTTTGGTTCACTATGTAAAAGAGAGTCAGATGAAAGAGAATGTGAGATGAGAGTGGTAAAAAAAAAGGAAATTGAGGAATCGTGATAAGGCAGCTTCACCGAATCAATCGGCGGCTTGCCAGGTTGGAATGTTGTGGAATCGGGGGAGGCAGCTTCACCGAGTTAATCGGCGGCTTGCCAAGTCGGAGTGTGAAGAAATCGGGGAAGGCAACTTCACCGAGTTAATCGGCGGCTTGCCAATTTGGAATGTTAGAGTGCTTTAATGAAACAAATATGTAGAGGTCGCGAACCAAACAGCCAGTCTACCGCGGAATAAAGTGATAAAGATGGACTTACTTTTATTGTAGCGGCCGCTGGTGATGGTCGAGAAATGTAATGACTAGGCTGGATCGTGGGTCGAATCACACGAAAAATGTAAGAGTCGCGCACAGATTCTAACTGATAAAAAAAAGATTTGTCGACAACTTCGGATGGTCCCGTCCATAAAGGCGTGGAGCGATGAGAAGCGGGAAGAGAGCGATCCGCTCCAAGTCGCGGTTTTTAAAGGGTTCCGAAGGAGTGGGAATATCTGAGGGCGTGATGGATTTCCGCGTTGGCTTGTCGAATGATAATTTAGAAAAATTGTGAGTATAGAGGAAGGAGGGGAGCGGTGTTCTGTGAATTGTGATTGTTTTTATATTTCCAGATTTCCTAGCAAATAATAGAATTAGTTAGTGAAAATTTTCCCGCCATTCCACACCCTCAATCATTCATTGGTGTGGCCTCCAACGGCCGCTAATCGTTTCTTCTTGCTTGGTGTTTCCTTTAGTTTCCCCACCAATTTCAGGGGAGTGTCACCCTCGAACGATCCGACGCGTTTCTTATCCGTTAGAAATTTGCTTTTGTTAATATTTTTAACTTTTATTGGTATGTCATAAACTTGTCGGTGCCGACAAAGCGGTCTATCGCAAGAATTATTTTTTTTTTTATAGTGAGACGTATCTCGAGAGGAATTTTTGTTTATTTATTTAGGGTTTCTTTAGATCGTTCGAAGCGCTTCATTTTCAGATTAGCAACCGTTGTCTTTTTCCGAAAGAGAAGAATTCGTGGAGTCCCCCGGACGTAATAGTATATTAGAACTCTTCTGAATACTCCTCGAAATCGTGCTGTCATATTCAATGTAAAGTCAAGTGAATACATTCATTTCAATCTAGAAGCAGAGATAATTCAATATCTTATGAGTGTTCCTTCTACAATTATTCCTAACCAATTGGAAATAGACATTAACATAGACGGGTGTATTTTGGATAAGTCCGGTAGTATTCATCTTTGGCCAATTCAAATTAGAATTGCAAATATCCAGCATGCGAAACCAATAATTATAGGAATTTATAAAGGTACGCAAAAGCCATACGATCCTAATAAATTTTTTGAAAAATTTATTGAAGATTTCAAAAAATTCACGTCGAGTGGAGGAATAAATTTTCAGAATAATAAAGTACCAGTGCGTTTGAGATGCTTAATAGCCGTGCGATAGCACGCGCTTTTGTCCTCAATCATCGCAGTCACACATCTAGCCAACCTTATTCAAAATGTAAAGTTTCTGGAATATGCGAAGATCGTTATGTTTTTATCGGTGTCGACCACTCTGTTCGAACCAATAAAGAATATATAAGATGTCTCGATGAAGATCACCATAAAGAAGGTACGAGCCCGTTATCGATGTTATCAATTAATACGGTTTCTCAAGTCCCCTTTGAATATGCACCTTGTTTAGAAGTAATGAAGAAATTTTTGTCCGCGTGGATGTATGGAAAATACTCACGATTATCGAAATTATCTGGTACAAGCATATCTGTTATCTGTGAAAAATTAAATACTCTTCGAGATTGTCCTTCTGATTTTACTAGATGGTCAAGATCATTCGACGCATGTTCTAAATATAAAGCAACAAAATTTCGCCAATTTCTTCTGTATACAGGCCCAGCTGTGACATACAATATACTTGATAACAAGGTGTATAAATACTTTTTATTTCTACATGCAGCTATAAGGATTCTAATTTCGAAATCCCCATCAAGATTACAATTACATTTGCGGAACTTGTGTTAAAAAAATTTGTAGAAAAATGTGAAAGTCTTTATGGTTCACATTTCAATACGTACAATGTTCATGGGCTTCTCCATCTCACAAACGATGTAAAATTGCTTGATAGTTTAGATTCTTTTTCTGCTTTCCCATACGAAAATAATATGTCAATCTTCAGAAAATATTGCAGAAAGCCAGGTTTACCTCTTCAACAATTTTTTAATAGAATGGCACAGATAGATAGTCACGGAACAAACGATAATTACGACACTGATTCTTCTATTCGTGTCTCCATACGGCACAGTAATGTTGGTTCTCATATCGTAAAATCACATTTAACGGAATATTATTAAGTACAGATACACGTGATAATTGTTGTCTATTACACAATGGATCCATCTGTATTGTCTTGGATATTATTATGGAGAATTTGTATTTTTTAGTAAAAAAAATTTATAGACACTGATGATTTTTATGATATCAGCATTTTATCTTCTGCTCTCCAAATATTCTGCTCTCCAAATGTTCCACGTTAAGTAATGATATTTTCTATGTTCGTTTGGAGGAAGTTTCTGCGAAATGCTACAGAATGCCTCTTTGGGACTCTTCATCGATGAACAGTAGCAGTAGCGATGAAAAAAACCATCCGGAAAGATCTTGATATCTAATAGTTGCTATTACACATAGTGAAAAAATGTAAGACCTGCGTTTTGATATTCTATTTGTACTTTTTTTCATAAGAATTCAGTGGAATTCGAGATGTCCTCCTTTCTTATATCTTTTGTGCTTTATAACGTTTTTCGTTTTTCGTTTTCTCTATTTTTTAAAAGAATTACCGAATGTACTTGTTATTAAATAACGTACTATAATATCCTCTAGTGCATTGTGGTCCATCTTCTTTTTACTGTCTGAGAAATTTAAAAATTCACTCGTTATAATTAATTTTTGTGCTATTTCTTGTACAAGTGATGTCTGTTGCATTTATTCCTCGTCAATTTTATTAATATTTCCTTTATCGTACAATTGTAATACTTTTTTATAATCACTATATGCAATATTTCATCGTCAGGCTCCGATTATAACATCATAGCGTTACATGATCTTTGAAAGAATATGTAAAATACAAAATGGAAAAAGACAGTGCAGTCTACAGGTAAAAATTATTGCATTAAATATTTTTCCTGCGATCATAAAAAGAAAATTCCATTTCTCCAAAAGCGGATTTTGATGCTCCATAAAATTTCAATATTTATTATTTTAAAGATACATATTTGTTCAATTATATATAACTACGTTCTTTATAATTTTAAGACGCTTGTAATATCATAATTAAATTGACATCGTAATCAATTTAATGTGAAATACATATTAATTCTAATTTCAATCTACGATTGCATTTTCAAGTCCGATAATCGGCAATTATATAAAATTGAAAATATATATATTTAATAATGAATACTGAAATTTATTAAGCAAGATCCGCTTTAACCGAGAAATGATATTTTCTTCTTATGATTATATTAATTACATAACAGTCTAATGCTCAACTTATTATTGATTTCCCTGAAATATTATCAACTTATTATATATATTGCGCGTGCTGCATATATATGTTATAGAGCGTAAAATATATTTTATTAATTCTCCGAGAAATAGATAATAATATATATCGTAATATTGTTGATTTTACTTATCTTTTGAGATTTTTAATTAATAATAATTGATAAATATTTATACTTCCTATTAGAATTTATACTTCCTATTTAATTTATACTTCCTATTAGAATTAAAATGGTTTTTAAGAAAATCGTTTCGTAACATCCATCTGCAATATAAACTACATCTATTGTACATATCATGTATAATTTCTTAATTTTGTATATTTACAGATAGAGATGGAACGGCCAAAGCGCAATATCGCCAAACCATTACGATATAAGACCACTTCTTCGGACGAAGCTCCGAAACAGAGAACGACTGCAATCGCGACTCTGTCGCTGCAGAAATAGAGGATGATGTTGATATTAGAAATATTCTGCAAGAGGATACTAATTCGGATCAAATTTTAAATTCATTTCATAATAACACAACACTTCGCCCACAAACATATTTATTACCGCACGCACACGACAAAATACAAACGAATACAATTGAATCACACACAAACGTTCAATCGTATATGATTTTTTAGCCACATATGAACGATCAACCTCATACAAGCATTGGCTCACAATCAAATGTTCAATCACACGAGAACATTCAACCTCGTATAGACTTTCACTTCTAGCCGAATATTAAATCACATACAAGTGTTCACTCCCACGCGAGTATTCAATCACACAGGGACAATCAATCGAAACAAACATTCAATCATGCACACTTCATAATGATACCGTTATTGATACAGCGCAAAAAAGAGCAACTTATAGAAATACAATTTCTGAGTTTCAGGATACAAGATCTATGGAACAGGAAAACTTTTATCCCAGCTTCTTCCCAGCAGTCAGCATTAATTCATCCTGAGAATTGGCGGCCTGAGAGTTCAATGGACTTGGACAACCGGTAAATTTGTATATCATATTTATCTGTGATAGGAATGAAAGAAAATGTATTTTTAGAAAAATAGATCCGTAGAAACCATCCGAAGAAATCCATCACTTGTTAATGTCAAATGATATTTTCAGGAGAATACACGAGCGTTTGAATCGTATCGAGGCAGAGATGAAGTAAGTATCAAGTATATCGTACCGTACTTATTGAAATACTTCAATAATAATAATCTTTTTAACGTTACATTTATAGGAAAACAAACACTCTACTGGAAAATATTTTAAAAATAATTCAAAATCGCGAACGCATGAAAACCAGCCATCCTTCCCATTTCATCTTTGGCAGAGATGGATATATTTGAAAATATCAATGAAAATGATTATTCCGATATAGTAAGTTGAAAGAAGAATCAATAAATTAGCTGGCTCGTATTTACAAGAATAATATAGTAATATAACATAGACCAATAAGCGAACAAATGTCGTACAAATATATTATTTATAATTACACTTAAAATTTGTTCGTTTATTAGTCCATGTTACTATATTGTTCTTGAAGGAAAAATTATGCGTTCTTTATGATTTTTGTATAACATGTTCAATTCTTAATATTTTGATTACAGGTTAGTTATTTCCGTCAGCATTATTTTCCGTCGGCATTATTTATGTCGGCGGCTTTAATTTGAAAGAAGTACTTAATCTCTGCTTGAAGAAAGGACTTACGGATGCTATAATATGCTATAATATAACGAATGCTACCTTCATTCACTTGGTTCGGCCGTGAAGGAGGGCTACGAAACCCACAACGACCATTTTATAACTCGCGTCTTATTATAGCAATCTACGATACCATAATTTCTTTACATATTTTTTATCTTCTAGCAAGTTTTTGCAAAATAATTTTTGCACAATTGTGTTTCTTTTTCACAAGCTGTAAGTAGTAATCGGCATTTCGATAGACCGACGCGCTTGGAATTTCAAACGCACATGTAAGAAGTTCTCCGGACGGCTAAGGAAAGACATAGAAATAAGACACGCAATGCTATGCGAATAGCCAAATAAGAATTGCCGACCGCAATCTATGGAGCGACGAGCCACGAGCACAGGATGAAAATGTAGAATCGATGGATGAATAAGTATTGTATGCAGCAACTTTGTTTTTCTTTCGTAGAGCATGTAAAAGCATGTAAAAAGATTGTAACGGTAAGACTTAATAATAAGTAAATCGATCAATCACAATGTAAATTTATCAAGAATTTGATTATGATAAATCGATTAATTTATTGTTTAAGTCTTATCGCTTTAGTTTTTGGCTACACGTCATTGTTATTATTTGTGTAATTTCTTGATAATTTAGCTGTAATGTTAAATTTTTATTTACAGTTTTAGGTACATAGCGAGGATGTCACCATTGAGACCAAGAAGACACTAGGAGGATACTCAAGGATCTACAAGAGATCATCTATTACTTTTCCTGAAGAAGGAAAAGAAAACGGCCCACTTTCAGCGCCCATTTTTTAATTATCACACTGGAACTCTCTGTTCGCAATTAACAACAACAATTGGCACTTTTCAATGCCATATAACATTATGATGTTCAATGTTAATGGGTACACATTCGTTATCGTGCATCACAACATCTTTTTTTCAAAATATTGCGATGCGCGATAGAAACAGATGTTACTGAAATCGTTTATTTTTACTTTTTTTAATTTTATTATTTTGTCTGTTTAGATAAATTATAACGAGGAGCAAATTCGTTTCAAATAAAATAATATGGAAAATCTTGTAAAATTGAAGAAATAAGGATTTACAGATTCTTACAAAGAGAGAGGGGGGAGAGAGAGAGAAACAGAATGACCTTTTATATTGTATATTTATTTGTACTATTTTATGGAATTTTTCTTTGAATTTTTAAATTCATCTATTATCTATTTGAATTTTATTAATAATTATTGTATATTTTGCATTCTATTTTTAAAATATATTTAAATATATTTTAAATATATTTTAATTTTTCTTTTAATTGTATTATTGATACCTAAATAATTTAGTAAAAATAGCGGGTATTATAGATTATAATGGACATTTAAAAATTTAAATATCCTGTTAAATGAAAACGACAGATTTGCGTGGTTTTTGCTGCCAATCTGTCGACAGGTTATGTCAGCAAGTTTTGCGCGGTTTTTGGCGTCAATCTGTAATCATATCATGTAAGCAGAGTCTGTCTATAAAATCCAAATGTGGATACCTAATGTGGATACAGATTGCACTGGATTTGTCATCAATCTTTGAGCAAGTTTTCAATTTGGCGACAATTTGACATCAATTTGCTTAGTAGATAGATTACTAGATCGTCAAACCAACCTGTCAATGACGGCGTATAGCTCATAGAAACCACACTATCGACTGTCTCAACGATGAGCAGCGATTGCAAGTACTGAAACCTCTTCAACAAATTTCCTGGGCTCACCACACCAGCATGCCAACCGACTACGCATGGAATAGTTCACCACATTTTAACGAAAGACCCACTAGTCTTCAGCCGACCTCGACGCTTATCAGGTGAGAAACTGCGGATAGCTAAAGCGGAATTCGACTATATGATTGAAGCTGGAATTTGCCGTCCTTCCCATAGCCCATGGGCATCTCCATTACCTAGTATGGTACCTAAAAAACAATCAGGAGTATGGCGCCCATGCGGCGATTATAGGGCACTTAATGCCGTAACAGTTCCAGACAGATATCCCATACCTCACATCCAAGATTTTACCCAAGACTTGTTCGATAAAAAAATTTTTTCTATCATAGATCTACACCGAGCGTACAACCCGTCGCCGAAGAGGACATGTCTAAAACCACCATAACTACATCTTTTGGCTTATTTGAATTTCTTGTCATGCCGTTTGACTTATGCAATGCTGCTCAGACGTTTCAACATGCCATGAACGCCAATCCTCCAGGGATTAGATTTTTGTAAAGTATACATCGACGACGTGTTAGTTGCTTCCAAGATTCACGAACAGCACGAAGAACATTTCCTGCAGATCTTCAAGAGATTCCAGAAAGCAGGTATTATTCTCAACGCTGCTAAATGCATTTTCGGTGCTACCGGAGATCGAGTTTTTTGGGTATACCATCACTCAACATGGAATCAAGCCTCTTCCAAGTAAAGTACAAACTATCTTACAATATCTTAAGCCTACGACAGTAGCACAGTTGCATAGATTTCTAGGCGTACTAAATTATTATCAGATGCATCAAAAACGCGACACAGCAGCCCTTTTGTACGAATACATAAGAGGTATAAAAAAAATGATAAAAGGTTGCTGAAGTGGACTGAAAAAACAGAAAACGCTTTCGAACGCTGTAAAAAGGAAGTAGCCAATGCAACTTTATTGGCCCACCCGCTTGATACGGGTGAGGTCCAATCGGACACATTGCCGATTGGTCGATTAAGTAAAAAAATTTTTGATAGGTGACTCACTAGAAAATTCCTAAACATCAGCTGATGTGAGTGGTGTGTCCGATTGAAAATGTGCGCATTTGGGACGCTCCCCTTAATACAGCACTCTTATCGTTAATCACGGACGCATCGGATATAGCGATTATCGCGACACTAGAACAATTCCATCAACATCAATGACAACTTATCGGATTTTTTTCAAGGAAATTGAACGTTCCGCAGAAGAAATACAGTGTTCGATAGAGAATTGTTAGCCATATATGAAAGCATCAAATGTTTCAAGCATCTGATTGAAGGAAGAAAACTAATAATTAAAACCGAACACAAATACCCCGTTAACATACGCTTTTTGCCAACGTCTTGACAAAGCATCACTTCGTCAATCTAGATACCTAGATTTCATAGATCAGCATTACCGACATCGTATATATATCAGGGCATCAGGGAGTTGATCATGTAACTTTTTCCCTAAGGCAGAAACGTGAAAAGTGAAAAATTTCACGTGAACTTACGATCATGTACAATTTTGCGGGATCATGTAACTCTCTCAAACGTGAAAATGTGAAATTTTTCACGTGAACTTGTTCGCCATGTACCTTAGTGGCGGAAAGGCGGAAATCTAGGGAATTAATAAATATGCTTCGGAATTAGAGAAGATTAGGACTGCATTAGAATTAAGTGTACGTAGTACATATACAATTGGTTATTAAAAGATGTATATAATATTGTACCAATAAAATAATTTTCATTAGCTATAAAATCTATGAAACTATGTTTCATGATTTCATTTTCCATGCATCCAAGATACATATATAATCGCTGTACGTGAAAAGTTTCACGTGAAATATCAAGGTGTGAAAAATGAAAAGTAAAAAATGAAAAATGAAAAGTGAAAAATTTCACGTAAAATTACATGATTGACTCCCAGAACACAGTAACTGACGCACTTTCGAATACAAACTGTTAATACCCCAGTGATTGTGACAACCGAGCAACTAGCTGAAAAAAAACGGGAATGTTCCAGATGCGCACATTTTCACACACTACTCAAATCAGCCGATGCCTAGGAATTTTCTAGTGAGCCACTTATCAAAAATTTTTTTATTTAATCGACTAATCGGCAATGTGTTCGATTGGACTTTATCCAAGAAAACAGGACGGAGAGTTGGCAAGATTACTACAAGGAACAACCTCATTAAAGTTGCAAGAATTCACACTACGAGAAATTTCTCGATCCATATACTGCGATTGCTCGTAAAATGTGATTAGGCCATACATTCCTCTTTCGTTACAAAGGAAGATTTTCGTAGTTCACGGGTTAGCAGACCCGAGTAATCGAACTACCAGTCACCAAATAGAAATTTGTCTGGCCAAGTATTAGCAAAGACGTTCGCCGCAGACGTTTGATCACGGATGTGCTTACAATGCGCTCCAAAGGGCGAAGATATCAAGACACGTCAGAAATATACCTGAGCATATTCCAATACACGACAAACGTTTTCAACACGTGCATATTGATCTCATTGGCCTATTACCGCTTTCATAGGGATACAGATATTATCTCATAGTAGTGGATAGATTTTCGATGGTCCGAGGCTATACCAGTTACAGACATCACAGCTGAAACCGTAGCTGCAGTTTTCTCCTCAATTGGGTGGCAAAATTTGGAGCATCGAATAGCATTATCACGGACTAGGGCAAGGAGTTCGAATCTGAGATATTCATCTCTCTCACCAGACTCATTGGCTGCAAACGGATTCGTAGAACGTTGGCATCGCATACTCAAGGTTGCCTTAATGATCCATGGCACTGGAAGCAGCTAGACAAAACACCTACCTAACGTATTTCTGGGTTTAAAAACGTGCTACAAGAAAGATTTGAAATGTTTAGTCACAGAAATAGAATACGAGCTAAACCTACATCACATCATAGCAAACGCACTTCGTTTGCACATAAAAAAATTAGATACGTGCACTCATGTGTTCGTACGGGACGATACTGTTAAAAAATCCCTACAGCAGCCCTACAAAGAATTGTACTAGGTTTTGCACAGAAGGTCTGACAACCTATATATGATTTGCATCAACAAAGAAGTCAACCTTTCAACTGAGCGCTTGAAGCCGGCCTTTTTGCCCAATCAGGAGAACCTGGAAAACCTGAAAGATGTCGTTGAGAGAGATACAGCTGTTACCCAAGCAACCAGGGCAGTGCAAAAACGGATAACTTTTGCGCCATGACCTATCGTATAGGCCACGTCACTCCGGGGGGAATGATGTAGTGGCCCTGGACAAGCATGACATCAGATCTGAGGGCGCCACTATCCGATAGTTAGAGTGTGCAATACGAGTCGCTTATCTCGTCTCTCGATTTTCTTTAGCAGAAGTACGCGCAACGGTTACTTGAGTTTTTTATATACTTATTTTACATACTTTGTACTTAAGTGTGTAAAAATAAATATTAATTGTTACCTACGATTGACTTCTGATAAATGTGTTAGGATAACCCTTACAGAGTCATAAACATAATATACCTAAACCATAGTATAAGAGTGTTGAGGAGTGGGGGTTGATCTACGTAGAAAAAGATAAACTCTGTTTTGTACCTTCGCGTTCTCTCTCGTTCGCATATGTGTATAAATCGTACATCTGTAAGTGGGGATTGTAAGTAGAGATATATTTTGTATGCATACGTGAACGAGAAAGAGAGAGAGAGAGAGAGAGAGAGAGAACGCGAAGGCATAAAACAGAGTATATCCTTTTCTACATATCCCCACTTCTTGAATAAAGGCAAACGCTCGGTCGGTATTCACAGTCAATTTTTATATTTAAGATCATCTTAAGATAACATTTCAACTAATAGGATAACTTTATGAGCTTACTTAAGATGATCTTAAATATAAAAACTGATTATGAATACCAATTAGGTATACTATGTATTAATTAGGTATACTATTAGGTATTCTATGGATAGAATACAGATTTGTATCTGCACCGCACAAATGAGATGTAAATGAGTTGGCTTGTTGTCCCTGCTGACTCTTAAATATTTAATTATAATTATCTGAATAATTTATAACACTTTTTAATGACACTTCATAACTCTTTACACAAAATACAAACAATTCCATACAAGGCATTGCCCAATTTATCTTCGATTAATTCCTCGGGCTAAGTATATGGTATAAAATGATTAATTAATTACAATTAATTGAATGACTCACGAATTTTTTTCAGTTGTACTTTAAAACTCTTCATACAAAATACAAACTATTTAAAATAATAATTCTTTGAACCAGCATACTTCTCAAGTCAAGTATATACTAATTTTCTATTGCCTGTTGCTTGACATTATGCAAGAGCCTTAAGATCGTAAGGCATGATTTTATAGTTATTATTAATTTTCTACACTTTTATCATACAAATATGGGCGAATACGAATTATGTCAATTAATAATTCGTCACCATATTTTATATATTGAATGAGTTTTCATTGACTGCGCCTCATCCAGAAACTCTTCGTCTTCTTTGTTTTCGAAACCACAGGCCGGTATTCAGAGTCAGTTCTTATATTTAAGATCGTCTTAAGATAATATTTTAACTAATAAGATAATATAGCTGTATGAGCTTATTTAAGACAATCTTAAATATAAGTACTGACTATGAATGTCGGCCTTTCATTTCCATTATAAGTGTAGAAAGGGAGCGTCACAGACGTGGACATTTTCAATCGGACACACCACTCACAGCCTAAGCAATGTCTAGGAATTTTCTAGTGAGCCTCTTATCAAAAGATTTATTAACCGATCAAACACACGATCGGGTCCCGTATAAATAGAGAATTATTTGGGTCATTTTCTTATGCGTATTAAGATACTATTACATTTGCGTACGAATTTTTTAAACGTATTTATTGGCTGCAGAATAAAGCAATTCTCCAATCTTTAGAAACTTTCTATTGAGTTGTCTACAATAGAGAAGTGGGAGCGTCTCAGATACGCACATTTTCAATCGGATACACCACTCACATCAGCTGATGCCTAGAAATTTTCTAGTAAGCCACCTATCAAAAATTTTTTTATTTAATCGACCAATCGGCAATGTGTCCGAGTGGACCTCACCCTAGAAAAATAAGTTTTAAGAAATTAATCAATAGTCGATTTATAAAAGAATAAACAATTGTGGGTGCAATCTATTAGGTCAGGGATCGGCAAAACATTGAAATTAGGCATGGGCGTCTGCGAGTGCTCGCCTGTTATGCATCTCAGGAGCGTATCTAATATTTTTGGTACCTCGGAATAAAGCATAAATTTCGCATAAATTTTATACTTACAAAAATAACGTTGCGTGTATATACGAACGGTAGTGTAGTCTTAAATTTCTAGTTCGAGTTTTGTAATATTATAAAATTTGTTTATAATAGTTTAGCTAATCTGTTTAAGGATGAAGTATGCAAAAATATGTTGTAATATATAAGACTCAAAATGCATAAGTTTGTAACGGAGCACATTCCTCCGCTCCATTCCTCCTCCGATTTTCCCCTGACCGACCATCCGTCGGGGACCGCCGAATACCAGGCGGAGTGCGGCAGTGGCCGCAAGAGGTAGTAATGCCTCCTTTTTAATCTATCAATACACGAACTCCGAAGCGTCGGAGAATACCACAAAAACATGTATGTTTTCATGGTATTTCCCCGCACCGCGCCACGCGTCGCGCCAACAAGCGCTAACGCACTCCGCACCGCGCCACGCACCGTACCAACGAGCGTGAACGCGTCCCACACCGCGCCATGACCGCGTCCACAAGCGCGTAACCACCCCCGCACCGCGCCGTTACCTTCCCACCGAATTCCTTCCCTACCTTTAATCATCCCCCGCTCCTATCCCCAAAAAACCAATTATACCCGATCCTTTTTTCCGCTCCTGGGGAGAGGGATGCTAACCCCGAGATCGACCAATCCGACCGATCCAACCGAAAATACCGAGGTCGATCTCGGGTATAAAAAGGCATCGCTCTCCACAGGAAATCACTCCTCGCTGACTCCTGTTCCTAGCTCGTTTTCCGAGAGCCCGTCTCAAGGAAGCGAGCATCCGACACCGGTAGCAAGCCTGAGTTTTGTTGGGGCCCTCTCCAACGCGCCAAGTTTGCTTGGCCTGGCCGAAAGCCGTCTCCGTATCTCGCACGGCAAGCCGAGAGTTGCTGGGGTCTCCCCAGCGCGTCGAGTTCGCTCGACTCGACTCCGCCGTTTCCGAGATTTCTCCGCCGGTATCGGGGTTTTCCCCGATACCACCTCTCTGAGCACCAGGGTACACCCTGGTCGGCCGAGTATACTTGGCACCGCCACTTTCTTCTCCGCACACAGCTGGGGCCCTCCCCGGCTGGCCGAGTTCACTCGGCATTCACGCAGACAGACGAGGGGCGCACCCCCCCGTCAGCCGAGCCCTTTCGGCAGGGAACGGGCACACCCGTTCCCCGATCTAAACGATCCGACGACCTCGCGAATATCCACCCTCGCGACAACACCCGCGACACGCGTGCACGTTTCAATCAACGCCGATTTAAAGGTCCGCGACGAACACGTGCGACACCGCCGCCGCAGTGTGCGCCCCGCGCCACCGAACTGCGCGCCGCGACCAGTATCGCGCCGACCACCAGAGCGATATTTCATTTTGTATCCACGCGCTATCCACGCGCCGATCGCCGTCTCGCCCGTCCACGGCCACGAACATTGGCGCGAAGATTCGGTGCATTCCATCGCACCACTGATGATTGAATAAAGCATCGTTATTTGTTATAATTATCGCCTAACAATTTAATAACAATTTTCTGTCTCCAACGTCCTCGCTTCCCCTCCTGGCAACCGACTGACCGCTCTCCGCGCGGGAAAGCGAGACCGTTTTAAGTTCTTATGAATTCAACTTATATCTAGTTAATTTTTTTATTAGTCAAATAAAGAAATATGCCCTAGCATGTTTTGTCTTAATAAGCATTCATTATAGGAAAATTTTAATTTAAATGCTTATCTCTACTTTTAAATATTCTTTGTGCGACACAATATTTTTTTACTTCTTGAACAAGTTCAACGAACAAATGTTCCTGCTATCTTCTCTCCTCACTTTATTACGCCTGGCAGCCTAACACTAGCCCCAGCACGCTTAATTGCCCGCGGGCATTTGGGCACTCGCAGGCAGTGCCCACTTGCCGACCCTTGCACTAGGTACTACAAATGCTTTGAAGCATTTTTTGATTGGTCAGTGGATCAGATTAAAAGTGACGAATAAGCGCGCGTATGTGCGTAGCGGTCAGGGCCGACGCGCGTTCCACAGGCCGGTATGCGTTCTTCAGGAAGTCACGGCGCGACTTGATATCTAATCTTTGACGACTTTACGTACTATATTGTTTAAAATATGATAAAAGTTAACAAAATAAATATTATTTTTATATAAATAAATATTGTTTTAAATATTGTCTTTACGTAACAATTCAATAAAAGAATTATCTGATTTCGTAACATTATCTGGAAATAAAAATAAATGTAAATAATGTAGTGCATAAACTGAGCATTTTTTTATTATTTTAATTATTGCGCAATTGCATATGATATAATTTTTTAACTTCTCTGATACAAGGATATTAGAAATAATTTTACACACTTACGAAATATGTGGAAATATTTTAAGATATCGGTATAACCGTTATTGAAATTTTATGAGATTATGTAATTATTGTAATATTATAAAGATAAAAATTTTTGTATAATCTTTTGTTAATTTTTTTCTGAGAAAATAAAGAGAGAACCAGCTCTCTCAAAATATCTTAAATTATAAATTTAAATATTCTATCTTTAAATACTATTATAAAAAAAAATCAATTTTTTTACTTTTCGTGATTACGTACTCACGTAATTAATAAATATTCAGTAATTAAATTCAGTATTTTTTTTTATATTCATATGCAATTGCGCATACGACAAAAAAATAATTAAAATAATGGAATGCTCAGTTCATACACCATATAATTTATATTTATTTTTATTTCCAGATAATGCTACGAAATCAGACATTTTTTTTTTATTGAATCGTTACATAAAGGAAAACAATACTTATTTTGTTAATTTGTATTATATTTTTGAAGTTGTCAAAGATTAAGTACCAGGCCGCGCCGGCCTGAGAAACGCGCGCCGGCCCTGACCGCTACGCGCGCTCATTCGTCACTTTTAATCTGATCCACTGTAAAAACTACTCATCTCATGCAATTTTGCTAAAGGAAAAAGTTGTTTTTTTTAGCATAAAGAATCACGTAGTGTACTCCAAATGCGGGAGTTTTGAGACACTCTGTATATTTGAGTACACCCATATATCATCTCGTAGAAGCAATATTCTGCCATGAGCCTTTTTCTACGTATTTTTTATAAAATTATGACTCTTGCTACAGAGCCGGATTTTGCAATTTTGCTCTTAAATAAAATTTACAATAGATGAAAATATTTGCACTTTATTGTTCTATAGTGCAAATCTATTTACGCATAAATGAATTATTTATTTTCACATATTTTCTTACAAAAATCTATGTAGCTTTTGTCAAGCAAATATTTTGATTATATCATAATTATATAGCTTTTCTCGCAGTATTTTGGCCGTAATATGAGTGAAAAGGAATTTATCTTCGATAGAAGTCTTCATAGTTTCTCCTGCCGACCTTTAAGGCTTAAATCATCTATTGTAGATCGGGACTTATGATTGACCAATTTTTTAGGCCTGTTCTACAATGCGTCATGTGTCGATGTCGCAAGCCGCAAGCCACAAGAATTAACCAGTCACAATCGAATGTAGGGAGAATACTTGATTGTGATTGGCCCATTCCTATAGCCCACGACACGACACTAGAGACGTTACAATCAGAGACTGGCCACGACTCTGATCCGCCAATCAGAGATTCTGATCCGCCATGTTTTGGCTAAATCCTACGAGAAAGAAAGAAATATACACTATCTCATTTTAACCAATAATGTGTTTTGGTAGTGTGAAAGAAATATACACCATCTCACTTTAATTAATAGCGATATTTTTCACTTTGCATGTTCTTTGCATTGATTTAAGTGTATTGTGCATGTGTATTAAACACATGGAAAGATAATATGACGTGATAATATATTATTAAATAATAGAGATACTAAAATTGCAAAATGTATAAATTAATTAATAAATTAATTAATTGTGATAAATCAATATAAAAAATGGGTAGATGTTCATTTTTTTACTTAAATTTTATTTTATGTTGTAATAAAGTTTGTTTATAATAATAATAAATATGTATACTAATCCTTTCTAAAAAAGACATGACATCGATACTTGCATCTCTCGAAATTTTCTCGAAGTTTATTATTGACGCTTTTCCGCGATGAATTCTCTCACTGCGCTAACTTTGTGAATAGCTGTCATTACATTAATTTCATAGAGAATCGTTTTGACAATTGTGTATCAAAAAGTTAAAAATATTATAGTGTAACAGTAGTATAATAATATTATATTAATTTTTGCTTTTGTTGAAAAAGATAAATAGCAAAAAAGAAATAAATAAATAAATTTAAAATCGTTAAAACTAAAGAATATATATTAATAAATTGGTAATATAATTATGTAAAATAAAGTTTTATAAATATACACATTTTATTACCTTTAAAACGCTTTGTTTTTAATGTTTTTAAATTATAATATTACAATTTAAGATTAATGTAGTTAATGTATGTGAAAATAAGTGGGAATTGCCAAAGGCGGACCAATTAAAAGTTGCTTTTTCGTGATCAATCTCTGATTATAGTGGGTGATCGAGTTATGAACTGCAATAATTCTCAAGAAAT
This sequence comes from Pogonomyrmex californicus, assembly GCA_024349325.1. Taxonomy (NCBI): domain Eukaryota; kingdom Metazoa; phylum Arthropoda; class Insecta; order Hymenoptera; family Formicidae; genus Pogonomyrmex; species Pogonomyrmex californicus. Next base: position 1,078,200 of record JAECZD010000029.1, read on the forward strand.
GTAGGACAAATTACATCATGTGTATCAACAAAAATCCCTGACTGCGATATACATTTTGCAACAAAAGTGGTTTCATCTGTCGAAGAGCGAGTCAGATAACATGGCAACACATATTGCCAAGATGGAGGATTTGGCGCACAGACTCAAGAGTCTCGACAAAGTAATGTCTGATTCAATGATGAAAATACTGATGACGCTCCCTTCGAACTATAATCACTTCGTCACTGCCTGGGAATCCACTCCGATAGCCGATTGTACGTTAGGAAATTTGACGGAAAGATTGCTGGCAGAAGAAATTAGAGCTCAAGATCAAAATAAGGAACAAGATGAGACATTAACGACAGTAAGACGTTGGAATAAGACTGGTGATAAAAAGAAAAAAAACGAGAAAACGATGCCAAGTAAAAAGCCAGGAATATGCAACTATTGTAAGAAGCCCGGTTATTGGAAACAGGATTGCTACAAACTAAAAAAGGTTATAAGTAAAACTAAAGGCGAAACACTTATCGGTGAGGTAGCAATACTTACCGAGCCAAGTACATAAGGACATTTGGTATGTAGATTCGGGAGCCACAGACCATATGTCAAATCAAATGGAATGGTTCGATGAATATCAAGCTTTTGAAAAACAAATACCGATCAAGATCGGCAATGACGAATAGATTTACGCAATCGGGAAAGGAACAATCAATATACTGGCGTACAATGACAGCGAATGGAAACCAAAATATCTATCTAATGTGTCTTAGTACTCAATCTGCATTTTAATTTGTTTTCAGCGGGAGCTGCGTTAGACAAAGGAATGCAACAGCTCTCGGACTCAGATGGTTGCAAATTCATTCGTGACGGAAAAATAGAAGTAATAGGTATCCGGAAGCATAAACTATGTGAGATATAAATCAAGATAAGGAATTTGTCAGAAAAAATCTGGACAAGAAGAAAATGTAATCGCTGGCATCGCCACACAAGACAGTTATAAAATCTAGCATGAGAAATTGGCCCACCAAAATCAGGCTTATGTGCGAGACTATCTGAAGACTAGAAGAATTGAAATTGAAGTAGATAAGGATTTTACCTGCGAAGATTCTATACGGGATAAGATGCACAGACAATCCTTTCCAAAACGAGTCAACGATGAACTAGAAGAACTTCGCCAGGTGAATTAATACATTCCGATTTATGCAGTCCTATACAGGAACCGTCCATTAAAGGATCGAGATATTATCTACTTTTTAAAGATGATTATTCCCATTATAGAACTGTTTTCTTCATCAATAGCAAAGAAGAATTGTACGATGTTTCAAGGAGTTCGTAAAAGCTATGCAAAATGAATTTGGGAAACCAATGAAAACCTTCAGGACAGACAATGGTTTGGAGTACATCAATCACCGACTTCAGGAGGTAATTAGCCATCATGAGATCAAACATCAGAGAACAGTGACATATACACCGGAACAAAATGGTTCGGCCGAAAGAGAAAACCGAACCATTATGGAATCAGCACGTGCTTTACTGCTCAGTAAAAACTTGCCAAAGGAACTTTGGGCTGAGGCAGTAAATTTTGCAGTTTTTATTTTAAATCGCATGGGCAAAAGCAGCGTTCTGGATAAGATTCCATATGAGCTCTGGTATGGAAAGACACCTGAGCTAAACAAACTGATAACGTTTGGAGCCAAAGTTTTTGTACATATACCGAAAGAGAAAAGGAAGAAATTAAACAGCAAAGCAAAAGAAGGAATTTTTGTTGGCTACGGTGAGAACGTAAAAGGTTACAGAATCTAGTTCCCGATACCAAACAAAATCGAATACGCACGAGATGTTGTAATAATTGAGAAACATGAAAAGGAAGAAAAGAAGACTAAAAGGAAAGAAGAAAATACTGAAAAAAAAACGTCGTCTATGTTCCTCTCACTCTGGAACTAGATGAACAAATTGCTCAAAACCAAGAGCAACAGGAAAATAAACCGCAGAGGGAACGTCCTCCCTCAACCTCATCGGAAGACACAGAGGAAAAAGCCGAGGACCATCTCTCCAGTACTTCCAAATATGAAGGGAGGGTGTACGTCACGACGGGGCCCGATCACGAACCGGTCGTGAAAAACTCGTAATTATTTTGCGAAAAAATACCACCTCAGCCAGGAATCGAACCTGGATCTCCTGCTTACCGGGCAGGCATCTTATTCTTTCGACTACTGAGGCATGTGATGATATTTATCGCAATAACGTGTTTAGAACAACATATCAACAATACAATGATATACACACATATACATATATTTCAATATACATATATATATGTATATTTTTTCGAATCCCCACGACCGGTACTCTAGAGAGATGATGGTCCTATTCTCTCGATGGATGCAGGTCGGATTGCAGCGGCGACACCCTCCAATGCCATTGACAAATATACAAATAATCCTCCTGGAGCACGACAGGAGAGATTGCATCAAGCATGGCTCGAGCCCCCGAATAAGAAGGGAGGGTGTACGTCACGACGGAGCCCGACCACGAACCGGTCATGAAAAACTCGTAATTATTTTGTGAAAAAATACCACCTCAGCCAGGAATCGAACCTGGAACCCTACTCCAGAGAGATGATGGTCCTAAGAGTAATTTATGTCGATGCGGAAAAACTACCTGCTCGAGCTGAAATCCAGGGAAAATATCAGGAAACCTAGCAGGTATGATGACTACTGTGATCCTGACTCAGTTTTGATAATCACCTTACAGGAACCTGAATCCTTCGAGCATGTAAGAACTGACCCAAATAAGAGAAAATGGGTTGAGGCAATGGACGATGAAATAAATTCCTTGAACAAGATTTGGACACTCACCAAGCCACCTGCTCACCAGAAAATTTTAGAGAATAGATGGGTGTACAAAATAAAAAGGAGAGCAGACAGCGATGTCACAAAATTTAAGGCAAGATTAGTGGTAAGAGGCTTCATTCAAAGATACAATGTGGACTACGAAGAAACGTTTAGCCCCGTCATAAAATTTGATTCAATAAGAATTACCTTGGCAATATCTAAACAAATGAAACTTTGCCAGTTTGACATCAAGACTGCCTTCTTAAGTGGCGAGCTGACTAAGGACATTTACATACAGCAATCCCAGGGCTACAACGATGGAACTAATCGAATGTGCAAACTGCAAAAAGGACTGTATGGCCTAAAGCAGGCATCCAGATGTTGGAACCACAGCTTCACTCGATTTCTGGAGAAAAACTTGAAGCCTACCAAATTAGATTCGTGTATTTTTATTTTTATCAAGACAGAAAAGGATAACACACTGATACTTGCAATATACATTGACGATGGACTTATCGCAGCTACGAATAAAGAAATGGCTCGACAACTACTAACCTTGCTAAGTACCGAATTTGAAGTTACTACAAACGATTTAATCTTGTTTTTAGAACTTTAGATAGATATCAGACGGTAGCTTTTTGATGCATCAAACAGGATATGCTTGAAAAATACTGGAAAGATTCGACATGGCCAACGCAAATCCAATCTCAGTCCCTGTAAACAAGCATCAGGAACTGTGTGTTCAAATCTATGAGGATGATCAACTGTCGGCTACCCATGTATCGTACAGAGAAGCCGTAGGCAGCTTAATGTATCTAGCTATAGGAACACGCCCTGATATAACCTTTGCGTTGAATATCGTAAGTCTAAATGATCCGTATAAGATACATTGGAATGCGGTGAAAAGAATTTTAAAATACTTAAAGGGCACGGTAGATTATGCATTAAAGTTTTCGAGTGAAAATAACTTAAGATTATTAGGCTACAGTGATTCAGATTATGCAGGTGATTTACAAATCCGCAAATCAACTACTGGTTACGTATTCACAATAAATGATAATAATAACAATAATAGCGTGGAGCTCGCAAAAACAAAAGGTGGTTGCATTATCGACAACCGAAGCAGAATATTTAGCAGCAGCGCAGACAATTAAAGAACTAATATGATAGGTTGCATAAAGAAATCATAACTAACTGTAAAGAAAAACTTGTATTATATATGGATAATCAGAGCTCTATTAGATTATTGAAAAATCCCGAGTTCCATAAAAGATCAAAACATATTGACATTAAGTACCATTTTGCCAGAGAAAATTTCAGATCGGGACTTTTCGAATTAGAGTATATATCAAGCGAAAACCAAAAGGCCGATATCTTAACAAAGTCATTGCATCGCGAGCGTTTTATTTAAGAAAACTGTTATATTTAACAGTTTTCTTTATATCAACAATATTCAATATTGTAAAGTGTGATCGGGAACACATGTGATTTTGATAGATTAAGAAAAAGATGTCATTCTAATAGTATAAGATAAAAAGGTGATTTAAAAGATTAAGATAAAGATGTAAAGAGTACTCATTGAGAGGGAATGTTGAGAATAGGCAATGAGAACCCTTATACTTTGCTGTTTACATGTACGCAGTCGACAAATTATAATATGTCACATTCTTTTTGCGTCACGAGTTGCGCGCGTCGCTAGATGACTAAGTGCCCTTATTATTATAAAAGTTGTAACGCATGTGTGTTCGCCCAAAGTGTATCAATAAATTATTGTGCAATCATAATTATTCTATTCTATTCTATTGTGCAATCATAACTGTTTTATTAATAAATATTGTAACGAAACAACAACCTTTATTAATTATTCCAATTACATTAATTACATTAATAACGTCTTTAATTTTTAAATGGAATAATATGAAATAATATGAAATTTTATTTTTTATATTTATGTATTTGACATTAAGACATTTTCAGAACATCTTTTTTATGTCTTATGTTCATATAGTCTTTTCCTGCTTCAATTTTTTAAAAATTGCATTAGCGATATGAAATTGTTTTATGTTCTTGACTATACAGGTATGTCCGTATGTCCATACAAACAAGCGCGCACGCGAGCTTACACACATACACGCGCGCGCGCGCGCGCACACACACATACACACATACCCACACACACACACACACACAACGCGCGCACGCACGCACGCACGCACGCGTACGCGCGCATACAATGCATACACATAATGTACTATATCTATATACAAATTTTTTAGATGAGTTTCGGATTGATTTGGAGTATCCAAGGATACTGTTTGGAAATTTGTATTTGAGATTGCAATGCTATTAACTGAAGATGTCCATAGATATATAAAATGACTTGAACCTCATGAAATGGCGACTTTTGAAAGAGAATTTCATTAATTACATGGTTTTTCTGGAGTAATTGGTGCAATTGATGGTTCCCACGTAGCAATAAGTGCACCCATAGAAAATCCTGAAAATTACATCAATCGCAAAGAATATCATTCAATAGTGTTACAAGGGATTTGTAATTATAAATTAAGATTTATAGATGTCTGCGGGAATATGTGGTAGCGTTCACGATGCAAAAATATGGCATTTAAGCGATATTAGAACATTCATAACACAAGATGAAAATAGATACTTTCAAAATCAATACCATTTATTAGCCGATTCAGCATATCCTTTATCAAATTATATTAACTCCATATCGAGATAACGGTCATTTAACCGATGTACAGAGAAGGTTTGACACAAAACACTCAAAAACACGTGTAGTCATCGAGTGTACTTTTGGAACGTTAAAAGGAAGATTTAGGAAATTAAAATATATTTATATGTATAATACGGAAATGATACCTTTAGTTATTCTTACTTGTTGCATCTTACATAATATATGCATAGAAAATGAAGATGCACTTATGGATGAAGATGCATTTGATGCACTAGAAATACAAAATAATGACATTGTATTTATAAGTGGAGCAAAAAAAAGAAACATTATCTCTCATTTATTTTAAAATTGTATTTATAAAATGTAATAAATATTATTATAAAAAAATATATATATGTATATTTATATCCATGATTATATATTGTTACGTCCGAGCTCCGAAGGAAAGGTCAATTTGTTTAAGAGAGAGAGTGAGCTCGGGTGGACGCACGGAACTGCCTTTGTTCTCTCAGATCATCGCAACGACCCGTGAGTCGAGCGCGCCCTTTGAGTACAGGGTAACAAGTCAACGTCGATGACGCTATAACTTGTGCCTGCGCTAGCGCGGTCGGTGGTCCGTTTTTGGATCAGAGAACCGAATCTCTTTAACCCGAGATTCTCGCAATTCTTGGAGCGGTGGAATAGTCGAGGTTTTATTTTAAATGAAGTATACGAATTTTAATTTTAACATTAAGTTTAATGAAACATAATAAACAAGTATAACGTAATCAAGTAAAAATTACATTCGGGTAAAGATGATTATAATAATAACTTATAGTTAACATTCAATAATGCTGTGATTTTTTTTACATAGATCAATCGCGCGCGCGCGCGTGTGTGTGTGTGTGTGTGTGTGTGTGTGTGTGTGTGTGTGTGTGTGTGTGTGTGTTGGAGATGAAAGGAAAGTGGGATTATTAATTGAGCTTGCGGATTCTCATGATTGAGAGTGGGAACATTCTATAGAAGTATCGGACGGGGACTAGATAGGGGTAAGGAATTCCGGGAATGTATGTGGCGATGGTGTCGTCAAGTCGGTTGAGTGTTACATGCTCCCGGAGTGCGGTTAGGTTAATGGATTCAGGATCTATTATAAATGCCCCTGGGGGAAGATAGGAAACTGCGAAAGGATGTACGTTCATAGAACGTAAGTTCCTCCTCGAAGAATCGGCGGTACCGGTGGAACCTCGCCAACGAATTCCACGCTCGACGTGGAACTCGCTGGTGAAGGGGGAGTTTGTGGGCGAGATGACGACGGAACGCGAGGCGTCGAGACCCGCGGAAGTGAGAGAGAGGAGACAGATGCCAGGCGTTGAGATTCGCGAGGGTGAAGGGGAGGTTCGGCGGAAAATGGGGGATGGAGCATAAGGTGTTGGGACTCGCGACGGTGGTGTGTGAGATCTGTCCTCGGACGTTGGTTTAGCTCCAACGGACGAATGAAGGAATTCCCGATAAGCCTGATAAGGCTTTGCGCTCGGAACCTAGCTTCCCGTCGTAGCTGTCTAGCCATCTTCAGATGAATTCTTAAGTTGTTCACTATTAAGTGAATATAAGTTATGGATGTTAAATTTGGGTTGCGAAGATATGCGCGGAAGGAAACCGAAAGGAAATAAATAATTCGACTTACTTTGAATGTGGTGACAGTCTGGTATTGGAGATCCTGGCCCGCCAGAACACACTCACTCGGATTAAAAAACACGTTCGAGAACTTGTTCATTGGGAAGGTTCCGCGGTGAGAATTTTGGATGACAGTATAGTGGGTGGAGTGTATGTTGTGTTGGACGTTGTTTGGTATTGTTGGCTGTTGTGCTTGGTGGTGTAGATAATGATTGCGTGTTGCACACTGCGTCTCGAGCGTCTCGAGCGAGTGTGTGGCCTGCTGCACTGCGTCGCCCGCAATCGGCTGGTGAAAGCTGGTTCTCAGTCCGAGGGGAGTGTCTGTCCTCGAGTGTCTGTCCTCGTCCAGCTGTGTGGCAGACCAACGGTGCGAGTGTCGGCACCAAGCAAAGCGGAAGGTTTAGCAGCCAAGTGTCGCTATGCGTTTAATAATAGGAGCGCAAGCTGAAGGATATGTGAAGGTTGCATGCACGCTAACAATCAAGGAACTCCGAGTTAATATAAAGCCATTATATTCTCGCAAACAAAAAGGAAAATGTTACAAAAAGGCTATCGGAACTTGGTTTGGGTCCCGCGAGAATAACGCGTAGGCGAGTCGGTCGCGTCGGTCTCTGCGCGTGCGCGCGCAAGCTCTTGTAGCCGCTTCCTACGCCTCTCACGAGCCCCGGCTCCTTCTCGGCGTGACCGGGGGGTAAGTGTCGGTGGCTCGACCTGGGCCAGTGGCAGTCCCGCGGTCTGCGTGGCGGCTTCGGTGTAGAAGCGGCGAGTGTCACGGCGCGGCGGCCGATGCTGCACGTGGCCGAACTCGATGGCGCAGAGTTGCCACGGCCTGTCCTGCTGCGCGCCGAGCTCCAAAGAGCGGCCAGGAGTCGGTGGTCGCTCGGGTGCAGTTGAGCTCGAGGAGGTCGAGGGCCTCGATGCGTCCTCTGCGGGCGGAGTCGGCGGCCGAGGCAGGCTGTCCTCTGAGGAGGAAGCTGACCCGAACAGATCCAGGAGCCGTTGCTTGAAGCGACCGGTCGGGCGCCTGGCTGGTCGTCCGGAAACTCGTCCCTCCTCGTCGGTGCACGGTGAGGGAGGTGTGCGGCCAGGCAGCGGCGTAGATGCGGCCGCGAAGTTGGCGGCGGCGAGTGTTGTAGTGCCGGTGACTGCCGGATGGGCAGCGTCGATCGTCCCGGAGATGACGAGTCGTCGTGGGCGGCCCCTAAAGAGGAGGCACGCCGGCGGAGGTCCTCCTGTTGCGCAGCGGCTCCCCGAGTCGATGGAGATCGGCGTGCTGAGACTGCGGCCTGGAGCAGGTCGCCCGAACACAAGCGGATTGGGCCGCGTCGCTGGCCGCGAGAGTCCTTCCTGGACGTGGTGTGGCTGCGGCGTTCACGGCCGTCAGAGGCAAGGCCGGAAGGCTGGCGGCGTTCACAGCCGTCAGAGGCAAGGCCGGAAGGCTGGCGGCGTTCACGGCCGTCAGAGGTAAGGCCAGTATGGCGGCGTTCACGGCTGTCAGACGTAAGGCCGGAAGGGTATCCGCGGCGTTAACTGCCACGGGGAGTACGACCGAAGGCTGGTCGGTGATTTCCAGCAGGAAAAACTGCCGTGTACTGAGTAATAAGGCCAGGGATGGCCTCCAGAGCTCGGAGGGCGTCGCAGTGCAGCTCGTAACCAGTAAACTGATTGGAGGCGACTGAGGCAAAGAGCGATGCCAAGTGCCGCTCTTATATAGCTCCGCTGCGGCGTTTCAAACACGAGAAAGTGGTTTGTCAATTCGCCATCTAGTGGCGGGCGCGCGAATCACCATGCTGCGCGGGACTGCGCGCGACGATGTGTCGATGGTGCGGACGCGAGGCAGTGACCGCCACAACAGAAACTTTGCAGTTGCAGAGGTTGGAGAGCACAGGATGGTTGCAGTGCACAGAGAGATTGCAGAACACAGAGAGGTTGGAGAGCGCAGAGACAAAGAGTGAGCCGGTCGGAGTTGCGGCTTATATATAGGATTTTGGAAATATGGGGGAGGTTCTAGGACGTGTCGCTTACATCTAATTGAAATTTTGGATTTTTAGCCTTAACGGTCTTTCGGCGTAAATCTAACTTATCAGCTAAGGTAGTGCTCGAAAAATACTTTTCGGCTTTTCCGGATTGGTTAAGTTGAATTCCCGCCGCCGACTTTTGGGAAGGGGGAAATAAAAATATAAAATAAAATTTAAAAAAAAAAAGATTTACAATTTCCGTTACGGAATTTCAACTGTTTATTACCCTGTTTTATGGGACCGTGGAAAAATTTCTTTTATTGGATTTTCCCGTCCTGTTGGCGCTGAGACTATTTGTTCAAGAAAGAGAAAAAATGTTTAGTGAACAATATAACTTTCGCCGAGAAACGAATTTTTCGAGATATTTCGAAGCCCTTCACAATTGTTCGAAAGGGAGGAATTGTAGAGTACGCAAGACGTAATTATATATATATATATATATATATATATATATATATATATATATATTAGGTGTACAAAAAAGTTCTGAGCTTTTTTTTGTAAAATTCAATCTTTATTCAAAAACAAACAAAAAAATATTAATCAGCGAAATATTTCCCGTTTGCATCAACGACCTTTTGCCATCTTTCAAGTAGCTTGCGAATTCCTTGACGATAGAAACTCACCGGTTTCGAAGCGATAAAGTCATCAATGCATTTTCGTATCTCTTCAAATCTCACGAAATGTGTATTAGCCAAATAATGCAGCGACCGGAATAGGTAGTAATCGGAAGGCGCCATGTCTGGGCTATACGCCGCGTGCGGGAGAAGTTCCCAGCCTAACGCAAAGATATGGTCCTGAGTGGCTTTCGCAATATGTGGTCGAGCATTGTCATGAAGCAAGATCACTTTACAACGTCCTTGGCCAATAAATGGCCTCTTTTCTTCTAATACATCGCTCAAATTGATCAATTGTTGTTGGTAGCGGTCTGCCGTGATTGTTTCACCCGGTTGTAACAACTCATAATACAACACACCTTTCCAATCCCACCAGATACAGAGCAAAACCTTCTTGGCGTGGATATTGGGCTTTGGCGTCGATGTCGAAGGTTGACCAGGGCCAACCCATGATTTTCTTTAGGGTTATCATAAAGAATCCACTTTTCATCGCCTGTAATGATTTTGCAGAAAATCTTTTTTCCGGAACTTTGAAAGCAAAGTGAGTGCAGTGACACGCCGACGATTTTTGTTGTCTTCGGACAATTCATGCGGAACCCATCTGCCTTCCTTCTGAACCTTTCCCATCGTATGTAAACGTACGGAAATGGTTTGCTGCGTAACGCCAAGCTGTTCTGCAAGCTCCTTTTCAGTTTGCGCAGAATTTATATCCAGCAGTGCTTGCAATTCATCCGTTTCAATCTTTTGAGGGCGTCCAGCACCCGGTTCATCTTCAAGACTGAAATCGCCTTGGCGAAATTTTTGATACCATCTTTTACATGTAGTATGACTTACAGTGTTCTCTCCATATGCAGCACAAATCATTGCAATGGCTTCAGCAGCATTTTTCTTCAGATGAAACGCGAAGTGGATGGAAAATCGAATATGCTCTTTTGTTATTGCCATCGTGAATACTATTGATTTTTGAGGTTATGTGCATCAAACGCCAAACCGTATGGCATTTTAGAAGGCCAAATGTCAACGCTTTAAAATCGCAAAAGGTCGGGAAGATATATATAAAATTTATATATATAAAATTTAAATTGTTATTAGTAATGTTTCTAATAAAGATAAAAATCGTTCTTTTTGCGCACACTTTTCTTAATAATGTCTTTCTTTTTGTTTTATTAATGCTTTCATTCAGACTTTTGTTTTCGATTTTCTTCTTCTTATATCTCTGTTCTGCAAAATATTGGTTGATTCGACATTTAATTCATTTTCTTTTTCATTTTCTTCATCAGATGAATTGCAATGTTTATTTATTGTAAAATCACATATAGTTGATGTAATGGACAACGGTGCAATTGCAGGATTTTTTTCCAACATGTCATCAATAATATCGAAATATTCCCAAGTTTTGCTGTACCAGTTCGATTTTTCATTGTCTTTAATTGTTTTATATTTTTTCTTCATACCAGTCCATTTTATATAACAATTATCTGCAGTCAAATTATATCCATAACTGTTGATAGATGCAGCAATATTTTTCCAGACTTGTTTATTCAATGGGGTAGTAAAAGATTCTGCGTATGTTTGCATTTCTGCTAACAGTATTTTTATCTTAGCATCTGTCCACTGAAACTCTGTAATTAACTATATTTAAAAATATTATTTATTATTTAAAAAGATAATAATAAACTTATATATAATTATATTTATTAAAAAAACATATACATACCGACATTGTTTGTTTTTATCTATAAATTTATCTATAATAGATTTGTCACAAAACCTATTGAGATTTGCTTGTTAATGGATTAATTAAACTTTTCTTCTTTTATTTTTGTATTTAGACGTGATAGGCAAATGGACCAAAACAAAAATCGTTATAATTTGAGATATAATCGTAATACAAAATGACGCAATATAAAAATTTTTTATGCGGATGAAATACATTTACTTCGCTTACCGGTCTGGAAATAACTCAACTCAACTCAACTAATAAGAATACAAGAGCAGCATTGAGTTGAGTTGTCATGAAACATAAAGATATTAGGTGGTTGTATCTATCATATTTTTCGATCTTAGTGAAACTAAGGCTGGTGTCCCATGGCGCGGAAATCCACAGCGGAACAGAACGCGCAAACCAATCACAGCTGTAACGTCCGCGGAAAATTTAACTTGCGGACGTTCATCCAAAATGACATAGTAAATCGAACGGCACTTTAAATAACGCATGCGCGATTTTAAACATTAAAATATATATAACTTTAAATATTAAGATTTTAAATATTAAGATAATTAATGGTAAAACAAGAATTCATTTTCTTTCGTCTCGCGATAAAACATAATTTTACTTTATTATTATTGATTTCTTTTGGAAATATAATTCTATAAATTTTCTTTTCTCGAATCGTCTCTTCTTCGGTTCTCGATGTTACAGCTATAGAAGAGACGAAAGAGCGTTCGATGACCTTTAGTTTACACAAAAAGGGAGGCTTATCGCACTCAAATATTTCTAACGTAAACTTTCAAACGAAGGGCCAACTCGGAGAGCCTTTCGTTGCGCAGCAAAATTTAACCGACGACGAAAATGAATTAAATGAATTCTCGTTTTGAATAATAAAATTTATCCCTAGGCATTAACGATATCTTCGAAAATATTAGGTTTAGTTTTATTTTTCTCCTTTCTCTTTCTTTTATTTTTCCTATTTTCTCATAAATAATTGTAGTACAAAATAAATGCTCAGTCGAGGAGTGCTTTGTTTGCTCCTCCCCTTTGCGCCTGACCCTACCCTAGAGGTACGGCTTGGGGGCGGACGGGGCAGTGCTGAACGAACCTCCGAAGAACACAGTCGTTACCAAACTGTCAGAGTGTGCAGTCACTATCTCAAACCGCTGAATCTTACAATCATAAAGGAAAAGTAAAGGAAAGGAAAACGAAGTCACTAGAATTCTAATTCATTTAATAACTTACCTCCAATAATTTAACCATATAACTCATATAAGGTAACCATTGTTTCTAATACTATATTATATTATTAGATGTACTTACATTATATTACTTATTTTCTTGTATTACATTATTTGATTTTCTTATATTATATTCGATTTACTTATATTATATTACTGATTTTCTTACATTATATTATTTGATTTTCTTATATTATATTCGATTTACTTATATTATATTACTGATTTTCTTACATTATATTATTTGATTTTCTTATATTATATTATTCGATTTACTTATATTATATTACTGATTTTCTTACATTATATTATTTGATTTTCTTATATTATATTATTCGATTTACTTATATTATATTACTGATCTTCTTATATTATATTATTTGATTTTCTTATATTATATTATTCGATTTACTTATATTATATTACTGATCTTCTTATATTATATTATTTGATTTTCTTATATTATATTATTTGATTCTCTTATGTTATATTATTCGATGTACTTACATTATATTACTTATTTTCTTGTATTACATTATTTGATTTTCTTATATTATATTCGATTTACTTATATTATATTACCGATTTTCTTACATTATATTATTTGATTTTCTTATATTATATTATTCGATTTACTTATATTATATTACTGATTTTCTTATATTATACTATTTGATTTTCTTATATTATATTCGATTTACTTATATTATATTACCGATTTTCTTACATTATATTATTTGATTTTCTTATATTATATTATTCGATTTACTTATATTATATTACTGATTTTCTTATATTATACTATTTGATTTTCTTATATTATATTCGATTTACTTATATTATATTACCGATTTTCTTACATTATATTATTTGATTTTCTTATGTTATATTATTCGATTTACTTATATTATATTACTGATTTTCTTACATTATATTATTTGATTTTCTTATATTATATTATTCGATTTACTTATATTATATTACTGATCTTCTTATATTATATTATTTGATTTTCTTATATTATATTATTTGATTCTCTTATGTTATATTATTCGATGTACTTACATTATATTACTGATTTTCTTATATTACAGCATTCGATTTTCTTATATTATATTATTTGATTTGCTTATAGTATATTGTTGGTTTTCACTTCATTTTAATATCATTATTTATATGAATTGCAAAGATAACTTAGAATTTAATTATCGTATTCACATCTTATCTCATTATTATTACATATTTCATATTTTTATATCGACTAAGTTGTATTTCATCACTATCATTATATTACTATTGTTATTATTATTTTCTTTATTATTATTATTTTAATGTAACTATTTATTTGTGTTGTATTTTACAACAACCCAAAAAATCATTCCTTTCTGCCACATTAAATAACTTTGAATCGTAATTTCATAACCAATTATACCAACAATCGTAACCTTACAATACAACACCATAGCCCGATTATCATATTAATAAAACATATTTCCCCGCGATTTCCGCTCGGTCGCGGCTTCTAATCTGAAAATATAATTTGTAATCGTATCCAGCGCCGCCATTGAACATAAATACACTAGATGTCCTTTCCCAAATTCCATTAACCGTTCTACACCATCTCGGGACGTAACACAGCAAAAGAACCAAAAGAAAACTCGTTCATTCTGTTCGTTCTTTTGCTGTAATTGGTTCGCGCATTCCGATGTGGACATTTCCGCGCTATGGGACACCAGCCTAACTCGAACTTGGATTATCGTAAACACCCAGTGTCTCTACACGACACCGACACAGGACACATTATAGAACAGGCCTTAAGGATAGATCAAAATCTCATTGTAAACGCTGCTTTATGCAGAAATGTGTGCTCCAGGCCTAAAGCTTGTTTTATAATGCGTCGTGTGTCGATGCGTGGTCGTGAGCCATAAGAATAGGCCAATCACAATCAAGTATTCTCTCCATATTCATCTGTGATTGGCCCGTTTTTACGGCCCACGATCCACGACACCGACATACGACGCATTGTAGAACAGATCTAAGGAAATGGAGGGCGGATTGAAGGCATCCGAGAGCAGTCCAAGTTGATAGCAGGTGGCAGTTAAAGAAATATAGAATATAAGTTAACAAAAATAGAATTCTTTAAAGAAAATAGAATAGATGCAATTCAAAGCTGATGAAGAAAAAATTTTAAATCAGGAAGATTTAATAATGCGATATGATTTGTAGAGTGTTTTCTTTCTATCAATATTGATCATTTGTTCGATCAAACTTGATTAGAGAGTTGCTGATTGCAGAGAACTGCAGAAAACTGCAAGGAGTTGTCAAATGTTATCGCCTATTGTGGATTGCAGATTGCAGACTGCAGATTATATATATATAAATATAAATATATATATATATATATATATATATATATATATATATATATACGCGTGATCGAATGACTTGAATCACGACATAAAATTAATGATAAACCAGTCTCCGTGATTAATGCGTTTATCAATCGCAGAATACAAATTTATTTGTTATATAATGCAAAAAATCGGCATAACCTTTGTGCGAACGTAAAACTATAATTATTTATTATGTATATATCATTTATATTAATCGATATCGCCTCACATTGAAACGTGACTCTCTTCTCAGTTAAATAATACTATCGCAGTACTATGAAGTTACACGATGGAGTTATCCGAATCGCAAAATCTCATTAAAGATTTAGATTTAACTCTTCAACCAAGGATTGCCCCACGATATAAAACCTGGCTTCATCTTGCCACACAACAGGTGAGCCATGACTAAATGTTATTGTTAGGAATGATTATGATATGTTTAAGCAATAGCGCTTGATATGGGTTTAAAATTTTCAGTTACGACTCAGAAGTTTAATACAAATAATAGGCCATAATCTAAAAGCCAATATAAATGGAGAAATATGTTGGTTTTATTACACATTACATAGATCAAGTATGTCGTCTCCGTTATATACGAGTGAACCAATTGACAATGCTAATCCAAGATGGTCTAGTCTCGAAGTACCAATCCTGTATGCCACAGGTTATTCAACAGCCAGTGGTGAGCATTATTGTCCGTTAGTACAATAAATGTTATGTTTCTTGGTATAAGTATATGTGTCAATTTATATTTTCAATATGTCTTATTTTGAATTTATGTAATTAGAAGTTACTAGAAATTTAAAAATAATTATATTTTTTTAAACAGAGATTATTTTAAGAGTCTGGAAACGCTCAATACCATATGATAGAACAGCTGATGTAACTCTCTTCACATGGGGAATATCATTCACAGGATTGGCATATATTGGTCCTAAGCTCCCAATTAATTTAGAAACCATTCTAAAAGAAAATTCTTTAATATTCCATTTTAATGGTGGATATTTTACTCCTCCATACTGTTTTATGATAGCCCCAGATTTGAAGCGTTATCTTTATATGTCTATAAGTATATCTGAAGTCAAGAATAGTTATACAGTAAATAAGCTTAGCAGTTTAAGGAGCAAAATGCAGGCACTAAAGCAACAAACGGAATCTGTACAATCACTCAGAATACGTATTGCTTCGGGTGATGATCTTCACACTCCAAAGTACCCACAGTCAACTTTGAATAGACTATTGCAACCACGAAGAATCAATAGGGAAAAAAAGTTGGAAATTATAAGAATACGTAAAGAGCTAGAAATAGCTAAATTTAGAACAAAATTGCTGGAGCAAGAAAGAGCGCGAAAAATGGGAGAAATTCGTGTACTGAACCAATTACATACCAATATTCTAGAAGAAAATCAAGATCATGGTCAGTATACATGTGCATGTTATATATATAAATATTCTAGATAAAAAAGTTTATTTTCTATTTATTCTTAGGCTCCGATTTGATGGAAAGGTATAGACAACTAAATAAAGACATAGAAAGATTGAATGAATGGCGACAAAATCATATTGATACAAGGGAAACATATTTGCAAATGAGTAACCAACTTGCACAGAGACGACGACAATTAATCTCAGAATTATATTTGATATATCCAATTAAACAGGTATATCTCATAAAGAAAAAAAAATAAGTATAAAATATATTTATAGCAGAATATGTTGACATCGAATAATACTTTTTTTATTTTGTAGGATAGTGCCGGAAAATTTAGAATAAATGATGTTTATTTGCCAGATAGTGAAGAATTAGAATTGTCGAATGACACACAAGTAGCTGTGGCATTAGGTTTCGTTGCACATACAACACAAATGATTGCAAATTTTTTAAATGTACCAACCAGATATCCCATTATACATTACGGCTCACGCAGTAAAGTTATAGACCATATCACAGATAGTTTACCTGATAATGACAGACAGTAAGAATAATTAGCAATTATCCTTTTAATTTAGCTTTATTCAATGTAATATCGGTAGCATATTATTTTTAGATTTCCATTGTTTGCTCGAAGCAAAGATAAACTGCAATTTCATTATGCTGTGTACCTATTAAACAAAAACATAGCACAACTTCGATGGTATTGTGGCCTTCCAACCATTGATTTAAGAGCAACATTGCCAAATCTCGCTACGCTAATTAATATTAAGCCCAATCAGACACAGTATGTATATACATATCACATTAATTCATTAATTACTATCTGCATATTTATTTTTATTGTAACTAGAATCTTGAATGTTATTTCATATAGTCTCGATGATTCAAAACGAACATTTTCTACCTCATCTTTGGATACTGAAGGTGGTAATGGTAAACAGAATTCATCTTTCACACCATCACTGCAAAAAATTATTTTTGAAAAATGCCATCGTTCTTCTCGGTCAATGAGTCAATTAAAGAATATAAAATCATCTCTTGGATCTTCTTTGGATCAAGGTTTAGATAAACCTGTGCAATCACTTGTGCTGGGTAGACAATCAAAGCGAATTTGTAAATCAGAAGAGAGTGCTATCGACAATAAGACTTTGATGCTGGTTA